>JARQZJ010000126.1:2400000-3600000 GCA_030704895.1 Henosepilachna vigintioctopunctata
ATAGCATGCAGAATAGATAATGCGGAATTATTAAAATATTTGCCATTACGTATAACGAATCCATATATTTTCGCAGCAGATGAAATAATTTGGGTGATGTGTGGGACAAAAGAAAGCTTCTGGTCGAAGACTACACCAAGATCTCTCGCCTTATCAGAACGAGAAAGAACCTGACCACCGACGCTGTAATAACAGTCAATTCGATCTATTTCTCTTGTGAAAGAAACAAAATTACACTTTGACACATTCAAACTCAAATAATTGTCCTCACAGCAACTAACCACATGGTCCAGCTCGAGCTGAAGTTGAACACAGTTGTCCTGTGATCTTACTTCATGATATAGTTTCAAATCGTCTGCGAACTTCAAATATGGAGAGTGAATATTATCCATCAGATCATTTACGAACAGAATAATTAACAGTGGTCCAAGATTAGACCCTTGATATATTCCAGGGTCTATTCCATAAAAAGTTTCTTAGATCTGTTCAACCAGTTGAATAACATAAAAGTACGTATAAGGAGATGGTCTACCGATGGGTTCACCTCTATCGCCTCTATTCAGTGAAATCTTTATGGATCATCTAGATTCTAAGCTTTTTTTCGCAAAATAAGTTGATTAAAAATGTTTTCTTTTGGAAAAGATATGTAGGTGATATCTTTTGTATCTGAACAGGTACGGAGAGACAGTTGCAGCAATTATTAAAAGTTTTAAATTCCTTTTACAGCTCCATTCAGTTCACGTTAGAAATGGAAAATTCAACCTATAAATTATGTTTTCTAGATTTAGAAATAACTATATCGAATAACAATTTGTCATTTAATATATATAGAAAACCTACATGCACAGATACTCTTATCAGTTCCTGCAGCTCCCAGTCTCATAAAATTAAACTCAGTGCTTTCCATACTTTCATCCATTCGTATTTCATCAATTTGTACGGAGTTGGGACATGGACATTGAGGATGCAAGATCGTCGCAAAATCAATGCGTTAGATGCGTCTCCGTAGTGCTGGAGACGCTTGCTCAGAATCCCGTAGACTGCACATCTCGATTCTGAAGGAGTTAAACATCAAAGAGAGGTTATCGTCGACTGTGCAGCTGCGAATCCTCAAATTCTTTGGACATAACCCGAAACGAAGGCTCTATCGAACGATTTGTGGTCCAAGGGAAAGTCGAGGGCAAAAGATCGCTTGGGCGCTTTCCAACAAGGTGGACAGATCTGATGAAATCTGTGACGCATTCCAGCATCAATGAAAACTCTAGAGCCTCTAAGCATAGATCTGTGTGGCGCCGTATTGCGTGGGACGCAGTGGCACAAGACAGAGACACGACCACGACCACTCTGTCAAGAGTGAACGACTGAGAAGAAGAAGAGAAGAACTTTCAATTCCACTTTACCGAGAAAATTACTATAAGGAAGTTTCCATAATTAAACAATTAGCAAAAAATAACGGTTACTCGGAATCGATTATTGACAAATTGATAATCAAAAAGCGCCATACACGACTAATGAAATAAATTTATCCATTTACAAATACAGAAGATGATAATAATGAAAAACTTCACAGTATTAATCACATACCAAATCTCACGAATAAAAAGAAAATTGACTGAGAAAGCATAATATTAAAATTATTAGCACGAACAGAAGAAATTTGGGTTCATTTTTAGTTAATAATAAAGAGAAACAGGCCACAAAAGATAAGAGTGGAGTATATCAGATTAATTGTGCTGATTGTGCATACTACATAAGCCAAACAGGACGGATCATCGAAACCAGAATGAAAGAACACAAATTCTCCATATTAAATAACAAAATTCTAGGAACTTTCAACACATTGCTTTCACAATAACCATTTCATAGATTCAAACTCAGTGAAATTGCTGCACCCGCAGATGATGAGTAAAACTCTGGATCTTCTCGAACAAGTGGAAATTTCTGATTCACACCGAAAGAAAAAACCAATATTAAATGATAAACTTACCTTCAGTTTACCTATCACCATTGTTACTTTCCTCAATTTCCTAATTTAAAACCTTCTTTGTTATTCTGTAATTCTTAGATTTAATTTAATACTTGTACATGTATATTGACCTGTCCCTCTACTTCCGAGACATCCATATCAGCCTTAAGTCTATTGCAGGTAACGATGTATAGATATAAGAATGTTATAGATATAAGAATAAACAATTGTCAAGTATTTATTTAATGACTGAGATTGAATTCTCGCTCAACTCTTGGTGAAACATAATTGAATATTAAAATAAATTAAACTCTTGGCTTAATGTTTCACGATTTATTTAACAATATGAATAGTCAACATGTTTCGAGCATTAGCTCATTTTCAAGTTTTAGATTTAATTTTACTAAAAGTGACTTAATATTTCTTTTGTTGGTACAAATGGTTTTTATTTTTCTCTTCTTTAATCTTTCGCAAATTTTTTCACTCAGATGAGGTATGAAATTAATAAAATGATATTTTTGTTTGTTTTTATTTTGTTTGTTTGTTTGAAAATGAGCTAACGCTCGAAACATGTTGACTATTCATATTGTTAAATAAATCGTGAAACATTAAGCCAAGAGTTTAATTTATTTTAATAAGTATTTATTTATTATAAAATTTGTGAAACCTAGACAAGTGTTTTTTATTTAATATTGATTACTCACATTTTGTGTGAAAGGGTCGAATATTTGATGATATTATGGGAAATATAAATAACAATATGAAAATATAATTAGCAATAGAAAAATATAAAATTTTTCATAGAATTATTTATATATTTATTCAAATTCTATTTTTCAGATATGTTTACAGGGCTTTGTGATGACAGCATCGTAGAATCCAACAGCAGAATTTAAAGTTACATCATTATGACAGACACTTTTGAATTCTCTCAAGAAGCACGTTTTTGTTTTTTCCAGGGATCTGGAAAAAGGGTCATATCAATTCAATATATTATTTTTCTACTAAAAAGATTCACTCACTTGCAGATATCAGTCTTGACATTTTTAATTGTATCATCTTTTTCTATGTTGCTCAATTTTTGCTCGAAACTCTTCATACACATACGGTGTTTTTCATACCCCAAAGTTACCAGACATGGGTGAAGTAATTCTGGAAAATTGAAGATTACATTACCAGCCATAAATAATTCGAATAAAACTCTCATGGAGCTGTCTACACAAATCTTGTCAACAAAAACACAAACTGTCAACTTTCAAGACAACACATTGCCGTTACATCAATGTAACTAATTATAATTAATGGTAATTATCAATAGTATGCATCCAAACAATCGAGTTTTCATGGTTTTTCCAAACGTGATAAATTCAAATGACCTTCTCTTATCGAAGGAACCAGAGAAACTCTCTCCGGTACGGTAGAGTGTGCTCGTGACCAAATTTAGTGCGTACTTCCATACATAGATGGCGGGCTCTGTAAACATTTCATCCAAACACATCAAAGATTGCTGTGATATGTGTGAATAGTATCTGTGCCTTATCGCCTCATTTCGCATCCTAGCGAGCAATGCAACTACCTTCGAAGTACATGCATAGTATGCTTTATTCATAGTTAGTCTATTCTCAACTTTTCATGTGAAATATTGAAATAATTCGAATAAAACTCCCATGGAGCTTTCTACATAAATGTTGTCAACGAAAACACGAACTATCAATTTTCGGGAGTGAATATTTAGTGCATTCCAATGAACATCAAACTCGTTGGAAACACAACATAGTGCAGTTTCATCCTATTATGGCAATCATCATTGGTATGTATCCAAACAATCGAGTTTCGATGTTTTTTCCAAACGTGACATACTCTAGTGCTCTCCCACTATCGTAGAAACAAGGTAAACTCTCTATAGTATGGTAGAGTGTGCTCGTGGCAAAAATTAGTGCGTACTTCCATACACAGATGGCGTGCTATGAACACATTTCATCCAAACACATCAAAGATTGCAGTGATGTTTCTGAATGGTCTTCCACAAATATTGTCAACGAAAAGATGAACTATCAACTTATCTATGTTTTTCAATCACATTGTACATGAATTACTTAGACAAATTTCAATTTCTTACCAATCAATTTTTCGCCTTTTGTCTGACAAACGTAATTTGTTACGGAGTTGAATATCTCCAAGGTAAATTGGGGAACGTCAGCATATTTTGTTGATTCTACACATTTGTGCATGAAATCAGCCAAAGGGTTAAGACATCTTGTTAATCGGTCTTTCATAACGCTGCATATGGTTTCAGTTTCTTTAATTTCTAAGTAGCAGTCCTTCAAACCTTTAATTTTTTCCTGTAAATAATCATATATTCAAATTACATCAGATACTCAAATCCGGTAAATGTTTAAGATGTTTTGTTGCTAATTTATTACGAGTCATTTTATAAATATTATGTTACATTCACTATAAGTACATATGAACTATTGAGTGTAAGTTTCTGAGTCACTAGACGAGAGTTCAGAGATAAAGATGTTATAACGGGTGATTTTTTGAGAGTTTAGTTTTTCAGTTGGCGGCACTGGTTGGTAATGGCATCTAAACGTCATCTGTCAAAGTGAAAAGTTTTCAGTATACTCTGCCATTCCATCATGGAAAGATTTACAAATGAGCAACGATTGCAAATTGTTGAAATTTACTATCAAATTTCGTGCTGTGTGAAAAATGTGTATCGTTTGTTACGACCATATTATGGTCGTCATAATCGACCTGGTGAATCAACAATTCGTGCTGTTATCACCAAATTTCGCACCAAGTTTACTTTGTTGGGCATTAAACTCGCATGCGTACAGTGCGTACTGAAGAGAATATTGCAGCCGTAGCGTACAGTGTTAATGAGGATCGTGAAATGTCAATTCGACGCCGTTCTTAGCAATTGGGCATGTGTTACTCAACCACATGGAAAATTTTAAGTGTTGATTTGGGTTTGAAAGCCTATAAAATTCATCTTCTGCAAGAATTGAAGCCGAATGACCGCAACGTCTAATTTTCGGTGAATAATTTTTCTTCAAAGACGACCGTGGAAGAAACGTTACCGTCAACGGCGATCGATATCGAACCATGATACGCAACTTTTGTTTGCCCCAGCTGGCCGAGTTGAACTTGGTTGACATGTGGTTTCATCAAGACGGTGACACATGCCACACAGCTCGTGAAGCAATGGACATGTTAAAGGATGAATTTGGTGAGCAGCTTATCTCTCGAAATAGCCCTGTGAATTGGCCGCCAAGATCATGAGATTTGACACCTTTAGATTATTTCTTGTGGTGTTATGTAGAGTCGTTAGTGTATGTGGACAAGCCGAACACGATTGAAGCCTTTGAATTGAAGTGACGCAAAATTGGACCTTCCGAATGGATCATTTGATACGAAGCTGCGGACTATATATATATATATATATATATATATATATATATATATATATATATATATATATATATATATATATATTTATATATATATGAAGTTAACTTTAAAATATAAAAAGCAAAGGCCAAATTATCAATTTCAATAAAAATGTTGAATATATAATGCAAATTGAGTGTTTTATTCGATTTAAAAAAACTCCGCATAAAAAACGACCCGTATTTTGTACAGGCTCTTTTGGTCATAGTCTCTTATGTATCCTTGGCTTATTTGCTCTCATCAAGGTAGATATAACAGATACATCACCGCTCAGCAGCGTATATAACGGAGATTCAGGGGATGTAACCCCCTTATTCTTACAATTATATGATGTTCGTCTACAAATAAAAATTATTTTTACATTTCAAACTCTATCAACACTTCTTTTAATGAAGTATTGCCTTACGCCGATAGTTCCTGGTCCAGGAATTCCTCGACTCGAATAGTTTGTTTATGATCTCACTGAGTAAGAGTATTTAGGCAGGAAATGTTACAGTCTGGAGCAGTTTTTCTCCACTGATAAAGAAAATTCTGAAGATTTTGAAAATCTTTCTATGTCTGTAGTTGCACCCTTAAGAAGTTTCTCTATACTGAAAAGATTGAAGATCTATAGCTGAGCGCATAATAAAATATTTATGAAAGCTATAGCTTGCCATATGTCTGCGTTCTATTAGAACCCTGAGGTACTGGAACTCGAAATATCCCCTTTTTTTCTTTATACATATAATTATATATTATAGAAGATGACTACTACATGGGTAAAACTTTCTATCATACTCAAATCACAATCAATAATTCCAGACCCCTTTCCATTGATGGTAATAACGATTTCAATCAGCCGAAGTTATCTGATCGTGTGTACTTACCTCTAATTCAACTGTCTTGTTTTGACATTTGCTTCGTAGCATTTTGGTAATAGCCCTCATAGCAGGAGTATGAAAAGTTGCGCTCAGAAGATCATATGGTTCTGATACAAAGCCCATAACCTGACAAACTGAAAATTCAAAATTTAAATTAAACTAGCACGTATATTTATTATAAAGGAAGTTGAAGACATGAAATGTCTCTACATACAAACATCAAATATTATTTTAGGGCGGTCTAGTACTTAATAATTTATAATCTTTCTAATGTTGTTGATTTATAACGAAAAGTATTGTCATATTCAGTATTTAATGCTAATATACACACATCCCATTGAAGAGGTTATTGCAGTAATTTATGATTTGAATTTTCAAAGAGAATAAACGATGTTCCAAATTCCTCACTCCAGATTAGAAGATACATGGTATGTTCTGTGAGATTAGCAATAAGTATTGTATTTGTGAAATTACATCTGTTGTTAATTCAGCATTTGATAAAGAAGTAGTGGGTACTTCGAAACGCGTCATGCATATTTTTGTTTTTGTCACAGGTGATTTTTAAGAGTTAAGTTTTTCAGGTTAGCGGAACTGATTGGTAATAGCATCCAAACGTCATCTGACAGAATGAAAAGTTTTCAGTATACTCTGCCATTTCATCAAGAAATTGTTGAAATTTATTATCGAAATTCGTGCTTTGTGAAAAATGTGTATCGTTTGTTACGACCATATTATGGTCGTCATAATCGACCTGGTGAATCAATAATTCGTGCCGTTATCACCAATTTCGCACCAAGTTTACTTTGTTGGACATTAAACCATTGTCTAGCATGCGCACAGTGCGTACTGAAGATAATATTGCAGTCGTAGCGTACAGTGTTAATGAGGATCGTGAAATGCCAATTCGTCGCCGTTCTCAGCAATTGGGCATGTGGTACTCAACCACATGGAAAATTTTATGTGTTGATTTGGGTTTGAAAGCCTATAAAATTCAACTTCTGCAAGAATTGAAGCCGAATGACCTACCACAACGTCTAATTTTTGGTGAATGGGCCTTAGAACAGCTTAATGAAAATCCGCTGTTTTATCGAAAAATTGTGTTCAGCGATGAAGCTCATTTCTGGCTTAACTGATTTATAAATAAAACTGTCGCATCTGGAGTGATGAACAGCCACATGCCATACAAGAATTACCGATACATCCCGAAAAAACGACACTTTGATGTGGTTTATGGGTTGGTGGTATCATCGGTTCATTTTTCTTCAAAGACAACCGTGGAAGAAACGTTAGCGGCAACGGCGAACGATATCGAGCCATGATACGCAACTTTTTTTTGCCCTAGTTAGTCGAGTTGAACTTGGTTGACATGTGGTTTCATCAAGACGATGCTAAATGCCACACATCTCGTGAAACAATGGACATTTTGAAGAATGAATTTGGAGAGCACCTTATCTCTCTAAATGGCCCTGTGAATTGGCCGCCATGATCATGCGATTTGACGCCTCTGGATTATTTCTGGTGGGGGTATGTTAAGTCGTTAGTGTATGTGGACAAGCCGAACACGATTGAAGCCTTACAGGATAAAATAACACGCGTGATTGGTGGGATACAGGCCGAAATTCTCGAAAAAGTGACGCAAAATTGGACCCTCCGAATGGACCATTTGATACGGATTCGCGGTCAACATTTACATGAAGTTATCTCCAAAATGTAAATGACAAAGGCCAAGTTGTCGATTTCAATAAAAATTTTGAATATATGATGCGAATTAAGTGTTTTATTCGATTTCAAAAAAAACCTTCCTTAAAAAATTACCTATGAGAAAATTCTAAATATTGAAGATCCAAAATCATTTTACTGAAATCAAATTCTGATTAACAAAATAAACTGGAACTATTAATGAATTGCTCATTTCTCAGTGATTTTCAAAAGTTTTTTGCCATCCAGATTGCGATTGAACGAAATATTAAAGTAGTTTATTATATATAATGATAAACCTTACCAGCAAAAGAAAATATAATAACTCCCAAATATTTCATCGTTAATTTCTCTTGGTTAGAACTGTAGAAATCAAAATGATGATTCTCAATGATGACTTAATCAGAATCTGGCTTTGTTATTATCATTCCCTTGTTTATTATTTGACTAGGGGTCATTCGATTAAATTTCCAATGAATTGATTAGGTATCAATTATAAATTGATAATAATTTGAAAATTATGGAAATTTATTAGCAAATTCCAAATATTATATGTTATTTGTTATTTTTCGACTTTCTCAGTTTTATGGAGTTCATAGGTCTTTTTCAGGAAAGGACTAGATGTTAAATTTTGTGCAAGAACGAAGATTCATTACAAAATAAATATAAATATGCTTTTATAAAGGAAACTATCGATTTTCGGGGTTTTAGATTCAATGGCTCATCTGTTAACATCCTATTTATGTAAATGCATTTAATATGAGGATTTTACGGTGCCAGATCCTCTTCATTCTTAGCTACCTCGGGTGTACCGTAGGGGTCTGTTTGAAGACCCCTCTTTTCAATATTTTCATCAACGCTATCATCACAACATTAACAACATGGAAAGAGTTATGCGCAAGTTCTTGAAATATCTTAGCTTTATGACAGATGGCCTCTATCCAAACTAGGGTTTTCCGCAGGATAATTTACTTCTGAGATTTTATTTCCATTCATCAGTTACTTCTTCTTTGTCGTAATTTTCAAACTTGTGAATTCTATCGATTGTCCGAACTTGCTTAGGGGACTAAACATTCATATACATTGTATATACAGTAGCGCTCTATAAACTCTATACTGCCTTAGCGCCTTTTGTATATGTCCTGGTGTTGTTTCTTTTTTGTTTCTTCTTCTCTTGTATAATAATAGAAAATACAGTAATAAAGTAAATACAGTAATAACAGTAATACCAAATCTTTATTTTCCTTTAGGTAAAAAACGCCCAGTTACAGGAATCATTCAAAAAATATATACAGTATTAACACCTAACGATACAATGCAAACGTTTGAAAATGATTATCAATAAAAAAAGTAATTATAATAAATAATAGGCAATGGGACTATAGCTAACTTTGGAATTCACTATACATTGAAAAGATTCCAAGTAAACCCGGCTAATGAAACCAAATGAGTCACTGTTGATACTGGCATTTGTCAGACACATCCTCGAATAGCGAACACGTATATCTCTAATGGGTGATTGTACGAGGGAATTAGTTTTCGGAGTACCCAATGGAAAAAATTGACTTGAACGTGAACAGTGGCTAGGAACATGAAAATCAATAGAGCCAATAAGGGTAGGAGAGTCTATATAACCATGCAGGAGGTTATAAAGAAACTTCAGAGACAACAAGTCTCTGCCAACTTCGAGTGATTTAGTTTCAAACCTGTTTAACAGATCAGTTTGGCTATATCCTCTGGCCGGATAAACGTGATTTTCCCTCCAAATTAGATATTCGAGAAATTTTCGTTGTATCTATTTTAGATGATTTTTATGAGAATTGTAAATGAGACGCAAAATCATGCATACAAAATCTGATTGCTCTTTACATAATTGTATAAGTGTTTTTGTATTTAAAGTGTCCAGTATTACGCACAATAAATCCATAACATTTAATTACTGTTGAAATTGTTTTATTTATATGAAGTACAAGAGTGAATTTGTGATCAAATATTATACTGAGGTCTCGAATTTCGGAAACCAGGTCAGAAAGGTTTCGTTAATTGTGTAATCAAATTGTATAGGCGTATGTATACATGTATAAATTTACATTTATATTTATTATTAACAGCACTTGTACCATTTATATATATTTATTTTACTTCAATTACCCATATGGGCGTCCCAAAATTAAATTTGATGCTTCATTTTGTTGATTTGATGTGGCTTGGTGCCACATTCCATACACTCCGTGAAACAATTCGAATTCTGCACGAGATATTTTCGGTGATCAAAATTGGCCTCCTAGATCGTGTGATTTAACACCATTAATTTTCGTTTATAGTGTTCTTTGAAAACACAGGTCTATGTCAATAAGCCAACGATCACGCTCTCATTAGAGGATTAGATTCATTGTTGCATCATTTAAATTCAGCCACCTTTATGAAAAATGATCATAGAAATTTTCAACAAAGTAGTGACACGACCACCTTTACTACAGGCCATGAAGAGCGTAGTCCCTCGGTGTTGCCAAATTGTGCTTAGTTGTATACTATCCTAGTCGTATGTTATAAGCTTTCAAGCATTATTTCAACTATTTTTGTATATTGTGAACGAATAATGAATATTATTAGTATGTATAATGTATAGAATATTATATTGGGTATTGTGAGCACATATTTCTGCAACAGAAAACTGTAAAACATTTATTATTGCAAGAAAACAACGATGTTTTCGATAAAGCCCCGCTGCGTAAAAAATACCTCTATTATTCAGTGGGATTTATTTACATGAAAAGTTGCCCAACCAAATTTATTAAATTATTTGAGAGAATAGGAACCTTGAAAGAAACGCTGTAGGAATTACTCAAATTGAATTATTAACCTTAGTATAAATACATATTATATTTCTGATTAGAGCAACCAACAAACTACTTTACGAAAGTATTGAGCATTCTTCGTTTATTTTTTGATTCAGTTTTCTCGTGTCCGGCTTCATTATTTTTTTTGTCTAATCATTCAATAAGATATTCGAAAAAATGGAACACAGCATGTTCAGAATATTTTTATTGTCTTCATCACATAAACAGCAACAACAAAAATCTTTAAGGACTCATCCAATGACACTCTTAAAATATATACACTTTCTGGTGTATATTATTCAAAAAGGCCCGTTCGAGAGAAATACCTTCAATAATTTTTTCAAATATGAAACACATGTGAAATAAGACATTTTTAATTAAATCTGTAGGTATATTCAGCCCTCCCGGTTGCAAATAATTAAAATATTATCAATAATAAATAAAATCATAGCTTCCAAAAATTCTGTTTTGAGGAAATTTTGGATTTCGAAAGAATGTGTTATTGTTAGTTAGATTTGTGAATAGCGATCTGTTTATTCGATGGTTATCGGTAATAAATAGGTTAGAAAATATGCTTATTACTATAAATAAACTCACCTATCCCAAGCTTGAAACTTACTGAATCATCTACGGAATACTTATCATCTACATTATATTTCACAAACAAATTATTTGTAAGTAATCCGTACTCAAAACACAACACAAATTCGATTCGATTAAATCGATACACACAAAACACTTCGTTTTTATAATTCGATGTTATGTTATCCACAAACTATCAACACTAGCACGTAAACAACACTATAGAAAATTGATGAATAAAGGATTAGAACTGAAATCGTGAAATATTCAACTTCAAACTACGAAAGTCTTGAACAACACAAAATTCATTTCGTTTCACTGAAATTTGTAAACAAACTGAACACTTCGTTTTTTAGTGTTTGATGTTGAGATTTCAACAAATTATTTACACCAACACTTGTAATACACTGTACACTATTGACAAATATAGAATTTATATCAAAAGCTCAAATTATTTAACTTCAAACTGCGAAAGTTTTGGGAAGCGTCCTGTTTGCTTTAGTATACCACTACAAGAAATGGCGGGAATATTAGGCAATTTTATGACATATGTCAAATATTCATTTCATGGCCTGTAGTAAAGGTGGTTGTGGTAGTGTCTATGTGTGTGAAATGTCATAGAGGCCATTTGTCTAATGTGTTATTCCATAAATAACCCTAACGTTCTAACGTATGATTCAATAAAAACTCACAATTAGAACACTGAAAGCTGTGTTTTCTATATAATTCAATTGTTGCGTTAGTTTTTAACATTCTTTGTTTAGTTACATCTAATAATTGGGTTTATAAACATGTAATGCATATACGAGTTTTGTAAATATATATGTTTCCTTCTATATATATCCAATTGCAGTCGTTTTACTTTCAATTCGAATAGTTTTCTACAAAATTTTTAGGAAAATATTTTCTGAATTCGGTCGTGTTCATGTTAAGATTAAAATTTTTATTGTTATTTTCTTGATAAACAATAATTATAAACAAGATGAGAGATATGCCTCAAACTCTAATTAAAATGTTTACAATCTCAATTAATGTTGTTATGTGATTTACGAATATTCAATCAATATACAATATTTTTGTCTGCATAGTGAAACTTTAATTCAGATAGGTTGAAAATGAAGTATTCCTTGTTCGTTTTATTGATAGGTGAGCCAGTTTCTCATTTTTTGAAGATTTTCTATTTATGTTATACGAAAATTACTTACTATACTGTTCGAATTAATTGAGACAAAGGATAAAAAACAATGTTTTCGTGAAATATTATCTTTTAATGAAGTAAATACATACAAAATAGCGTAAATTATTCATATTAATATGAAGTATGTCCTCCTTTCGCAAAAATAACTTCTTGAACTCGTCTAGGCATCGATTCCACTAGCGAAGCGCAGATTTTCTTCAATTCGTCATGATGAACCACACCTGAACTGCACTTATAATCATTTTTTTTTGTAGCGCAATCCATTTTTGCCAGTCGTTTCTTCAAAAAATATTCCATATATTCCCAATGGGACTGAGATCAGGTGAATTCCCCGACCAATCGAAAGACCTGCACTTGTTTAGAATTGTGGCAGGGAGTCAGGTCGTGATGAAATATTCCATCAAACGTTTCCATGAATGGGACAATCCTGGTGCGCAATATTTCAACATATTTCACTGAATTCATCATCCCTGTTATAGGAGCTAATCGTCCAGTGCCATTGGTTGTGAAAAAAACTCAAAACAATTGCTTCGAAGGATGCTTTACTGTTTGCTGGGTGTGGTCAGGCCGCAAAGTTTCCCCATCACTTCGTCTAACAACATTTGATTTGTACCCTTGAACAAACAAATGTGTCTCATCACTAAAAACCACCTTCTTCCAGTCGTCCACAGTACACGCACGGTACTTTTTGGCCCACGCCAAATGTTCTTCACCATTTTCTGGGTAAGCAGTTGCTTTCTTCTTGGTCTTCTTGCCTTACGGCCAACCTCCAGCAGTCGTTTTCGCACAGTTGAGGTGCTCACATCCACACCAGAAACCATTAAATCCATTCGAAGATCATTGCTTGTCTTTCTCGGATTAATTTTGCTATTTCTTATCAACAATTTGTCTATTCTTGGAGTAGCTTTGCGTTTGCGGACACAGTTTCCTTTTCTTTTTAGAGACGATGAGCCTCTTTCTTCGAATGTTTTTAAAATTCTCGAAACGCTGGACTTTCCACACCAACAGCCTCAGCTATATTTCTTACAGTCATTGATGTGTGTTCGTTAACCGCGATAATTTTGGAACGCTTCCTTGGAGTGATATCCATCTTTGGACAAGACAATACAGTTCGAATCAAAATTGAAACAACTGTCGCACCGGTAGGCTCTCAACTGAATTGCTGGCGAGGTTAAACCGGTCAGAATGTAAATGATGGTCAAGGTCGAACCCTCACATCACCTCGTCACGATAGTAAACGAGTAGGTGTAAGGGTGTTTGGGTCACCCTGATACTCACATACTTACTACAGTAACTCAAACGAAGAAAAAAAAATGTTTTCCCAATTAATTCGAACAGCATAGTACTCTATGGCCAAACTGTAGCTTGATCAAACACAAATTGAACTTCTCTCACATATTAAATAATACGCATGGCGCTCGTTTCAAAGTACAACTTCCTCTTCAGATGATAAATTAACACTGAATGTAGATGTAGCATCTCAACAAAGTGAAGAAGTCGTTCTTCGAAATGTGGGTCCATATTATTTAATATATGAGAAAATTTAAATTAGCGTTTTATTATATTGTGTTATAGTGGATATTAATTTTCTCCAAGTATCGGCCTTATTAATAATAATTAATTAGTATGTTAATTTATGTTCATATGCTCTATTGATTATATAGTTTTCATTTTATTGAATGCCAATGAAAGAAGAGAAAAAACTTTGAAATTATAGTTATTTATAATTTGTGAAATACATCTTGCTTAAAAGTATACAAAGATAATATAAATGAAGGAATATTATCTGAATAACTTTATACTTTTCTATTTGTGAGTATGTTAATGAATCATATTTCAAATAATCAATATTTTAAATAACTGACAGTTAAAATTATACAATTTCAATGAATGAAATTTAATATTAGGCTAAATGTAAAACTAAGCAGGATAATCCCAAACTAAGAACTTTTGAGCTTTTTCTTCAAAGATTTTTCACTCAGGAATGAACTTTAAAAAACTTGTTAACTTCTGAATATCCTCAGTATCATTCACGAAGTTATTTTTCATGTGAAGTTTAGTTAATGGAAAAAAATATAAAAAAAATTCTCTATAAAAGACTATAGTGAGAAAATTTATTTTCATTTGTATATGGGTTTCCGCACTTTTTGTTGCAATGCCCTACCTTAGCATTTCTCAAATTTTAAGGTAGAATTTGAGCCCCCTAAAAGGGTGAAAAACTTTAAATTGAGAAGTGGGAAAGGGTTAAACCCGAATCGAGTCCAGTTTCGAATTGCCCCCTTTGGAGTGTGGGCCCCCAGACAGACACATTGGTTTATATTTATTAATCTTTTTAGCATTTGCATCTTCAGATGCATTTATGTATGATTCTGAAGAATTACGAAAAGTTGGTTTTGTTCAGCCTTTCATTGTAGACATTCTTGTACAGATTGGATCCAATAATGCATGTCGTCACATGAAGGAATCCATCATGGTACGTATCAAGATACTTAGAATCGTTAAATTTTTTTCTTTTCTATTTTTATTCCACTTCTGCAAGATTTTAAATATGATAATAACAATCCATACAAGTTTTTCGGTAGGCTTTAAAGAAACCTGCACGTTCTGCTCCGATATTAATCTAACAAAGCAAAAGGTAGAACGAGAGAACACAAACTCGTCTTGACAGGTCTTTATTATTTCTCATACAATATAAAATTACAATGGAACCATCGAATAAATTAATCACCGAAAAGTAATGACAGCTGAGACATAGAAAACATTATATCAAAGAATGTATTGCACAGAAGCGGAAAACAAAAAAAAAGAAGAAGAAATTATTGGAAATTAACAGAGACAGTCAAAAAGGTTTAAAAAATAAATGAAAGAAGAAATGTACGGAAAATAAAATTCCTTGTTTATTAATCCTAGAAAATAGAAAATACTTAATGTAAAATGAAAATACCTACTAATAGATGCAGAAAATTCTACATCTCCATTATGTGATTATGCTAAGGAACTAACAAGTTCGTGGGATTATTACTCACAAATGTTATAATTTCGATTACTTTATGTCAAATAGTTTGTATTACAAAAATTAAACGTAATCTTCAGAATATTATAAAATTTCATTGAGTGAACTAGCATAAAATACTAAAAAATTCAGAAATGCATTCAATTTTTGCCTGGAGAAATAGAAGGTTCAAATTTTAAATCTGAATTTTGTTAAAATTTAATTTTGTCGAAATCTGCATTCCTAAATATTGATTTCTTTGTTCACACTACCCAGGTAGCAAGCTGACGTAACATGACGTCTTATTAGAGTCAATTTTCAGTCAATTTGGGTCAGCGACGTCATTTGACCGTTGAATGACGTCTTTTTTACGTCAGATCACTGACGTTCATATGATGAGGATGTAGATGACGTCAGCGCAAAGTACTCTTGTCGTCAATTAATGACCGTTAATTTTTTAAGAAATGACAAATGTTCTAATTCTAAATGGCATGAAACGTGATTTAATGACGTCTTTTTAACAGTTTAAAATGACGTCTTGAGGCTGTGACATTTCGACGTCAGTTCTCACATGTTCAGACCAATATATGACGTCATGTTACCGTCAGCTTGCTACCTGGGTAATTTAACGATTAAATGCTTCAATTGACATCTCACTTCAACATTTGGTGAAACATTGATCAACAAAATCGAGTGCTTTAAATTTTACATATTCCAACGTTCAATCGAACAATGTTGCCGGCAATAAATAATTCTACTTCAAAGTCATGAAAAACCAAACATTAAGTCTTCAAATGTATACATTTTCGCTAATTTTAAGATTTTTATCTGAGAATATGTCAACATTCGAGTGGCCAAAAATGTTTTAGTATTAGATGTTTGAAATACACGAAAGCTGTTCTGACAGCTGAAGAATGAAGATTGAATTGCAGGCGGAAAGCGATCGGCTCAGTTTCGGGAGTTTTCGTTTAGTTCCGAACTGTCGGAATATCGTATCGTAATTTTTACTTACCAGGCAGATTTTGATAATTCAAAGTGGTTGAAGATTTATGAGTTCTAATGTGGCAACTGAAATACAAGAGATTTGTTTTCGCTCGTTATTTCTTTAAAATCTCATGAAAAAATAAATGTTTTATTTGTACCAATATATAAGATCAAATATATCCACTCTTTTCAACCATCTTTAGTAATTTTTTGAAAATTTTAAATATAACTTTCACGTCTAAGTTGTTAAATAGAGAGAACAGAGAAGACTCTCCGTGGTTCATATTCTACGATATCATTTAAACAACGCAACGAATCTTTTCGTTCAATGTTGCCGACATTGAAAAGATTATATTAGTAAATAACTGATACCAACAACTGATTCATAAACATCAAATTTATAACTTTTCTGTCAACTTCGGGAGTTAAGGTGGAAACCTGACAACGTAGCAAAAAAAGGCCGTCGTAATAATATTTGAATTGAATTTGAAGTCTTCATATTTCGTTTCTGGAGTTTGATGAGAAAATATTTTGATAATCGATACAATGTTGCCCGCACTACGAACGTTCTACTACAAAATCATTAAAAACAAATGTTTTTGAAGCGTCAGATTTATTAGTTTTCATTACATTCATGGCTTTAAGGAGAAAATCTGTCAACGTGAACAATCAGATGTGAAGGAACAGTATAATCATGAGTTGAGTTCGCTGCATCTTTTTATCTGCTTATGAACGAATAATAAGAGCATTAGTAAGAGAGTAAGATTTTCAAGAGATCAAGATAATTTTCAAACTTGACTCTTTGAATCATTGAGTAAGAAATAAACACAATCATGACGTCTAAGATACAATTAATTAACTTTAGGTCGAAATTCAATACTAAAATTGATAATTCGTGAATTATGACACATAACAAACTATTGAGAAAAAACAATGTTATTAGGTTTCAGTATTGGTACTTTCGTTGAAAGGTTTTTAAGTTTAATGCTCAGTTATAATGAAATGTCTATATTGAATGTATATACATTGTGTGTGTATTTGTGTTTATGCGTTTAACTTATTTTTTAGGAAGAAAGGAATAAAACAATCGAATGTTTAGCGACAATTAAATCAAATAACTCGTTTTGTCATACTTTCGTGCATCACTTTGGAAGATGCACCAAGAAATTGGTGGACAAAGTTGAAAGTTGTATAGAAACAAAAATACAAGGGGCTCCAACAGCAGTAGTTGATGTTTTAGTAGCTCAGCTCAGGTTTATCTGTGAGACTGACGGAGAACACATATTAGGTGAGGTTTTGAAAACAATTTATATTTATTGAGAAATCAAACAGAAAATTTTGAATACTTCAATTCTTTAAAAATAATCCTCGAACAATATAACGTTTTTTAAATTTATATGAGATTCATTTAATTTTTGAGTTTTCAACCGTTGATTGCATTTTTGTAAATATAAATTTTTGTTTCAGAAATTTTCAATCCTTGCATATATAAAACTTTATTTATGAAGGATGAGAAAAACTGTACTAGGACTTTTGACAGACATATACACAACTCAGCAAAAGAGGATAAAAAGATGATTCCAGTTGTTTGCAAGTAAGTACAATTTGAAATTTTGTACAAAAGTGAATACAAGTGTACCATTCGCATTTGTTGTTATATAGATGTATAATATTTCACGAATATAAGTAAAAATTTTGGCTGAATTATATATGGAAGTAACAAAATATAAAACGTACTCATATGTTCATTTTTATATGTGCTACACATTTTTTTGTATCTATATTTTAACAAAATTTAATTCAGTAAAAAATGTCATATTGTTTCTTATAATTTTGAAATATCAAAAATAATGGAAGAAACATAATTATACCTATCTGCAAGTAATAATTATTAAATTCAAACATATTCCAGACATTTTAATTTTTAATAAAATAACTATCAAATAAAATATTTTTAAAAATTATCATAAACATAAAGAATTTAAACTTTATGGTCATGCATATGAAATTTAAATCATTTTGAAGTCAATAATTCAAATTCCGTATTTTAATAGCTAGATATAAGGTTTTGGAATAGACATTCACGAAATTTAGAGCCCCTACCACTCTCCATCACAAAATGTCATACTTCGTTGACAACTTGCCCCCTCTTAACATGCATTGTAATTTTTATGTATAGCTAATATTTAATATAGATTATTTTTATAACACTATTTTCTTGTTACAGGGAGACATTAGAATACAAAACTTGTATTGATGAACCGTTCAAAGCTAAATGCCAAAATGAAATAACGAGAAATACAGTGCAGGAAATATTCAGAGGTGCAATGACTCCATGTAAAGAGATAAACAATATTTAATTTACATGTTCAATCATTGAAGAAAGAGTATCTAATAAAGATTTACCTATATTAAGTATCTTATTTAATAGATTTTATTACTCATGTATAAGTTGGTGACTTACTTTATACTAAGAGTAATGAATTCTAAAAACCTATTTCCTAAAAATGAAACATTAAGATTTTTATAGTTCAACTAATGAGATAGAAACAATCTTTCTGGGCGAAAATGAGAAGTCAAGCATCTTATATTATTTACTCACCTTTATTGTGTAGATAAGTCAAACAATAGAGGAAATGTAAATGGCAATGTTCATAGGAAAAACAACATCAACATTTTTGAAATGACTAGTATTATTAATAAAAATAAATGCATTCAAAACAAATTAATTCAACACAATGGTCTTGACAATTAAATCAATATAGTTTATGGGACAATTGTTTAGTTAATTTAAATTAACTTAATTAAGTGTAATATTATAATACATTATATTCAAATGGACAAAAAGGCTGACAATTTGCATACATCAATTAATACTAAGCATGTTTTTGTAATTGTAATAAGAATTTCAACAATATACTATAAACAAAACTAGAGCAATAGATGGTTTACATAAAAAAATACTAAAAGGTATTTTAAATTGTTAATATGAGAAACATCTAATTTAGTTATTAACTTAAAATAGGCAAACATTTAATTAATAAAATTAATTCTAAATTGAAGAGAAATTATTTGAGATTTCTTCTTATTTCATCTTAATTTATATGGCCACTACTCTTGTAAATTTTTTATTTGAAGTGTGTTTTTCAATGTATCCAGTAGAATTTAATAAATCAAATAATAGATTTTGTCAATTCATATCAAGTATAGTTTCAATGCCTAGGACTAGAATTTTCCATGTTTTATACAGGCATAAAACTATTTTAAATAAATGAATTATATTGAAAGAAGGAAAACATATACTCAAAGCTGAATGTCATGATTTAAGTGAATATTAAATAATAAAATATGATTCCATAAGGCATTAGCGGATTCTAGAGATTTTTTTAGCTTTGTCAACACAAGGTGGAGGAATCTGGGGTTTATTTGTTAAATATCTGTTATGTAAAATTCTATATTGTTCACTTTTCAAAAATTCCACAAGATGACTCAATCCAAGTTCTAGCTGTTTTTTAATCGGATTTACCCATTCATTACCTTCAAATTTAAATACAGATTTGTTTGAAGTCATGTCCAAGTTTCCAAGTTCTGGAGGTAAAATTGTTAAACGATTTCCTTGAATATGAAGTTCTCGTAAACGACTTAATTCACCAATTTCCCTTGGTAGTTCTATCAAATCATTTTCACGAAGAACAAGTATTTGCAATTGTTTCAAATTTCTAATATCACTTGATAAATATTCAAAATCATTATCAGCTAGATACAATGCTCTAAGGGTTGCCATCATGAAAAAGTTACCAGGTAATGTTTTCTCACTCAAATTATTGTATGATAAGTCTAGTACCTCAAGGACTGGAAAAGCACCAAAACCTCTTGGAAGATTGTACAGACGGTTCATTGACAGATTCAAAATCCTTAATTTTGGCATTGACGATAATGAAAGTGGTAATTCACCAATTTGATTATTTGAGAAATTTAAAATCTCCAGATTTGTTAAATTTGCAAGTCCAGGAGGTACAGTTTGAATCTTATTGTGGCTTAGGGTCAACCTTGTAATATGCGTCATTTCCAAAATGCCAGGTAACTCCTCGAATAAACTTATGCTTTTATCCACCAAATCTATTTCCAAAATATTGGATTCCATTGCTTCTTCCAGCACTTTCTTTGCTTTTGACATCGTAATAAATATTTTCAAAAACTTTTTGGTAATGTATGGTATATATACAGAACGTATATTAAATTGAAAACTGTGTTAAACGTATGCAGATTAAATATATAAACAACTATACAATATGCAAGGCCATTTCGATGGTAAACCCACGGTTATTTATAAAAATTTAGAAATGGAAATTGAAATTATGAAATACTTGGTTGGGTGGGGTAATCATAGAAGAAACGTCATATTAACTTTAACTTCTAACCTATATCTTTTGTCTTTTCTTTTTATTGAGTATTTTTGTTACTAATTTTGGTAACAGTCTTGAGCATTTATGATGAGAAGTATGTATTTTCGATTACCTCATTGGGCATTCCACTATATTAGTATATTATATTGTGTGTATTGCTCAAAATCATTCATATAATAGTTGTAAAATCCATGATATTAGTTTTAACTTTTATTAATGTACATATTGGGTACCAATAAATGAATTCGCACAAGTTCCAACCATTATATCGTTCCATATTTTGAGTTTACTACAAATATCTTCATTATTTTCACCTATTTAATATAATGCCGATTATTACCTATGGTATTCAACAGTTGAAAATAATGCATTATTTTTGATCAGTGGATGCAAGAAGTTTTAATCAAAGTGTAAAATTCGAATGGGGCGCTAGAGATTGCGCTCCGTAGTTATTTGTAATATGTGCTGTAATTTGCGTAGACGTAGAATATGTCAATCCTAACCTAATTTATCCAGTCATTTATCATTCAATTAAAGACAGCAAAACAAACATAATCTGACGTGATCAGTTTCATTCTAAACATTTTGTAATAAGATAATAATAAGGAAAAAATATAACGTTATCGATCTCATCTGACAATTTGGTATTGATAATAGATCATAGAGGATAAATAAACATTAAGGAAAACTGAAAGTAATTCATTTGGTTACGGTGGACTTCAATATTTTGAGGTGATTGTCAAAGAGATTAAACCGTTTTTAAAAAAATTCGTCGTTCAGGTCGTTACTTGAATATTTAAATATTTAAGTATACCTAATATTTAAAATTTTAAAAAATGTCTGCTTCAAATGGGTCCCTACCAGCAGAAGATAGTTATACTGCATTTACAGAGTTGAAAGAAACATTTCCTCATTTTGACACAGAAAAAATAAAAACAGAAGAGCTTTTAGAAGGTTCTAGAGGAATTGTAAAAGTTATTGGTAAGACATATCTGCATCCATTACTAAGGATCTAACTATATCTATTCACTTCCATTACTTTCAGATCGCTTTGGAAAAGTATTTGCTCCCGTTGTCTTCGATATGAATCGAAATATAGATGTAAGTTGATCAGATGCTATGTTATTCATAGTCTAACATACATGTAACACTTGAAATTTGCAGAAAATTAATGTAAAATTCGTAACTGATGAAAAATCTTTTGAATATGTAGAAGACATGGTGTTGTTGGAGAAAGGAAGTGATAGTAATGTTGCCACTGATGCTTTACAATGGCTAAGAAGGTAATCGTTTCTTATATATGTATTAGATACTTTTATACTGTAATTGAAATTGAGTTTTTATTGAAGGGCGTTGCATTTTATAGGAAGATTATTTCAACAACTTATTGATAATCATGATTCTGGAATAACTTCTTCTGATCTGACTCCAATATTGAAAAGAGCATACTCTGAAACATTAGAACAGTATCATGGATGGCTTGGAACACAATTGTTCAATGTGCGTATAGTTGCAAAATTTGTTATTACTGTAGTTATGAGTGCCATTAGGTGTTGGATTATTTCTATAACTTTGTATTTGAAATTTAATTTGTATACTAATGAATGCATAGTAAAATTCAATATTATACAAACTTTATAAAACAGTGATATGTAAGATAATGTTTGATTTTCATTCTGCAGGTTATAACGAGATTTGCTCCAACTGTCCATTGCCTCTTTTATACATTAGCATTAGATAAACACAACAAAGTAGATCATGTGGTGAGAGACATGCGAATATTAACGTTGAAAATAGAGGGCTGTGTTGAGAAATTGAGAAGATTTTATGAAGAGAATAATCTTGAAACTTTTTATAGAGTATGATTGATCTTTGGCATTAACATAATTCTTAATTATCAGAGCTGTGCTGTAGAAGCTTTAATACATCATTCCTAATAGTTATTATCTTATAATTTTCAATATAAGTTATTTTTCAATAAACGTTGTTACAAGTTGTTAGTATTTTGTTGAAGAGCCAAAATATCTTTCTTAAAATCTATCTGGTGGGGTAAAATTAATACAGTAGTTGAAGTTACTCGAAAAATCGATGCTATGTAAAGATAGGGACAGATGTAGGACACATCTTCAAGAACTTGAAGAATATAATGGGAGTTTCACAAGGAAGTATACTTGGACCACTTCTTCTTATAGTATAATCATAATATAATTTTATAATACATCAATGACCTCCCTAATGTTTTGCCACAGAATATTAACAGGAACATGTATGCAGATGACACAGCACAGGATCTACTAACTGCATTAAGAATTGAAAAATTACTTTCAGTGCTACAAAAAATTGGTGTAATAAGAACAGACTAATTATGAACGTTAGCAAGACAGATTGTGTAATCTTCCAAATGGACAGAACAAACCAGCGAACTCAACAGCCCTTAACACTAGAAGAAATGAAGTACCAACAGCATCTCATACCAAATTTTAGGTATATATCTGGACTGCAATCTGAAGTTTGAAGATCATGTAGATTTTCTAAGCAGAAGACTTTGTTTGATGGTGTCTATCAATGCCATGAAACACCATGTTGGGATAGATAGTTTGATGGTAATATATTTTTGCAAATTTTCAGCCACTACTTTCTTATGGGATGATTTTCTGAGGTAGTAGTTCCCAATGTAATAGGCTTTTTTGATTCAGAAAGCAGCATTGAGAATGATCTTCAGAATGAAGTTGAGGGACTCTTGCAGAGGTGTATTTAGAACAAATAAACTGTTAACACTAAAAGGACTATTTATATATATATATATATATATATATATATATATATATATATATATATATATATATATATATATATATATATATATATATATATATATATATATATATATATATATATATATATATATATATATATATATATATATATATATATATATATATATAAATGCTTATTAATTGTACACAAACATCAAAAATTCTATGAGAACTATAAAAGTTGTAACAAAACGAAGAAAATTGAACTGTTCTCATTAATGAAATTACTCAATGTTCTTCTGAGAAAATACTGGATTTTCGAAATTTCCAGAAATCGATTTTTGACCTAATGTTAATATGTGAGATTTATAAAACAATAGATTTTGTAGAATATTGGAACCGTGGAACATGGAGAGTTAATTAATGTTTTTCGTCGACGTATTTGTGTGTTTTGTTAGTGTTGCGATTAAGCGATACTCTGAAATATATGAAATAAAGTTATATTATTATTATTATATAATTTAATGTTGAATATTTGAGATTCAATTTATAACTAATGTGATATAATTGAGCATGTTTGTAGCAAAAAAATTTAAAATTCCAAATTTTATTAGAAGTAAACTTTGCATTAATTACATCATTTCTTGCAAATATATATATATATATATATATATATATATATATATATATATATATATATATATATATATATATATATATATATATATATATATATATATATATATATATATATATATATATATATATATATATATATATATATATATATATATATATATATATATATAAAAAAGTAGTTGGTAGATAGTTGATTCAAGAGGAAGATACGTGTTGAAATTCCGTGTCAAACGATTTATAAATTAAACACATTTTTAGATTTTCAAAAATTTCAGACCCTCAAAAAGGCGAATTCTAGTAGACAGGCTGTATTTATATCGCGGCATAGTGGGCGTGGTTTGTTCCGCTTCGGTTGAAGTGGGGAGGGGGGCTCGTTCTGCTCCGGTTGGCTTCTTGATATCCAAAGGTATCACACGTGTATATCTTATGATATGATTCGAGATTGGATTGAGACCGAGGGTCTACTCCTTTCTGTTGAAATTGTTGGTATGCTTTCGGATTTTAATGGCTTCCCTGACCAACCTGTTTTGATAGCCGTTGACTGATGCCAAGAGCGTACATTCCTCAAAATGTATCCTGTGGTTCCCCTCGCTTAGTGCGTGTTCGGCTACTGCAGACTTCTCAATTTGTCCTAACCGGCAAATTGCCTTGTGTTCCTTGAGTCTCGTTACGTTAGCGTTGATCTTTTGGTCGTCCCATCAAGAAATTCCAACCAACGACGGCCCTTAGACCCGAACCAGGACAACACTAGTTCAACGACTGGCCGCGAAAGCCTCAACAAATTTGTCATGTATAATACTTTTGAAATTTTTAAAATATGTTTAATATATTAATAGTTGCTAGATCATAAATAAAGAAATTAATTTCACTTATGTATAATTATTTTATTATCATATTTCCATTATAAATTTTCAACTTCAGACTTATAATACAATAAATAAATAATCATTATTTGATCACTCTTTTCATCAATCGAAGAGGGATATCGTCTGCCATCTATCTGTAAAATCGAGAAATATTTATTATTACTGACCATTTGTGTCAAGGTGTTGTTTGAGGGAGGTAAATAATATATGTGTGTCTATCTTACGTCTCTTATTCAACTAATATCATTCCAAATGCATTCAAGTGAATAGTTACTCTTAATAATCCTGTTTTGCATTGTAAAAATTATACCTACCAAGAAGTACACTTTCTTATAGAATCTGATAGTTTATAGATATTTTATGAGTTAATGGAATAATTTCAAATGATTTATCATAGCATACATTCACTTGGATCAATTAAATCGATTGTTTTTTTATGTTTACCTTGACTTTCTGAATGTGGTTAGAAAATTATTTCATTAAATATGCATTGTACTTCTGTGTAATTGATAAATCTAGCTTTAATTAGTATTTCATACTGCACATTTAGTACTCTTCTACGATTTCTGTTGAATATCGAAAAGACAATGTAGAGACGTATTTCTTTTAATGACTGAGATTGAATTCTCGGTTACCTCTTGGTGAAACATAATTAAAAATCAAATTAAACACTTGTCATAATAATAATAACATTAAGCCAAGAGTTTAATTTAATTTAATATTTAGTATTTCTTTTAACTTCAAATGAAATGTAGAGAAGCAACTAAGATATTTAAATTTTTTGTCAGATGAAAGTGAATAAAACACAAAAATAGGGATACATACCCAAATGATATCTACACATTCCAATTTTCTCGGCATTTATTTTTGGAATCTCTTTTGCTTCCTGGGGGGCATCTATCGGGGAAATTGAATAAGGTTAGTACACCCGCTGATGATTTAGTACATTTTACTTCTAATGTATCTGGATCTATTTGCAGGAATGCAGTTGTCCCATTTATTTTATCACATGGTCCTTCTGAATTTCCCAGTTCATAACATCTACCATTGTATCTAAATAAATAAGATTGAGTCTTTCAGTAAATAATTTTATACCACACTAAAAGTTGAGTCGTATGTTTGTGTAAAAAGATTTAGTTTGGCATTTAATATATAAGACTTTAAAACAACTCTTCACTTTTCAATTTCCTTTTTTTTTGAAAAAATAAGAAGGGGTTGCTTCCGCCCTCATTCAAGCTGTATCTACCTCCATTAAAGTTTGAATTTTTCTACCTCATTTTTGAATTTTTTATATTTTGATCAGTTAATTCAAGAAGCTTCAAGACTCTCTTGTTTTTTTGTAACAAAAAACGGCAATATCAAACTGAGTCTCTCAAAACCTTCCTAACTAAAAACTGAGCAGTTTTCGTATGGGAATTTCGTTTGGGATATGCATCATTTAATTGCCTTATTCAACAAATAAACTGATAGTTTTCAGTTTTTAGCGTCGACTAACAATATCACTAATATACAAAGAATTATCAATTTCTGGTTAATTTTCAATTTTCGCTTGCCTTACGTAATTTTCCTGGCAGGGATTCTTGACACATGTAACCCTCTTATTTTTCACAACTAGGTGTTGCCCCTCGGTACAAGGACCCCTCATATAAGCCCGGAAACAATCATTCTTGGGGGGGTAGAAAATAAATGCTGTGGAAAATCAATACATATCAAGATCTTTCAAATGTTATATTGATTATGATATTGTTCATTTTGTGACGACTCGTCGATATCCCAATATTAATGAACAGAATTGTTCAAACTTTTGAAACCTTCAGGTCGAATAAGTCGTGCCAAAACGAAGTAATGATTCAGGATGTTAGTCTAGATCCAGATAGATATTTCACAATAATAATTATATTTGCAAATTAATAGCAAAGAACAAGATGAGCAATATTGAATATAATTGATAAAGGTGTTTTTTTTAGAGGTATAGAACTTTAAATTGCAATAAAACAACGATGGATCATTCGATTTGACAAGAATTTTTTTTATTCGAAAGATAATCTTGTGGCATTACATTTTAAATATGATTTCTGGCATATGACCGCCACGGCTTTCTCGGATGTAGTCCAATCTGGACGTCCAATTTTCGATGACTTTTTCAAACATTTGTGGCCGTATATCGGCAATAACACGGCGAATATTGTCTTCCAAATGGTCAAGCGTTTGTGGTTTATCCGCATAGACCAATGACTTTACATAGCCCCACAGAAAGTAGTTTAGCGGTGTTAAATCACAAGATCCTGCAGGCTAATTCACAGGCCCAAAACGTGAAATTAAGCGGTCACCAAACGTGTCTTTCAATAAATCGATTGTGGCATGAGCTGTGTGACATGTTGCGCCGTCTTGTTGAAACCACAGCTCCTGGACATCATGGTTCTTCAATTCAGGAATGAAAATGTTAGTAATCATGGCTCTATACCGATCACCATTGACTATAACGTTCTGGCCATCATCGTTTTGAAGAAGTACGGACAAATGATTCCACCCGCCCATAAAGCACAACAAACAGTCAGTTTTTCTGGATGTAACGGTGTTTTGACATACACTTGAGGATTATCTTCAAATGCGACAGTTTTGTTTATTGACGTAGCAATTCAACCAGAAGTGCGCTTCATCGCTAAACAAAATTCGCCCGATACGTATTCCGCACAGAACCATTATTTTCGAAACAAAATTGCACTATTTGCAAGCGTTGTTCAGGCGTGAGTCTATTCATGATGAATTGCCAAACCAAACTGAGAATAAATCACTTCTCAGCTGTTCAATCGCTCGCCATCTTCAAAAGTAATGCCAACTTAAAGCTCTATACTTCTAAAAAAAAAACACCCTATACCTAAAATAAAAACACTTGGCTAGGTTTCACAAAATTTATAATAAATTCAATGGATGATGAATCTACTCTGTGATAGTTCATATTTAAATGAGAGGTAATAATAAAAACTTGTCTAAAAATCACTGACTGAACAATTCAAAGGATTTGCCTTCGATTGCTTTGGAGTTATAACGCCGAATTAAAAAGTTTTAAAAAACTAGCACTAAAATTTAAGTAAGAAAAATATTTTTTCCAATGCAAACACAAAATAAATTTTTTTAAGTCAAGTGGAAGAACCTGGTAATTTTTCAATCAGATTTCAAAACATTTTACTTACTCGGTCCACAGTCACAAAACCACTCACGACCTGGATAAAGGAGTTGATTTCCTGGACATTTTTCAGGATTCCTTACTGGCTTTGGTGGTTCAGTAGTGAAGGGCTGAAATTGAATTATTTCAGATTTAATGATCATATTGTATTTTGAAGACTGTGAAAATGAATGAAATGGTTGAAATCCAGTTAGAAGATGTATCATTTGTAGTTAAACAAAACTGCTGATAAAATAGTACTTATAACGAGTAATCAGAGATTTGTCGGTAAAAAAAGACAAGATATTGATCTATGAATATATTTTTATCTATGATCTGTGATAGATGGAACAATATAATTTAAGAAAGAAAAAGTTGACCACAAAGAGGATGGTGGACGAGGAAAACTTTCAATGGGTCTGTCTAAAAATTAAAAATAAATCATTGAGTTACACGATGGCATAGTTTAAGATAAAAAAATGTTAAAAAATAATTAATGAGCTCACATTTCCGAAAAAAGAATTACTAAGATCATACCTATATCAATTACTAATATTTTTCTATGAGTATAAATCCTTTTTCTAAAAGCATATGAAAGTGTATAAAGCAAATATTTAGTATATTAAAAAGAGTTTCTAAATTTCATCTGTGTTTGTTTTTAATAATATTCAAAATGACAAGTTCAATTATGACGGGATTTTCCCAGCAGAAAACCGATGTTATAAGTATAGTAAGTTCAGTTATTTTTACCTGAGCTAAAATAAATAAAACAAAAAATTAAAATATAAAATTAAAATAATTGACAACTGAAACAAAAGAAGTAGTGAAATTTAAATTGGTGTTGGTATTGCTTTACGAAGAATGCTCATTTATTCATAATTTTCGGGATATTTATTAATTAAGAAAATTTTAATTACAATGCAGTGAATTTACGGGTGAACGCTTTTAAATACGTTGTTTATGTTTCGTTTTGTATACGTAGGTATGTTTGGCTCTTATTTTAAGCGTGTTGTAAAATTCAAGAATGATGTAACTGACCTGTTCTGGGGGTATTTCAGGCACTATTTTGGGATTGTTATAATAGTTGTCATACTCCGATGGAAAATGAATGTCTTGGCACCATATTTGTTCAATAACCAGTAGCAGCCAAAGCGCCAATAAACTTCCCATGATGTTAATGAAACTTACAACTGAAAATTAATCTCATCTGAATATGTGGCGAATTATTAAATCATAACTGATAACGATATTTGTAATCTCTAGAAAAGGTGCGATAATTTTAATGAGCTACAGAACAACTGAAATATTTAAAAATTTAAAATTTTTCAGAGGGTATCCTGTAAATTTAGAAAAAAACGAGTCACAGATCTAAGACAACAAAATTGCTGCTCTCCAGTGTATCAATCCTATATAACGGGTGTTTTTTTTTATAGATATAGAACTTCAAGTTGGCATTACTGCTGAAGATGGCGACCGATTTAACAGCTGAGAATTGATTTATTCTCAGTTTGGTTTGGCAATTCATCATGAATAGGCACACGCCTGAACAACGCTTACAAATAGTGCAATTTTATATTGCACTATAAAATTGATTCTTCTGGTTGAATGGCTACGCCAACAAACAAAACTGCCGCATTTGGAGTGAAGATAATCCTCAAGTGTATGTCAAAACACCGTTACATCAAGAAAAACTGACTGTTTGGTGCGCTTTATGGGCTGGTGGATTCATTGGTCCGTACTTCTTCAAAAACGATGATGTCCAGAACCTTTTTCATTCCTGAATTGAACAACCATGATATCCAGGAGATGAGGTTTCAACAAGACGGCACAACATGTCACACAACTCGTGCCACAATCGATTTATTGAAAGACACCTTTGGTGACCGCCTAATTTCACGTTTCGGACCTGTGAATTGGCCTCCAAGATCTTGGGATTTAATACCGCTAGACTACTTTCTGTGGGGCTATGCAAAGTCATTGGTCTATGCGGATAAGCTACAAATGCTTGGCCATTTGGGAGACAATATTCGACGTGTTATTGCCGACGTACGGCCACAAATGTTGGAAAAAGTCATCGAAAATCGGACGTCCAGATTGGACTACATCCGAGCCAGCTGTGGTGGTCATATGCCAGAAATCATATTTGAAATGTAATGCCACAAGATTATCTTTCGAGAAAAAAAAATTCTTGTCAATCGAATGATCCATCGTTGTTTTATTGCAATTTAAAGTTCTATACCTCTAAAAAAAACACCGTTATTTTATGATTCGATAAAAGAGTTCAATTAAAAGACTAAAAACTGTGTTTTCTATTTAATTCAAACCTTGCGTTAGTTTTGGAACACTTTATATACTCCCCAGCTTAGTTAGTTCGAGGGGATATATTAATTTATCTAATTTAACATTAATATTTGTCGTATTGAATAATTTGTAGACAAAACTTCTCTTTATTACGACATGACTATTCTAAGTTCTACGTAAATTATTTAAATTGCCATAACAAAATATTGACTTAACTAATTATGAATTTAAGAATATTAGTCATCTTTTTGATTTAAATTCATGCTGTAGCCCTGACACAATTTGTGTTTTTGACTTAGGACTACGTCAATATCTCGATTGTCACTTCAAAACAAATGCTGATTTCAATTTCAAGATTTGTTGGAATTTGACATTTCAAAGTTTCTTTTTAAATTACTTAAAAACACGAATTAAATTATGCGTCACATCTTCGAATGTATTCGTCATCTCATAAATTTCAATTCAGAGATATAATAAGAAATAATTTGATTTACATCCGTGACGAAAAAATTTTGCTATCATCATACCTGATAATTAAAATCCCAGGTATTATATTAAACAATAAGATACAATAATTTTCACCACAATTCACGATGGTAATGTTCTTAAAATTGATCAACAACTCATCATTTTTGATAGGAGGAAGTTATTATATAACAACGTGAGTGGAAAAAATAAACATAGTACGACATATGAGTTAGAATAATTAGAGATGTTTAGAAACATTACTTGGAAAATATAGAAAATTTTAAATAAATATTTAACTATGAAAGAATTATGTTAATTCCTATTTAACTAGTCATAAATTTAATTGAAATTTTCATTTTCTGGAAAGTTTTAGCGAATACAATAGCCAATTTCACTGGCAATTAAAAGTTTCGAACTTTTTCGATATGATGTGAAAATGGAGAAAGCCATTGGTCTCTTCCTTTGATTCAGCAGTTATTACACTAGGACGTGCAGTTTTGGCTTGTATATGGCCTACTTTCGTCTTTTACATAACAATTCAACTCACAGACACACACAAATGTCCATACCTAGCCTAGGAGTCGAACAAAGAACATCTGCTTCACTTAAAGCATATACGCAAACTAAACTCCTGTATCTACCATAGGTTCTTCTTAGAGATAGATTTGAACTTATAGGCAACACCTGCGACTCAAGAAAAACCCTCGAGAGATGTTTAGCGGGGTCAAATCGTGAGATCTTAGTGGCCAGTTCAAGTCTCCTTTGAGAAAGCGATCATATACCTAGTTCATGCAGAATGTTTGCTTAATGGTAAATAGTGAAGTCTTGATGACACAGTGTGTATTTGATGTGAATTTTGTTCCAAAGAGAAATATTTATCACGTTCTTTTTGTAATCTTTGACAGGAATGCGTTTTTGAAACTACCAAAGTCGGCTACAAACATTCTTTTCATGGATAAGTTGTTGCATAAATATCGCAATATAGAATGACAATTGTGAACACAATAAACTCTAATAAAAAATATTAATTTCCTTTTTCTTAGTCCTTGATTATTCATAATGCATTATTTTGTGTTACCTTCAGTTCATATAACAATAATTTAATTAATTGAATCAAATTTATTGTTTAGAAGTGGGAAAGCGGATTATATAATAATTGTTATCTTCGTATCGCATTTCCGTAAAGATTAAGTGAATTCAACGTGTAAATCTATAAGAAATTCTTGATTAATTCTGCGTGAAACGCTCATTTCAATTAATAGGCATGAAAATTGACATTGTTGATGTAGCAAAGCAAAATACGTATAATTCGTTTTTTCAATCTTATGCTTGAGCATTTATTATTATCTTTTAATTATCACACACACACACACATATATATATATATATATATATATATATATATATATATATATATATATATATATATATATATATATGTCTTTGTCTGAACGTGAACGACAGCGCATCGTGTGTAAATTAAGATAAATATATATAGAAATATAACAAATTTTGAAAACCTTTCTTCATTTGAATATTGGTTCATAATATAATAATAAGTATTGTTTTTGTTTGTGTGTTGATGACAATTTATTGATGAAACTTCATTTGAAAAAGGCCCAAGAAAAGGACTGAAACGTTATGTGATATAGATGTTTAATAAATATTTTTGAGAACCAGAAAACCCAATAATTTTTTTCTGAAAATATAAATAAAATGGTTCAAGATAGCAATGAATATGGATATATATATATATATATATATATATATATATATATATATATATATGACGTTGATACGTGTTTTGAGCTTATTGTCTCTCCTCAAGCCTATCTATCCAAGTTGAAGGTATACGAACCCGGAGATTTGAACCAAGAAAAAAAGGGAATCCTGAAAAGGAAGTCATCACATTTCAGGCTTTCGTATCTGAACTCCTGCCTTTGAGACCACTTATCCTTTACGGAAGTTCCACTAAGGATTTGAACAATATATAAAAAAGGCTTAATACGGAATAATCTTTAATTTTTATGTTTTTTTCATCCCAGGTTTGTACACCTTGAGCTTGGCTACACCGTTCTGAAGAGAGCCAATAAGCTCGAAACACATGTCGACGGCTGCTTCGAAATGAACGGAAAACTTGCACTTTTGTTTATATATATATATATATATATATATTCCAAAATTTTTATTATTGCCTTGTTTGATGAAGTTATGTTTATGATACTTTGTCATTGACAGACTGTTTTTAATGTGAAAATCTTCATTTTTGTTGAAGTTTCGTTGTTGATTACAAGAGTTTTAACAAAAAATAATCAACAACAAAATATATTTTCTGCGAAATATGCAAATGAATAAAATTGATATGTCTGGTTGTGATATTATAATAAAAAAATTCAGTATAGGCACATAAAAATATAAGCTTTTCCTATGACAAAATAAAGTTTTTGAAATTTTTGTTTTTGTCTGTCTCTGTTTGTTCTGTCTTATCTCCGAAACGACTGGACCGATTCAACAGGGGACTTTACTGGAAGATAACTGAACTCAAAAAGGCGTTACTAGGTCTAAATTTTCTTCCCAAAAATTCAATCTTTGATTTTTAACGGGACAAAAGGCCTATGAGTTGCCCTGTTGTGTTTCACTATTATCAAAAGTTGAACTAAAGTGAGCTTTTGGAAGTTGAAATGATTTCAACTTTTGAAAATGGGGCAACACCCAAAAATATCTGTCAAGCATCGATAGAATTACGTCGATATTGGTTCATTCCAGCGTTACCTATAGTTTGAAATTCAACCTTTGCTTTTTTTTCGGTTTAGAGTCATTTCATTGTGAAATACATCTCATTGAAAAAAAATTGGAATATGCTAATATTATTCGTTAATAACGAAGTAGTATGAGATGATAAAGGTATTGCTTGGAGTTTCAAGCAATACTTTGAAGAGAGTGTACACCAAATAATTAATACTATAATTCCGATAACCACGAATATGTCATAAAATGGTAAAAATACGTAATTTTGAGAAGGTAAATATGAACTTTTTGAAAAGTATCGTTAGAATTTTGAAAAATACAGGTAGTTGCGAAGATGAAATAACAGCCAATATACTTAAGGCTGCTTTTGACATTTCTGGAAATAGATTTTTAGATTTAGTTAACACATCATTGACACATGGAGTATTTCCAAAAGATTGTAAATGTTCGTTAATAATACCAGTGCCAAAAATTTGCAATACTGTTAAAAAGAGCAATTTCTACCTATAAATTTACTATCACCTAATGAAAAAATTTTAAAAATAGTAGTAATGAACCAGGTATTAGAATTATGTGAAAAACGTTCTGTCATTTCTGAGTTTCAATCAGGATTCAAAAAAATTGCTCTTGTGAGACAGCAATATTAAGCATATGTGAGGAATGGTATGGTGATATAGATAAAGGAGAAACGGTTATAATAGTATTATTGAATTTTAAAAGAGCTTTTGAAACGTTATGTAAGTAGATGATTATTATTGAAAAAACTAAATAAACTTGGCTTTGAGGGAGTAGAAAATGATTGGTTCGGATCTGACTTGGATTAGCGAACACAAAAAGTAAAGCTTAATGGCAGGCTGTCAGACAGTACGAAAGTTCATGTAGGAGTACCTCAAGAAACTGTCTTAGGTCCGTTGTTGTTCTCCTTATATATAAACGATATTATCTCTCATATGAAAAAATGTTCTATACGCTTATTCGCTCATAATGCTATGTTCTATATATGTGTCAAATATATTAAAAATATGACAGACGGGATCAATAAAAACCTTTCTGCAATTAATGAATGGTTGGTTGTGTGACAATAGCTTATCCCTAAATGTGCAAACATCAAATTTCATTGTTTTGGATACAAGTAAAACCCTTAAGATTAATAAAAATGAGGCAAAAACTATAAAGATTAATGCACAAAAAATCAGAACAGTGAAAACAGTAAAATATTTAGGCATGTCAGACGAGTTTCAATGATCATGTTGATTTCATATCATATAGTATATCTAATGAAATAAATTTTTTGAAAAAAAGAGGAAAAAATATGTCGACATGTGAAATTGTTGTTGTTCAAATCAATAATAATGCCACATTTTGAATATGGCTCCACATTGTAATTTGGTTTAACTAAAGAAAAAATTGAACAATTACAAAAGTTGCAGAATAGAGCCATGCGAACAATTTTAAAGTGCAAAAGGTACACCCCTGTTAAAATTATGCTGAACTCTTTGGAACTAATGTCTGTTGAACAAAGAATACTCTTTCATATATATTCATATTTAAAATAAAAAATCAGTTGCCTTCCATGTAAGCTTTCTAAATCTAAAAATAGCATATACTATGACGGATTTAAGGCTTTCAATAATTTAACAAATATATTAAAACTAGTACTAGTATTAAGATATTTAATCTTCATCTAAGAAAGTATATTTTAAATAATGAGATAGGTATGTAATTCAAAATTGACAGTTCAAAATATGTAAATTTTTTGTATAGCTTAAGCTAAATAAATATTACTATTATTATTCAATTCATTATTTGCTGGTTAATGGTATGAATCGTGGCCATAAGGGGCTGTTAGACCCATCGACTAATAAAAAAATAATATTATATGAAAGTAAGCCAAATGTTTTTTAAACAATTCATATCAAAACATGTTTCACCAAGACATCAGCAAATAATTTGAAAAGGGAACAAATTGTTGCTCTTACGTAAATTTCTCTTACTTTCTCACTGCACTATCTTTAAAACTGAATTCAACACATTTAACCGTTGGAATTCTTCGTCAACCGAGTGGATTATGAAAAAAATCTAAACGGGTACTACCAGAACCGCTGAAGAATCTCATAACACTAGAAGTTCATCTTAAAGTGATTCGAAATGAAGCATCTTACCTTGAGGCAGACTTGTTTTTTATAATTTTATTTACTTATTCCGTTGGGGGGGTACTGTTATATCTAATAAAAGAATATAAAACGGAATTTTCATAATATTTTTCCGTGTATGACTAATAATTCTAATACCTATTTCGTCATAGGGTCTTGACTGATGATATTGACAATACTTTATCGATAAGAGAGACTATGGGCCAAGAGCATTTTGATATAAAAATTTGTATGACTTTTTGTTAGACGGATGCGTCTAAAAAATTTTATAGACGGTCATTAAAAAATTAGAGAAAAAGAAAACAAGAACGAAAAATTGTTGAAAGATTAATTTCGGAATTTAGCAAAAAGACATCAGAAAGAATTTTTTGAAAAAACAAATACAAGATCGGAAGAAATGAAAAAAAGACGATGAAAGTTTTTTCCACCAGATGAAACACTCCGAAATATCGAAGAAATTACTCAATATAATAACAACCACTAAATGTGACATAGAGTGGCTGAAAGAGTCTGGAAGAATCTACAACATGTCAGTATAAAAAATATCGAAGATCGCTAAAAAATCGCACATTTTATAGTGAAGTTTGAGCAAAAACCATGTCGCTAACCTGGAATAAAATGGACAGATGAACGGCAGAAAAAGTTTTTGAGTGGATGAAACTTTTTGGCAGGCAAAAAAGCTGGAAAAAACATAAAAATTGCGAATTCAGTTTCACGCGTTCTCCTCATGAGGAATAATCGTTACCTATAATAATATAATATATATAGGTATTTATAGGGGACAAAAATCGTTATTCGTATTGAAAACAGACAGTAAAGTGTAAAAATTTATTTCATTTTGATGTTCCCCTACAAAACCCCCTGTTAAAATGTTCGTTGTCAAAACTTTGAATTTATTTCGAATGATGAAATGAAAAATTGATATTACAAAAAACTCAATTTATATCAATTCATTTTAGTCAATTTTCTTTCTTCACATAACTCCTGATAATAAATTTTATGGAGTCAAAGTGAATGTCACAATTATTGGCAACTCTATTGAATGTAGACTCCATGAACCAAATGAGGGATGTATTAGGGAGTTGGTCCTCGGTGTCTCTAGCTGGAATAATTCTGTATTACGAGAATATTGCCTAGGAACACGAAATTTCAAAGCGGACAAGAGAGGAGGACAATCAATACTATTGCGCAGTAATTTGTACAAACATTTGAGTGAAGAAGTTTCTCTCCTGCTCTGCAATGAGATTAAACTAAATCAACTCAATAATTCGTTATGAACTATTGGATAAACTTTATCCCCCCTCCAAACTTAGAATTTCAAGAACCTTCTCTGAATAACCTCAAGATGGCGTTGATGGCCAGATCCCATTTACATTAAAATTTACGTTAAAAAATACGTGCAAAATACGTTATTCATCATTTGATAAAGAAGTAGTACTTCGTCAGAAACGCGTCAGGCGTAGGTTTTTATCAAATTATGAGAAAATTAGAAATATTGTTCCATTAAAGGAATGAAAAATGGAACAATCTTTTACTGTATGTTCTTGTTATGAGTAACAAACAACGAATGTAACAAGAATAGCAAAAACTTCAAGTTGAAATGATTGACACATGAAAACACTCGAGAATAAATATGTATATATCAAAGAATATTCTAGGGCATTAAGTCGAAAGAAAAAATAGAAGAATGTCATAGTTGGGCAGTCTAGTGAGCATGTACGACGTGATGTCTTTGTCATCCTTCAAGGGATAATGTTAGTGAAAATTGAAATCAAGGGCACACCTAATGGATGCTAAAACTGTTTTGTTTTTTGAATTGTTAAGGGCCTCAACTGATGAATATCAATATCAAAAATGGCGAAGAATATACGGATTCCTAGATCTACACACTTTTATCAATCTGTTTTGACACTTTGAAACAATTTTGTGTATTTTTGTTGGACCAGATATGCAGTCTTGTGCTTCCATCAAGATAGCCAAATATTTCCATATTCTCTGACATTATTCTTTGAAGGATGCTGAGGAATCACATCTTACATGCTCGCATAACCAGATCAAATATGACATTCTTTTTGAAATAATGTTTGACATGATTGTTAACTAGATTTCATCGCCTATCAATATTCATTGATAGGGTTTGAATCAATTGATAAAAACACAGATCTAGAGAATTCAATCAATTAGAAATAAACTCGAAAACCACAAATGAGACGCAATACGATTTTTCCGTCTTTACAAATATCTTGAAGCCATTGTTTTCGTGTTAAATGTTCTATATAGTTCTGACACATTGATTTATAAAGGTGACCTCATCTTTTTATAACACAATATGTTTTTATGGAAAATTTTCAAATGTTTGAATGTAATTTTTCCATCTTCTAATGATCATTTTATTATTATTCTCTGCTTTTGTTCAATACGAGTTTGAATCAAAGATTTTCGCCAATCAAATAGAAATAGTTGTAATAATAGATAAGATGTGAGGTTTTCTATGCTAGATTGAAAACTATCGATTCAACTCTAATGTTGGATTTTGTACTGAAAAATTATAAAAACTAAATTATTCAGTTTTTCCGAACAACCGTTGCTTCAACAAAAAAAATTGACAAGCGTAGGAATGTCTTCAATACAAAAGAAAGTAAATTTGGGATTGCTTAGAATTTCAAATAAACTTACGAGTAGCTAAGTTGTAAGACACAATTTTGGCGAATCAAATCTTTGAAATCAAGTAGGGTAATTTTTTTAACGTAGTTTTTTTTAATCGAATAAAACGTTCAATTTGCATCATATATTCGAAATATTTGTTGAAATTGATAACTTGGCCTTTGCCATTTACATTTTAAAGATAACTTTATGTATATGTTGTCCGCGGCTCCGTATCAAATGGTCCATTCGGAAGGTCCAATTTCACGACACTTTTTCGAGCATTTCGGCCTGTATCACTCGAATTACGCGTGTTATATTATATTGTGAGGCTTCAATCGTATTGGGCTTGTCGACTTACACTAACGACTTTACATAACCCCACAAGAAATAATTCAGAGGCGTCAAATCGCATGATCTTAGCTGTCAATTCACAGGTCCATTTCGAGTGATAAGCTGCTCACCAAATTCATCCTTCAATATGTCCATTGTTTCACGAGCTGTGTGGCATATGGCACCGTCTTGATGAAATCACATGTTAACCAAGTTCAACTCGGCCAACTGGGGCAAAAAAAGTTGCGTATCATGGCTCGATATCGTTCGCCGTTGACGGTAACGTTTCTTCCACGGTCGTCTTTGAAGAAAAATAGACCGATGATGCCACCACACCAAACTTTTGTTTTTTCAGGATGCATCGGTAATATTTGTATGGCATGTGGATGTTCATCATTCAAAATGCGACAGTTTTGTTTATTTAAATCTCCGCTAAGCCAGAAATGATCCTCATCGTTGAACACAATTTTTCAATAAAACAGCGGATTTCCATTAAGCTGTTCTAAGGCCCATTCACCAAAAATTAGACGTTGTGGTAGGTCATTCGGCTCCAATTCTTGCAGAAGTTGAATTTTGTAGGATTTGTTGTAGACGAATTGTTGATTCACCAGGTCGATTATGACGACCATATGGTAACAAACGTAACAAACGATACACATTTTTTACAGAGCACGAATTTTGATGGTTAATTTCAACAAATTGCAATCGTTCCTCGTTTGTAAGTCTCTCCATGATGAAATGGCAGAGTATACTGAAAACTTTTCACTTTGAAAGATTACGTTTGGATGCCATTACCAACCAGTGCCGCCAACCTGAAAAACTTAACTCTTAAAAAATCATCCGTTATATATAAATATTGTTATGATTATGGGTTTCGACGGATGAATTACAATAACTAACTTTTAACAATCAATTAATAATCCTTTATTTACAAACTGAAAATAAACACAACAAATGTCAATATCGCTTATGTCACACTTCTGTTTATTTCACTCTACTCTAGATAACTGTAATATAACAAACTCTGACCTGCCATCTTCCGTCCTGGTTCATTACCCTAGAGTTTTTTTGAAGATTTCATTTCGAGGAGGTTCGATTGCCAGAAAGTAGGAGTCGTTGTTATATCACATTTGCCAGAATATTCTAGATAACACAGATATGGCTTCAGGTATTTTCGTAACAATATAATGAGATTTCTTAATACATATTTCGAAATACATAATTCGAATGAAACTCTCAAGGAGCTGTCTGCACAAATGTCGTCATCGAAACTCTTAAAAAAAATCACCCGTTACCGACATACCCTTGATATGAACTCGTATTTAAATTGAAGCAGAAACGAAAGGTTGGGTTGTTTTACAAAGTTCATTTATTCACAATATCAAAATATAACTGTGTTTGTAATATTGGACATTCGGTCATTATAAAGTGGAAACAGAGTGATAATAAACGTAATATAAAACTGAACCTTTCTCTTTCTGTCATGATGAATAGTCATGTAATAATGACATAGTGAGCTAGTTCTTTCTTATTAGAACGATTGACGTCCACAGTCATAGATAAGCTAACATTTTCATCTAAATTCTTCGATTTGTCTATGCATCCTAATATTTCCCTTATTTCGATATACTTACGTCATTTAATTGCAAGAAGTATCATTTTTATATTGAAAAATGACCATTATTTGCAAAAATGTCTTCATATATCATAAGAGTTGATAAATCAACCGTTAATGAATGGAAATGTATAACCAGATATCCATATCCTTTCAGCTGGAAACTTTCCACATTTTTTCTACAACTGTCACTCAGGTTGTTTGGGAATACCGAATCGTCGTATTGTTATTATTTCTTGTTAAGTTTAGAATCGTGTCCAGACCGGTACTTATAATGTTATGCGAGGATGTTCTAGCATATTATTCATCATATAGTATGAATGTTTTCGAAGAAAACACTTATATAGTTCCAGAAAGACGACGTCAAAGGTGGATACTCATCAATAAAAATTTAAGACCGTACTATGACTAAATTTATTTATAAAAATTTTAGCGATTACGGTCTGTGTATTTTTTTATTGAAAAAATGGAACATATATTGTTTAAACGCTCAATATTTCCTCATTAGTTCGTGTTTTCCTCCAGAGTTAAAAGGAATGAAAAGCTGAAATATACATAAATTAATTAGATGTCTGTTTACAAACTAAAATATATGATGAAAGCAACGTTCTTCAGTGGTGAACGCATTTCCTGGCAGTGATTTCATTTCCTGTCCTATATTTTTCTAAATTCTCTTCCTTTATTATTTTATTTAGGAACTTACTTTTGATAATAAACTATGTATATCCTTTGTTATAAATGCAGTTTTTTTTAAATTTTGAGTCCGTGTATAATCCTAACCCTTGAGTTTCACATGAGTACCAGGACTGCCTGTATATTTATATATAAATGGTGTTTTTTTAGAAGTATAGAACTTTAAATTGCCATAAAACAACAATGGATCATTCGATTGACAAGAATTTTTTTATTCGAAAGATAATTTTGTAGCATTACATTTTAAATATGATTCCTGGCATATGACCGCCATGTCTGCAGTCTAATCTGGACGTCCAATTTTCGATGATTTTTCCAACATTTGTGGCCGTATATCGGCAATAACACGGCGAATATTGTCTTCCAAATGGTCAAGCGTTTGTGGCTTATCTGCATAGTCCAATGACTTCACATAGCCCCACAGAGAGTATTTGGCAAGATAAATTTCAGTAAAAGATTGTAAGAAACAAACCTCTTAAAGATGTGACAAAACTGCAATTTGTACTGAAGTATTTAAATTGAATTTCTAAATATTCCCTGTACATATTGATAGAGGTAGAAAAACTGTACAAGATCTGTCGAATGAATTGTTTTAAATTTCCTAAAATATATCATGAAAGTCTCTGCATATTCTTTTGTCACACGTGATATCTACGAAAAATTATTTCAACCTTATATGACTTCAAAACGATGTTTCAAGATATGCATCTTGAAAATAATTGAACCATTGAATCACCAATGATCGAGCAAATAAAGGATCAGAATATCAAGTCCACACATGCGCAAGTCAACAACCTACAACTGACAAAATTCGATTGTTGTCGAATCTACTTCACTTCAATTTGAAATGATGTGTTTTTTATCAAATTCAATTTCCCTACATCTAAATTTCATTATTGAGCGGACAGTGTATTCGGTCTAATGTCTATCTACGAAAAATAATAAAAATGATGAAAAGCTGAAATGTTGAAAAGCTTCTAACTAGACAGTTGAAAGTACAGGTCGAAATGAGATGCGAACACTTCTTTAAAAAACGTGATGTATTTTCAATTTTATCATATAATTAAGTGTTCGTTTCCAATAAATATGTATTTTGGTACACGCAAATGAATTTTTTCCTGGAATATAGTGTTGCTCAAGGAAAGTCTGTAATTTCTTGTAATATGGCAACACTGCAATAGAGGAACTCGTTCATACTGCTCAAATTTCATCAAATTGGAATGTAACAACATCAATGCTATAATTTTCAACTACAATTAAGTATTTATCTAAATAATCTTTCCTATATGATATAGATTATAGAGTAATCAAGTTGACCTAGAATTTTCCAAAAGGGAGAATGATAAATGGAAAATTTTAGCTAAAATTAGCAATTGGAGGAGTTGTTCAGAACCGCTGAGGACTTGATGAGGACTCATAGAAAATATCTTGTAGTGGGAAGTAAATATTTAATTCTCTGAATTTGACGTAGTTCGAAAACGACAATTCAACTGACTAATTTAATTGATAATTTGATTTGCCAAATTAAGTGATAGCAATTAGGAAATTAAAATAAGGACATCCGTCGTTTTGTCCACAGTTGGTAAGGATATTCTGCTTGCTAATCGTGTTATGACCATTTAACTTCAACGTTGTTTGGTCAATTATTTATTTTAAATTCTTCCGTTATGTACTTGACCAGTAATTGAATATAGAAAATTGCTCTCAGATTCAACGCGGTTCGTAGTTCTTGATATCTCCATTATTTTCTTGGAGATCTAGAGTTTTCTTTTATGAATTCCAATGAATTCTATAGAGGTTTCCAAACTTATTTGCAATTTTCAAATTAAACGATAATTTTATTTCCAAATTAAATGACAATTAATTGTCATGTTGTTGATATTAATAATATAAAGAAAAGTCTTCATTAATAGAGTTCTCGGAAATAATCATCTGTTTAATCGTGTTCCAAAAATAAGAAAAATTCAATGATAAAAAATATACAAAAGCTAGTAATACACACCTTAAAGTCGAAGTCACAAATAGAAATTGAAAATAACAACATTATAATTAGAGATTGAATATTAAAAACAGCGAATTACAAACAGAAAAATAATCTTGTTGCATTTTCTGATATGTTTACATATAATAATAATAATCATAATAACATTTATTGTGTAACATTCCTTATTGTAAACTTACATTTTTCATTTGATACAGTAATTATAATTAAGTTTATTGATACAGTAACATAACTAAGAAGAAAGCTCACAAAAGGACTGTATTCAGTTTTTAGTCTTATCTTCCATTCAGCCTTCGAACAAAAATATTGGTTCAAGTTAACGTTTATATTCACAATAATATACAACTAAATTTGAAACAAAAATTACTTTAGAAATATTGAACATTCGAGAGAATTTCACATGGTGAGGGATATTTGTGGTAAAAAAATGAACAAACATACGATACAAAAAATTCATACATTATTGCCTACATTCGAATCATCAGAGTGTTCTGCCACACTATAATATGCCTTTGTTAACAGCAAAGACATAAAATGAGCAAAAACATAAATAACATCTATATATATATATATATATATATATATATATATATATATATATATATATATATATATATAAAACTTGGTTCTCGGAATGAGCCGCGTTCTAGATTTTTATAATCTCGACGTTTCGGCTTCCGTTGTGAAGCCATCTTCAGGAGTTGGAATAAAATTAGTAAAATAAGGGTAACTCGGTTACGTGGCCTCAATCTGCCTACTCCACGAACTGAATGAAGGAAAATGAGGAAAGGTTACGTGGTTACTTGGTTGCTTGGTTTCCTCATTTTCCTTCATTCAGTTCGTGGAGTAGGCAGATACCTGGTTACCTGGTTACTTGGTTTCCTCATTTTCCTTCATTCAGTTCGTGGAGTAGGCAGATTGAGGCCACATAACCGAGTTACCCTCACCTTTACTAATTTATTCCAACTCCTGAAGCTGGCTGAAGCCGAAACGTCGAGATTATATAAATCTAGAATATTCCGAGAACCAAGTTTTATATATACTTATACCGCGGAAACCTTTTTGAATATATATATATATATATATATATATATATATATATATATATATATATATATATATATATATATATATATATATATATATAGAGAAAATCAAAATTACAACTGAAAATTAGTAAAAAACTTACGAATAGTGGATTTGAAAGCCCTAAAAACAACAAAAAAGAAAAACCTGACGGATCAAGCATTCTTTCAAAAATTTTTCATGACTTTGGATAGATTTACTCCTAATGTCTAGCGAAACGAATTGTAAACTTATTTTTGTGGAATTAGAGAAGTATCTCTCAAACAATTTTTCTGGTATCACGAGAAGGTCAATTACTCTTAGAGACTCTTTAGAGACTACTACTGAGAGATCACTACTCTTAATATAATAATAATGATCATCTTATATTTATTCAAGCTTAAAATATCAAATGAATCTTAAAGTCAATTTGTACAAACTGAAAACCAAGTTAGGTTTCTCCAAAGATCTAGTTTCCCTAATTCGGTCTTATTTAAATAATCGAACACAGTTTGTTCAATTTGAGAGTTATAAGTCATATGTATATACAGCCGTTTCGGGAGTACCACAAGGCTCTAATTTAGGCCCATTGTTGTTTCTTCTGTTTGTAAATGATTCAATATAGTGTCTAGCAGTTCATAGTCTCATTTATGCTGATGATTCAAAAATATATGGCAAAATTGAAACATATGAGGACTGCATAAGCTTACAGGATGGCCCCACCGCTGTTTCAGATTGGTGTTACAGTAATAAACTCAATATTAATGTAACTAAATGTTACGTTGTCGCATTCCTTAAAAAGAAACAACCTATACAATTTGACTACTCAATTAACGAAAGTATTATATTTAAATACAACAAATTCAACAGCAATCAAATCTTATGGGTTTATTGTGCGTAATGCTGAACACTATTTGAAAACAAAAACACTTATTCAATTATTTAATGCGCTTGTAAAGATCAAATTAGATTTCGGATGTATATGATTAAGCATCCCATTTACAATTCTCATAAAAATTATTTAGAGTCGATGCAACGAAAATTTCTTAAGTACCTAATTTGGAGGAAGATCACGTTTATATGGCCAGTGGTATGAAAGTGAAACTGTTCTGTTAAACAAGTTTGGAGCTAAATCACTCGAAGTTGGCAGGGACTTGTTGTCTCTGAAGTTTTTGTATAAACTCTTACATGTTTATATACACTGTCCTACCCTTATTGACTCTATTGATTTTCATGTTCCTAGACAATGTTCACGTTCAAGTCAATTTTTTTCATTGGGTACTCCGAAAACTAATTCCCTCGTATAATCACCCATTATCACTACATAGTATAAAGCAAAGTCGCTTTTTCTGTCCCTTTGTCCCTTTGTACGCTTTAATCTTTGAAACTACGCAACGGATTTTGATGCGGTTTTTTTAATAGATAGAGTGATTCAAGAGGAAGGTTTATATGTATAATAACATCCACTAAATAGTGGAGAAGTACTGTTATTTTTGAGGTTTCTAATGTGATGTCGTAAATAATTACATTTTTTCCGCTTACATTGCAAACGCAGGCTGAACCCTACGAGTTTTATCAAAATAATGTACTAAGTATTGTACACATTGAAAAGGTCTACAGAAAAGTCCGTGATGGTATATGTCTATCTCTTATGGATAACCCACAATAACTTTTTTTTGTCATTTACTTTTTGCGACAAATAATGGCTAATTTTCGAAGCGATTTTAACCCATACAGCATTAATCCTTAACCAATTAAATACCTTGAATACATTGTTCATTTAATATAGATATATATGGCCCTTTACACCGTATGATTTAAGTGAATATTTTCGAAGATATTACAGATTTAAAAATTGCGGGGCGTAGCGTTTGCGGCGTGCGAAGCCGGGGCGGGTCGCTAGTTAGATATAGACTTGTGTTCGCTATTCGAGGATGTGTCTGACAAATGCAATATCAACATATTACTTATTTGCTTTCATGAGTCGGGTTTACTTGGAATCTTTTCATATATAGTGAATTTTGAAGTAGGTATAGCTATTCTCATTGTCTATTATCCATTATAATTACTTTTTTCACGAAGTGATCTGTGAGAAGTCGGTTGAAAATAATTTTGTGTATTTGAAAATCTTTCATAATAAAATGTTTCACACAATCGGTAAAACGTATTCGAAACATTACGAGTCTTTTGTAAGTTAGCAACTGTTTTTACACAAGTGAATTGTTAATTGCCTATCTTTATAGTTACGAGTATTTTTAGTTAACTTTTTCGAAATTTGGAAAGTCTTCAATATAACTCTTTAATTAAAGTAATTCAGAACATAACAGTATTTTAATGCTTTTGAAGTATTGATGAAATTTTGTTTGTTTGATTTATATTTGTGTAATGTTTATTTATTGAATTGTTGTTATGAATAAAATATAATATGAAATGAATAGTCGAAAGAAGAACATAAATAGTTTTTATTAAGTATGCTTTATACATTATATACAATAAATAACAATTCAATAGTTATAAAATCGATAACATGCTACATACAACATTTGAGAACAATTGAACATTTTTTGACATATGTGACAGGAAAAATTGTATTTCTTCTTTAAATGAAAATGTCTTTAGTGGCTTGATTCAAAGATTAAGAAAACATCACACACATGAAACTGATACACAAAGCAAGGTTATTTAAAGACCAATAAAAACAACAATTTTCACTTTAATTTGTTATGAACATAAAATACGTTTCCAAAATACAAAAATAAGGCTACAAAAATAATGATTATTTTGTGTTGTGATATTTCTTGGGAACTCGAATCTATCAATTTTCCATTACTATGACTAGATAGTTCAAACACTTTATAGTTCATAGGTGCACTATAAATCATATTACGTCACTTTAATTGTTATGCACTAAATTCTTTCAATTGCACGGTATACACAAAATTCGAATTATGATTCTCCAGATTTATTTTTTCATCTTTGTTGGAGGAACATGACAATTGCTTCAACTTTTCTATATTCTTTTCTTCTCGTTGCTTGGCTAACAGATTCCTTATAAAATGGCAAGGGAAAATCATGCTATCACCTCCTGGTTCTTCAGCATCTATGAAAACTCCTCTTACAAGTAAAGAATTCGAACATCCCATGAGAATGAGGAATATAAGGGACACCCAGTACACTAACCAACAACTCAACTGCTTTTGATCTGAAAGAATGGACTGAATTAGTAATAGATATTTTGAACAGTATCTGAAACTGAATCAAGGCATCAGAATATTTTGTCTACCTGTCAAATATTGATGCATTCATCTATTCTTCCAAGAACTCTTACCCAATTTTCAGAAATGAATTTTAATTAGGTTATATATTTTCAAAGTAATCTCCTTGTTACGAAGCTAATAAATTAATTAAGCTGTTAAAAAATATTTCAACGGTTATAGATAGAATTTTGTATTTTCATTACGTGCTGAAAGTGATATTAGTTTCAAGTGTTTTAATTCCCGTTAAATATTATTGAATAAATTTTTTTTATGTTGAACGCAATTTCCTAACTTCACAAGTTTGTACTCATGATTTTCGAACTGTAAAGAAATAAAATTTCTGTCTCAAAATTAAGTGACGTATTTCATTCAAATTTGATACTCCTGTCATTGATTTAAATTGGTAAATTCTCTATACCAAGTTTATATCGTTAACTATGTTAAATCTGTGTTTTAAATATGAGTTAAAACACAGATTTCTGTAGAATTCGCTATTGAAACTGCTAGTGTTCCGCTTTCTACCTAAAGATGGCGTAAGACATGTAAATAAAAATATGTTTCTATCTTTATTATTTGACACACCTGAAATGAGCTCCTGATTTCAGGATCTGTTACTTACAACAAAGCTGTTAATACTGAAATTTATGATAACATTAGAACGTTCATAACTTTATTATGTTGATACAAATAGTCCAGCAGTTAGCGATGCATCTATAGGAGAGTAATAAAAATTTGTCGAAAGCGACATCTAGTGATTTTTCACAACTGCATTCATCCTTTCTGGAGAATTTGCTACCTCTGTTAATAATTTTCAAAGAAATGATTCTAGATTTAAAAAACAGATTAATAAATTCATTGATATTCCTCGCTCTATTCCTTATATGTTATGTAATACACAAATTCTATAAGCACATTATAAATTATATATATTGATATAAGGTTCTAAGCTTGGTTAAATGTAGAAATATCTTCGAAAGTTACTTCTAAAGCAAGTAAAACTGTGAGCGATACCCCCTTCTAGTGATGTCCTCCACCATTTTTGGCCAAAATTAAATAAAATATCGCGACTTACATAGTGATGCTGTACCTGGAAGAAAATAGTAATCAAGGAGATCCCACATGCCTCTCCATGTATTAATTGTACCAAAAGCAGAGAAAATGATAAATATGTCCCCGAAAATGAGCCTTGGTATTAATGGTAGATGATCACAAATCCATTTGGTAGGGGATTGAAGAAGGAACGCAATGCTGACAACACCATAACCCATAATCTGTAAATAGAACATGTAGAGTACCAAAATGTGAATAAATAAAGATAACTGATTCGGTTTTTGTAAATCAAGACAAAATCATTTCTACTCTTGTTATTTTTGAGGTTATTGTTATCTCCAATATCGATAATTGCTTAAATATGAGAAGATAAATTGTTTTGTTTATGAATTCAGTTTTTTAAAGGTGGTTACATTTTTGATTAACATCAGTAGCTGAACATTTTGTACGTTGAATTGACTTCATTGAAATTTGAGAGAATTTGATTGCCACAAAAGTTGTAGGGTTGAAATCAATCCTCTGAAATATTTTGTTGAGCTAACACTCCATTTTCTACCCTATTGGGAACAATTTCATTGGAAAATGTGAACAATTTTCAATTTTTAGTTTATCGCAATACCATTTTTGAAAACACTAACTATCGTACAATATTCCATCAATTCCCAATACATTTGTTGAAGTAGATGTCTATATCTCCTAACTCATCAATATTGGTTCATGAATATATAATTTCGATACGATTAACTCTCATCAGTGAAGATGGCCCAATCTAGTGTCAGTTAAGTCTTGCTATCATGAACTTATTGATATAAGTAAATACCAATAGTCACGTGACCTAAATTATCTTTAGACAAAATTATCCAATTGAAATAAAAATGTATATTGGTCATCTAGAAGTATTTTCTTACATATATTGAAATAAAATGTTGTCTGAATTGAAGAAAAACTGTTGTGCCATTTGTAGTAAGCGAACTAAGTTAATTTTCAACTGTTATAGTGTTTTATGTATTTATATTCATTTATTAGAGAAAAATGATGCGAATGAGGTTGACCTTTTTCTTTGAACATGCTGCTACTAACAATAAAAATTAGTAAGAAAGACTTGTTAAGAGTAGCATTGACTTACCAGGGTAACCCAATATGAAAGTAGCTTGTCTTCAGGATAGACCAAAAGATCGAGTAATTGAAAACATCCCCGCCATACGGACACTACCAATGTTCCTATCACAGCAGTTGAGAATATGCAGTCCAATAAATACAAGCTCCTTTTTTCAGACGACTGAAAAAAGAACACATGTGTGCAATTTTCTTTTGTGAAAAAACAACCAATTTCAACATTTATTTCAGAGGAATAAATATATTTATACAAAAACATTTTTTCGTAAATGTTTTTCTTTATATATTGTCAGGGGAAAAATGAACATCTCACATATTTTTCTATGTTAATAATTTTTAACACCTGGATATATAATTTATTGAATTTTAGTTCTTGAACTTGTAAGCTAACACATTTCTAATGTGGACTATTTAGTCATAAACTTTTATGAATTTTTGAAACTAATTTACCAGTTTTCCCAGTTCAGTTATTTTCACAGTGTGTAGCGTTGCACAAAGACGTTCAGATATAGGACAAGTAATATAATAATAATAAGTAATATACTATAATAAGAATTATATCAACAATAGCTATTAAAAAACTCAAATATACATTTACTTTAGAAATGTATCATTAAGAATTATTTGTATAAAACGAAATTAATCAATTTACCCTTGAATACCTTAAGGAAGTGGTTTCCAACCTTTTTGTACTTGCGCCCCCTTTAAAAAAAAATTGTTGCGCCCCTTTAATGGGCTACAAAATAATATACAATATAAGGTAAAAATATATATAAAAATAATTATTTATTATAAGAAATAATACTTTTAAATGTAATAAAAAAAATCTTACAAAAATACAAAAAAGAATATATAATAATACAACATTATAATAGTTTAATGCGGGAGTTGAGCTTGTTTTTCAGCACAAAATTTCTCAAACCTGTGGTATCATTGAGGAATTCTCAGTTCCTTTTCATTCACTAGGCGAGAACGATATTCCGTTTTAAGACATCTACTGTTGCTTTCGCCCCCTAGGTGGGCGACAGGTTGGAAACCCTGCCTTGAGGTCACTAATATGGAGCTTGGCTAATCTTTAAATGCATTGGAACCTTAATAAAATATTCTATTTCTTGTTTAAAAAAGCTTACAAACTTGCATGTAGAATCTGTCGGCATTTCTTGTATTGAATATAAACTTAAATTCAAACACTTGAACTTATGATTTACACTTTATTCACAACATAGCATGATGCGTTTCGTCGTTACAAACCACTTCTTCAGATGCTTACAGAATAATGTAAAGAAGTCGTTTGTAACGACGAAACGCGTCGTGCTATGTAGTCAATAAAGTGTAAATCATAAGTTCAAGTGTTTGAATTTAAGTTTATATTCAATTATAATGGATCTACATCAAGTAAACGCCAACACTATTAAATATTTCTTGTATTATAAGCGTGCACATCACTGACACATTTAACATTTTTTATTATTTACATGAAAACAATTCGTTTTGAATTTTGAGTATAAATAAATAAGTAGCATAAATTATTCTCTGTTTGAATGGCATTAGTTCTAAACAATTTAAGTTGCTTTCGATTGGATTATATCTTATATATTTCCAAATTGTTCGCATAGATCTATTCTGCAGTTTTTATAGATGCTAAGTTGTTCTTTGCTCAGTTCGAATAACAAAGTGGAACAATATTCAACGTATGTATTCATAGATATATGTTGAGAAGAAGATCAAGTATATGCAGTGAGTTATTCTGTATGATTCGGATGAAGTATACATCGTCAAGGTCTCCTCTTGGAGCTGGTAATTCTTATAAAAAAACAAGTAGCACCTGGGTTATACCTAGCTGCTATATCAGTGGATTTAAAACTCTTAAATCTATTCAAAGCTCTTGGTAAACGTAAGTAAACTATTGTATTTTACCGAAGTATTTTTTTGAATTTGCCTGCTCTAATTTATGGGTATCGATGTTTAATATCGAATATCGATGGTTCAAGAATTTTGTGTTTTAGCACAATCTTCTGTGTATAATAACCATCAATTTCAATGTTCATATATAGTAAATGACACAGAGGTTTTGCTTATCTCTTGGTGAAATAGTATGTTATAAACAATAAATTAAAATTTAACACACTTGGCTTGAGTTTCAGTAAATATATTAAAAGCTCCACATAGGTTTGGGGTGGTTTACCCATTATTAAGAGTATAAAATGTTACTTCAGTAATAGTACTCATTAACATTGTATACTCTTGATAATGGGTTATCCACCCGAAATATATGTAGAGTTTTTAAAATATTTAGTGAAACTTAAGCCAAGTGTGTTAATTTTAATGTATTGTTCATATATATAACAATTTTTCGAAACTTTTTCCATTCATAAAGCTCAGCAGACGTTTGACGAATTTCTTAGAAATAGAAGCTTCGTATTTTATGGTGAATTGACGGCCTTAAACTATATATAGAGACCAACTGATAAGTTTGGAGAATCACCGATTATAATTTATTGTCGGTAAGTATATTTATGATTCACGGCGCATATTTCTGTGCCTAGAAATGGATAGAATTGATTTCACTATCGAAATATAAATGTGTTAATTTAGTTTATTCGTTCAATTTTGCGTTTGAATGAATCTGATGAGTTAATAGTACGAAAGATAGGGACAGAAAAAACGCAGACTTTTCGTACACGTTTTCTTGAGTGAAAATTAATTTTATATGAATTATAGACCAGTTCTTTGATGATTGTTGACATAAAATGTTCAAATATTTCCCCAAATTCTTTATAAGAGCACGAATTGGTGTGAAATTACTTACATCAAGTGTTTTACTTCAATTAGATATCATACGAAGGGTATTCAGAATTATCAAAGATATTGCTTAATCTATTCTACTCTTACGTTACACAATCATAGATATCCTAATATCAAATATAATATTCGTAAAATATATTAATCACTGAAGATATCAAATATTTAAAATCAATTTTTTAATTTATATTAAATTTTTTTGGGTCTGTTTGGGTAAAGTTTTTGACGTATTGTCATTTCTAGTATTGGAGCCAGAAAGCATGCATAAGACTCAAGCTTCTCAATATCTTCATAATATAAAGTAAAGATCACTAAATCATCACATAATATCAAGGGAAAGTACCTACCGACTACAGCGCCATCTGTCGGGCTGATTTATGAATCTAAACCATCGAGGGTACCCCCAAACGCATAGAAAAAAATTCATTCAAATCTGTCCAGCCGTTTAGGAGGAGTTCAGTGACATACACACACAGTAGAATGAAATAAAAAAACGAGGAGCAATTCACATCTCAATAAGGATGAAACAGTCCAAAATATAGAAGAAACTACTCGATATAATAACATAGAGTAAATGGGACACAGAATGGCTAAAAATTCAGAGAGGATGAAGCGTTTTTCGCAGGCGTTAAAGATGAAGAAAAAGCCCTAAAATTTAACTCGTGTTCAATCGCTCTTCTACTGGGGAGCAATCTATAATAATAATATTTATATATATTACCATAACGATTATATATAGGAAACAATCTTATTTTATTCTGTTCATGAATATAGCAATAACGTTGCCTTCAAAAATGTCAACCTTGTTGATATATTTGTTACTTCCTCTATCAATGAACTTGCTTGCATGTCCAATTTCTGAATATACCTGTTATCTGTGTTTATTTATCTCACCTCCAACCAGATGTGCATGCAATAAACATTTTACCGATCATTTTTTGTTCTTAAAATTCATTCGTATAATATACATATTTTCTTTTTCTTGAAAATTTTTTGCCTGTTTTTATTTAAACTGGAAATTAAGTTTTTTAGCAATAACAGACCATGAAACGGAAAAATTTCTTTAGTTTACGTTTCCTTAAAAATAATAAAACAATTGTTAACAATTGACGTTTCCTTAAAAATAATAATACAATTGTTAAACAAAGATTTACACATATATTAAAAAGAATACTGCATGACGTACGTTTCGATGAGATTCATCTTTTTCAAATGCTACGTGCAGACTGTATCTCATATTCTTTTTAATATATATCTCGTCATGCAGTATTCTTTTTAAGATATGTGTAAATCTTTGTTTAACAATTGTTTTATTATGTTTATCGATTTACATCAAGTATCGGCCTCATCAATCATTAATTTCTTAAAAACTTAAGCTTCATCAAAACTTTAATAAATAATTTTCATTAAATGACAGAAACGAATATCTAATTTTTTTTTACATATAATTGAGCTTTTTTCAATACTCCAGAAAAGTTATACAGGTAATATGTTTTCAAAGGTTTTTATAGTTTGATATTATATTATTAGTATTATTGTTTGTTAATTGTGGTGTGTTATTTTGAGTATTTTTATTCAATAATTGTATTAAATCATTATAAATTGAACTTCGAGATGTTTTATTGCTTTTCTGCCATTGATTGTATTTTAAAATTCGAAAAAATTCAATTTTGACGTTAAGTATCCATATAAGTTTATAAAATTATTCAATAGTTTTCACAAAGTTGTAATTCACCACGAAAAGCCGACTAAAACAAATAATTGGAATCAAAAAGCCTGTTATTGTTGAAAATATATAAAGCTATGGATTTAAATGAATAAGTTTGTTACATTTTCCAGCCAAATAATATGTATCATAAATATAAAAAAACTTTTTTTTCCAATTTTGAACTGAATATTTCATCGCTGAATATTAATTATTTGATTCTATGTTTTTTATCATAACATATACATGATTAGTTTTATTCAAACAATTTTTCCAAAATTTTTAAATTAGAATTGTTCGTCTTTAGATTAATTGAAAGAAATAAGGCTAAAATTCAACTGATATTAAGAAATATTTTCATTTAATACTTTTTCATATATCTCTGAATTTATAATAAATTATCGATAGGAATGCAATACTGTATTATATGATTTTGTGGAGTATTCGGTTATCATTTTCAATTCGAACAATATCTGTCATAGTATAAATAATATTGGATGTTAACACTGATTCATATATTTTACTGCAACATTTTACTATGCTATATGTGAATAAGGGTTATATACTTACAGAAACTCTAAATATCGTTAAAACTTGAAAATATCCAATTCTTTCATCTGAAGCCACAACAAGCGGTGGAGATGATATATTCCTCAGACTCCGAAAGAATGCCAGGATAACAACTCCTGAAGACGTAGCCAGAGAAACCGTCAAGACATCCCCTGGAGTGAAAGCATCCAGCAACTGCCAAACCCCTTTGAACCAATTGACGCAGACAAACGCATAAAACATAGAATAAGTTCTTGAAACAATATAATACAGTACCCTGTTCATATCAGGATGGAACATAGCATCCAATCTCTTCTGTGAAATGTTCAAAATTAGATTGCCAATAAAACCTATGGCTGTGGAAATTGCGGCACTCAAAACTCTGTCGTTGGGGTAGCAATAAATACTCATCAGTTCCCATTGACTACGCCAGCAACCCACAACTGCTGGGGTTATCACAAATGCAGAAAAAATGAAATCAAGCACTGCCAAAAAAATTCGGTAAACTTCGTTCTTCTCTTGGAACACTTGGGCAGCGTCTGCTACACTACCCCTCATTTTGATACGACTTTCACCCTTTGGATTTTCAATCATTTTTCAACTGATGTATGTATTGTCACCCTTAAGGAGATCCACATTGTTTTGGTTTGATTTTCTGCAAGCTCTATGTGTAATCTCGGTGCACTAGATAGAATATTTGATAAGTGTATTTAGTTCCCTCCAGTTATCGTTTGGAGGGGGCCCCCACGTGATAGAGACGGTAGCTCAATTGAACCTGGTCATTATTCTTTCTACCTATTGTTTCTTGGTTTGGTTCCGTACAAATTATTCGACAATTTTTTATTGATAGTGTGTCTTAGCGATATCAAGAAATACTTTGTCGTATTCTCTTCATACCGGTCCCATTTTTGAATGATTGAAGGTTTTGAATGTAAAGGTGCTCGTAGACTGTCATATCTTCATCTTCATACGTATTGCTCTAAACATTTTTGATTTACAGAAATAGGTACTTGAAAAAATGTATAATAATAAATTAATAACTCTTCATATTCCTCTATATAATATTAACCATCGAGAAGAGTATAATGTTGTTGAAAAAACTAGTAATATACAAAATTTAAGGTGAAGATACAGGATAATTTCAATGTTTTTCAAATTTCATCTCTCAATGAAGAAGACTAAATATATACCTAATTAAGATATCTAATAAACATTGGTTTTTGTTGGTGACTCAAATTATAATGTTCTCATAGGAATCATATTTAATTGGGCACATTCCACTTCAAATTGATAAATAATTGCCATTATTATTCCCAGTTTTTTGAGTTTAAGTGGAAATTGGAAAAAAAACAAACACGACTGGTTTTTCTGGAAATACAAGGAAAAACTGCTCATTTATTATATTGCTGATATTTTCGGATGAAAATATCAGCATTTATTTAATTATTCGCCAAGGTGCAAGACAAAATAACAATATAATAATTCAAATATTTCAGACTTAAGATAAGATATATAAGTATTAAACGAAAAACATAAAAAAATGATGGAAAAATTCATTAGAGTGATAAATTGTGAAATTATATTCAATATAGATCATTCTATAGCTGATTTTTTTGATAATAGTCAATACCGTAACTATCTTCTCACATAACATGTGAGCTTCACATAATCATAACTGCTTGAACATGTGTGATTCAAATAACTTTTCATTTTGAATAATTTGTATCAGGTAATTTATAATTGAAATTTCAAAAATTTATGAAAAGTGTCTAATACTGTATTGCAATAAATAAGCCCACAGAATGAGGATAACAAACATTAGACTTGAACACATTGAATGACAAAAAAGAAAAGATATGTATTTTCTGCTTGAAAATTTTTTTTATTTTTCATGTAGATTTGAAAGATTATTTAAAATTTTGTAGAGAGATGAATAGGAAAGAAGTTTTTGTTATTGAATTGGTTTTATAACGCACTATATTTTAACTACAAATTCTCTAAACTATATTTTAACATAAAATATTTTTGAATTTTTATGTTGTTTAGAACATTTTATTTAACTGAGCAAATTTTGAAATTTTAACTTGAAGAATAATTATATTAAATGAATTTTCGTATAAGGGTTATTAAATTGTGCAATGAAACGGAATTAATGAATATATAAACAACAGAAATACGCAATGAAAACTTATATTTGTCATACGAAGAGAAAATGTATACTTTGATTTATGATGATTTATCCTTCAACAAAAAATAATTTTCCAGATTTGATGTGCCTAAAAAATATAGATAATTTATCCACACATTTTTCTTCAATACTTCACGTTTAGATATTTCCATTTTCCTAAATTGCATCAAACAACCTTGTGAATATTGCATGGAAAAAAGAATTATCTTTGAAAATTATATTTTTTGAAATAATTGGATTCAGAAATGAAAAGAAAAACAACAATAGCATTTTCAAAGTGGGCATTTATCCACTTTTTCATTCAATCTTCATTTTCCGTTTTTCAGTTGATATTTATTAATAACATAAAAAGTAAGAATAATTATGGAGGAATAATATTATGTAATGCAATTTTTCCTACATTCCAATCGAACAATGTCAGTACAGCAAACAATTCATGCTTTTTGCAACAGTAGCAATTTTATAAATGAAGCATTTTTCGATTTTTGAAAATGGCTCAATGAAAGTATGACTTAATAAAAAATTATAATAAAAAAATTATATTGTTAAGTCTTTGAAAAATATGATAGTGTTGTGTATCGGTAGTTATATGATAGTGTTGTGTTATCGTTATATTTTTCATTGAAAAAGATAATTTTATATAAAATGAGGTCGTATTTTGTAAGACGAAACTTAAAAGATTATTAAATATAGTAGGTTTTGTAATGATCTGAATATTTGAATTTTTGGAACTAGTTTTAGAAAAAAGTCAGAATGAATATGAAAGTTTATATTTCTTATAATCCGTTTGCAACAAAAATTAATTTTATCAGGTATTAACGTATTCTAGAATGTCATATTTATATGAATTGAAAGAGTATATATTACGGTTTCCATAAAAAGTTATGAAAATGTTGTGAATTGCAAAATTATTGTTAAAGTAAATATATAAATGAATCAAAATGAGAAGAGACAAGATGACTTTTATATCAACTAGTTGATGCACTAATTTTAACATAAATTCTATTTGCTTATATTATTTTCAACAAATTTTTTATACTTCGTTTGCAAGTTGTCCAAACCACTTAACGCACACTTTTATTGTTTGTTTACGAATTTATACGTAAGTAATAAGCAACATGAATCTAAATATTGAAAGCTAAAGAAATAAATTAATTATCTACATATTCCAAATTTCAAATGTTTATTTCAAGAAAGTCAAGAGAAAAAGAGGTAATATATAAATGAGAAATGATTACTACTTTTATGAAGTGTTATTAATGTTTGTCACATTTTTTCAAGCAGAAAACGTATTGGTAGAAACTATTATTGAAATAATTGTCTTCATTTCAATATTTCATTAACTTATTCATATAATAAAGAATACATCAACTGGAATGAAAAATTCTAAATTTATACAGAAATTTTGAAAATATAAAATTGAAAAACATCATAAAATACTTAGATTTTTCGAAATAATGTTGAAAATATCGAATAATTTGAAACCTTTGGAATGTTTCGAGATAGTGAAAATATAAAATATTACAATGAAATGTAATACAGTCTGAAAATACGACAATATAACAATAGTTAATCCACTAATAATGAAAATCTGTCGTTACATTTATATTTAAAATTAAAAATACAATAAAATATTCATGAATCATCATTTGATGATACCCTTTCTTCTTCTCTTCATTAGGTTAATTGAAAAATCAATAATTCATGAATAAGCAAACATTGTATTTTGAAACATAACTGAATAGAATATAATTTAAATGAAGGTTACCAAATTCGAGATTTTTTCCAATTTATTACCTACTCAATCCTAAAAATATATTATTTCAATCTTTTGATACTTAATACAAGGAATTACTTACTTTCAGAACCAAATTTTTTTATCATAAACTCTGAATATTTGTTTTCCGTATTGAATAAAGGTTGTTGGTTGTTTCTAAAGTTTATTTTAGGATTAAAAATATTTTCCCTGAAGGCGGATGTTGAACAAAACAACGTTTAATTGAGTTTGTTACTGACCGGCCTAGATTTCTTAAACCAGAAGTAAGCATTCATTTCCTGACAAAATGGAGAATATGTTGACAATGTCAAGGATAATGCGATGCTATTTTATTGTCGAGAGTGCTGGTAATGAGCTTATTCAATCCTTTTTTGTATTATTGGTTTCCGGAATTAAATTCTCTCTTCGAATTAAATGATAGTATGCAGAACATACAGAAAGGTTTTGATTTGATTCTTGAATTGTTGCTGACTTTTGGGGAATGAGATCTGTTTCTTTATTAGTGACTCACGTAAAGGGTGTTATTTTTAGAGGTATAGAACTTTAAATCGCAATAAAACAACTGCGGATCACTAGATTGACAAGAATTTTTTTTTATTCGAAAGATAATCTTGTGGCATTACATTTCAAATATGATTTCGGGCATATGACCGCCACAGCTGGCTCGGATGTAGTCCAATCTGGACGTCCAATTTTCGATGACTTTTTCCAACATTTGTGGCCGTATATCGGCAATAACACGGCGAATATTGTCTTCCAAATGGTCAAGCGTTTGTGGCTTATCCGCATAGACCAATGACTTTACATAGACACACAGAAAGTAGTCTAGCGGTGTTAAATCACAGGATCTTGGAGGCCAATTCACAGGTCCAAAACGTGAAATTAGGCGGTCACCAAACGTGTCTTTCAATAAATCGATTGTGGGACGAGCTGTGTGACATGTTGCGCCGTCTTGTTGAAACCACAGCTCCTGGAAATCGTGAATGTTCAATTCAGGAATGAAAGGGTTAGAAATCATGTCTCTATATCGATCACCATTGACTGTAACGTTCTGGCCATCATCGTTTTTGAAGAAGTACGGACCAATGATTCCACCAGTCCATAAAGCGCACCAAATAGTCAGTTTTTCTGGATGTAACGGTGTTTCGGCATACACTTGAGGATTATTTTCACTCCGAATTTGGTAGTTTTGTTTGTTGACGTAGCCATTCAACCAGAAGTGCGCTTCATCGCTAACCAAAATTCCTGCGATACGTATTCCGCACAGAACCATTATTTTCGAAATGAAATTGCACTATTTGCAAGCGTTGTTCAGGCGAGAGTCTATTCATGATGAATTGCCAAACCAAACTGAAAATAAATCACTTATCAGCTGTTAAATCGGTCGCCATCTTCAACAGTATTGCCAACTTAAAGTTCTATACCTCTAAAGAAAACAACCGTTATTTTCGTGTTTTACTTTCTATTGAAGTGATTCTTAACCTGTTTTTCGTCACGGCACACTTGATATTTGAAAACTTGGCGGAACTCAAACAATCAAATTGATAAATAATTCCTCAAAAGTAGACAAGCTTTATTTTAAGTTCAGCTTCCTATATTTCTCCTCGTTGAATTCCCAGGAAGCAAAACACATTCTCTAAAAGTCTCCTCCGCTATTTTACTATATGCATCTGTCAAAATTTGGAGTTAACTTCCGGAATCACGAATCAAAATGGCTGAGAATCCCAATTCTTTTACATTCTACAGTAACTCAGTGTCAAATCATATATCATAGAGAGGCTCAAGCAAAATTATATGAGTATAAACAAAAAGGGACAGATGAAAAGTCATGAAAGGCTTGTTTTCTAACTGTTATTTACTGAAAGCAACAACTATTTAAAGCATTTGAAATGGAAATAGCTGAGACCTGTAGGATGTCAGCTGAACGTGTGCGAAATATTTTGCAAAACCATTTTAGCATGGAAAAGCTGTGTGCAATATGGGTGCCGCGTTTGCTAACGCTCGACCAAAAACTAATTCAAAAAACAATTCTATCGAAAATTTGCGTAATGCAAATGAATTTTTGCGTCTATTCATAACTGTTGATGAATTCAACAGGTTCACCACTACCCTCCTGAAAATAAAGAACAGTAAAGACAGTGGGTTGGAAAGCATTTTATCGGCCAACAAGGTTGAGGCTATTGTTTTTTGGGATACGAGTGATAGTCTTACCTTTCAAAAGGGTAAGACTATCACTGGTCAATACTACGCAGACTTATTGCTACGTTTGAAGGACGAAGTGCAAATTAAACAACCTTATTTGGCGAATAAAATAATTTTGTTTCATTACGATAACGCACCAGCGCATTCGGCGATTGTTGCGATGTCCAAAATCCACATCTGGATGATGCCGCATCTTCCCTACTCTCTAGACTTAGCGCCCAGCGACTATTACCAGTTTCACAACCTCAAAAACTGAGAGCAACAAAGAAGATATCGAAACTATAAATCAGTATTTCGCGGAGCTTGACGAATCTACGTTTAAAACTGATATAACTCAATTAGAACACCGTTATGAGAAATGCATCAGTGTTGATTCAAATTATGTTGCAAATAAAGCAAAAAAATTTAAAGCATCGTTTTTCTTGTTCATGCCAGAAACTTTTCAACCCACCCTTCTAATTACCTATAGCCTCTAATTTGAAAATAGTGTAATGAATTTGCTATTTTCAATGACAAAATTCAAACAAGGCGATATTTTCAATTTTAATCAAATTCAGTGTTTAATGATTTGAAAGGGTACAAAAAGCCTAAGGGTGAAGCTGAGGTGCCTGAAACGCTTGTGTTGAAATGAAACTCTCATTTCCTATAATCCACAAAAATAACAAGGATAATAAACGAAATTTCAAAGAGTTATCGCATTTATCTTCCTGCTTCAGTTGTTCTTACTCTAATGATATCCCGGTAATTTGACTTCCCGCGGGGGGCAACACAGGAGAAAAATCTCCTCTATCATCGGAAGATGGAAATATAGCTGGTATAGTCTTTCTCACACTATTATACATTTGTATTTGTCCCCCTTTCTTGTCTGAAATATGTATATAATCTTAACAATATCACAAATATTTTTTCTTTGATCAGTTAAATGTTTATTACTCAATCACTCTAAAACAGCTCAACGAATATGAATGAAATTTGATGCAGAAATAGAACATAGTCTGAGATACCACAGAGACTTGTTTTTATCCAAGAAAAATGTACGATTTTTATGGGATAAGAGATGGCATTCAACGAGGGAAAATCATTGATGCCCTTATAAATAAACAAAAATAATACTAGATAAAGAATCCTTTAAGATGTAGAAATAATAAGAATATTAATCATTCCTATGTAGAAAGTAATGTGAAAGAAAGGTTACTAGGACTAGGACTTTTGGTACTTCAAATACCCAAAATATTCATCAGGACGATGGAATATTTTGGAGATACAGATCCTCTACTAGTTATTGAAGGTTGTTTTGAGAATTCAATCAAATTTGTGTTTGAATTACATTTCTAACCTAATATGTCATTCGTCTTCGAAATAATTTGTAACAATATATGAATTTATAAATAGATTTAAAATATATAAAGAAAAAACGAAAATTTGTACTTCATTTCATTTTGAAAATCGTTATAATAAATAATTCAGATCATTTATATTTATGGAGTTACAGTTATTTCACTCGTAGTCATTTATCACACATGAATAATCATTTTAATGGGTCAAAATGAGTTTTAGTCTGTAAGGTGTCTGATCTTGACACAGATGTAAACCGTGAAATCACTTTTTTATATTCTTTAGTTTAAAATAATTTTTCAAAGTCAAAAGATGACCACTTATGAGAGAGTCATGGTTTTTCTGTTGTGGTGTATTGCCATTGAAAATTTTCAGACCATAGAGTTGTAAAAGATCAACAAAAACGCTCATACAAAGGCACTTTTCATATGTATCTTAAATTGAATAATTGAATAAAATGAAGAACTTTATCAATCAAACGTATAATAATGAAACAACTCTGAAACATTTTCAGCATTTCAACAATCTAGAACTCAAAATCTAGATTACATCTAGGTACTTGTCGATAGTTGAAGGTTTTTCCATTTGAACGAAACGGGAAAGTAAAAAAAGTCAAATAGAGTAAAGCAAACGAAAGAAGAAAGTCAACAAAATCAGTGAATATATATTTTATACATCTGACTTTAATGTATAATGAATAAATTGTATAAAAATTTAAAACATATAATTAAAAGGTTACATATAATTTCAATAAATGTAATTAGCTTTCAGTGGAACATTTCATGGAAATATTGTTGGAAAGCATAATAAAATTCACAACTCCTTACTAAATTTCACAAAAACTGTTTGATATACTTGATATATGTTTCGAATTTGTATCTTATCATCAAGAATTGATACAACTCTTGTGTGATTAATATTTCGCATTTACATTTCTTTGGCGTTGATAATATTCATTACAACAATTTGTACGTATATTATAAGAGAATTAATGATTATAGTTTAAGTAATTCGGGAGTATATGAAGCAGTGGAACTTGAAACACTTCGTTTTCTTCAACAATGCACTGATGCACATGAAGACAAGAAATAATCGACATAAAACAACATTATCTCTAAGGTTTAGTGTCACATATGATGTGGGCTAATTGTTCATGGTTTAATTCTTTTGATGTTCAAGAAGAAATACCTCTTTGAATCATCGCAGTGTTGACTGTGGGTAATATCAGTTCGCTTATGAAGGATGACAGGAAAAGTTTTCCTCGATTTCGGAATATATAACGAAGTTTTGCAGAAAAACGACAGAAGAAAATGGGTGCTTTATTTTGGAGTCTGTGGTTTATCAGTGCTAGGATTTTTCGTAAGTACCAATATCAATTTATTGATAATATACTTAACGGTTCCAGTATTTCTTAATTGAAACCTTAATTCTCTATTTCTTTTGGTACCTTCACGAAGCTAAAGAACGTTTCTTATGGTTTAATAACCTGTTATGTTCATTTATTTCAGAAGAACGAAGTTATATTCTATTGAATAAGCTCGTAGATTTATATCATTTTGAAAGTGAATATCGATTTGAACTAAGAATATGTTATTAATATTGAAATTAGTACCTTACAATACTATGGATGATTTGTTCGTTCCAGATAAACAATAACCACTTCACTTTTCTTTGCAGTGCTTTTATAATATAGTTTGTGCCTATACTAACAGTGAATATATGGAAGATCATATAAAACTAGAATCTATAGCTTCTGATACACTTATTCGGCCAATACCTTTACAAGATGAGTCTTTGGAAGAACCACCACGTCCTTTTGGTATGGCTTTTAAAGAACCTGTACCATCAAGTTTTAGAGCAAGCTCCACAACAGAGAAAATTACGACAATAAGTTATCCACAATTGCTAAGATACAGAGACAATTATCAACCAAGAAACATCCAAGACATCTTAAGGTATACTGAACCTTTATTCAAGACTAAATCTTTTGATGGATATCCAAATGAATATAACATCAACCAGCAATCAATGTCGCGAAGTCAGTACTATGGACCAAATAGAAACAATTTTGGCATAAACCAACAGCCTACCAACCATGATCCTTTTTACGCCTTCAAACCTCAAGATCCAAGTGATATCAATCTAATGGCGACTGCTAGCGTTCGATTTGCACCACCTCCATGGAAAAATATGAATAAACATTTGCCGCAACGCACTAAAAATCATCAGTATAATATTAGAGAATCAGATCATCCATCTGTGAAAGATTTCCTGAAGCCAAAATTTGGGAAACCTCTTATTGTTACTTTGAATATTTATCCAATGACAGAACGTGACAGAATGATGTTAAACTCTCAGTATCAAGGACCAGTCAGTCTGTTTGGAAAAATGGTTGGTACAAGGGAATTTGAAGGAACCATCGGTAACAACATGATTATAAGATTTAATTATTTTCCTGATGCTTTAGATTCTTACAATATCGATAGACAAGAAAGAGATAAAAAGTAAACGAGAACCTTCATATCTCTAGTATTTATACGTTTATTGTTTAGAAACGTCATTCAAACTTCAATCAACTTTATATTTGTGAAAATAACAAACTACAATTTATTTGTGGTAAACTTAAATTTTATTGCATAGAAGGACTGAGGTCTTGAGATGGTTTAATACGAAATAAATTATAAGAACATGTCAAAAAGCGAAATAGAAAATGAATGTTGATAGTACAAAAATGTACACCTTTTATTAAAAACATCGAATATTTTTGTGTTTTTTTTTCATTTTTAAGCCATAAAATTCTTTATACTTCTGAAGTTGACTCTGTTTTACAAAGGTTGTTTTGGATTCATAGAGAATAAAATGTTTGGAATTATAGTGCCAAATATTCTCTTAGTTTTCACTAGTTGTCGTGTTTTCTTTTCAGGAAGTATCATTCTATCATTCTAATATCTATGATTTTTACTTTCCTGACAGTAAACAGCTTTGATGTATTTTAAATTTGTTTACAGTACATTTATAAATACAGACAGTAAATTATATTAGCTACTCATCTCAAAACGAAATCTGTCACAATTTAAAAAAGATACCAACATATGTACGTATGTATTAATTTGGTTATGTGATCATCTCTTTTGATAACACTTCAATGAAAACTTCAACTTTGTAAAATACCAGTCATTTCATTCTTGAATAAACATAGTTATGGACAATGTATAATCTTATTCTACAAAGAAAATTAAATAATAGCTCAACCTTGTTATACAGTAATTCGTCTTGTGGGTATCTCTATTGTGTATTCAATTAACTGAATACTTCATTAAATTACAAAATACTGCCCGATTGGCGAATTAACGATGCCAACTTCCTTTGCGTTTGTATTAGGTAGATGATAATTTGTTAAAATAGTTTAAATAATTGAGTATTACCCAATTAGTTATAGAAAGTATTTATTTGAATTAGTCTATGACTTAAATGTAAATTTTTCAGTTAATTTATTTTGAGGTTAAAGTTCTATGAATTAGTCTATGAATTGATGATGATTTTCCATTGAAGTTACTTCAGGTGAGATCAATGGAAAACTGTTTGTTATTTCGAATTTTTCCAAATGGAATTACCATTTTAAATTAAAAAGCAGCAATGACAATAAGTACCGAGTTATCAATCTTAACAGCTCTAGTGTATTCAGAAAAAAATGTATTCCAAGATGTCATTTGTTTTTTCAAGAATTAATTGGGAGAGCTCTTTTCCGTCTCTAAATTTCCTCGATACTGCTTCCGAAGAAGGATTTTATGAAGAAGTAATGAAGCGTTCTTTTTATTTTGTCTTTTTGAACTTCAAAACTTCGTCTATTCCGTATCTGATATTTACTTGGCATTTAAATTCAGGAATATAGTTTGATGTAGGTGTTTTATCTATACATCTAATACATGTACTCAAAATACGCCAAACTAGACGGCATTAATAAGTTCAGAAAGTATTGTACTTATTTATTGAAGAATATTACCTCACTGAATAATAAAGCAAACACAATAAAATGAAGATTTGATTTTTACATTTTAGTTTCAAGGCAAGTAGTCATGATAACAAACCAAGTTCTAATAGTAACAACAGAAGAAGGCATAGTCTGTCCCACAGAACCCACAAAAAAAGATATGTTCTGTGATCTCTCCTCTTTTCTTCCTTTTTAACGGACAACGGTATAAGGAAGTGTCACCAACAGCGATTTATTTTGATATATAACCTATAAAATGTACTTCGAAATTCAGTGCATAATAATAAGGCAGAAAACTATAAACTTGCACCAACGCAAATAATACTTAGATATCCAGTCTTCTTAATAAACAAGTTGCAACAACTTATATAGTACTTAGTAGAATTTCATTAATTCTGGTATCAATGAAATTGATACCAACCACTTAAATGGTTTCATACCTCCTTAATTTCACGAAATAAAAAACAATAGTCAGAATACTTTATTAAAATTTATTCAAATCCCTTCTCCAAGATATACATACTACATAGAATAAAAATATTCGTTCACCATAACATTCAATAACGAGGAATCATGTTTTCATAAATCATGAAGAAGGGATCATATTTACGATATTTACGATTAAACATTGTCAATTATTTCATAAGGCAAATACAAACTGGTTTCAAATCACTTTCTTTCAATACGATTCACGTGTCATATTTCAATATATGTATATATTACAAATTCGATCACAATAAATAACGATTAGGCAATAAAACATTACATCATAGTAATTTTATATCCAAGAAAGTTTTTTTGAATATTATGATTCAAACTACCAAATTCAATGGAAACATCTAAAAATGAAAAGTGCGTTAAGTACTGGGTCCTTTTTGAGGAGTACGTAAACTTTGTGCATTTCAACAACGATTGACAAAAAAATCGATAAATTTTCATCAAAACTTGAATGTCCAATTCCAGAAGCTAATAAGAGTGTATCTAGTAGAGTATTTTCAAAAAATGAATATCTTTTTCGAACTTCTGAAAAGTTGGGGTACCCTGATTGTGTTATCACTGATTTTATCATTTTTCAGAAAGGTCAGGTTCTTCTTCAGATTCCTCATCTATTATTGTGCTGTTCCCGGACCCTCGGCACTAAAACAAATATTGAAAGAAATTGAAATATATTAGAAATTCAAAAAATTAATATATATCATTAGCAACATGTTTCTGTGGCCATATCATCAGGTGAATGAATACGATTACAATATTTGAAAAATATATTCATCTCCTATCATAGAAATTAAGAGAGTAATCAACGTCCAATTGTTCATTGAGGTCTAAACCAATTTCGTAAGATCTATTGATTGATTGATTGATTGATTGATTGATTGTTTATTGCATGTGTTACAACATAGTGCTTACAATTGTCATGAAAGAGAAAAAAATATTTATAAAGTTGAAAACAACAATATAAAATTATATATACAATACACATATACCACCATATAATCATTCAATATAATATTAATTTGAAGAAACCTTATAGGATATTTAGTATCAAGCTTTTGTGTTCTCATGCAAGACTTTGAAGTTATGGTTGTTTCCAATACAAAATATTAAAATTGATAGATACAAGAATAACGTTTTAGCCCTCAGTGAGCAATTGGAGGTTAATAACTCCAGACTACTCTTCTTTTAACTCTGTTATGGTGGATGAGTTTATTTTCCGAATTTTGTACTGAGTATTCACCAACAGGACGAAGGTATTGTAGACCAAAACAATATTCAATGTATTTTAAATCAAAAGGTACATTAAAGATAAAAGTGTTTGAATTTATTTATCGTGATAAGGAATTTCAATACGTAATGCTATGTATTTGGAACACAGCTTTCAGAATATGTTTTACATTGTAATGTTGGTAGTGTGTTGTTATATAGAATATTATGTTACTAGAACTGTCATTGTCAGTATTAATTTCGTCCACGAATATATCTTATATTATTGGTATGAGTTGTTAATGATTCAAGATTAACTAAAAATGAATTATCGAAAAACAATACTCACTTCTTCTACAGACACCCTCTTCTTAAATTCAATAGTCAATTCGGGGTAAATCCACGGCTTGAAATTGGGATTCTTCTGACTAGATTTCCACTGTTCGTAGTTCTCAGCGGCCTTTTTCAGCTTTGTTATGATTTTCGGTGCAAACTTTTTCGTTATTTTGTCAACTAACCATGGGGGTAGTTTACCTCTTGGGTCTGTCTGCGTTACGTACCCGAAAAAGCATCCTGTATCCAAGGCTCGTATAACAAAACCTGTCAAATATGAATTTGCCCTGAAATTATTTAAAGAATCTCAGGAACATACAATACATTTTACAGGGTCAAAAATTCAATGTATAAATTTCGGTGCACATTTTCATATAATTTAACAAGGTAATAAAATGCTTGATATAAATTTGAGTGTACAGTTACATATATTCTTATTTAATGTAAAAATTACTGTCATATTTATTACCTTATGAATCCCTTTCTTGGAGGAAAGTCCTTGTGTTCAACTGAATGGTTGAACATTAGTTTTTCTTGTCCCATGTCAAGCCATGATCTTTGAAGGACAAAGTCTCTATTTTTAACAGGTGTTGGACAAACAACTGAAACATTTGAATTGGGTAACTGAAGGAAAAACTTCGAAGAGGTGATTTATGAAGTATTACAAATATAGGTCGAGTCACATTAAACGAAACGTCAAAGTCACGTTATTGACTGTTTACGTTACACCTAAACTAAAAATAGTGTATTTCACTAATATTTACACTATTATGAGCAAAATCCATTATAGAATATTTTGAGGTGACTTTAAGGTTCTGTGAAATGCGAATGGACCTAAATCGAGCCGCATAAAGATATCTTTTATATTTCTCTTTGAAGAAAAAACTTTTTACTGAAAACTACTGTGGTTATTAAATAAAAATCTGATATACAAACTTTTTTGAGTGCGTCAATATCACATAGCAATCTATTGTGGTTAGAAACTGCGGTTTTGGCATTGTTATCTTATGACAAAAGTGTGTCTTTAGATAAATGTATGTAAAGCGCTCTTGCAGTTGATAATAATCACTTTAGTAGTATAGGTACATTCGTCCTGTTGATGAAGATGATGAAAATATCATAGTCTTGACTACTTTTCAAATAATGATTTTCCCGAAAATTGAGAACCTTTCTGTTTTATAAACTCTTGACAATGGATCGGCAGCCTTTTAGTATTCAACTGTAATATATCTTTTAACATTGCTCTACCAGTACTGATTTTACTAATTAATATAACTGAAATACTTTATACTATCTTGTTTAGAAACATTCGGAAGGAGATGTGAAAGATGTATATATAACATATTCAACACTAACATTGACTTTCAACAAAGTTTATTTAAGTTTTCGTTGGAAGCTGAATAGATAACCTCTTCCAAAAGAGCTTAGGAGCGATAGAATAAACTTACGTGCATAGTAACCAACATCGTTATTTGGATTAAGATAACCTATCTCAACAGACGAGACCATGTGTTCGTCCCATTGTTTTCTATAGTCAGGATCATGAAGTACATCATACATTGTATTCGCTGAAATGTGATCAAAAACGGTTTGAACCTTGACCATTCTAAAGCTGCAGTTTTCTGTTTGTTGAGTCCATACCTACGCAGAAAAATGTGAACGAATGTTTATTACATAATTAGTAGAAGAAAATAATATAAATAACAACATTTGTGAGAATAAAAATTATTCTTTCCTTGAATTCTAACCAAGGAATTTGAAATGAAATATTGTCTACGTCTAATTTCATGTTACGCCTATGGAATTATTCATAGAGAAACATAACTGATATGAAACATGCGCGTATTGCTTATTGGTTACGCCCGATTAAACCCGAACGTACCCGTTGTAATGACAGATGTAACATTTATTGAAAAACATTATTTACACTAACCTAACCTCTTTTATGGGCGAAATTCGATATTTGAAAAAACCGCTTACCTTTGTGTGTCCAGTTTTCTCGTACGCTAATTTCCAGTTCGAATTGTCATCTATCAGAGTCCTCAACAAAAGAAAATCGCTGTCTTCCGCGATCTTCACCTCCCCAATCTTCATTTCCTGAAAGGTATGGTATAGAGATTTCATTATTATTTGAAAAGTGCGTGAAAAGGGCGACGGGACAGGCGATTGTAGGGCCTTGGTGATTGACCGTCTTCATGTTTTATGAAAAGAATCTGGCATAGTTTCGACTCTCGTTGCGGTAAAATTTCAATTGCTACATAGCTGTATGTATTGATTTTTTCGAGGAACAGTAGGAGTCGTGATAAAGGTCCACGGTTTCCCGTAAGCTGGTGGGAGTGAAGTTGACGTTTTTGCTCTTCCCCGCTGCGCTGCAATGTTATTTTCGAAACAAACATGGGGTAAATACTTATTGTTTACTTTGGAATACATATGTACGAGGAGTAGTCGGAAATTAGGTAGCCCTCATTTGTTCACATCTGAATTCATTACAATGTAGCGTTTTGTACAATTTTCGTATACCCCTTTATATAATTCGGAAAAATCATCAGATGTCATAATGATATTAAATGATTACCTATAGTACAAAAATTCATTCATCAAATTTATCATCATTAAAATAATTAAATGTGTAGCCTAAATAAGTGAAAATTTCATTTATAAATGACAAAACAATCATCAGAACATTTTACGGCAATAATATTTCAGTAGTATAACTGCTTTTTATTTAATTATAAAGAAATCCCACTGAAAATTAAGATTTTTGAATGTTTTTGAACTTTTATTCAATGACTTTAATTTGATGCAAAAGTTTTTGGAAGTTTTCAAGTCTTCATGGCTTCTTGTTTTTAGTAACTAATACGATTTGAATATTTATTCATTTGAAATCCCAATGTTTCATTTTGTGGTTACAAAATAAATACGTGCCTAAATTGGAGATATCAATAAGTATAGAAGCTAAATATATATTAAACAAAACCGTCAAAATGTATTGAACTGTATGAACTGCGAAAATAATCATATAAACATATAAAAATATAAATATTACAATATAAAAGAGTTCTTTTAAAGTATCAAATTCATCAGAAATTTCAAAGTATATTTTACCAAGAATTAAAATAAAATTATGTATACCAAGCTGAAAAGTCTCCGGCTTTATATTTGTATGCTGCTGTTTCACATGATACTGATGTTCCAGAAGTTTTTGGTAGATTTTCCTTTATGTTACGTAATTTTCCACTATCACACCTATCATAAAAATACGATGAAGGGGGATATTTCAGTTATCAATTTTGATAAGATATAATTAGTGTTATTTCCTTGTAGGCTTCGTTAACTTCTTAATATGAATATATGGAAATATTAATGATGGTATTAAATTAGTCATTTTGATTGAATCGAAATTCGGCAATACGTTTCGATAAATTTTAAAATATCGAAAACTCAAGTTATTTTATTTGAAAGAAGAATACATTTGAAATCGTTTCTGTAGTGTATTCTTGACGTTTAAAGAAATTAAAGGTCAAAAATCATAGATTTCGTCGAATTTTACAGTTTTTTGGTACCTCGACATTTGACGTCAAAATTTGACGTTTCTAAAGCTTAAACTCCGGTAAAAATCAATCAAAATTTAGTTGTTACTTCAGAAGTTTGTATTAAAGTAATTATAATATAATTAACACTTTAACTATCTGAAATATTTTACGTATATAACGAAAACGTGTAACCACTTCGAGTTTTACATCGATATCACATGTTCATTTTCGTTGACAGGACAAGTGTAACTTTTGAAACGACTTATGACGTTTATCTGTCAATTATATGATATGGCGTACCGTTAATTACGGTGGTGATGTCGCACTAGAATGAATCATAGTCAATTGAACATTAGAATACAATTACAATAATTCATTTACTTTTAACGCGAGGTCATTTCGACAAGCAATAAGTTTCGAAGTTTGGTGGGGAGGAGGAATGTTGCAATGAAGAGGTTTAGATTACTGTACTCTATGATATCTTTATTTCGTAAGAATGCAATAATGGTTAGAAGATGAAATTACATAATTATTAAGTAACCGGGCGTTGATAAGTGTTTCTGTATTTTTGCATCTCATCAGGGTATAAAAAATCAGCTGGTATGAAAAAATATACTAAAAGAACAAACGAAATGCTTTCTCGAGATTAACTCCAGATTCATGGCTTTCTATGTTTTTTCTTTTTCTTTCCCCAAAATTGGAGATGGGGTCTCATTTTGTAATAGAGGTTTATAATATAAATATAAATAGACAAAAATAAATAGACTTTATATTTTATCTTCAATGAAAACAAAAGAATATGTTTAAACCTCAGCTTTGTATTGTATTTACATTTCCCTGTGACGCACATTTTACAATATTTCGAATATTTTCAGTTTTAGAAAAGTACTTTCATTAGGTATTTATGAGTGATATAGTTTGTTTGTTTGATCTCCAATCTATTTTAACTTTAATCTGACTGATTATGTCGATAACCAATGATAATAAGGATAATAAAATAGTAAATAGCTCTTTTGAAATGAAATTTTAAAATACAAATGAAGACCTGGGTTAAAAAACATTTTTCACTTTGATCCTGGAAAAAAATTCGTTATTTAAAGAACTTCTAATTTCGTTATGAAAGAACTTCTATTTTCCCACTTCAATTCGAAAAATTAAAAATATTTTAACTTGGTTCCTTTACAAAGAATGTAAAAGTTCTAAAGACACACAATACGTATAGCTTGATACAAAATTCAGGGGTGTCCAGACCTTGTTTGTTAGAACAATGTTTTCCTCGTAAATAAAACATTCAAATATTATTATTAATATGATTTCTGTTTTTCTATCAATTTTTGAATAAACACTTGAAATGTACATTCAACCAATTACGATGTTAGTTGGACGGAAATCACGAATCAGAATTATATGACTTTAAATCGGACCTCTTGTACAAGGGTAGAACAAAAACTTTTCAAGCACCTAGGCAAGCGTTTCCAGAAAAAATTGGAAATCTAAATAAAGTTTTAACTTATTGAATAGTATTTGCGTTTACTTGACGTAAATCCATTCTAATTGAATATAAGATAAAATTCAAACACTTGAACTTTTGATTCACACTTTTATTGAAAAAATAGCATGACGCGTTTCGTCGTTATAAACGAATTATAGAATACTACGAGTATTGTATTATGATCTGAAGAAGTCGTTTGTAACGACGTAACGCGTCATGTAAAGTTGTCAGTAAAAGTGTAAATGAAAAGTTTAAGTGTTTGAATTTTATCTTATATTCAATTGAGGTTTTAACTATGGTGTCAATTATTTTTATGCTAACAGGTCGTAGTCAAAAAGAATCTGCAGACGTTTCGTCTCTGCGAGAAACATCTTCAATGCTATTGTTGTTGTGACGATTGCTCCGACATATTTTCGTACTTGTTTAACACTGTCGATCAATATTTGACGCCTTATCGACCCAGAAAAAATTTCAAGATGTTTAATATCGAACACCTATAGTGAAAGACTACACCGTTTCACAAAATATAGGTCTTCACTGACGGATATGTTATACCCTCAATATTACTAGCGATAAATATTGGTTTCAATATCTATGGAGTTGTAAAAGATATATACGAAGAATACATAGCATCAATATAACAATTTTAGTATTTGCTTTTCTTGTATTTGCTTGGAATCGAATGTAATTTGCACATCCCTGGTCCGGATTATTACATAAAATATTTCCATAACATTAGACATTCTTCAGAAATCGAAGTGAAAGAAATATTACTACGTATGATTGCCCAAGCGTAATAAGACGTTAAATTAATTTAAATTCAAGATGAATGAATTGTTATTGGTTGGATATGTTGCGATAACATCTCATATAAACTAATAACGGATTTTTGCTAAAGAACAAAATGAACGAGAGCAAAAAAGCTTATTGAAAAGCTAAATTCTTCATATTTCACCTGGTATGCCTTCAATGTGTTTAGAAAGATGTGGTAATTTATTTATTGTAAGGAGTGGAACATGTAGATTTTCAATTCTTTTGAAACGTTAGGAATGTAATTTGATTTCTCAATGTTACCGAAGAAAGTCTCACGGTTCTTGAACTTACACTATCTCTATTTCATTATCGAACATTCATGTTAAGGAAATACATGCAACTGTACAATATATTCATTATATTATGTAATACATTTTTTGTGAGATTATATACTTATTTGTATGTCATTCAAAACATTAACTGAATGCACAAAAATTGTTTATTATTATCGATATAAGTTTCGGGCAATTAACACATTATCAAGAGTATCAACTGGAATGTGGAATTCAATGTTTTCGACTCTACTATGCATTTAACAATGTTGCATCAAATTTTGTGAGAAAGTTAATTGCTATTATGCATTTAATCATTTATTTACTTTTTGAACTTGCTAAACTAAATAATATACCTATATAATTAATTCATATTAATTAATTCGTATTAAATCAATTAATCTGTTTAAACTAGCATTAGTCTAAATTTATGAATTAATTTTTACCACCTTTTTGTTTAAAAGTTAAAGCTATTTCTTTTGGTTTATTTTTGTTATTCACTCGTTTTATGACGAAGCTGTTACAAAATGAAACATTTTGCGAGGATTATAAATCAAAACTTTCAAATATTTTACTTTCAAAAAGGGTTCAGTTTATGATTTAACATTGTTTTTATTTAGTGTTATTGATTCAATCTATTATATGTTTCTTTTACGTTTGATGTTCGGAATTCTTTGAAGTTTTACAATAGAAATTGAATATTTTGACAATAAACCGAATGGGAAATCGTACAATTTTTCTTGTACATAGTGTCTTCGTAATTTTTAAAGTTGTACTAGGTCTAATGTAAAAAATATGTTGTGTTTTCCTATGCGTATTTTTCACAGACAGTTGTGCTTATTTTCTGCTGAACTGACTCTAAACTAGACTATTTTGATACTTTTGCAGGTTATATGTTATGTTAGAAAATACGGAAAATTTAAATTAAAAATTAAATATTAAGGATGTTAGGTAAAACTTACATAGGCAAAGTGACAACAGCTGTTGATTACACATGCAGAATTGATAACTTCGTAAAAATTAGTTTTTTTTTCAGTCGGTTTCCTCTATGTTTTGAAAACTGTCAGTGTCTTTCTCGTACGACTTTTTCGAACGTCCGTTCTAGTGTATGTTCCAGTGGAAACTATATTGATAAGATTAATTCGGGTCGATTGCTCGAAAGCAATCGCGTATTACTACAAACTTGACTACTAGGGAACTACTAAAATTCACTAGGAAGCCAGAAGCGAGACGGTAAAACGAAAACCGTAGAACGAAGCGAAACACAGCGAGTATTGTATTGATGTCAATTGACAGATCGATTGACCCTTATCAGACTGACATTGACGCCGTAAGTCTTTTGAAAATTTCCATCTAAATCGATCGCGGTATATCTATAAAATTGTTTGTTTATATTTAAATTTCGAAGTAGGAAGTCTTTTTCAACGGACACAGGTGAAGTATCAATTTTCGCAAGGAAACTGAAAGCCGTAATTAACCATCCTCAGTGATTTTCCCTAATTAGATTATAAGAATCCGAGTATTAACCAAGATAAATAACAGCGCCTATAAAGTATTCGAAATTCAAATATTTGTTTGTGATAAAAACCCGTTACTGAGGCGATTGTTCGCGTTTTTCTGTTTTTTTTCTGCTGAGATGAAGAAAACCCCCACAAACTATGGCTTTGAGGAAATTCTAGATTGAATTTTCCAAAGACAACATTTATTTCTTTCGGTTTTCTGTCAGTAATCACCGATTTAACAATCATATAAGACAACAACAATCTTTTTACTGTAGTTTTCCACTGTTATTAAACAATAACCAGACAATGTTTAAACGTTAGTTGTTGATTTAATAAATTCTTAAATCGTACAAATATTATTAGAGCATTTATTGGTTACGAATTGAAATCAGGACAGTTTTTTATGGATTCAATATCAACGAAACATCCTGAGTGAATAACGATCTTAATATCGTTCAATCTACTAATAATTTCATCATATAATTGAGTTATATTTTAACAAAAAACACATCTAATTCGACTAATTTTTACCAGATCCTCAACTTAGGATTTGAAACAATGAATATTACACCTTATGTTTACAACGACCACCAAATACTTCTCTTCAAATAACTTTTGCACCACCTTAGTTCATTTCATAAGAGAAAAGAACTCTTAGACTTTCTTTCTTAACACCTCATACGTTTGAATCGAAAGAATGGTGTAGATTGTCTCCTCTCATCGACAAATACAAGTACGGCATATGTTCTGCATCAAATTCGTCTATTATTCCACCAATAGATAATTAACTTGGTGTTAGATGATTACTACAAATTTACTTTTCAGAGGCCAAAGGAAAAAAAAAACATTATCTACAGTATTTTTGCGGCGAGTTGTTTCTGGATGACTTATAGCAGTTTAAAATTCGCATAAATGGTTGTATTTTGAAATAGATCGTATTATTTTTGGAACTCCTGTAGGATAAGGGTCAATTGTTAACAAAAACACAGCTAATTTGACTCACTTTTACCTGATCCTCAATTGAGTATTTGAAACAATGACTATTACACCTAATGTTTACAACGACCACCAAATACTTCTCTTCAAATAACTTTTGCACCACCTTAGTTCATTTCATAAGAGAAAAGAACCCATAGACTTTCTTTCTTAACACATCATACGTTTGAATCGAAAGAATGGTGTAGATTATCTCCTCTCATCGACAAATACAAGTACGGCATATGTTCTGCATCAAATTCGTCTATTATTCCACCAATAGATAATTAACTTACTGTTAGATTATTAATTCAAAATTACTGTTCAGTGCTCAAAGGCAAAAAAACATCTATAGATTTTTCGCCGCGAGTTGTTTCTGGATGATTTATAACAGTTTAAAATTCGCATAAATGGTTGTATTTTGAAATAGATCGTATTATTTTTGGAACTTCTGTAGGATAAGGGTCAAGTGTTAACAAAAACACTGCTAATTCGACTCACTTTTACCTTATCCTCAATTGAGTATTTGAAACAATGACTATTACACCTAATGTTTATAACCACCTCCAAATACTGCCCTTCAAATAACTTTTGCACCACCTTAGTTCATTTCAAAAGGGAAATAATCCATAGACTATCTTTGTTAACACCTCATACGTTTGAATCAAAAGAATGGTGTTGGTTGTCTCTTTACATTTGAAGATACGAGTACGTCATATGTTCTGGATCAAATTCGTCTATTATTCCACCGATAGATAATTAACTTGATGTTAGGTAATAACTAAAAATTTTAGTGTTCAGAGCTCAAAGGCAAAAAAATCATTATCTATAAAATTTTCGCCGCGAGTTGTTTCTGGATGATTTGTAGCAGTTTAAAATTCGCATAACTGGTTGTATTTTGAAATAACAAATTAGATCGTATTATTTTTGTAAATCCTGTAGGATAAGGTTATAAAGCTTTACTTCTAAACATGCTCTGATTTAATTTATATCTATGTAATTACGTAGGGGAAAAACCCACGATTTAAATAATCGATAATGACATCTTTCATCATTTTAAAGTTACTTTCATGGATTTTCATCTCGAATAAAACAGATAGATATACATAAATTGTTAAAGTATAGTTTTGTTGAAGTCTCGACTATACTTTCATATGAATTGGATGAAGAGTTAGTTATTTCGTGATTATAAACAGCTTATTTCTATTTATTGGTGTAATTTGCCTTCATTTTCTCTAAAAGTACAAAAAAATGTAAATTTACAATTTTCTTGTGTTACCAAATGATAATTACCCTATGAAAAGCGTGTTAATAAATTGAAAAATCATAAAATAAAACCGATTATAGCCATCTGTCGAATAAGTTAATTCATTTGATTTGTCATCAAATTCTTTCTCATCACGACATTCTTTATGTTGATTTCGTAATTTCATTATCTTCACTATTTTCTTATCTCCTTATTGCAATGCTCAATTCGAATCTGACAAAAACAATCAGTGTTGTAGTTTGATTTGTGCTTACACGTTACACGTATTCGTTAGAAATTTGTAATCGATTTGTAAGAGGAATTCTATCTAATTTCATAGTTTTATCTAATGTAATTTTTCTTACAGATAATTAACTATGGATAATCCAGAATTGAAAAAGAAAATAGCAGAGTGGTTGCAATGGGATGAGAATGAAAAGACTCTTAGCGAGATTAACAAATTGGTGGAAGAAAATGATCATGAAAATCTATCGAAACTTCTACTCAAGAGGCTCAAATTTGGTACTGCCGGTATTAGAGGTAAAATGCAGGCCGGTTATAGCGGTATGAACGACTTGGTTATTATACAGACTGGTCAGGGTTTGTTGAGGTATTTGGAGAAGCACGAAAAGACCCTATTGGATAGGAATGGAGTTGTTATAGGCTACGATGGAAGGCACAATAGTAAGAGGTGAGAAATATCGAAGAAAAGTGGTAACTAGAAATGACTCCTTGCTTTAAGAGTTTTTTATCATTATATTTATTCATTTGTATTTTTTAGATATTATCATTTTTATATTATTTGTATTTATTCATTTGTACTAATTATTGTTTGCATTTCATAATATAACTGCATTTTCAAGTAAGTTACAACGTTTGTTATTTTACTTGAAATTGTGGCAATATTAGAAGATTGCCATTGATAATGATGATAACAATCAAATCGAATGAATAAAATGATTAAAAGTCAAAGTATATTGAATCTAAAATTCATTATCATCATGTAATAAAATATATTATTGAATTACTCAAATCATCTTATAGCTTGGTTAAATATTCAAAATAATCAGCTGCAATAATCCAGATATTATGTGTTCACAAAAAAAAGTAGCTCAATTGATCTTGTAAAGTTATCTATATAATTATCTATATAACATTCTGAAAGTCATCTCCTAAAAATTTACTTAAAAATTTACAAGAAAACCTGAAAAATTATTGAAAATATTGACCAAGAATAGAATCCTTGGGCTCTATCTTAGAGAATTTTAAATAATATGGATTTAGAATTTTTACTATCTATTGAAAAAATTAAACTCAATATTATTATTAGTTCCTTACTGTCTCTTTCAATAACGTTCTACAATATTTGAAGAAACTAAGTGGTTCTTCATGTGATATTTTGTTATAGATGGGCTGAAATAACTGCTACGATCTTTGTCAATGCTGGGTATAAAACTAAATTATTCGGAAATGTAGTACCAACTCCCTACGTTGCTTTTTCATCGAAGAAATATAAATGTGCAGTAGGAGTGATGATTACAGCATCTCATAATCCTAAGGAAGATAACGGATATAAGGTACCATATAATAACATCAACTCAACAAAATAATAATGAAGAATTGAGGGTTGTGGTGTCAAATTTGGGTGTCAAAAATATGTGGAATCAATATATTTCCTGCCTCAAGGCCCAAAGAATTATTTGAGACCAACCAAAATTGATTCATTATAAAAACATCGATAAAATAAAGTGTTTTGTCAGAGTTTAAATCATCTGAAATTTGCTTAATTAACAAGTAAATGTTCTAAGGTTTCTAATTATTTTTTATCTCTGGTTTGGTCAATTCCTTATATGTATTCTCTTTAAGAAACACAAGTTAATTTTGGTTAATTTCGACTAAATCTATTGAAGTTTCAGCTATTAAAATATCTTATATAGTATAACTGATAGAAAACCAAACGTTCTTCCATCTAGCACCAAAATAGAACGCTATGAATTATTTTTGTGACTTTAAAAAATCAAAAAATTAATGAAACTTTGATAGCAATTGGATACAGCTATTACGTATGGTGTTTATTCTTGATGATATAAGTTAATCTCCCAAAGTTCATCATTCAGATATGTTCAAAGACAGATAGTCTTTTATAAATTACTCCTTTGCTGCTTTATTTATTGTTTGAGAACTTTCATGCACTTTTTTAGGTGTATAACTCCAACGGAACACAAATACTCAGCCCAGTTGACAAATACATACAAGAGTGCATCGTACAATACCAAGAACCCTGGCCAAATTCCTGGCAAACTCACGTAATTCAGAATAATAATTTAGTTGAAGATCCTCTGGAAGAAGTGACACTTGATTACACGAAACGTCTTGAAGCCAGTATCATATGTGAACATTTGGAACTCAATAAGAAGACTGCATTGATGTTTACGTATACCCCGATGCATGGGGTCGGATATAATTATATCAAAAAGGCTTTTAATGTCATAAATATCCAATTTAAGGCTACTCCTGAACAGAAAGATCCACATCCTGATTTCCCAACAGTTGTGTAAGAAAAATCTTTGTAAATGTTGACAAATTCATATATTCATGGGCAAGGCGATTGTTCTTTTCCTTTCTTTTTACTAAAAAATTGGTTCAACTGCTAGTTTTGTATTTGAATATCCCGAAATTCAAGCTATATTATTCTTCCAAATATGAAAACCTTGCCCTATGTAAATGTCTTTTAAAAATCTATAAAATTTTCAATTGATGGAGACATTTAATAAAATTTATCATATAGACCACAATTAATGTACTGATTATAAAAGCAAAAATGCACCAGAAAGAAAAATGTCTTGAAAGTCATCTAACTTATAAAAACTTCATTGCATTGGGTATGACTTTCTTGAAAGTACAGTGTGACATGTTTATTGCTCTGTGATATTGCTTGTCTAAATAAATTGATTTATACTAAGAATTAAGTTAGTTTTTGTTATTTCAAAACAAATATAATTCATCTTTTTTCATTATCTTGTTATAGATATCCCAATCCAGAAGAAGGAGACAGCTGTTTCGATCTTTCATTCAAACTGGCAGATAAGATCAATAGTACAATAGTGATTGCCAATGATCCGGATGCTGATAGAATGGCTTGTGCAGAAAAAAATTTGTAGGTAGATATTGAATAAGGTGTTCAAAATATATGACAGAGTGGCTTTGTTATAGGAAAACAGGAAAGTGGAAGATTTTCACTGGGAATGAACTTGGAGCTTTAATGGGCTGGTGGATGTTACAGTGTTTTAAGTGTAACAATCCAAAGGTCCCTCTGAAAAATGTCTATATGATTTCAAGTACAGTCAGCTCGATGATATTGAAAACAATGGCAGCTAAAGAAGGCTTCAGTTTTATTGATACCCTTACTGGATTCAAATGGATAGGTAAGTCAAATATCTTTTTTAGTATATATCATTTTGTATTAGCTCAAATTTTTTTCTAAGAATAAGATTCATACATAAAACTCGAACAATATTTGATGGCTCTTATGTATTATACTTTAGTTGTGATAGTTTGTGTTATTGTTTTTAGGCATTTCTGAATTAGTTATTACGATATTACTTTCAATTGGTCTTTACGTGTTACTATAGGGTGTTTTTTTTTAGAGGTATAGAACTTTAAATTGCAATGAAACAACGATGGATCATTCGATTGACAAGAATTTTTTTTTATTCAAAAAATAATCTTGTGGCATTACATTTTAAATACGATTTCTGGCATATGACCGCCACGGTTGGCTCGGATGTAGTCCGATCTGGACGTCCAATTTTCAACATTTGTGGCCGTATATCGGCAATAACACGACGAATATTGTCTTCCAAATGGTCAAGCATTTGTGGCTTATCCGCATAGACCAATGACTGTACATAGCCCCACAGAAAGTAGCGGTGTTAAATTACAATATCTGGAAGGTCAATTAATAGGTCCAAAACGTGAAATTAGGCGATCACCAAACGTGCCTTTCAATAAATCGATTGTGGCAAGAGCTGTGTGACATGTTGCGCCGTCTTGTTGAAACCGCAGCTCCTGGACATCATAGTTGTTCAATTCAGGAATGAAAAAGTTAGTAATCATGGCTCTATACCGATCACCATTGACTGTAACGTTCTGGCCATCATCGTTTTTGAAGAAGTACGGACCAATGATTCCACCAGCCCTCAAAGCGCACCAAACAGTCAGTTTTTCTGGATGTAACGGTGTTTTGACATACACTTGAGGATTATCTTCACTCCAAATGAGGCAGTTTAGTTTGTTAATGTAGCCATTCAACCAGAAGTGCGCTTCATCGCTAAACAAAATTCGTCCGATACGTATTCCGCACAGAAGCGTTATTCGTGATGAAATACCAAATCAAACTGAGAATAAATCACTTCTCAGCTGTTAAATCGGTCGCTATCTTCCACAGTAATGCCAACTTAAAGTTCTATACCTCAAAAAAAAAACACCCGTTACATATACTTGTGAACCATACAAAAGTTTAGATGATTATGTGTTGATATTACATTTATAGTGTTCGAAGCACAGTGTCTTTTCAATACAAATATCAACACAATACGGAAGGACGAACATACAAATCATAAGAAGTTTCTTTCTTTACATGAAAAGTCTGAAGTATTGTGTATATATAGTTTGATTATGTTAGGTTTTTTGACTGTTCGTTTAACAATTTGAAATATTAGGTTTGGTCCAAAGTATGATATTGAAGAGAGTTTTTGACAAATTTGATCTGTTCTTTTGATATTTTGGGCAATGGTAATGAAAATTAAGTTATATCATTCTTTTGATTCATGATACTCCTTGAATTGCTACCACATATTCTCTTTTCTTAGTCCTTATTTCCCAAATAACTTATTTTTAAGGACTTCTAAGGTTTAGTATATTTGAAAATTACTGAGATTGAATTCTCGCTTAACTCTTGATGAAACATAATTAAATATTAAATCAAATGAAACTCTTGGCTTAATGTTTCACGATTATATTCAACAACATGAATTTGTCAACATGTTTCGAGCGTGAGCTCATTTTCAAGACTAAAATACAGTAAGGAACGAACAACAAATTTATATCTATACAATGGATCTTGGAACAAAAAAGAAGACATCGTAAATGAACTGGTAGATTTTCAATTATCCTCCCTCCTTACATCCATTGTATAGATATAAATTTTTTGTTTGTACCTTACTGTATTTTAGTCTTGAAAATGAGCTCACGCTCGAAACATGTTGAAATTCATGATGTTAAATATAATCGTGAAACATTAAGCCAAGAGTTTAATTTAATTTAATATATTTGAAAATTGATTGGTTGAAAAATTATTTTATAAACAATATAATGAAATAAAAACTTAGTTTTGAGATGAGTTAGTAAATTCTGATTGGTGAAATTTGCTTCTGATTTTCAGGGAATAAGGCCATCGAACTCGCCAAAGAAGGAAACCACGTGATATTTGGTTTCGAGGAAGCCATTGGTTACATGTGCGGCTCACAAGTTCTGGATAAAGATGCGGTTAGCGCTTCATGTCATTTAGCGACGCTGGCAACATTCTTGAAGAGTCAAAAAAAGACACTATTGGATAAACTGGAAGAGATTTATAGAATTTACGGATATCACGTTACATCGAATTCATACTTTATCTGTCACTACCCTGACGTGATTAAGTCCATATTTGACAGAATAAGAAACTTTGACGGACCAAACACGGTAAGTAATAATAATAATATACTCTATAATTTGAGGCAGTTGACAAACTAAATTCCACAAACTTCCATAATACGAGGGTGGGGTGAAGAGTTTCCGGTCTGGCCAAGAGATGGCGCCACTAGGTCTCCTTTTGGAGCGGCGTACTACAGTAACATTCCTACTGAGCTTGTATGTAAAGTTTCAGCTCAATCAGGCATACCAACTTAGGGGTTTTCCCCTTAAATTTAGGGAAATTAATGAAAAATTTTATGATTAGTAAATAAATAATTTAATTTTTGTCAGTTGTCAGCTGAACGTGTGCGAAATATTTTGCACAACCATTTTAGCATGGAAAAGCTTTGTGCAAGATGTACGCCGCGTTTGCTGACGCTCGACCAAAAACTGATTCGAAAAAGCCTTTCTACCGAAAATTTGGCGCTGTATAGGCGAAATCCAATCGAATTTTTGCGTCAATGCATTAACTGTTAATGAGACTTGGGTTCACCACTACACTCCTGAAAATAAAGAACAGTCAAAACGGTGAGTTGGAAAGGGGGAACTAACTCCAAAGAAGCCAAAAACAATTTTATCGGCACACAAGGTTACGACTACTGTTTTTTGGGATGCGAGAGGAATTGATACATTGATACTCTTGAAAAGGGTAAGACTATCATTGGTCAATACTACGCAGACTTATTGCAACGTTTGAAGGACGAGGTGCAAATTAAACGACCTCATTGGGGAAGAAAAAATTTTTGTTTCATCGCGATAACGCACCAGCGCATTCGTCGGTTGTTGCCATGTCGAAAATCCATGAATTGAAGTTTGAATTAATGACGCATTCTCCCTACTCTTCAGACTTAGCCCTCAGCGACTATTACCTGTTTCCTAACCTCAAAAAATGGATTGGCGGTAAAAGATTTGAGAGCAACGACGAATCTTCGTCTAAAGCTGGTATAACAAAATTCGAATACCATTGTGAGAAATGTATCAGCGTTGATGGATATTATTTTGAAAAATAAAGCAAAAAAGAATTTTAAAATTTTGTTTTTCTTGATCAGGCCGAAAAATTTTTACCCCACCCTCGTACACTGGACATATGTTTTGGGACTACAAACTCGTTATAAAGAGTGCAATTCATCTAATCAAAAAGTAACAACTTAAGTTTTTATAACCTTGAAAATAAAATGGTAATCTTAAACCTTAGTTAATTTTACCTTCATTATTCATTATAAAGGTACTCAAATTACTTTCATGTATACTGATAGTTCTAATATTCTGTGTTAAAATTATCGCAAATACTGTCAGTTATATTAGGAACAAAATCAATTGGAAATAATTATTACGTAGTTTCATTCCCCCATTATGGTATAAATTTTTTAGTATTAAGTTTTGTTGTTTTTTTATTATAACTTTTTCAACTATAGGTATATTCCTCAAAACCACCTTTCATGTGTTTCAACTCATGTACTTCTATTTCTTGAAATTTTATGCATATAGCGCTGAAGATAAGTAGAAAAGGGAAGAATCTATACGCAAAAAAATTTTAAGGCAATACAAAAATTTTGACGCACATTTTTGTTTACAGTATCCAAAAGACGTATTGAAAGGGAAGTATGTAATAAAGAATATCAGAGATCTAACTACAGGTTACGATGATAGTCAACCAGATAAAAAAGCTATTTTACCAGTGGACCCTTCGAGTCAGATGATCACCTTTTATTTTACAAATGGCTTGGTGGTGACTTTGAGGACTAGTGGCACAGAACCCAAAATTAAATATTATACGGAAATGTGTGCACCCCCTAGTCAAACGTGAGTAAAAAAACTTTTTCTCTGACCTAACATTTGAAAAGATCTATATTTTGATTATATAAAACTATTGTTCTGAAACGATAGAATATTTATTCTATACTTATCTTACTATATTTTATACTTCTATATAGAATAATTTTGCACTAAAAATGCATTGAAAATTTATATACTATGGTACTGTAATACTATTGATTGTAGTGTTATTGATAGTATTGATAGTACTTTTGCAGTATTATTGTTGTACAGGTGTTATTTCTAACACAAAAATATTGAGGTTTATTTTATAATCATACCTTATTTTAATTTATATACATTTCTTTTCACAATTTATTCTATCTTTATTTATATGTTTCGATAATATATCTCAAATCTTCAATTTAAATTTAAGTTTATTATATAGAGAGAAGAGTCTCCTATTAATAAGAGACGGTCTTCATCAATTTCCATAGGAAATTTATGAAGACAAAAAAACCCAGGATAATTCATCGGAATAAATGATGTTTAATGTCTTCTTCATTATTTCAGCATATGTGCTGAAAAATATTTTTCTTTGCTTGATTCAAATAGGAACTTACCAAGAAAGTTTTGCAATGTCTATAGTGTTATGTCTTAATATTTTAGTTACTTATTAATAGTGTTAGGTTTCAAAAAAAACGTAAATGTTTTCTTTCTTGTTTAGTGATAAGGAGGAAATACACAAAACCATGAAAGAACAAATCGATGCAGTTATAGAGGAGTTTCTGGAACCTCAAAAACATGATCTAATTCCTAGAAAATCATGAGTTTTGTATGATAGTAACTGTTATTTTCAAATGTATCATAAAATATAATGTTTTGTTTTCATAAAGTAAACTCATTTATTCTATTTTCCTGTCACATTATCCAGCTTATAACTTATGTGCAATGAAATTACATGTTGAGAAGTTTTACATTCATGAGTTTATTGAGAGTTTTATTTATATATCTCTAATTCTGAAGGAGAAAAGGCTAAAAACATAGCACTGTTACTTTTTTCTGTTCGAAACCTTCAATGTTTCATCATGAATTCATTTGATAGTTTATTTTCTTGGATATATTATTTTTTCATATTTTCAGAATATATATATATATATATATATATATATATATATATATATATATATATATATATATATATATATATATATATATATATATATATATATATATATCAGTTTCAATTTTTTGAGGCATTTTCAGAAAACTGTTTTACTAATAAATATTTCTGTATTTTTCCTGATCCCGTTTTGAAGAAATCTTTTACCAATTTCATTTGAGTAGGTATCTTAAAATGGGCCATTTTACCCTTAGAAAATTCACTTAGTTCTTGTAAAGTTAATTCACAATTTTCTTCTAATCTTATGCAAGCACAAACTTCTTCTCCTAATCTTTCATGAGGGAGACCAATCACCTAAAACAAAAAGCACATAGAAAAGAAATCAGACTATGATTTTTAAGAATTTACTCACACTGACTTCTGCAATTTTTGAATGTGTGATTAGAACATCTTCAACTTCTTTTGGAAAAATATTCTCACCGCCTCTGATGATCATATCCTTATTTCTTCCAACTATTTTTCCGTAACCATCTCCATGAGTATGAATTGATCTCTAAAATATGAAGAAGAACTAATATTCTCTCAACAAGAAGTTTGCTATAGGTAGTAACATTTACAAAACTTATATAATAATAATAATAATAAACTTTATTTCAAATTATCTGATAGTTACATATTATGAATAACAACACCCCTCAGAGAATCTAAAATGAGAAAGAAATGAGTCAGAAATGAGTTCAATCCTCAATTTCATACATGGTATATCTATTAAAATGAATTAAACTCTTGGCTAAATGTTTCACGATTTATTTAACAATATGTATAGTCAACATGTTTCGAGCGTTAGCTCATTTTCAAGACTAAACTACTATATACTACTATAATTTTAATATTCAATTATGTTTCACCAAGAGTTAAGATAGAATTCAATCTCATTCATGGTATATCTATTCTTCTGAATACTCATTTAATGACTATTGAAATTGTTTTCTTTTTTTAATGTAATCTTCGTCTTTATTGACTGGGTTTGCATTATTTATAAAAAATCACTTTGTTTATTTTTGTTATAAGCATGGATACTAAATCTTTGTATTCCTATGTTTTTAGCACAAAATTATTGTTTATATACCTCATCTTTTCTCCCAAATGGTAATTAACTTAACCTCCTATTCTCCTTAACCCCTATATTATCGTTTTCAAAACCTGATTTTTCTTTTATGTATTTTATTATTTGCTCCTCTGTTACATGTAACAGAATCCGATTTATAAAGATGCTTCCTATCCATGCCTGCAAAACCGCTTCCCTTCTCTCAACTCGTTATCTTACTCGTTCCCAGCCGCATATTGTGAGATTTTTTTGTATATTTCCGTTCAAAATATTCCATTCATTTTCGGTTCCCGATTTTTGCGAATATTCTCGATCCTGTAGTCTTACATATGTTTCATCTTTTTTTACTTCATTTGTAAGATATATCAATCATTCATCTTCACTTTTTCACTTGTTCAGTTGTTTTTCATTTGAGACTAGTTTCCTATTAGTAATTTAATTTTTGGTTATAATTACATTTCGAGTATTCCTACTATTTTTTTGAACTTAATCTTATCCTCAATTACCATCTGACGATGAGATTTTTCGCTGGATCCAGCTGGTGAGCCCATGTTGCCGTCGGTTTGCGAATTCTGCTTAGTAAAGAATTTTTATTGGCACTGGATTCCACTTTCTCTTCGAGATATTTTCTCTCTGAGCAAAATTGCATCTTCCTCTAATATTTTTTTTGATTTGTACTTCTTGCACTATTAGTCTTAGCAACACTATGTTTGAACTGATTTCTTTCGAGGTTAGAATTTCTCTTCCCTCAGCTGATGATGAGGAAGAACTCTTTTGAAGCTGCTGTTTGCGTCATACATGCTGGATGAAAAGCACCCATACATTTTTTGCATCTGATCACATTTCTCACAAATTTATTGCAATGTTCACAAATAAAATCTACTTTTCGTAGCATAGCACTTTCAAGAACACTATCACTTGCCATGTTGTAAGATTAAATATGTTTGATTCATAAAAATACTTCATTCTGTTATATATTGTTGCAATAAATATGAAAGAACTTCTCCTAGTTTTTGTAAAAACATGTATTACCAAGTAGTACTATTAGAAATTTTTAGAAGATTATTGTCAGTTTATTGTGCTGATTTATCTTACCCTGTCTTCAGCCAACCATCACTTCCCAAAGTAGTTTCCGTTTTCTCAACATCCCCCCAATATCCCATCATATTTTGGTACCCTCTTACACATAATTCTCCAGGAGTTCCAAAGGGTACTACATTTCCGTTTGTGTCTATAACCTTCGCTTCAGTGTGCTCAGCTAAACAACCCACAGTTGTGAATGACTTATCTATGTCCTCACCAGGTTTTGAAGAAAATATCATGCATGTCGTTTCTGTTAAGCCATAAATACTCTAAAAAGAATTTTTTTATGTAATTTATAATACATATGTGAAGTGTATTAACAGAATGTTACCACTCTATTTGTTTTCATGGTAACGTTCTACAACAATTAGTGTACATATTCATTATTAGATGTCGTTATGGAAATAAATAGAGCAGTATGAAGGATTACACCGGTATATATCTTTTTTAGATCAAATATTCATTGCAGCACCACATATTCAAGAAAACAAGACTAAAGTAAATGAAAAATGAAGTAAAAACGTCGAAAACAATTTTCTTATTTCTTTGATGCTTCTAACCTTGAAAATACTTGTCATAACCTCTAACCTTTACTGTTTTTAATTTTAAAACATCCAACATTGTTTTAAATTGATGTGCAGAAATAGGTGAACCTCCTGAAAGTGCTATTTCAAGAGAGATATCCTCTTTTCTTTTTTGTTGTTCCGTTATGAGATCAAGATGCATTGTAGGGGTTCCATGAATCATTGTGCATCTGGAAAATGGAAGGATAATGTTAAACATCTTATTTTGACAGCGTTGAAGACGAAGTGTTGAAAATGTTTCCAAACTGTGGTATTTTAGTAACTCTAAGTATTAATTACAAAGTGAAAATAAAAAGATAGTATAACAAGAAAAAGAAAAGTCTGTATACTCACTTTTCATTCACGATACTTGTTAAATTATCATAAGGGTTATATGTAACTGCTGGAACAACAATTGTTGAACCATAACAAACGGAGGAGCCTGTAGTTGCAGTAATACCAAAAGCATGAAAAAAAGGAACCATCATACAAATCTTATGATTTTTTATATCAAGTTCCAAACGTTTTCCAAGGCCCAGGGAGTTGTTAACTTGGGAAAAATGAGATAACATTGTCGCTTTAGGTTTGCCAGTTGTGCCCTAAAAAGGTATATTTCTATAAATTAAATATGAAGTTTTTAGTGAAAAGTTACCGAACTGAAAAGTATAGAAAAAGTACTGTCTGGTGAAATTGAGTCTTGATTTTTCCTGATCTTATCTATCAAGTTCTGGTCTGAGTACTCAGCAACTTCTTGGTAATTGTAGGTACCACTTCAAAGAAGAATAACTTAATATTAATAAGTTTAGAATATGTCAACCTACCCTAGAGTGTTTTCTGAAATAATTATGATATTCTTTAAAGAAGGTGTTTTTTTCGATTTGATATTTTTGGCTTGAGACTTATGAAGGTCTGGTATCATTTCACTAAGCATATCATGAAAATGCATTCTTTTAATTTTGTCGGGACATATCAAACATTTTATTCCTACTTTATTGATTGAATATTCTATTTCTGGTATTTGGTAATTTGGATTCAGGGCAACCTAAAATGTGGAAGAATTATGGAATTGTTAACGAAATAGTGACGACTTACCAATATTAGTCCAGCCCTTGCACACGCAAATTTAACTAGAAACCATTCTATAATGTTGGGACACCAAATTCCTATTCTATCGCCTTTCTGTAAGCCCAAATTCTGTAGTCCTGCAGCTAATTGATCACATTTTCTCAACGCGTCTTCATATGTGAGTTTTTTATTCTGATGATAAGATATTATGGCTTCTTTTTCTCCAAATTTCTTTGCACTACTTTCGAGAACTTTACCTAAGGTATTGTACTTCAGAGGTTTCTTTCCAATTTGGTGTAAATAACTATAGAATCTCCTCCAGCTTGAAACACATTATATATAATATTCACAACAAAATTAATACTTACAATTTCTTAAATCATGCATATAATTTACAAAAAGAAGAAATAGTACGTCTTTTCAAATTTATGTTTTGAAGGTGAACAAGAAAATGAAATTTTTTTTTAGAAGAGAAAAATGCCAATGTATAACATTCTCACCCGGGAAGTGAGAATGATAGGCTTTCTAAAAGGGGTTCTGTATGGTTGTAGTCAAACCTTATTTTTAAAGGAATCTCTACAAAAAGGGACCTAAAATACTTTCTTGTGGAACACCTCTGTCAATGTAAACTCTCTACGTTCTATGCCTCAAATAGTCACTCCTATTTAGTTGGCAATCTCGAATAACTACTACAGCTCACAATTATTTATTCAAAAAACGCTCATGAATGACACTGTCAAAAATCTTGGAGAAGTCGTTACATATTGCTATGCCTTAAAATTATTACAATTATTACTTTTTATTCAAAATATGACGAAAACTTAGTTTTTTGATACTCGGAGAGTACAAAGATTATGACAGGAATAACATTTTAATAAGGGTTAAACTATCTGAATGTTTTTTTACTTTCACCTAGTGTAATGTAAAAATAAAATTCAAGCATTATAACAATATATTTTCTAATTTGTAATAATTTCATTTCAAATATACTACCTAGTATCCACATCAAAATATGGAATGTAGTAATCTAAATGACTCAAAAAAAATTGTTCAACAAATTTTATAGATGTTGCTAGTGAATATAATGAGTCCAGTTTGAATATTGTTCGATAAAAACATTAAATGATAAAAACATGAAGAATCTTTCATATATTTCAGCTATTTTGAGTTCAAGTGAAAATAACAGAAAATATGATTTGGAATATTTCGTAGGTATTTTGAACGAAAAAATAATTCTTTTATATTTTCATAATTTCGAAAGAATAACTAGGATAATCCACTTTACTAGATCTAACAGCGGACAATTATACGATTGATTTCACTTAAAACAGGTTTTTAACAGATAAACTGCATTTCCAAGAATTCTCTTATTCGTGGCAGACTGGAAGTATTTTGGAATGAATGACGTCTTGACATATATTTTATGAATTTTCAACATGGAATGCATTTTGAGCAAACATAGATCATATTTATCTTTTCTATACGATGAAATCTCGTTCATAGATATGAAATATTTATCACTACAGAACAAACCTAAAGGTATGTTCTGTGTTTATCACTTAGTTTATACATAAAATGTTATTACGTTCTGATATTTACGTTGTTATAAAATGAAAAGGACTGCATCATTGTGAATTAAATAGAGCTTACCTTGAACATTTTATCATCGAAGATCTTAAAGTGAACATCATTGATTCAATTAACTATATATGTCTGAATGATAGTTCCTACACTCACAATAATTCAGTAGTTCTTTAGTACCGTAAAACAAACTAAGAATTCGCGTAAAAGGATAAGTCTCTGACTTCTACTTGATACGAAATGAATAGGAGTCTAGGAGATTTTCCTCTACCTGCAGAGTGTGATTCAGTGGGTTATCATTATAGTTTCAATTGGAATTGGTAATTAGCAGTCACCGTAACCAATGCCGATATATGATATTATATGATAATGAAGCTGTGTCAACACAAATACAAGATAGTGTAATAATAGATAGTGGAGCCAATAATATTTTAATGTCAGATGTTATCTGTTAGTTTGGATATTTACCATTGCGTTATAAATTGGCTCAAATACACTGTTGAATTTGACAAAAAAATATCTTATTTATAATGAATAAATTATAAGGAAATAAGGAAAATTAGAACTCTTCGACTATCCAACAGGAGTATAAAAACAGATTTTTACCAGTGTTGAAAATGAGAGAAAATTACTGCCATGATATAAAATGAAAACATCATATAATCAATTCAATATAATACAATCTTGTAAAATAAAATAGGTTTATTAAAGTAACTACAAAACAGAGAAGGTAAATATTCAAAATATTAAAATTATTAATCATTTGAATCATTCTCTTTAAAAACAACTGTCTACAAAATTGTCGGTTCAACTGAAGATTATCATATGTTTGATATTGAGTACAAATTGAGTATTTTTCATTTTATGAACAACAAAATCTTTTGAGTTGATTATTTAATAGAAATATTTTCAGAATATTGTTTTACTAATACATATTTCTGTATTTTCCCTGATGCTGTTTTTGGTAAACTCTTCAATACTTTCAGTTGACTAGGTACCTTGAAATGCGCCATCTTACCTTTACAAAAATTACTTAATTCTTGTAAATTCAATTCGTAATTTTCTTTTAATGTAACGCAAGCACATATTTGTTCTCCTAACCTTTCATGAGGAAGACCTATTACCTAAAATCAAAAAAAAAAATTAAATTGAAATTAACTGTTTTTTATTTTATGTCACTTACACTAACTTCTGCGATTTTTGGGTGTGTTATTAAGACATCTTCGACTTCTTTTGGAAAAATGTTCTCGCCCCCTCTTATTATCATATCTTTATTTCTTCCAACTATTTTTCCGTAACCGTCTTCAGTGAGAATGAAACGATCTCTAAAATAAGGATTAAGTATTAATTTTACCTGACAGAGATAATATGAAATAGGTTTTTGTTTCTTACTTGGGTTATCCATTTTCAATAATAAATAAATATTTTTGAAGAACGTCAGTTGTTCTCAAATATCAAAAATCGAAAAAAATATAAAATTCATAATTATAGTTTGTGTATTCGTTTATACATACAACTGATTAATGTAAACAAACTGATGATAAAAAATATATTCAATAAAACTAATACATAATATAAATTTCAAGCAAAAATCTATTTAAATCAGTGTTTAACAACTTATTTTGTGGAAATGCCCCACCATAACTTTTTTAAATTCTTATACCCCACGAAAAGCGTGAAAATGTTTAATATAGTGGTGAGAAAGTGTTAAATTCATGTTGAGTCCGTTTTCGAATTGCCTCCCCTAACAATAAAATTGCCCCCTTCTGGGAAGTGGGCCCCACGTTGGGAAACATGATTTAAGTGGTTGAGGGGTCTGAATAACATTAAAATAATAATGATAATATTCATTTAAAACAAGTTATCACAAAATTTTCACCAATTCGTTTCAGAAAATTGATATTTTTGAAGATTTTAGACATGAAGTCAACATGCATTAAAACTACCTTTCTCGTCTAATATAATTCCCAAATATTTAACAACTTTTGGCTTTTCAATGTTCTGGCTTTCAATATCAATATTTATATCATCGTTTGTATAAAGTGTTTAACTTGTAGCCATACTATAAACTTTTATGCATTTACTTTAAATTGTTATTCATTTATTGGTGACAGGTTTCGTTTAATCTACTCTATTACAGTTTTAATATTTTTACTATTGATGTAAATCATTGTATAATCTGTGAATAATGGCATATAGCATTTTCACATGAGAAACAATATCGTTAAAATAAATTGAGAAAACAGTGGACCTAAGGCTGTTCCTTGGGGTACGCCAAAATCAACTCCAGTGCTGTCCGAGTGGGCACCATTCAACATTTTAAAATCGCGAATGTAAGTGAGGACTGAACTATTTGTTTACCACCCTTTCAAATCCAATTTCATTCAGCTTTTCCATTAGCAAATATTGTAATAAGTTACTGTTAAACTCAATAAATTGTTGGTGTTGTTATATCTTACCCTGTTTTGAGCCAGCCGTCATTTCCTAACGTAGCTTCCGTTTTATCAGCATCCTCCCAATATCCAATCATATTTTGATAACCCCTGACATATAGTTCCCCAGGTGTTCCAAAGGGAACGACATTTCCATCGGAGTCAACAATTTTTGCTTCTGTGTGGTCGCTCAAACAACCTACACTATTAATTGATTTTTCCATGTCTTCTCCTGGCTTTGAAGAAAATATCATGCATGTCGCTTCAGTTTGACCATAAACATTCTAAAAAAGAAGTGTTTTATGTTATATATATATATATATATATATATATGTATATATATATATATATATATATATATATATATTTTGAAATGAAATTTTTTTGTGCTTATGGCACTGAATGAAATATTTAAGAAAATGAACACTAGAACATTCATTTGAAAAATTCAAATTAACCAAGTGAATGTTATAGTAGAGCTAGATAAGTTAGATACCTACGGTTATAGAAGATATGTGAAATTTCGATGCTTGGTGTGTCTGGAATCTGAGAGGTGTTTTCTACTGATTCCTATAGATGGAATTGTGGAGTATTCATTACGCTACGATCTTCCACTTGGAGTCACAAGAAGATGCTTGGGAGTTGAAATCGTTGCCTCACTTCGATGGACGTGGTGCGACTGACGAGTTCCTTGCAGAACGAAACATATATGTCTCGCACTTCCATCAGGTGTGGCATCGATTTCAATATTTCTCTAACATTTATTCCTTGAAGGATAATGGAGACATCACATCGTACACGTTCACATATCTAGCTCTACTATAACATTCACTTGGTTAATTAGAATTTTTCAAATGAATGTTCTAGTGTTCATATATTGTATATATAGAGATATATATAATATTGACAATAATAGTTTGTAAATTCCTTTTTTTTTGTTGAAGACATAAATCATGTTTTTTGCTCCCCTTTTGAGTAATTCTTAATGTCTTCAGAATTTCACAGTCAATTTGAATCATATAAATTATCTCATATCATATAGAATAAGGAGAACTATTCAATGATTTGTTGTAATTTCATAGTGTCTATGCAAATAATAATTGAAATAAATTAATAGGATTGTAATGAGTTTTATATTCTGACGCATTTCAATTCATTTTATCGAAATGTTATGAAATATGTGTAATATTTCGAAATTTTTTTAGATAATTTTCAAATTACGTAATTTTTTCCATATTATATTAAGTCCTTGAGTATTGATTGATATTTATTTGTGATGAAGAGCACTCAGGGAGTTTTGATAAACAATATCTGTTTAATAAATGACACGGAGGTTTCGCTTATCCTTGGTGAAACATGATGTTAAAAACTATAAAATTAAAAATTAACACACTTGACTTAAGTTTCACTGGGTAGAATTGAATAATCGCTGAATAATACTGAATATTCAGTGAAATTTAAGTCAAGTGTGTTAATTTTTAATTTTATAGTTTCTGTTTACAACGGGTGTTTTTTTTAGAGGTATAGAACTTTAAGTTGGCATTACTGTTGAAGATGGCGACCGATTTAACAGCTGATAAGTGATTTATTCTTAGTTTGGTTTGGCAATTCATCATGAATAGACTCATGCCTGAACAACCCTTGCAAATAGTGCAAGAATTTTATTTCGAAAATAATGGTTGTGTGTGGAATACGTATCGTGCACTACGTCCATTCTATCGTCGACAAAATCGTCCATCAGAGCAATTAATTCGATTAACCATGGAACGTTTTCGCACCACGTTTACTCTTATTGATAACTCGCATCCCCAGAGACGCCGTACGGTGCGTACAGAAGAAGCTATTGCTACTGTAGAGAGGAGCATTGAGGAAGACCCGAATGAGTCCATCGGCCATCGAGCACAGGAATTGGATCTGTGTTCATCCGCTTTATGGAAGACTTTGCTCAAGGATCTTGGTTTGCGTGCTTACAAAATCCAACTCGTGCAAGAATTGAAGCCAAACGATCATCAAGCTAGGCGTAGATTCGTCGAATGGGCCAAAACGAGATTGCCGTTGTTCCCGATTTTCAAAAGCGAATTTTGTTTAGCGATGAAGCGCACTTCTGGTTGAATGGCCACGCCAACAAACAAAACTGCTGCATTTGGAGTGAAGATAATCCTCAAGTGTATGTCAAAACACCGTTACATCCAGAAAAACTGACTGTTTGGTGCGCTTTATGGGCTGGTGGAATCATTGGTCCGTACTTCTTAAAAAACGATGATGGCCAGAACGTTACAGTCAATGGTGATCGGTATAGAGCCATGATTACTAACTTTTTCATTCCTGAATTGAACAACCACGATGTCCAGGAGCAAGGCAGGAGTGGTTCAGCTCGTGCCATAATCGATTTATTGAAAGACAGGTTTATTTCTCATTGAAATTACAAGTAATTTCTCGTTTTGGACCTGTGAATTGGCCTCCAAGATCTTGTGATTTAACACCGCTAGACTACTTTCTGTGGGGCTATGTAAAGTCATTGGTCTATGCGGATAAGCCACAAACGCTTGACCATTTGGAAGGCGATATTCGCCGTGTTATTGCAGATAGACGGTTACAAATGCTGGAAAAAGTCATCGAAAATAGGACGTCCAGATTGGACTACATCCGAGCCAGCGGTGGCGGTCATATGCCAGAAATCATATTTAAAATGTAATGCCACAAGAACATTACCTTTCGAACAAAAAAAAATTCTTGTCAATCGAATGATCCATCGTTGTTTTATTGCAATTTAAAGTTCTATACCTCTAAAAAAAACACCCTTTACTATTATTTGGGCATATTATATGAACATTTCATAATTCATTGTTAATGTTTTTGAAAATAGTGACCTTCTGATGAGCCTGTGGAATAATATCTATAATTTTAGTCTTTTTAAAGCACAAACCAATGATAGTAATATATGCCATCGTATTTCGATATTGAAATATCGAGAAACATAAAATTGTTTTCAAGTGTTAGAAATAATTATCTGCTGTGACCTTTTACCTTCAATTTTTTAACTTTCAATACTTTCAACATTGTTTCCAGCTGATGAGGTGAAATGGGAGAACCTCCAAATAGTGCAATTTCTGGAGAGATATTTTCTCCTCTCTTTTCCTGTTCTGTTATAAGATCAAGATGCATTGTCGGAGTTCCATGTATAATTGAACATCTAGAAATATAAATTGTCCCCAGTTTATTGAAATATTGCAGCTACACCGACTTTTACACTGAAAAATTAATATTTTGGTATCTCGTTGAAAGCCACAATAATAATAAATATGATACAGTCTAATTTTCGAAAAACTTCTAAGATGCTATTGGCCATGAGCCCCCTATTAATTATAGTGTCAGAATACTGTTGCTATCACTTATTAATAGTATTAATAGCAGTAGAGAGAGACAAAAACATGTCGTAAATTTGCTAGAAGAGTAGTAAATGCATTCAGAGGCAGATCCTGAGAAATATTCACGAAATTTTTCGAATTTTGGGAAAGATGGGAGTTTTTCGTCACCCCCATTCGTTTTGTAGCTGATGAAGATTTGTCATGAAGATCATTAAGTCTCAATTGAGCTAGTTTTTTTCAACGTAGTGTCCAAAAATAAAGTGGAAAAGGATTTTGTCGCCTTATATTTTGTTTCTACTCCTGTTGCGACCAAGTTACAAAAATAGTGTACTTACTTCTCCTTCACAGTAGTTGTTAAATTATCAGGGGGGCTATACGTTGCTGATGGAAGGACTACTGTTGAACCATAGCTAACACAAGAACCAATGCTGGCAGTAACCCCAGCAGCATGAAAAAATGGATTCATTAAACACATTCTGTGATATTTCAAATCTAATTCTATTCTTCGACCAATAGCCAGTGAGTTATTAACGTGAGAAAAGTGGGAAACCATTGCAGCTTTGGGTTTACCAGTGGTGCCCTATAAAATGTTTAATATTTATTACACTCTCTATTTAGAGAAATCTGTTACCGAACTGAAGAGTATAGAAAAAATACTGTCTGGTGAAATGGAGTCTTGATTTTTTCCGATCTTCTCTATCATGTCTTGGTCTGAGTACTCAGCAACTTCTTGGTAATTGTAGGTACCACTTCAAAGAAGAATAACTTAATATTAATAAGTTTAGAATATGTCAACCTACCCTAGATTATTTTCTGAAATGATTATGATATTCTTTAAAGAAGGTGTTCTTTTGATTTGATATTTTTGGCTTGAGACTTATGAAGGTCTGGTATCATTTCACTGAGCATATCATGAAAATGCATTCTTTTAATTTTGTCGGGGCATATCAAACATTTTATTCCTACTTTATTGATTGAATATTCTAATTCTGGTATTTGGTAATTTGGATTTAAAGCAACCTGAAATGTAGAAGAATTATTTGAATGTCCACGTTGTAGTATTGGCAACTCACCAAGGTCAGACCAGCTCTAGCACAAGCATATTTAACTAAGAACCATTCTATCATGTTAGGAATCCAAACTCCTACCCTATCCCCTCTCTGCAAGCCCAGGTTTAGAAAACCTGCTGCCAATTGATCAGATTTTCTTAATGATTCTTCATAAGTAAGTGTCTTCTTCTGATGACAGGATACTATAGCTTCTCTTTCACCAAATTTTTTGGCACTGCTTTCCAAAATTTTACCTATCGTATTGTACTGCAATGGATATTTTCCGACTTGGTGAAAATAACTATAGAATTTCCGACTTGAAACAAACGTTGATTACTTTATTACCGAGCTTATACAAGAAATAGTTTTTTATTCTTTTATTTCTCTTTCATTTCATTACTATTTTCTTTTCATATGTATTTTAGATTGAGGAAGGACCATATTAAGCTTTTTGAAAATGAAGAAGGAGTTAGCACCCTTATACAATGTTTTGTGAGTTTAGAATTCATTTTGATACGAAAAGTATGAAATAGAATACATTAGGTGAACAAAACTGTTACCAGCTACTAACACTTGTGTATCTGTTACATAATACTGAAAGCACTTTCACTCAACTTACCCTAAAGAAGTTTGTATTGATCTGTGCAAATTAAGCATTATCGAACTTTTTGTAAACGTTTTCAACCAAATTTACTGTGTTGCTCAATTTAATTCATTAGTCCTAAGAAGGCATACATTTTCGAATTATGAAATTTAAGCACGATAGAATGATCGTTATATCTTTGACATATCAGCTGAAAAGTACTACTCAATAAAAAATAAAATCTCTGTAAAACGTAAAAGAGTTTATATATTTATTCGAATCAGCACTGTGGGAGTACCAGGTGAAATGATTAGATGTTTATTTGTTTCGTTATAAAACTTGTGTCAATACAAGATAGTATAATGAGAGATAAGTAACAGAAAAATATCTGGGTATAACTGATTTATATATTAAGTAAACTATAAGATAGCAAAATCTGAGACAATGTTGATTTATTGTTAGATACTACGTATTTTAACATTTTCAGCTCATTTTTCTAATAACTTAATATTACTACCACATAGAAGTGCCTGTGCTGAACATAATTTTTCAGTTTTAACAATTATCCGAATAATTACACTAGAGAACAATTTGTAACAATTCCAAGACTTTAATCAATTTTTTTCTATCTCATGAAGTTTTTTTCTATGGTTGTTGCGCATACTATTACACTTCGCGGAACTGAACGCGAATTACAGAAAGCCCTACTGCACTCCTGTTTTTGGAACTTCAATTTATATGGTTCAGTCCGAATAGGTCATTCAGATTGTGTGCATGAAGAATACCAAGACATAAAGAAGGTTATTGACTTGTTGCAATGTAACTTACACCAATGGATCATCTGTGTTGACCTTGAAATGGTTTGTTTCCTTCTTGACCAGCAACGCGTATATACCAAGTATCCCTGTTTTTTATGTATATGGGACACCAGAGCTCGTGAGAAGCATTGGGTGCTGTCAAAGTGCCCGTCAAGATGTGACCTGAAACCTGGGGATCCAAACATTCTAAATTAGCCATTTGTCGACAGAAAAAACATTATATTTTCGCCTTTGCATATAAAACTAGGACACATGAAGCAATTTGTTAAAGCTTTGTCAACTGAATGGGACTGTTTTAAGTATGTATATCATTTCGACATTTCCTATCTTGTCATATGAGAAGATAAAGGCTGTTGTCTTTGGTGGACCACAGATTCGGCAACTTATTAAAGATGAATGTTCAATTGAAAGAATTACTGAACTTGAAAATAATGCTTGGTTGACATTCAAGAGTATCGTCAAGGACTTTCTTGGAAACACACAAGCCCAGAATTACGTCGAAATTGTTCAACAACTCTTAAAAAGCTTTAAAAAGCTTGGTTGTAACATTATTATCAAACTGGATTTCTTTCATAGCCATCTTCCTAACTCTCCAGAAAATCTTGGCGCTGTTAGTGATGAACAGGGTGAGAGATTCCACTAAGATTTGAAGGTCGTGGAGGTAAGGTATCAAGATAGATGGGATGTCAGTATGATGGCTGACTACTGTTGGAGCATCAAGCGAGAATGTCCCCAAATTGAACATTCTAGGAAAAGTTATAAGCGAAAATTTTTATATAATATCTTTATTTTTGTATAAACACAATTTAACTTTTAATCTTGTAATAACCTTTTTATGAATAAAATATTCTAATATGTTTGATTAGTACCCACTTTATTTTCCTTCTGTATGCCCATTTTGTTTGACTTTCAGGGTGAAGATAGGGTATCCTGTAGTTTAAAAACTTGACGCAAAAGGGAAAATTGATAACATTTTTGAATTCAGACCCAAAATTTAGTCAAAAACAAGTCACAGATCTCAGAACACAAAATTGGAAATATCAATAATTTTACGATTTCTACAGTTGCAAATATATTATTTATGAAAATATAATCGCTATAAGTGTTATTATTAGGAGTTAATTAATTTAGAGAAATTAAAAAAACATAAAGCTTAATATATTTACTTTTTTTTTTAGTGGCGTTATTAAGAATCCTTTTGTTTTTGTGTTCTTTTGTTCTATTATGTTTTTATTAAAATAGTTTAATATTTTTTTGATGATACGCTTTCTGAAACAGTGATAGAATGATAATTTCACAATTTATATTTAGTTTGAATTCTTTTCAGTATATTTTTTTACCAATTCATCATGTTTTTCTCAGGTAGTTTGGCAAGTTATCAAAAGAGGTCGCTTTAGTTAATCTTCAACTTCGTCGATCTTTATTTTAGTTACAACATAAAAACATACGTAAATATAGCTACTTATTGTGAAAGTTTGTCGTAAAAGTTCTATTAACAACCGAACATTAAACATTATTAGGGGTAATGTGGGTAAAACCCCCTAAATTTCCCATAACACTTCATTAAACTCTTGTAGTATTTATGTACTGCAAGAGCTTAACATTTTTTCACACTTGTAATACGCTTAGAGTATATAATTTTTTTATGCTTCCCTTCAAGTTTGTCCTGATTTCAAATAATCCTCATCGTGAGTAATATAATTCTGATATTCTTGACCAATGGGGTTCTTTAATACCCCTCTGCGTGTCCGGTAAGGGCACGCTACTTCTCACGATACATCCGGTCTGTTGTACTGGATGTCTGGATTTATTCCGATTCACTACGACCACCTACTTTCACTGAAAATATAGATCTAATCTAAAATGAATTTGCCGCAAACGATTATATGGGGATGAGATTTTTAACTGGGCCGACTTGTATATTTTAATTTCAGTTTTGTCGTTGTTATCAATCAAATTTTGTATTTGAATAAATTTAAGTTTGTCTTCCGGCAATTGAACACATTAGGTATTCAGATTTTGTAAGGAAGAATTATCGATACGACTAATACGAATAATTGGACTACGTCTATACTACGTGATAATAAACGAGCGATATAACGATACAAAAATGCTTTGAATTACTACTTAATCTTAATCTTAATGGAGAAATGTACCACTATCTGACTCCGTAGTAAATATATGATAATTTATCATATATTTTTGTTTATGTCGTTATCTATTTACATAGATAACGACACAGAAATGAAGTTTGTAACGACATTGAATCACGATTATTTTCATGAAAAATGTATCAACCACATTTTTATAGTTGATTGACTCCGTCCTTCATACGTGATAATTTATCATGATGAAAACAAGCGAGAAAACAACACAAAAACGCATTGAATTACGGTTATTTCAATAAACTATAATTGATAGACTTCGTCGTTAATACATAATAATTTATCATGATAAAAACAAGTGAGATCATGATACAAAGGTTTCTTGAATAACGATTATCACAATAAATATGTGTACCAAAGACATGTTTTCAGTAAATGGGCTTCATGGGTAAAATATGATAATTTATCATGATGGAACAAAGAGATAAAGACACAAAAATGCATTTAATTACGATTGTCTCAATAAAAAAAGTCTCAAAAACAATGATCGACTCCTTATTTTCTATAGTCTCGCTTGTTTTCATCATGATAATCTATATATTGAGATCGATTAACTCCATCTTATTATATGATAATTTATCATGATGAAAATTACAAATTACGATTATTTAAATGAAAAAATAAAGAAACAACATTTAATAATTGATTGACACCGTTGTTTATACGTGAAAATTCAAAACAAGCAAGATAATGATACAAGCTTGCATTGAATTATGATGTTCACAATAAAAAAATTGTACCAACAACATTATTATACGTGATGGACTCCTTTTTCAATACATGATAATATATCATGATGAAAAGAAGCAAGATAACGACTCACAATAATGCATTAAAAAAATATTATTCAAATTAAAAAATTGAGCAACATTTTCATTGTATATACATGATAATTTATCATGATTAAAGCAAGCATCTAACGATGTATTCAGTCATTATTATTTCAAATTCAAAATAAACAAATTCTTATCGTTTATAAATTCAATGGACGATGAATCTACTCTGTGATAGTTCATATATAAATGAGAGGTAATAATACAAACTTCTCTAAAAATCACTCACTGAACAATTCTTTATTCGACTAGTTTCGCCTTTTAAAGCATTATCAAGTATGCTGATATGCATTCTTGATAATGCTGTAAAAGCCGAAACTAGTCGAATAAAGAATTGTTCAGTGAGTGATTTTTAGACAAGTTTTTATTATTACCTCTTATTCTTATCGTTTAGATTGATGAAAAACAAATTTAACTATTCGTTCACATAAAAACTTTTTAAAGAAAATTTAATAGTCATACTTCTGAAAATCAACAAGTTTTACTGAGAATATATCGCCAAATGAGTCTGAAAATGAATTGCGTGACCTAATGGTAGGTCAATGTGTCGCCCATTGCACTTAAACGACGTTGATGTTGAATTTTCCGCAGAATAATGGGGGTGGAAGAAAAGGGGAAACCACCACCGAGATTTGCTTGATGTTTACTTATAGCAACTCTTTGCGCGGACGGTATAACACTTGTAACTGTGGTTGGTCATGCGAGATTTACAAGGCGAATTTCTTAGTGAAATCTAGGACGATAGGGTGATATTATTTGACTTATTACAAGTGAATGAAGAAGTTGAGATAGTGATTCATCTAGTGTTAAACAATGAGTCAACAAAGTGGTGGTGCTGGTGGGAAAAAAAATTGGGGGAAGGGGACACCGATGAAGAAAAATGATGAGAAAAACAAGGAAGAAAATAAGAGTAAGTTAACAATTTCAACTTACACATTAATAATAATTTAACCTATAATATAAAACATTAACATTGGTAAAAAATTGATGTTTAATTTATAAACACCTACAGAATTTCTATAGAATTGTTTGAGCTTAAAGTAAAATATTTCTTGGTTTATTACTTTTAATAGCTGAAATCTCGAACATAGTTCAATAATTGAAAAAAATGAGAGCATGTGATATATTATTTCTGTTTTTTGTCTGCTCATTTCTTATGTGATTGTTAATTCTTTAGAACAAAGTTTAAGACCATAAACCGAATTGACTGAGATTGAATTCTAACTTAACTCTTGTTGAAACATAATTAAATATTAAATTAAATTAAACATTTGGCTTAATGTTTCACGATTTTATTCAACAATATCGAATAGTCAACATGTTTCGAGCGTGAGCTCAGCTTCAAGACTAAAACTACAACAATGATGATCATTATTGTAGTTTAGTATTGAAGATAGATAATAAGAACATAAATCGTGTGGGATAAACAGTAAAAGAGGTCTATTAGGATTTTCAAAGAATATTCTCGAAAAAATATTGTTTGTGCTTAAAAATTTTGCTTGGTCAGCTAGTTTCAAATTAAACGGCATAGACAAAAATGTTTTCCAATTTACACAAATTGAACAAATTGAATTAAATGAGAAAAATAGTGCTTTCATACCATGTTTTCGTATCATCAAAATTCAACACATAATTGAAAGTAGAAGAAACACATTCCTGATGAAATATGCTGCTGATACAGAGAACTATTTCAAGAATTGTTTCTCGACATTTCTCTATATTAAAAAATATAGAGAAATATAGAGCACATATACAATGAGAATAAATCAAAATTAACATATTTGGCTTAAGTCTCACTAAATATATTAAAAATTCTACATATGTTTCGGGTGGTCAACCCATTATCAAGAGTATAGAATGCTACTGTAACATATACTCTTGCAAGAGTATTATTGTATACTCTTGATAATGGGTTAACCACCGAAACACATGTAGACTTTTTTGATATATTTAGTGAAACTTAAGCCAAGTGTGTTAATTTTAATTTATTGCTTTTAACAAAAAGTTTCACCAAGAGATAAGCGAAACCTCCGTGTCATTTATTACAATGAGATTTATGTATTGCGAATTTTTACGTATTATTTAGAAAAACAAATCACAAAAATATCTATTAAAATTTCCATACAAATAAGATAAACGTGTAGCGCAATTAATGTATTTCTTCAAAAAATGATTATATAATTATTTCTGTTTATTGATAAAATTTCCAATATATAGATGACAAGGATGTTCTCAAAGAAGAAAAAGAACCAAGAAAAGAAGAAACTACGCCCACCGAAACGGAAGACACAACAACTGAAACAGAAGAAGCTAATACAACACCTTCAAAACCATCGAGTGCTGGAACAAATGTCAGAGATGTTGCACATAGAATTTTGATGCTATGTCAAAAGAGCGAATGGGGCCCTATAGACCAATTGTTGAAAACAATCGAACGAAGCGTTGCTGGAGCTGGGGAAGATGTCCATGTAGCTCCGCTGGCTGGAGTGCTGGATACTGTAAGAAATTTCTATAAACACTGCTGAAATATGAAGGTGGGGTGAAAAGTTTCCGCACTGACCAAGAACAACGATATTTTAAAATTTTTTTGCTCTATTTATCAACATAATCTCCATCAACAATGAAACATTTCTTATAATGGTGTTCTAATTCAGTTATACCAGTTTTAAACGTAGATTCGTCAAGCTCCTCATAATACTGATTCATAGTTTCGATAACTTCTTCGTTACTCTCAAATCTTCTACCGCCAAGACATTTTTTGAGGTTAGGAAACAGGTAATAGTCGCTGGGGTCTAAGTCTGGAGAGCAGGGAGGATGCGGCATCAATTCAAACTCCAATTCGTGGATTTTGGACATGGCAACAATCGACGAATGCGCTGGTGCGTTATCGTGATAAAACAAAATTTTTTTCTTCGCCACTAGAGGTCGTTTAATCTGCACGTCGTCCTTCAAACGTTGCAAAAAGTCTGCGTAGTATTGTCCAGTGATAGTCTAACACTTTTCAAGATAATCAATGTATATTATTCCTCACGCATCTCAAAAAACAGTATCCATATCTTCTTTTGCTGATAAATTGTTTTTGCCTTCTTTGGAGTTGTTTCCTCCTTTCCAACCCAGTGTTTTGTCTGTTCTTTATTTTCAGAAGTGTAGTGGTGAGCCAAAGTCTCATAAACAGTTATGGATCAACGCAAAAATTCGTTTGGATTACTCCTTTACAGCGCCAATATGTCGGTGGAAATGTTTTTTCGAATCAGTTTTTGGTCGATCGTCAGCAAATGCAGCACCCATCTTGCACACAGCTTTTCCATGCTCAAATGCTTGTGGAAAATATTTCGAACACGTTCAGCTGACATCTTACAGGTCTCAGCTATTTCGTGCACTTTCAATCTGCGATCTTCCAATACTATTCGATGGATTTTCTCAATGATTTGAAGTTTTGACCTCACACGACCCATTTTGAATTCAGAAACCCACTGCTTAATAGTTGAATATGATGGAGGAGGATATGGGTGGAGTCTCCTAGTATTGAATCCATCTCTTCTTTTATTTGTTTCGGTGTAAAACCTTTCAAATAGAAGTATTTGATGACAGCATGTTTCTCCAATTTTTCCATTATCACGAAAACAACGGAAACGTCTCACGCAATGTGCTCTCAAACGCAAACTAAGTAGTGATTGGACTGAAAGTTTACATACAAGCTCAGTAGAAACAGTATTGTAGGCCGCCACTCCGAAAGTAGACATGTGGCGACATCTCTTGGTCAGAACGAAAACTTTTCACTCCACCCTCGTATACATAAGTTTCACTTTAGCTTATTTGTATTATCATCATATTAGTCAGAACGTGAAGTACAACTAGTTTTTGAAAACGGAACTTCACTCGAAGCCAATAATTAGACATGTAACGCCATCTATGAATGTTCGAAATGAAATAAGAGCAGTTTAAAATGTCAAATGATTTTAAGAACAAATGATTATGTAGTTTACGTTTTCGATCCAGTGGGCTAGTTGATATTGACAGCATTTATTGGCATTGTCATTTTGGTATCGTCTGGCCCTTTATATCTCTTTTATAATTCAGTTCTTAATGAGAAGTAACTGATACGTAATAATTGATTACGCCGGAAATACAAATGCAATACTTCATCAACGAATTGAGTGTTTATCAAAGCAAATTTTGTACAAGTTCTGCCCATTTCAGGTCAAAAAACGGAGGTTTTTCCGCAGTTAACTCCAATCTTTGATGTTTTGATTTGATTTTGAACAATCTTACAATACTGTATGTCGGAGGAATCAGTAAAAAACAAGCAAGACCCATAAAAGTGAAAAACAAAAGGACTGTTGAACATGTATATTAACCCTTTCAAAAATAGCCGACTTAATTTGTCTTTATCATTGTCTCATCATAATCTACACTTGATATCGGGTGAATACAATGATCTTTTTTTTAAATTAAAAAATAGTGGCTTCCAAACAGAGATAGTTCAATTTCTCTACTTTCAAATTGGGAAAAATTATTGCGGACATACTTTTTGTGTATAAAGTAACTTGAATCGTTTATGAAGAAGACATTTCACCTAGAAAAACCTATTTTTATGAGACAGTTTCTATTTTCATTAGACGCTTTCAGTTCATCCAAGTAGGTTCATCTAATCTAATCAATCCAACCCAATCTAGTCAAAAAAGCGTAAGTTAGGCCAGATGTTTAGAGCAGAGTCATCGAAAATTGGACTTGGACCCATGCCAAAAAGACGCAGCAGGCATATAAAAAAGAATTTTGAAATATAGTTCACATTTTGAAATGGAATTAAATAAACATACTGTATGTTTGATTCCTTTTCAAAACTAGAACGCCTCTTAGACTTTGTTTCAAAATATTATGAATTTTATTTACTGTAGAAACAACGAATTTTACATGATTTTGATTATCAGTTTCTTTGTGAGCCTGAGCATCTTTCATACAACTCATAGTAGCACTAAATAAACTTTATAAATCTCTCTTTCTTAGGCAACTGGAATGACCCCATTGATGTTTGCTATAAAGGATAATAGAACATCTTTGGTAGAAAGAATGCTCAACCTAGGATCAGATGTAACAGCCAGAAATAATGTGAGTACTTATCTTTAGAGTTAAGACCAAATTTAGTGAAATAGTTTGTTTATAATCATTAATAAAAGTAATCTTCGCTTAAGGTTCTCGTGATACAATTATATAGGTGAAACAATAGTAGGTATTCTAATTTTAAAATCTATCTTGTCAATTTTGTTGCCTAAACCAAGGTAATATGTTTAAATATAAAAAATATGAATGTTTATTTATATTCTGCAATATTTAATACCTACATACATAGATATCAAGTTAACTTTTTCAATAATTTGAGGAAAAACTTATCATATGAATCAATTCTTTATGGCAGACTTGATTTTTTTATTGTTATTCATAGTTTTTAATTCAAATGGCAATTCATTATGTATTCTTGGTGCCAAATAGGAGCAGCTACGGAGACATATTGATTTACTAAGTATATTGCGGAATTGATAAAGAGTTTCTGCTATATCTGGTATTCGCGCTATGTTCAATAAAGTAACAACTGTCTATCTCTTTTTTCGTGAAGTTTAGCAGCGATTGACCAAACAGCTGGCATATATCCAGTATGTCAGCTTCTTTATACAGAAAGTTTGTAGGTTATCTGATATATTTTTTATGAAGGATTTTCAACAGTCATTTTGTTGAATTTCGAGCTTTTTTATTGCTGTATCATAGGTACCACCTCACGCAACAATAACATATCTTATCAAAGACTCCACCAGAGCTTTGTAAATTAATGTTAGATGTTTTACGTCTAGAATAATTGACAGTTCTTCAAATTTGGAAATTAATCCTCTTAGCTCAACAATTAAGCTTCTGACGTGGGAATCCCATTTAAGGTGGGAATCCAGTATAATTCCTAAGTATTTTCATTCGTATGTGCAAGGAATGTTAAATGTACTTTCTGCTCTTTTAATTATCAGTGGTTCATTAGGTGGAAGTAGGTAACCGTTTATCTACAGCAAAAGGAATGTATTTCGTTTTATCTATATTGATAGTTAAGAGGTGATGCTTTAACCAATTATAGATATTCACAAAATTAGACTCATCTTTGGCTTTGATATCGCTCCAGTTTTCTCCTGAGTAAACTATCGCAGTATCGTCTGCAAAAATGATTATTTTACATTCACTCTCCGACAAAAAACGTTTATTCATAGATTGAGAATAGTATTGGCCCTAATATTGCATAAGGTTTCTTCAATTATTATTATTATTAATAAGAGGATGAGAGTAGGGCACAAAAATCCTTTGACTCTATTAGAAATACTTTTGAAGGAAGTGTATACGCATTGATTATGTGAAATGAAGCAATACCAAATCTAAAATTACATCTGAACAAATAACATCTAATGAAGCAACTCAACAATTTACGTCTAAGAGTTTGAGTAGTAAAAATTACTCTTGTAGTCACCTTATGGGGCACCGAAAAGAGCTGCATTTATGCGATTTTTGAAGGAGTTTATGAATAGAGCACGTATAACCATGAAGTTTAGAGATTTCCACATCCCAAAAGCCCGATTACATTAGAAAGACAGTCTAATCGCATTTTTGAAGCTTTGCATAAGTCTTTGTATATCTCCTCAAATTTAAATCGTCTCCCAGTCAGAAAAAAGTAGAAATGAACATTGAAACATCAAAAGGGACAAGTCATTTGATTGTGTTCGTGAAAGAGGCGCATTATAGAAAGACTTTCCTCTAAATTCAGTCATAGGTTGTGAAAAGAAATCATCCATTTCCACTAAAATATCGATGGTATATTTCCACCTAATTTTACAACTGAATATTTCGTCATATTTTCATTAAGAAAATAACATCAATCATACTGTGACACTTTTAAATGTTAAATATTTTCGCCGAGTGGTAGTTTCATTTTCATATCTACGTATAAAGTTTTTTATTTGTCCTTGGCTCACTGCGAGAGCTTTTGATAACGATCTGCAATGCAAAAATCGAATGATTTTTAGTTTGCGTGTAAGAAAGAAAATAAATAAGAGTCCTGTTTAATCCAGAGTAGGGCTGTCCAAAGCACGATTCTGTGACCGCATCGTGTATTTGTGTGGTCGTTTCAATGTAATGCGAATAAAATAATTGCATTTCTCATATTTTTATGGCAAAACGAATGAATAAAGGAAATATTATTGGTATTACAACAAAATTTCTATCGTGGTTGAGCTTTTGACAATTTTCTGTAATGACGTGGGAATTGTCGAATTTGACATTTATCCTGTCATAAAAATTGAAGAATCATAGAGTGATATTCTTGTTCTCAAACATCCTTCAACAGTATCCATTTTTAATTCTGATTACTTCTTGGTATTTTACCATCAGAGCCTCTGTAGTATAACTTAGTGAAAAACTAATGAAATTAAATACAAAAAGGTTATTCCTATGTATTTAGATTTTTCTTGAGAAATTTTAAAATGATTTTTCAATTCGAATTTGACCGGTTATCGAATTTGGACAGCCCTGATCTTAAATATAAATATTGAAAATCTTGTTCAGTGAAATAATTATGCATTAATACAGTTTTTATAATATTACGTCTAAACCTTTAGTCATATTTCAAAGTGATGGTATCAAAAAGCAAATAATATCCTACATGCATTATCTTTATGGTCGATTATGATTAAGAGGCACTCCCTTCAATTCTAATAGCTTTAAAAGCACCTATATATAATGATCTGCAGTTTGCTCGTTCGTCTTAAGTAACATTTTGCATGCATGATTGATGAAGACTAAGATATCCACTCACTGATATATTAAATATACCTGGTGGCGCAAATATCTACCTGGAAAATGTTCCTACATGGACTTTGCTTTTGTCAGGAGCAAGTTCTGGCTGTTTATGTGAGGGGAACATGCCATCTTCTATAAAGAATTTAAAAAAGGATTTAATTAAATGAACATATTGAAAGCAAATCTTATTTTAACACTAATATAGTATTTTTTCAGTAAGTTTCTAATATTAGTTATCATTTTTGAAGTGATATTTTTAAATGAATATACTGGAGAGGACAAATAGGTACTTACGAATTCTGCAAATCAGAGTTTATTACCAAATTTTGCCTCAAGGGGTTACATAATCTGTGATAAAGCGTTTTATGCTGACAAAATACATCATCTTTTTAAATTCGATGATATATTCCATGAATCCTAACAAGTGATGAAAGTATAATAAATTCTTCAATATTGGTGGTAATTTTCTGATGAATGTCCTTCAACTTCGCCAGATTTAACACCGTTGAATTTTTAGATATGGGATTATTTGAAACGAGATCTGCGTGAACGGTTCATAATTTTTCATAATATTCAATTGTGAAATACATGGTTCATTACTGTTTGAAAGTTGTATATTTTATTTTCAAGGAAAACTTCAATGGTTTACATATAGCAGCGCTGCATGCTAGAGAAGACATCGTTAAATTACTTTTGGCCAAAAAGGGATGTGACCCTTACTCCACTGGGGGCGTAAGTACCTTATATATAACATAAGATTAAATTAAATAATTTAATATATGAGTATTCAAGATGTTGGAGCATATTTGCTATAATTAAAAACCTTACTTATACAATAAACACTAAAACTGAAAATTCAGGGCGTTTTGGTATATTCGTAAATTTGATGATTAAATTTTTTGATTAATTGATGTGATTTTTCTTCAGATAAAAAACCAAACAGCTGTCCACATTGTAGCATCTAGACAAACAGGAACGGCAACAGCGATTCTTAGAGCTCTGCTGTCATCAGCTGGTAAAGACATACGGTTGAAAGTCGATGGAGTAAGTATATAAAATATTCTTGAGTTCTGTGTAAAATAATAAAGCATAGAGTTGTCATTATCTCCATTATTACCCACTTTAATCGTCGCTACAATTATTTGCCTCAAAATGGTGGATGACGTAATTGCACCATTCTCGTGTTATAAATTCTACTAATTCTTTTCACGGTCTTTGAACGAATCTTTGCGATGATTGCTGAGGTCGCTTGTTACTTTGTACTTCCTTTCAAGACTATTATTTAGTATTGATTTTGAGTTTCAGGAACGGTTTTTATGTCGTCTAAATCACGACAAATAAGTAGGTAGTGTATTTATATCGATTTCATTCAATCTTGGACCTTTCCGAATCAAAATAAGGAATCAAATTGTTCAATAACTCATATTTGAAAAGATTCTTCATCAATATTTTGAGATTTTCTATGAGTTTTTTGTCATCTGAAGAATGAGAGTAGATATTGAAGTTAGGTTCATGCATTTTTGGAACTTTTTATTCATTTTTGTAAATTTCAAACTTTTATCAAACTTCATGATATTCAGTCTTTTGAAATCAATCGATTTCTGAATAATTGAAAATGTTTGATCATAGCTAAATCAGACAATAAAACTAAACAGTCTATATAACCATAAAAAATACTAAGCTGTATATTTCAGATCTGGGTTGTATTTATTACTTCGTGTGAAACTTCAGTTTGCTACGTGTAAAAAGCGAACACTCTGAGAGATTTTGTTTCTATTGGCATGAAATGAACTCCTTCACTTTAATGTGTACGGACTGTTAACATAATCTACACATGCAACTTGCCTATTTCTTCACCTCTTTCGTTTACTACTCAATCAAGTTCAAGTATTTTAATTGTTTTAATATGTTAAAATTCAAACGAGTTTTCACTTCAATGAAACACAGCAATGAAAGACTGGAAGGAGGAAAACAATAATTTCTTGTTAACCTACGATATAAAATGGATAAAAAGAAATGGATTTTTCCACTTTTGCAGTTTGTTATTAATAATAATTTTATTCGTACTTAGGCTATAATGAGCGTGTACATGTCATATAATATATAATAATAGTTAAAAATATAATAAAAAGATATAGTAGTAAACAATTGAATGTATAATCAGATACATTACACTCACACAAAAAGAAACTATGATCAGAATTTACCTATGTTGAATAGAAATCCTGAAGCGTATAAAATGTTCTACAAAATAAAAATAATTTTAGTTCTTTTTTGAACTTTTTTAGAGTACTGAAGTTAGTAATATAAGCTGATAATTTATTGCTAAGAATATAAATTTTCAGTTTATATATCAATTCAATAAAGTAAATCGTTTATATATAAAAAATTCCTTGAAGAGTTGTTTTAAAATATTCATTTATTCTATACTCTAATAAAATAACGATTCTTTTATTCCTCTTTTTTTTTCTGAAGCATTATCATTTTCTATGTAATTGATGTCGGATATTGTCTTCTATGACGGAAAAAACTATTCATATATTTTATAAGGAAATAATACATTGCAGAATGGAAAGATACCATTATTATTGGCTGTGGAAGCTGGGAATCAGTCAATGGTGAGAGAACTTCTACATGCATTACCTGTTGAGCAACTCAAGGCTCAGTCAGCTTCTGGAGATGCTGCTTTACATCTGGCAGTCAGAAGAAAAGACATAGATATGGTAAATAGTACTCTATGAATATCAACTACTATTAATGATCTTTGATGCATAAAATATTTAATAAGACATTCATAAATGCTCATTATTGATATTTATTCTGTGATAAGCACCACAGGTAGCCTCAATTTAGCTTTTGCTTGTTAATTGAAATAAGTTGCACCATTTATTATATGAAATTATCTTCTATCTAATTTAGGTCAGGATATTAGTTGATTATGGGACTTCAGTGGACATCCAAAATGGACAGGGACAAACACCACTTCATATAGCTGCTGCTGAAGGCGATGAAGTCCTCGTTAAGTATTTTTATGGCGTTCGTGCTTCTGCAAGCATCGTGGATAACCAAGATAGGACTCCCTATGCATCTAGCTGCAGAATATGGACACGCTAACATAATTGAACTTTTAGCAGATAAATTCAGAGCTAGTATTTTGGAAAGGACGAAAGATGGATCGACATTGATGCACATAGCTTCATTGAATGGACATGCTGATTGTGCAATGATGCTTTTCAAGAAAGGAGTTTATGTACACATGCCGAACAAGGTGAACATGACTTTTAAACTGAATGATAATTACGATGATCTCTTGCTTAGGGCTAAGGTCATTGCTCAAAATTACAGTAACATACCAAACTAAAGAAACCTGTAATCTTTTATCAGTTTTTATCTGGCAAAATGCTAATTTGAGTTTTAATTTCAAGAATGGAGCTCGTAGTATCCATACAGCTGCTAGATATGGTCATGTTGGTATAATTAACACTCTCATACAAAGGGGAGAAAAAGTAGATGTAACAACGAACGTAAGTCAAATGTGAAAAAAAGTAGAATCCGAATATAGAAGTATTCATTGTAGGAAAATTATACTGCACTTCATATTGCTGTGGAGTCATGCAAACCCAGTGTTGTCGAAACACTTCTTGGATATGGAGCTAATGTTCACCTACGAGGTTAATTCTTACTAAGTATTCCACTTTATTTAGCTACGTCGTCATTGATACAAATATTCATCATTATATTTCATTTATTTAAGGGGGGAAACTCAAAGAGACAGCTCTACATATAGCAGCGAGGGTTGAAGATGGGGAACGTTGTGCCTTGATGCTTTTGAAATCAGGGGCTGGTCCTAACCTATTAACAGACGATGGTCAGACACCAGTCCATGTAGCTGCCAAATATGGTAATCTCCAAACTCTACTTCTTCTTTTGGAAGACGGGGGAGATCCAGAATATAAAAACAAGGTTGGTTTGAAACTCATCATCACTTTTTCGTCATATTTAAAAATTCAAATTTCAGCATGGAGAAACCCCCCTCCATCTAGCAGCAAAAGGTTGTCAACCAAAAGTAGTCAGAGAGCTTATCAATTATGTCAAGGAGAAAAAAGGGGAAGAGAAAGCAACCCATTATATAAATGGTGTCAATGAGAATGATGAAAGTGCCCTGCATTATATTTGTACAGTTGCGAGTGACAAAGTACGAGTACCAAAAGCTGATGAAGAGGTAGTAAATCTCCTTTTAGGTAATGGTGCAGATGTTAAGCTACAGACTAAACATCACGAAACTGCATTTCATTATGTCGCTACTGTAGGAAATAACACCGTACTTATGGCAATGATATCTCATATGGATGCTCAAGATGCCCAAAAGGCTTTGAGTAAGCAGAATTCCAATGGTTGGACACCACTTATGATTGCTTCGAATAAAGGACACTCAAAAATGGTGGACAATTTTTTAACTAATTCAGCTAGGGTAGACGTATTCGATATAGATGGTCGATCTGCGTTACACCTTGCGGCCGAGCATGGATATCTTCATGTTTGTGGATCATTATTAGAACATAAAGCTTTTATAAATTCCAAAGCGAGGAATGGACAGACCGCTCTTCATTTAGCTGCAAAGTATGGTTTCATCCACCTTGTACGATTTCTTGTCAAGGAACATAATGCCGTTGTTGATATTTTAACACTCAAGAAACAAACACCCCTCCATTTAGCTTCTGCTGCGGGTCAAATAGAAGTGTGCAAGTTGCTTCTTGAATTGGGCGCCAATATCGATGCAACTGATGATCAAGGTCAAAAACCTATACATGCAGCATGTAGCAACAATCATTCAGAGGTAGCTAAATTGTTTCTTCAAGAACATCCAAGCTTGGTGATGGCTATGACAAAAGATGGTAATACTTGCGCTCATATAGCTGCAGCCCAAGGTAGTGTGACAGTAATCGAAGAACTTATGAAATTCGACAAACAAGGCGTTATAAATGCAAGAAATAAAATGACAGATGCAACACCTCTACAAATTGCTGCGGAAGGTGGACATGCTGAGGTCGTCAAAGCTTTGGTTCGTGCAGGTGCTAATATAACTGATGAGAACAAAGCGGGGTTCACGGCGGTGCACTTAGCTGCCCAAAACGGACATATAAGTGTTTTAGAGGTATTCAAACCTTCTAATACGTTGAGAATCATAAGCAAAAAACTAGGTGTTACACCTTTACATGTGGCTGCTTATTATGGACAAGCTGATACAGTGAGAGAGTTGCTGACATATTGTCCAGGAACTGTTAAAACTGAACCTCCGAGTGGAGGTTCTCTAGTACCTATTTTGGGTAATGAATCAGGCATGACGCCATTGCATTTGGCATCGTTTTCTGGAAATGAGAATGTTGTGAGGCTTCTATTGAATTCAACAGGAGTACAAGTTGAAGCAGCTACGCATGAAAATGTAAGTTCAGAAATAAATATTGATAGTCTTTAAATTAATATATTACAGGGTTACAATCCGATGCATCTGGCTTGCTACGGAGGCCATGTGACTGTAGTTGGACTACTTTTGAGTAGGCAGGCGGATTTATTGCAAAGTCAGGATAAACATGGCAAGACAGGGTTACATATTGCCGCCACTCAAGGCCACTACGCTATGGTCGAAGTTTTACTGGGTAATAACCGCAAACACAACTGATTTCTGAAACATTAATATTATATTTCCCAAATTTATACAATACAATACCTAATGTATTATTTTTTAAAGGCCAGGGAGCCGAAATTAATGCACCGGATAAAAATGGATGGACTCCTTTACATTGTGCCTCAAAAGCAGGATGCTTCGATGTAGTGAAGTTACTCACAGAGTCTGGAGCTTCGCCTAAGTCTGAAACCAATTTAGGTGCGGTACCAATTTGGTTTGCAGCTTCTGAAGGACATCATGACGTTCTACAGTACCTAATGACCAAGGAACATGATACCTACGCTCTTATGGAAGACAGACGCTTCGTTTACAACCTCATGGTATGTTCTAAAAATCATGAAAATAAACCAATGGAGGAGTTCATATTGGTGTCACCAGCTCCAGTGGACACAGCTGCGAAACTATCAAACATACTCATAGTTCTGTCGAATAAAGAGAAGGAAAGGGCTAAGGATTTGATAGCTGCTGGGAAGTATTGTGAATATATGGCAACTGAATTGTTGGCATTAGCAGCAGGAGCAGATTCAGCTGGTAAAATTTTAACATCGGTAGATCGTAGGAGTGTTGAATTTTTGGATGTACTTATTGAAAATGAACAGAAGGAGGTCATAGCACATACTGTTGTTCAAAGGTACTTACAGGTAATTGAAAATATACAATATAAGCTTCATTTTCTAGAGTAAAACTGAGTTCATATTAATTCTTTTCTCAATTAGATTGCTTGTTGTTTTTCTAACCAACGTCATTTCTTTCCAGGAACTCTGGAAAGGTGGTCATAACTGGGCAGCGTGGCGGACCCTCCTCCTCTTTCTCTTATTCATAATTTGCCCTCCTGTTTGGATAGCATTTACTCTTCCACTAGGTCATAAGTATTACAAAGTTCCAATTATTAAATTCATGTCCTACCTCACTTCTCACGTTTATCTTTTAGTATTTTTACTTCTAGTAGCAATTATACCTCCATATCCTATTGTGAGGAGCAATTTATTTCCTTATTGGTATGAGTGGATTTTACTTATTTGGTTGAGTGGTCTCTTATTGTTTGAACTCACCAATCCAAGTGATAAATCAGGATTAGGATGGATAAAACTCTCAGTGTTACTGCTTAGCATTATGGCTGTATCTGTCCATGTTATTGGTATTATTTTTGTCCAAAAGAGCAATTGGCCTACGTTAATGTATTGTAGAAATCAACTGTTTGCTCTTTCGTTCGTTGCAGCTTGTGTTCAAATCTTAGACTTTTTATCTTTTCATCATTTATTTGGCCCTTGGGCTATCATCATTGGTAACTTGATGAAGGATTTAGGAAGATTTTTGGCAGTACTAGCAATATTTGTGTTTGGTTTTTCCATGCAGTTTGTAGCTCTCAACCAAAAGTTTCAAGAGAAGTTGACTCAAGATGAAATAATTAGGATAAGCAGAAGGAAGAAAGTGCAATATTTCACTGATGGTAAGGAATCCTCATTCTCAAAAACAATATAAAGATTCCTTAAGAAGTGTACTGGTTATAACGGAACTGTTAACAAACTGTACTCTTTTGAATCAAGAAATACCATATTACTCATCAACCAATTGAGTTTATTTTATCAAAATTATTTTGATGATTTTTTTTCTTGAAATACCAAGGAAAACTTGACTAAGTAAAGAAAAACCAAAATTGATCAAGTATATAAAATCTGTATGAACTCAAGAAAATCTGTAAAAAATCAGAAAATCTACCTCATAATACAAAATTTTCTGGAAGTAGAAGATTCACAAACCTTTCTACTGATTATAAAATTAAAAATTAACACACTGGACTTAAGTTTCACTGAATATATTAAAAACTCTACATATGTTTCGGGTGGTTAACCCATTATCAAGAGTATACAATATAACTGTTACTGTTATTAATATTGTATACTCTTGATAATAGGTTAGACCACCCGAAACATATGTGGAGTTTTTAATATATTCAGTGAAATTTAAGTCAAATGCGTTAATTTTTAATTTTATAGTTTTTAAATATGTTTCACCAAGAGATAAGCGAAACCTCCGTGTCATTTATTTCTAATGCAAATCTACTAGTTGCGAGAATGGAGAAAATAGTAATGGAGAAAAAATTGTAATCAATCATATTAGCATTTGAAAAAGTTTTGAAGATGCTTGTTTTTATTTTGAACTTATGAAACACCTCAAAAATGTCTCCAGTGATAATGAGTCCACTTCTGGCCTTCGAAAGGTTATTTTTCGCCGTATTTGGACAAACTACCTGGGAAGACGTAATCATAAGACCACCAAGAAATACTCCAGCCATACGACCAGACTGGACAGAAAACCTTTTCAAAGTAGTATTCGGGATATATATGTTGGTATCAGTTGTGGTTTTGATCAATCTACTAATTGCCATGATGTCTGATACATATCAACGCATCCAGGTAATTGTTTTTATTTTATCATTCCAGTCCAAAAGAATCCAGTTGTCGCTTTCCAAAGGCTGTTTTTCGCTGTATTTGGCCAGACGAACGTTGAACATCTAAAAATTGATGGTTTTACTAGAGCCAATCATAATTTCCAGCCGTTATGGACAGAAAATCTGTTCAAGTGTGTTTTTGGTATCTATATGTTGGTTTCGGTAGTAGTTCTGATTAATCTTCTTATAGCTATGATGACTGATACTTACCAACGTATCCAGGTAACCTTTTTAGCGCTTATGTCTTGGAGAAAGTTTGCCAGATCATTTTGAGGAATCTGTCATGCCTTCTCATTATTGTTGCAGAAGTATTAATATACTAATTATATATTAAAGTTTTGATTGGTTCTTTTTGTTGGATTTCTATTGATGTAACGATAGAATAATCAAATTTGTCTCTCAATTTCTCCTCCAACTTTATTCTTGAGCTATATCTTTACTGAATTTTTCAGCGAATTATTGGTTCTTAGTTTTTGTGCAATTTCAATTAATTTAAATTTCTTTTTATTGAATTATTTTGTATCGATGTCATAAATTTGAGTTTTGCTTCTTGTTTTTCACTTTCTCACTGCCAAAAGTATTCATTATATTAATAAGTATAATTATATTTTGGTGTATAGTCATTTTTCAGTGGGTCAAAACTAGAAAATCATTTATTCTCTTTTTTGTTCGTTAAAAATGTTTTTCATTCTTTATTTTTTTTTCTTCGATCATATCATACGAATTGTTTCTAACATTATTTACTTCGGAGGTTCTGATAAAACAGTTTATTCCAAATTCTTGGAAGGGGTTTGATATGAAAGCTGAGATTTCTTTTTCTACCTGTTAGTCATGACAGATTTTGAAAAATGATCTTATTTCGCTCCAGGACTGTTCATGCACAGCGCTGCTGTTGATTGAGCATGTTCTCTTGGACTGGATGCTTCAACGTAGACCTAGAAGCTAGTAGCGATAAGGATTTGCATTTATCAAAGCATCCAATTAATAAACAGCTATTATAGCGTAAAGGGGATGCATTATTTTACCCCACAGTGAGAGTGTTTTCAGTCAACTCGTTGATATTTTTCGTCTCACCAATTTTTGACACATTTTTGAAACATTTTTGCAAATATTTTTCCAAGCATGATTTGAATTTTGATGAACTAGTTATAGATTGATTTTTGAAGTCTTGTTGATCGAAGCGTTTTTATACTAAATACCTGAAAATGAATGCGAACCAATTTATATTTCATAGTTAGAACTCTCGAAATTAAAATTTGACATTTAATTTGGATTTTGGTCACGTAATATTGACATCATATTACTCCCAGAACAATGTGATGTTTTAAAGTTTTGTTTTATGGTTCATTTTCGGGAATATAACTTTTTTATTCGAGATAGTTTTGTTGATAATTTTGATTTGAATACTTTCTGCAGGCTCAATCTGATATTGAATGGAAATTTGGGCTGAGTAAATTAATCAGATCAATGCATAGAACTACAACAGCACCCAGTCCTATAAATTTGATAACGACTTGGTTGTTCTACCTGATTGATATTTGCAGAAAACGAAGTAAGTGATTTTGAGTGTGTTAGAATCTCAAAAATTACACTATTACTCGTATATTGTGCAGAAAGAATGAAGGTATCATCTGGTCCATCCATAAAGCAAATTCATTCACACAATGTAGTTTCGTTATACAAATGCTTGATATTATACTGGACCTCATTTAATTAAATAACCAGTAAACACATTTGCTTTACAAAGCCACAATAGGTTCACTTTATGTACTCAAAATGAACTCAATTTAGTCAATTTCAAACATGAACTAGAGATACATGTTGACATTTTGCTTTCTAACTAAAGGAGTATACAAAACACAAAAAACTCATACAAACTATTGGCAACAGGTTGAGAAAAAATGACTGATAATACTTTATAAAAATCTCTTGCAAAGGTTTATTTTTCTATACTCTTATTATCATATAAAATAGATATTCTTTCACACTGAATGAACTGAATGTGTCTCTTGTTATTTTGTATGGACTTGTGGTGTTCCCAAACATTTCTTCAATTATTTCCCCTTTCTACAGTTAAAAAGAAGAAGAGGCAGAGTATGGCACATCTGGTCCAAAGCTTTAAACGTCCAGAATCTAAAATGAGTCCTAGATCCAAGGCAGGTCAAAAATGGTTATCCAAAATCAAGAAGGTGCAAGTTGCCCCGAAGCAATCTCTTACAGTTTCCGTAGCTAGGGCGAGTTTTGGGTCCCAATTAAGTTTCAATTTAGCTACAACTAGAATAGAGCATGTAGCTGACTGGGAGTTGATAGCTAACAGATATAGAGCATTGATTGGACATATGGATGAGGTCAAAGAAAAATCCAATGACAATGCTGAAGAAAAAGAGGAGGAAGACAATGATCAAGTAGAAAATCAACCGGGTTGAATAATAATTGAAATATTCTTAAATTGTATTCTTTATGAATCAATAGAGGTTATACATTGTGTTAAATTACTCTGAGTAGAAATATATTTTTTAAGTATTATACTTACTTGATCTGTTTTACATAATGTTAAGAAATAGATAATTTTGCATTAAATATATTGTTTCATCTACTTCTAGCTCTTAACAAGAATAAAGAACTCATAACAGGACTTTAAGAAGTGAATATTACAGTGTACTATGTTATGCAGTTGAACCCCCTCCTTCTAGATGGCGCTATAGGTACATATTGTTATAAAAGAATATTTCCTATCGATCAATATTTCTTTCTCTCGGCCAAGTGAAAAGATTCATTTTCTTATGCGTATATATATATATATATATGCATACGGAAATATATGACTCCATATAGCGCTTAACATTTGACAACTGTAAGAAGAATTAGAATACTACATTGATTGCCTTTCTCCTTCTAGATGACGATAAAAGTACGTCAATTAATAGCGAAAAAACAATTTTTTCCGTGTTTTCATTTTTATTCAATATTCAACTTGGGAAAATTCCAAATTGATATTTGACATTCGTACTAGAAGGAATCATGTTACGGAACACTTTAAAATCTAAAGTTGAAGAGTAAATACATCAATGAGACAATTCGAATAAGGAATGAGTCAGAAATAGAGACAGGTTAATCAATGTCATTCATAGAATTTTTAGAACGACTGAAAGATAACAGAAGGAAATGGTTGTAGACAAGTTTGAGAATATTTGGAAATAAAAATGGATGAAAACGTGCAAAATTAATGAGTAGAAATATTTTGAAATCATTCATCATCAAATAAATATTTATTCATAAGTTAGCTTTAGTATTTGAAGGTCCATTATGTCAACAGATATATTTGATATCATTTTAATCAGTAGGTGGTTCTTCAACTTCTGTTTTTTCTTCTGAAATCATAGATTCTTTGAAGAATTTTCTTCTTACTTTTCCAGTAACTGTTAGGGGAAGGTTATTCACTATTCTTACACCTCCTTTGAGATTTTCGTCTTCATCTACTTGTTTATTTACATATTCTAATAATTCGTTTAAATCGATTTCCGGTTCAGTCGTTGATTTTGGTAAGATAAAACCTACCGGAACCACTTCATTATTAGAATCAGGCAACCCTGAAAAATATAATTCTCAAAAATTATAATGCTCAAGTTGAATATTGAATCATTTGAAAAGGTTAGTCTTTTGGGAGACTAACCTTTTATCAAGAATTAGTCCCATTGGACAAAGATTGCAGAATATTTCGAGTAATTAAATAATTTTTGTAATGTATTAAATGAATGGATAACTTTATGTTTATTTTCATCATTTTACTGAATTGACAAAACAAAATAATGAAATTTAGTGTAGACCTTTCACCACTAGATGGCTTCAGATGTAAAACTGAACTTGCAACTTAATTTCAATGAAAAAGCGCTTTTTCTTCAGAATATCTTCAAAGTTAATTCTGAAAATATACTTAAGTGCAGATTTGAAAGAGCATACAAGCTACGTTCAGTTTCTCTATTACTCAAGATATGTTAACAATTACTGAATAAAAAATACTCACCCAGGACTACAGCTCGATCTACCACTGGGTGTTCCATTAATATACTTTCAAGTTTACATGGATGAATTGATTTTTCACCGACATTGATTAGTTCTGTCACTCTATCGATAATGTAAAAGCAGTGGTATTCATCGTAGTAGGCCAAGTCTCCTGTTTTGAACCATCCAGAGCTACCTATTCTATCGGATGAGTTTTGGACTTGGTAGCCTTCCATAATTGTATCAGATTTTACACAAAGTTCGCCTGTTTGGTTCGGACCCAGTATTTCCCCGCTTTTGATATCAACAATCTTATAAAACAAAGAAATACCTTGTTGAAAATTTGAAATGATATGAAAATTTAACTGTGGAAGTGTAAATTGAATTGAAAGACTCTAAAGAGATCATGGTATCAATCAGACCTCAGAAATATAGAGTAAGTTAAAGAACTAAGGTCATTCTGTGGATGATGAGGAGGTATAGCAAAGTAATCCTGGATGGGGCCTAGATTGAGATCTCCCGTAAAAAGAGCTGTGCAAGAAAACCTGTCACCTTTTATGAGTCTAGTAAAAAAGTGCCTGGCATAGTAAAATGAATTTTTTTTTCCAAATAAATAACCACACAGTGAACAAAAAGTAAAACAGTGATGTTGAGAACGAGGAAACAAAATAGACATTGTTTGAGCGGAAAAAGATAACAAATAATTTATTCTTATATTCTTAAATTACATACCTTGCAGCACGTACCTCCACATGGCATTCCGGCGGACCCTGATTTAGAGTTGGATAACTTTACATGGTTCATTTGGTTTTTACTCCATAGCAAAGTTAATCCACCAGTCTCTGTTAGACCGTACACTTGAACTACCCAGGTTTCTGGGAATAACCTCGAAGGTCTTGCTGATATGTTGCTTTAAGACAAGCACCTCCAGTTGCTAGAACTTTTAGTGATGACGTGTCAACATTTTCAGGCTTCGGCAACCTTGTAAGTGTGACACAATCGTCTGGTCCTATAAATGCACTCTCTACCTAAAAATTGGTATATTATTAAATTGATATAATTGATTTATAACTTCAAACACTTTTTGTCTCCTACCCTATACTTATTTATGATACCATACATTTCTTCTGGGTTAAAGTGAGATGCTACTACCCTGGAGAACCCACCTAATATTGAGGCACCAAGAAAAATTGATGTCATTACGCTATAATAGGATGAGTAAGATAAAAATACCCTTTGGAAATTTCCTGATGCCCTGAAAAATAATATAATATCGGGAGATTAATATAATATCAATAAGATTCAAACGAAAAACTTTGATGATTAATTATTTAATTTGAGTTGAACATTTTAAACTGCAAAAACTACAAAATTTCTAATTCAAAGGAAAGTGGAGAAGTAAAATATATTTATAGTGGGTGATTTTTTAAGCGTAGTTTTTTTTAAATCGAATAAAACACTCAATTTGCAACATATGTTCAAAATTTTTATTGAAATTGCTAACTTGGCCTTTGCCATTTACATTTTGCAAATAACTTCATGTGAATGTTGCCCGTGGCTCCGTATCAAATGGTCTATTCTGAAGGTCCAAATTTGCGTCAATTTTACGAGCATTTCGGCCTATATCCCACGAATTACTTTACATAACCCCACAAGAAATAATCCAGAGGCGTGAAATCGCATGATCTTGGCGGCCAATTCACAGGGCCATTTCGAGAGATAAGCTGCTCACCAAATTCATCCTTCAACATGTCCATTATTTCACGAGGTGTGTGGCATGTGGTACCGTCTTGATGAAACCACATGTCAACTAAGTTCAACTCGAGCCAACTGGGGCAAAAAAAAGTTGCGTATCATAGCTCGATATCGTTCGCCGTTGACGGTAACGTTTCTTTCACGGTCGTCTTTGAAGAAGAATGGACCGATGATGCCACCAGCCCATAAACCACGCCAAACTGTCGTTTTTTCGGGATGCATTGGTAATACTTGTATGGCATGTGACTGTTCATCACTCCAAATGTGACAGTTTTGTTCATTTACATATCCGTTGAGCCAGAAATGAGACTCGTCGCTGAACACAATTTTTCGATAAAACAGCGTATTTTCATTAAGCTGTTCTAAGGCCCATTTACCAAAAATAAGACGTTGTGTTAGGCTCATTCGGTTTTCAATTCTTTCAGAAGTTGAATTTTATACGCACTGTACGCATGCGAGACAATAGTTTAATGTCCAACAAAGTAAACGTGGTGCGAAATTTGGTGATAACAGCACGAATTGTTGATTCACCAGGTCGATTATTATTAACAAAAGATACACATTTTTCAAAGAGCACGAAGTTTGATAGTAAATTTCAACAATTTGCAATCGTTGCTCGTTTGTAGGTCTTTGTTAAGTCTTTCTTTGATGAAATGGCAAAGTATGAAAACTGAAAATTTTTCACTTTGACAGATGACGTTTGGATGCCATTACCAACCAGTGCCGCCAACCTGAAAAACTTGACTCTTAAAAAATCACCCGTTACTTGTTACAACTTAGCAAATTTTCAAGGAATAGAAGAAAACTATTGCTCGTTTTTGATGATTCATAATAATATACTTTCAATACATAGTAGTGCATGATTTTATTTTGTATATCATTATTTTGGTATGAAAATAGAGGGCGACATAAAGAAAATTGATGACTGATTTTATATAAAGAGCAAGAGATATACAGAAGAAGAACTAACAGCTCAATGCCCAAATCATAACACTCTCAACTTAAGGTATAAAAGTTAATTAAACGAATATACTCAAAGAAGAAACTATACACTCAAGAACTAAATAACACACTATAATAATGCAGCTAAACTTATGCAGTTTAGATGGCGTCCAAGGCAATGAAGAAAACAAATATAACCTAAAAATCATTTTGATAATAAACTGAAAAACAAGGACCTAGTAGAGGAACGAACGGGCTACAACTTACTTCCATTAACTCGAAAATATTCTGAATAATATTGTAGAGAAATATCGTCAGCAATGATTATTTGCGACTAGATATTTCTATGGGTTATTTTTTGTGAATATCAACAAATATATACACCATGAAATGAGTTTTTATAGTTGTCGTTTAATGGAAGAAAACACTGAAACAGAGTTTTGATAAATGTAGCAGCCCCACAAGTCTGATTCTGATAGTGAAAATATATTAAAATTCAACTTCTGAAGAATTTGGGAAATCGATCAAGCAAATTCAAACATGGAAAGTAAGGTTAAGTTCACTAGAATTGAAGTGGTTCCAATTAGATAATATGTTTCTTACAGAGCAACTACAAACTGCTTGAGCAAAGCGTGATGACTTAATCGTACGCCTTTAGGATCATCTGTGGTCCCACTGGTGTACAGAATAGCGAAAGTTTCATTCATAGAATCTACTTTTTGAGGCCTGAAGTTCGATATATCTTCATCCGAAGCTTCTAGGTATTCCTGAAATGGTACATATCCCTCCACGTCACCACCAATCACGACAATTTGCACGTCATCAAAATTGTTCTTCTGAAGGGACGCTTCAATCAATGGTAGTATTTCTTTTTGTACGAACATCATTTTTGGCTTCACCATTTCCAACAGATAATCAAGCTGTGCTAAATTTAAACCTACGTCCAGAGCGTTTATTTGGCATCCCACAAAAGCGGCGGCAATGTAAGGCACACAGGTATCTCTGTGGTTGGATAAACAGATACAGACGACATCTCCTTTGGCTAAATTATTCTCTTTGAGCTTGAGGGCTACGCTAACGCAAACTCTGAGTAGTTCAGCGAATGTTTGTTGCTCTCCTGTATCATCTATGTACTGCAAGAAATCGAAATGCGTTAGATTCTTGACTCATTCGTTCAGAGAAAACTCCTGGCTTTTACTTCTAACAGCAGATTGGAATGCATAATTGAAGGTTTTCATGGAGGAAGTCCATATGAATATAGGTGTCCGGTCCTTTTGGCCGAAGTCTTACCGAATTTTTGACTCAATATCAGGTATTCAGGATGCTACCTCTCCAATAACATCCTGAACCTACAGAGCACGATGTCGCATTGCTGAGAAGCTTTCCTCTGAATATGCCTACCGCAAAAGAAGTCGAAAAGTCAGGAATTGAAAATTTTATTTGTCCATAGCCAAAAGCCAGTGAACCTATATCTGAACCAGCCAAACGAAGTCAAAACAAATTTCTTCGAATAGTTTACCACGAGAACTGATCACATACCTGGGCTATCCTATCGGAGTATCTGTTCATAGCACAGAAGAACTCATACCCAATTCCACGCTCTGGTAAACTACATTTTTCATTATCTTTTATGACGAAAGGATGGTTTGTGTCACTATCAGAATCTGAAAAATATTTTTGTGTCATATAATGCTTTTATAGATAACACGTAACAAATAAGGACCTCGAGATATAAAAATTACGGTGCTCTCAACTTAATCAAGGCAAAATTTCAGTAGTACAATTACAAGAATTTCATTTTTAATATTTTCAACTGATTTTAAGAACAAATCTTCTGGTGGAGCATTGTCAAAAAGGATAAAAAGTTTCAGAAATGGGTCAGTTAGTCCGACTTGTTTGACTACTGACCGAAATAATTTTATATGATCTAGACGAGTGTTTTGAATAAGGAATTCTGTTTAATGTATTGATGTTAGAACAATATGTGCTATCATCACCATGAAAAATGAAAAATGCAGCTGTGGTGTGAATTTTACATTTTAATCTTACTCATAAATGAATAAGTGGGATTGCCACTGTTGTCAGAAATGATTTATGCTATTTTGCTTTGAATTACGAAATACCTTGGCTGTAAAATGTCACCTTGAGGAATTTTCCCTGGTTCACCTCCAGAATCTATAACATCTTTGGGAATAACAAAGCTACGGCTACATTTTTGATTGACAAATTTAGGTATTTTAGCGGGAGAGCATACAATAATCTTTCTGTCCCGACTTTTATCCACTAGTTTCTTCTTGAACTTTCCGCAGAAACATGCATTTTTTCTAAAACTCATTTTTTTCTTATGAGGTTTCAAAGGATCATCTTCGACCTGCACACAGCAAGTTTTTCTTCTAATTAGTTTAGGAGGTTTAGGAACATCTATCGGTCGGTAAGTTCCAACAGAATCCGGAGATTTTACAAAATTTTCCCCCACTGAAACTAACTGTTGTCTAAGTTTGTCAACAGCATTGCAGAGTTCACCGAATCTCACCAAGTCATCATTAGAAATTTCAGTTTTTGTCTTGCTTGCTTTATTGCTGTCATTGTGAATTCTGCACATTCTAACATATGTTTCATCATGTCCATCCATAGCTCAATTTCTGTGGTTGGTTGTGGAGGAGGATCGGGAGCCTCTTTGCAGCAAGACATTTTACAGGTTTTCAAGTCATTCGGAGTCACAAGAATTTCAAATGACAGCAATGAACTCAACTGTCATTAGTTCAGGAAGATGCTTTTAAATTTGCTTCAATTTGCATTATTTCTATGAAACTGTTTCTATGGTTTATCTATTGTTCATTTCTGTAGATGAGAAGATACATTGGGTATAATTAGTCACTTCTATATCGGAATTCAAATCTAATTTCAAAATTAAAACCTAATTCAAATCTGTTTCTCCATGAATATGGAATGTTTAAAGTAACGGGTGTTTTTTTTAGAGGTATAGAATTTTAAGTTAGCATTACTGTTGAAGATGGCGACCGATTTAACAGCTGAGAAGTGATTTATTCTCAGTTTGGTTTGGCAATTCATCATGAGTAGACTCACGCCTGAACAACGCTTGCAAATAGTGCAATTTTATTTCAAAATAATGGTTCTGTGCGGAATACGTATCGCGCACTACGTTCATTTTATCCATATCCGCACTTCTGGTTGAATGGCTACGTCAAAAAACAAAACTGCCGCATTTGGAGTGAAGATAATCCTCAAGTGTATGTCAAAACACCGTTACATACAGAAAAACTGACTATTTGGTGCGATTTATGGGCTAGTGAAATCATTGGTTCGTACTTCTTCAAAAACGATGATGGTCAGAACGTTACAATCAATGGTGATCGGTACAGAGCCATGATTACTAACTTTTTCATTCCTGACTTGAACAACCATGATGTCCAGGAGCTGTGGTTTCAACAAGACGTCGCAACTTATCACACAGCTCGTGCCACAATCGATTTATTGAAAGACACGTTTGGTGACCGCCTAATTTCACGTTTTGGACCTGTGAATTGGCCTCCAAGATCTTGTGATTTAACACCGCTAGACTACTTTCTGTGGGGATATGTAAAGTCATTGGTCTATGCAGATAAGCCACAAACGCTTGACCATTTGGAAGACAATATTCGTCGTGTTATTGCCGATATACAGCCACAAATGTTGGAAAAAGTCATCGAAAATTGGACGTCCAGATTGAACTACATCCGAGCCAGCCGTGGCGGTCATATGCCAGAAATCATATTTAAAATGTAATGCCACAAGATTATTTTTCGAATAAAAAAAATTCTTGTCAATCGAATGATCTATCGTTGTTTCAATGTAATTAAAAGTTCTATACCTCTTAAAAAAACGCCCTTTAGTTCACATTTTGTGACCTAAAAGCTGGCTGTTTATCACATATATAAGACTATTTTCAACGGATTTCATTCATCTATCGATCTTTTTAGATTGAAAATATCAAAAAGTTGTCAGAACAATTCGACGACAATGATAATAAGAATCATTTATCTTTTAAATATTCCTCTATGATATCATGAAGAAACAGTCAAGTTAGAACAGATGCAAGCGTCTTCAATTCTGAGAAGTAACCAAATAACCCATGCACATTTGGGATTTTCCATTGTAGGTTAGATCGGTGCGAAATAAATCAGGACGGCCGTGATACTAGACCGGATGTGCTAAAACGGATGTGGCGTGCTCTGTTCGGACACGCAGACTCTCCATTGGCGAGAATTGGAACTTTCATTTATAACAAGTCACTTTGATTGAATATCCTAATAGCATCAGAGACTTTGTTTCGTATGTTTTGAATTTGAGTAATGATCCAAAAAAAGAATGATAGAAAGGTCAACTTCGTCAAACGTATGTATCATTTTTATTTGCGTAGAATGGTTCCTGGAAAATGTAAATGCGAATTATTTGAATACGAACCTTTGCGAGGGTAGGAAAAAAAAGTATCATTTTATTTCCAGGTATACAAAAGTAATTGAGAAAAATCTGAATATATGACAAAAATTTCGACAAAATTCGAATTGAATATACAATCTAATGATTCGAATTTTTAATTGAGGTAGACTTATGAGAAATTCAAACTGGATGATAATAAGATATTGAGAATAATTCAATATCAGCAGAGTTTGATGAATAATTTGTTACATCTGGAAGAAAACTCAAGAAGCTTGTTATAATGCCATAAATTTCGATTTTATTGTTCCTAAAAGATACCTCCCCATACCTCTTATGGTGAATGGAACCACGGATTTGCTTTTCTATGACACCTTGAGCTCTCCTTGTTTATTTCAGGTTCATTCATTCTGGATACCAAATTTTATTTATTTTTCTTATTCTTCAATAATTTTGTTATTTATTCTTCTATTAGTTTATATTGTCTGAGGACTTTATTAGTTTCTTCACTTCTCATATACAGATAAACTTTCGTGTTTCTTTTTGTTGTTATCCTTAGTCATCTATTCCATATTGTCTGTCAAAAGGCAGTATTTTATGATTATATTCTTACTTTCAAATGATTGTTCTGTTTAAGGCCAGCTTACTCCAAACAATTTTGAAAAAATCTAATTTTTTTTTCATAAATTGCTACTATATACTCGTAGAAATAGTATAGAATTAGTCCCGAAGGTCAGCAAAACCGAGAAGCAGGTATAAAAGATTAGGAAGCGCTGCAGTAAATCCGGCCGCTCGAACGCCTTCGGTTGCGCAGCTGCTGCATGCCTTCGGGTCGTCTTATTGTTTTGTTCTTTGTTTTATTGTTATTGTCTTCTTATTCTGTTGAACTGCTTGAGAAATGCAAGAATTCTTCAGAATGATGCTTACGAAGACCAGGAAAGGAGTTGTGTATGAAGCTGGAATGGATATGTGAGTAAAATTCACTTTTTTTACGATTTTTCACGAATAAAAACTTGAACTGATTTTTCTCCGAACCACGTTTTTTGCATGAATTACACTCTCATTTCAAAACTATTGCACTTATCGATATGAACCGAACGGCATTTTACTCTTTAGATGTCTGGCTATGGCCTCAAGCAGAACCAGAAATATTCATTATTATTCAAAAAAGTTATATACCATTAAAAGTGAAGAAACGGGTGTAAAAAATTCAAAAGTCCGTAATTTTGTTTTTTTTCATTGAAAATGTTTCATTCTGCTTGAGGTCATAGCTAATTCGATACAGAATATGAAACTGTTTTAGTTTTTGCTTTCAGATAATTCTTTTCCAAGAAATGATGTCATTCATCTCCGATTCAAATGAGTTTCAGCAGCCATTTTCAGGACCGACATTTCGAAAAAAAATTTTTTTTTCAAGTAATTTCATATATGTGCTTTCACATGTAAATAAATTGATTACTCAACATCTTTTGTACTATAAATAAAATATATGGAAAAAAATTACGTTTTTTGGAGTAAGCTGGCCTTAAATTGATATATTCTTGCAATAGAAATCAATACAACAAACAAAAATGAAGAGAAAAATTACAAATTGTGTAATTGTTCTCTAAAGTATTTTTGAAAGTTTAGACAATGATTTCTTTATAAAATAATAATAATAATATTAAAATTTATTGAGCAATATTCTTCACATTGTAAAATTACATTCATTCAATTGATACAATAATAACAACTAAGAAGAATGCTCACAAAAGGACTGAACTCAGTTTTGAGTCTAATCTTTCATTCAGCCCTCGAACAAAAATGTTGGTTCAAACAAAAATATAGGTTTAATTTATATTCACAATAATATATAACTATATTTTAAAAGAAAAAATATTACCTTGGAAATATTAAACATTTGAGACAATATCACATCGTGAGGAAGATTCGAGGTGAAAAAATAAACAAACACATGTTACAAAAAACTTATTCATACATGATTGCCTACATTCGAATCATCGAAGTACTCTGCCACACTATAGTGTTCCTTTGTTATCATCAATGACTTCTCTCTTCTTAAACAAATGCTTTGATTAATTGCAAATTTGACGGTAAATGCTTGAAGGTTTTAATACTCTGATAATAGGAATAAGTAGCACATCACTGTTCTATATCAACACTTGAAAATGAGTTACCACATGTATGAACCAATGAACCAATTTCAATACCAACTTTCGTTCATTTTACTTGTTCCCCAATAATTTTCTTTATTTATTCTTCTATTAGTTTATAATGTCTGATGATTTTATTTTCTTCTTCATTTCTTATATGCAGGTAAACTTTCGTGGTATTTTCCTTTTGGTGTAATCCTTCGTAGTCTTTTTATTTGGACAAGAATAAACCAAAACGAAGCTTAAAATTACAAATTTTGTTTGATTTAATATATTCATTGCGAAATATGTGTTTTAGGTTTCTAAAGCATCATTAAAAGTGATATAATAGTTGATTTCCTTATATCACCATTTATGATAATAATAAGTTATTTATTCTCAACAGGTATAATACCCGCATACAGAAAATAATAACATAATAATGAAGAATGATAACTAAATGAATAAAATGAAACTGATACAACAAAGAGCTAAATCTAATATGACAAAACTAAAATAGTAACTAATAACAAAATAATAGAATCTAATGATATATTAGAAATAATTCAATCAAAATCAATAAATTTTATTCTATTTTCTTTGTTCACATAACTCCTAATAACTTCTATGGAGTCAAAGTGAATGTCAAAATTATAAGCAACTCTATTGAATGTAGACTCCATAAACCAAATGGGGGATTGTATAAGCGAGTTGGTACTGGGAGTCTCTTGGTGTACTAGAATTTTGCCTAAGAACATGAACTTTCGAAGGGAACAAGGAGGAGGACAGTCAATATTGTTGTGCCGTTATTTGTTCAAAAATTTGAGTGTCAAAGTTTCTCTCCTGCCCTGCAATGAGACCATTTGAAAATGAGTTACCGAAGTTGTGAATCAAAATATATGTTTAATAGTTTGCAGAGTGTTGAGAAGTAAATTTACATCATAAAATATGTCGAGCAGTTTATATCAAGATCAATTATGTTTTTCAGCTCTTTTCCAGTTGTCATCAGAATTTAAATTTACCTTGTCCATGAAAATCGCAGATTGAGTTAAATCGATTGAACAAAATCTGCATAAAAAATTGAAGAAGTCAAATTAGGATTTTCATTTGGATATCGAAAGAAGATTAAATATTTGCGTGTCCTTACTCATTCATGATGTCACACAGAACTCAACTTTTGTGGATCAGAACACCCTGCGACTTAGTGGGGATGGAGCAACCCCTTGAATACCATGAAATTCTGAAACAGCAGGGATTCGCTGAAATAGTCAGTCTGAAAAGTAAAGTGGCGCGCTGAAGTCTGAAAGAGACTTCGTGTTCTTGATATGTTATCAAGATGAACTATTTACGAAGTTTATTTTTACGCGGCTACCCTTAAACTACGTTACGGAAATGACCATTCGATATTTAATAGAAATTTTTTCTTCATATGATAATTTTAGTGCTTTCAGATTTTTATAAACTCTAGTTGGTTGCGATTATACTAAATGTGTGAAGAAATAACTTAGATAATGTCAACTACTGGTGGGAAAAAAGGCGGAAAAGGAGCTCCGAAACCTAATAACAATGACAAGAAAGAAAGTAATGATTCTGGTGAGTTTATTTCAAACTATAGCTATCTACTTACCTAAAACGAAAACTTTAAAACTTTGTTAAACGAAAAATTGAGTTTCAATGATCATGTTGATTTCGTATCATATAAAACCTCTAAAAAAATCAATTTTTTGAAACGAATAGAAAAAATCTGTCGACATATGTGAAATAATTGTTGTTCAAATCAATAATAATGCCACATTTTGAATATTGCTCCACATTGTTAGTTGTTTTGACTAAAGAAGAAATTCAACAATTTCGAAATGTTACAGAATAGAGCCATGCGAACAATTTTAAAGTGCAGTAGGTATACCCCTGTTAAAATTATGCTGAACTCTTTGGATCTAATGTCTGTTGAACAAAGAATACTTTTTGCTTATATATATATTCATATTTAAAATAAAAAATCAGTTGCTTCCATGTAATGTAATAAAAAATGTAACATATGACAGTGATGTGCATGGGTTTAATACTAGAAATACTGATAGTTTTTATATCCAAAGTTCTGAATCTAAAAATAGCATATACTACGACGGATTTAAGACTTTCAATAATTTACCAAATATATTAAAAACTAGTACTAGTATTAAGATATTTAAGCGTGATCTAAGAAAGTTCATTTTAAATAATGAGATAGGTATGTAATTAAAAATTGACAGTCCAAAATATGTAGATTTTTTGTATAGCTTCAGCTAAATAAATATTATTATTATTATCATTTCTTGTAGAGTAGAAGAAACCTGATTAAGGTTAATGTTCCTTCATTTTCTTCTTTCAACGATAAAGCTGATAAAAAGTTTCGGAAATTTTCATGAAAGAAGTAGAAATACATTTGGAGGTATTAAAATTTAAATTATTCTCTATTGGAGCCATTAAAAAGCACGAGCAACAACACTTCCAGTTGCATGCAGTAATTACTGAGATAATTTCTAAACGATTCCTTTGGACAGCATGAAATCGCAATTTTATGAAACATAAAATATAGGTGCTTTCGAAAGAAGTAAATTACATGTTCTGTATGAAACTTCTTTGCATTTTCCTAGTTATTTACATAAATCAAATAATGAAGAAAATTGATATATCGCCAAGAAATGCTTTAATGACTAACTGAATTCATTTTATCATAAATTGCTTACTATTAGCATGAGGCCTATTCTTGATAACATTCTGTACTTAAATAAACACGAGCTGGTAGCTTTTATTGCCTGGATTGTATAATTTATCCATAATTTGAAATTTGAATACTTTTTTTCCTTATATTCTACGTTAATTTGAATTCTATCAAAGATCACTCAAATTCGTATATTATAATCATCATAACGATTGTTCACCATGAGGAGAGCGATTGGACTTGAATTCGCAATTGTTAGGACTTTTGCTTCATTCTTTTTGCTTCCCAAAAGCTTCAACCTCAAGGAATGCTTTTTCTTCTGTTCATCTGTCTATTTTATTTTAGGTGGTTGCGTTGATTTTTGTCCCAACTTCACGATTCGTGCGATTGATCTGTTTGTAGATCTTTCTGGACCTCTTTTAGTCACTGTGTTCCGCATTCACTCTTCTTAATTATATCGAGTAGTTTTTTCGGTTTTCTGGAATATTTCATTGTGTGCATAAAACTTTGCTCGTCGTTTTCTAGTTTCTTTCGTTATTGTATTTGTCTTTTGATAAAGATCGCTCTGAGGTCTTTCCATCCAAATGCCGTTTCTAATGATTGATCCGTCAATCTTCCTTAGAATTATTTGTTCTTGTTTTTCTATATCTCTAATTCTTGAATGACCGTCAATAACCATCGTTTCAGCTGCGTAGAATGCTTCTGAAAGAATCCTTGTGTTAAAATGCCTCAATGTCTTTCAAAATGTAATTTTTATTATAGTACGTCCATGTTGGCTTGTAGGCCCTTTGGAGCTTGGTAATTCTTTTTTCATTAGCGATTCGGTTCAAACCTCAGGACTGTATACTTGCAGAATTTCACCATGGTTTGAGATTAGAGAAGATGGATTTCTTCGTTGATATTTTGTATATATCATTTCCTTCCATCTGTCTAGGTTCCTTTCCTTTAAGTACAAATTTGTACCTGATGTGTCTTTGATCTCGCTGATACCTCTTTTGGCAGGACCCTGACACTTCTTACTTGTCATGTGGTTTCCTCTGATTTGCAGACATAAATTTTCATTTCAGAAATTTGTATTTTTTATAAGTCCTACAAACTAACGACTAAAATTTTCACTTCATAGTTTTGAGGAAGTTATAATTTGAAACGAAACGTTAGTAATAAAAATTACATTATCCTAATTTATCTGTCTCATTTTGCCAAGAATGTCAATCTTCTATCCAAATTTTGACAGACAAGAGAACTATATAACTGAATTATTAACTGACATCTATTAGAACTCGTTTTTTATTCAACATAAAGAACTGGGAGCTATGCAATATTTCATATAGATATTTTTGCAGGTGGTAGCAATAAAGAGGCCAAGGAAAAAGAAAAAGAGGACACCTCCAGTAATCCCCCTGTAGAAACTGAAGAAACACCAAGTTCTAAACCACAAAGCGCTGGGGCTAGTGTTCGTGATGCAGCTCAAAAGGTCCTTTCACTTTGCCAGAAGGGAGAATGGGCTCCAGTGGAGCAGGTTCTCAAATCGATGGAGAAAGCCATCGCAAATGCTGGAGAGGAAGCCAATACTGTACCTCTAGCTGGAGTCATCGACTTGGTGAGACAATAGGCAAATATTTTACACCATAAGTATACGATCTGATCATTCTGGCTGAAGGTTTTGAACTTGCTGATTCGTTCCCAAAAACTAATGACGAATTTTTATCTATTTTGTCCCATACTGCAATTTTTATAATCTTGAAAAAAATATGAACTTAATAATTTTGGAAAAAAAAATAAACTCCCCAGGTGCAGAAGAATATTCAGAGAACAAATGGATCCATTATACTTTTGCTTCAAACAGGTACAATTTGCAATTCAATTGATGTGCAAACTGGTAGTTTTGATTCTGCCTATATTATTTATAGGTTATTTGGAATATCAAATCGTTTTTTGACAATGCAAACAAACGTTTGTTATTTGAATCAACACATTTTCAAACGCACAACGCAAATCTATCGCAGTTGATGTGTCTTTTTTGATATAAATGAAAATGTAAGATTGACATTTTGAAGAAAAAATAGCAGAACATTGATAATTGATAATGACAATTGCCAAAGATGAAAGGAACAACTCGTTGATGTGATTTCGAAATAATAAAAGACGATAGCCTAATTTACTTTAAAATCAACTCAACAGTTTCAAGAATACTCTAGATTTTTGAAAGCATGGTTTCAACCTCCAATTTTTGGAGAGGCTTCAGCAGTATTATTTCGAAGTTTATATGTCAATAGTGAGAATCACATCATTGCTTTCATGATTATAACACTACTGATGAATTCCCTTCAGGTAATTGCCGTATTCGTACAAAAACCGAAGTAAAAATAGAATATTCGAATATGAAGACAACAAATTTTATAATATTGCTCTTGTACCATTCTAGACTTTTGTGGAATACTCAAATTGAATTCTTTATTATAGAAGGTTACCATGCAGTAAATGTATTCTTTTTGTGTCCACATGAAGTTTCAGTTTATGTTCTCGTAAAAAATCAGAAAGGTTAATTGCAGCAATTGTCATAAATTTTCCAAACAAGCCCCTATAAAAGTATAATTAATTATTGCACTGAATAATATGTCTGATAGAATGACTACAACAATATAGTTTTACTGATAGAGAGAAATGTTTCGAACAACATATAAGTGAAACATTATACTGACATTGAAGTTTGATAAATTTTGAGACCTAAAAATTCATTAGATTATTTCATTATTTCGAATATCAATTCAAGTTTCTCAAACCACACTTCATTTAGTTTATTTTTCTTTTTGGGTAATTTTAGTACAGGGTTACCAACTTTTTCGTAGTGTCAACATAAAATGATCGGAAAACACACAAAATGTATGTCATAAAAATAATTTTTCATTATGTCCCAATTTACAAATTTTCTCACACTACTTCAAGTTCTCTGTTTGACGAATAAAAACATCCCCCAAGCAGTTGATATAATATTGCCATTGATATTTAATCGAAAATATAACACAAAAGAACACGCAAAATTGATTGAACGTGTCAACAACTTCCTGTTGTGACAGTTTCATAAGAATCAGGAATAAAAAAAACTGGAAGAATTATTGAACAAACTTTGAAATGATTTGTTTCCAGGTAACTGGTATGACACCTCTGATGTACGCTGTCAAAGACAATAGGACATCCCTCGTTGATAGAATGATTGAATTGGGATCAGACGTGGGAGCTAGGAACAACGTAAGTTGCCAATTTTTCAATTAATAGAAATTGGAATTTTTCAATTGTTATTCCTGATGAATAATTAATTTGTTGGGGTATATTTGATGTAATTCCAGATCAGGTCTATAATACTTAATATGTAGCTACTCTAAATAATGTTATGAGTTCAAAATTTACTAAAGAAGTCGTCAGTTTGAGTTGATTGAATTGAATTCATAGAATAACCAGAGTGACGTTGATTAATGATTCACTGATCTCTAAGGAAAGCATAATTTTTCGATGATTCAATGTTCAATGGTCGACTGAGTGTTTTTTAATAAATCAACTAAAATTACACACATATCAATGTTAGTTTCATAATATTGATTTGTTTCATAGTCTTAGGTAAATAATTGTCATTTCCTCCGTATAAAATTTATCTGTTTCTGCTGAAAACAAGAAAATATAGAATTGACGACGGTTCCCGTTCTTTCAAATTTCCATAACGTTCGTATTTTCGGAAATGGCAATAAATTTTCATTTATGACTGGATCCAAATCGAATCGAAGCCCCATTCTCGCATATTTATGATCGAAGAGATTTCTTTTGGTCGATGAAATGGGAAAATGGCAGCCGAAATATATGATCGCGTATTTGGAATTAGTCACAACGGAGAAAAAGGAAGCTTGCGTGAGGAAACGTTCTAGATTTTCTCAGGAAATTCTAAGCACGCGTCAATCTGGCATGACTTTATGCTATCAGGAATTTTCGTAATTGAAATTACGTAGCATATGTTGAAATTATAATAACTACATTGTAGTACGATATGTTTACCTTCATACACAAGTCATGTTACATGATAACAACTCTAAGGTCTATAAAGGACTCAATAGATTGAAAAGCCGGTAAATAATAGGTGAAGTATTTGAGAAGCCATCCTCTTTGACATTGTATTCTGCTTTAAGATCTAAATTTTCATTAGGAACAGCAGTTCAGAATCTTATTTATTTACATACGGAAAAATTCATTTACAGAAAATAAGCAAATACATACAATACCCAAATTTAGTTAAGTAAGTTCTTAATTACACAGCGAAACTTCTCATTGATGTACAAAAACATAGGCCAGCATTCACATAGCGATTACCATAGTATAAAATTCTATTAATTGGTGTACCTATTGGTCAAATAATTAGTACGACAGTTGGAGTACGCAAATACATTGTCAGTTCTAGTTCTTCCGAAAAGAACGATGAAAGACAATTTGACCAAGCAATTCAATAGAATCTATAAAATTATTCAAACATTTGAACAGAAAGACCAAATCACATATAAATTCAATGGACGATGAATCTACTTCGTGATAGTTCATATTTAAATGAGAGGTAATAATAAAAACTTGTCTGAAAATCACTGACTGAACAATTCTTTATTCGACTAGTAATTTATAACGGAATTTAAGGTGGTCCGAACAGATATGCAAAATATTTATAGGTTGTCTTTTAATATGTATTCATTTTTGATAATGCTGTAAAAGGCGAAACTAGTCAAATAAAGAATTGTTCACTAGTGATTTTTAGACAAGTTTTTATTATTACCTCTCATTCAAATCAAATATAATTCTTCTCGAAGCCAAGGTTTATATACCTAATTGAGTGCGAATAAAAGTTGCCGAAAAATGTATACGAGGTTGTGACCTACTGAAAGATATATATTCATCTCGTTCAATATAAAGTCCACTCATAATGAAGTGACCAAATAATTGACCCATATTCAACAAAAGGTCTACAAAAGGCAAAATAGAGTAATTCTATACTTGATTCGTCAGGAAATTCAGCAGAATTCCGACGTTTGGTAATTATTCTTATATGTTCCTTGAATTCGAGTTGATAGACCAAGTTTATTCCAAGATCATTAATGAGTTTAGTACGCTCAAGCCTTGTACCACCAATTGAATATGGATAAAATATTGGATCATTGGTTCTCTGGAAGGTTATATATCTACATTTAACAAAATTGACATTGAGCTGACGACTCGAAAGCCATCCCACTACAGCTAGCGAGTCGGATTGAAGATCAGCAGCATCATCAACTGAAGAGATGGACTGATAGATTTTCAAATCATCGACAAACAACAAAACTTTAGAATGCTTAACAACCAAAGTGATATCATTAATAAAGAGAGAAAATAAAAAAGGACCAGATGTCTACCTTGTGGAACACCTAACGTAACCAGAACCGTCCTGGACTTGAGGTTTTTAATTTTTACAACCTGAGTTCTATTTTTGTAATAGCTCTTTATCCATTTTAAAAGACTACCTGTAAAACCCACCGATTCAACATCAAGGCCCAAGATAGCGTGATTCACTCGGTCAAAAGCTTTAAATATGTCAGTATAACAACTATCCACTGAAGGGCCTTTAAATTCGTCAAAAATAGACTGAACATATTCAACCAGATTGGTTCAGCTTGATTTCCTCCTCATAAATCCGTGCTTCTGAGGAATCTTTACTATCAGTTGAATAGTGTAGCTGAGTGGTTCTCTGCGAATAAATCAACGTTGATACTGATAAAACGGTGGCACGTTCATTTTCTTTGGGACGCAATATTGTGAATTGCGATCCTAATTGTATATTTTACAATTTGAGGTCATCCTAGAGTCAGAAATCAAGTGAAGTTCGATTCATGTCCAATAGATCTTGCATGATTAACCTTGAAACGTTCTCACAATTTGACAAACTACTTATCCAAAATTGGCAACAATGTCAACATATGAGAAGCGTACGTGTACCAACATAACAAAAAAAATTTCGATAATCCGATGTGAAGAACCCTCGAAAATTCAAAATTCGCCTTTTCTTTTGAACAGACCTCGTATATTTATCTGCTCTGTTTCTAGTGGCTTTTAGTGGCTTGTTTTCAGTTGTAGACTTTTCTGTGTTGTTTATTTTATTCTGTGAAACAGAATTAATAGTATGAAATGAAAAATGAGAAAATAGTTTTGAAAACTGAATTAAAAATTGGAACATGTCGAGTCGAAGTCTATCCTGAGCCTTATTCGTCAAAAAACACGAACTATTTCGGAAAACTCACGCTATTGGACTATTTCTGTGTATATTATTCCATTTCTATGCGAGGAAAAATGAATGAGGTTATCAACAAATGTAGGTCTTTGTAGAAAATTATCTGAAATCTACTTCGTAGTAGGGATTCGGTTTAATACAATGGCGGAATAGAATTACTTCTTAGATTCCTTGGATAAAACTTCAATTTTCTTCGAGGTGAAATGTTTTTATTCTTTACAATTTGCTTGATTGCATAATGATTACTTTCGTGGTTTAATTTTCCCGCATGACGTTAATTGTATGCCAATTCAAATAAATTAATCATAGAAATAAATTACCGAAAACATTCATAGTAGTTGAGTTGAATATATCGAAATTTTTGTGTTGAAATACTGATGAATTGGATAGAGAACGAAACAAATGTTTGCGGTATAATTACAGTGAGATCAGAAAATAATTTAAAGATCTCTATAACGATTCATCTCGGTGAAGTAAGTATGTAACTTTATTCAACTTTATTCAACACAGTTAATAAAATTTACAAAAGATTAAATTATATATACAAATAGCAAACAATATATTTCAGCATTAAATATTATTTTTTATAAGAAGATACAATAATTTTCTAAAACCATTATGATTCTCACATAATTTTATTTGCAGATCTAGACTATTAAATAGAACCATTTCTTTCGCAAATAAATTATTTAGGTATTTAGGTAATACCCTGAAAATAAGGTGAAAACTCAAACTTGTATAGTCTGTGATTCGGTATGCACAGTATTCCCTCATTTCTGATGTAGTATCAATGATAATCAGAAAATTTAGAGAAACTGATTACATTTTTTTCACATATATCAAGGCATTTATATATATGAATAAACGAAACAGTTAAAATACGGTTTGCATGTTTCCATTGGTTTCAGATTAAACGTAATTCGCAAGACACGTTTTTGTGCAATATAGTTATAGTTATGAACATGGAATTGATTATGATTGCAATCTATTCTGGAGAAAACCCTGCTTTCCATTAACAAGTAGAAAAAGAAAATGAAAAAAAGCTCTTTAGGTAGAATGAGGTTGTAACTAAACTAAATAAGCGTTCAATGAAAATGATATTTTCCAACACTCGAATATTTCCTCATTATTTTAGTGAAATAACACTGAAAATTATTTTTCGGAATTGGTAGTTTTATTTGTTTGCCTATCTTATAATCCTACATATCTCGTCTATAGCTTAGATGTCGGAATGAAGGTATTATGGGTTGTTATACATGGTAAGACATTGACTTTTGTTTAGGTCTATTAACTGGAGTGATTATAAAATATATGACAGATGTGATGGGTAATTTATCGAGTTTACAAGCCCAAATTAACAAATTTGAAGGACAATTTCGCACAAACGAAGAGTGATTATAAAAAATATGACAGATCTGATGGGTAATTTATAGAGTTTACAAGACAAAAATGAACAAATTTGAAGGAGAATTTCTCACAAACGATCTGAATAATTATTCACTAAAAAGGCTCCAAATAATTCATATAATCGGTTATTGACTAGCGCAAATACATTATAAAGCTTTAATATTAATTGATATTAACATATAAATTAAAAAATGCGAAATTGTGAAGATTTTATGATCATATAGTGCCTCATGATCGTTTTTGAAGCATAATTTTCAATAAATATTGAAGTTTCCTGAAAGATGATTTTACAATGAGAATGCCTGTCCAAAACTTTTGAAGTGAATAATATGGATTCTTATAATCCATATTATTCACTTAAGGGTAGCTATATGCTCAGTTTGAGGGGTGATTCACATATTACGTGAGAGTTGAACAGGAGAGCGTCTCCCACCTTTGCATATATTTGTTGTAAATTGTGAGTTTATTGGTTTTATTTCCGTATTTTCTAGAAAATTTGATTGACTTCGATCAAAGCAAAATGGCAACCTTATTTGATCATTCCTAATGCGAGAGGCATCTTCAGGAATTTCCAAAAATGACAGAAATGACAGGGGAATTAACAGCTTTTCACAAATCAAAATTTCAAGGCAATTAATCGAATAAACGTTATATATAGTAAATGCTTTTCACTGGGCTAATTTTGTCCCACAATTCTAGATATGTCAAAATTAGATTAATCGAATACGATACGAATAATTAAAATGAATGAATATTAAGTGTTTCAAAATCATTTATTTTCACTAGTTCTAATTTCTTCTCGATAACAGTTGCTTATTAATCTATACAGAAACGAAAATAGATCGAAAAATATGGTAATATATACGTAAACGTAGCTGAGGAGGAAAAGACTGGCTACTTTCACTGACAAGTTGAGGAAGGGATTGGTAATTGAAGAAAATTGACGTATTACTTGAATAGTCCTTTAGTCAATCATTGAAATTCTTCATATAATAATCACCTAATTGTTTTGATATTTCAGGATAATTACAATGTAATTCATATTGCTGCTATGTATTCTCGGGAAGATGTTGTAAAGCTTCTGTTAACAAAAAGAGGGGTGGATCCTTATTCAACAGGAGGGGTAAGTGAAATACTTTTTTTGAGTATTACGTGAGACACGTAGGTTTCGCTTATCTCTTGGTGAAACATTATGTTAAAAACTATAAAATTGAAAATTAACACACTTAAGTTTCACTGAAAATATCAAAAACTCTACATATGTTTCGGGTGGTTAACCCATTATCAAGAATATACAATGTTACTGAGTTTGAGTAACATTTTATACTCTTGATAATGGATTAACCACCCGAAACATATGTAGAGTTTTTGATATATTCAGTGAAACTTAAGTCAAGTGCGTTAATTTTTAATTTTATACTTTTATTCCATTTGAAACTGCTGTGGAATGTATGGGATACTTGTTATCTGCTGTGATGATCTTTAATATCGAACAGATTATTCATTAATCTATGTTTAATTAAGTTTGAAACTTTTAAGTCAGTTATTGAAACCTTTCAGTTGAGAAATATAATGGGATTATTTGTATAAGTTTTGAAGATGATTGGAACTATAGTTAATCATAACAAAAATATTGAAATTATAGACCAACACGTTTCTTTTGAAATTACAATAATAAGTTTCAGACTTGCATTCATCATCAGCAAAAAGGTGAAAAATAAGAGAAACAATGTAGGTACTTTGATTCTGAACGTGTTCAAATTATTCAGGCCTCTCACAAATATTTCTGAACTTTCCGCTATGTATTTCACTGTCTCGTTCACTTCTGGTGATGATGGACGAAAAACCGTGAGGATAAAGTTTATCCACAGAGAGGAGCTAATCATGTCGAATGATTTTAGTCGATTTAGTTTCGTCTCATTGCAGAGCAGGAGAGAAATTTCATCACAAAAATTTTTGTACAAATTAATACACAACAGTATTGATTGTCCTCCTCTCTTGTCCGCTTTGAAATTTCGTGTTCCTAGGCAAAATTCTCCTACAACAGAATCATTCCACCTAGAGACTCCAAGGACCAACTTGCTAATACAATCCCCCATTTGGTTTAGGGAGTCAAAAATTCAAAAGAGTTGCTAATAATTGTGACATTCTCTCTGACTCGATAGAAGTTATTATTAGGAGTTATATGAACAAATGAAATTGACTAAAATGAATTGATTGAGTTCTTTGTTATATTTCTTTAATTTCTCTTATTTAGTTTCTATTCATTTTTCTATTACTATTTCTATTAAACATTATGTCATTATTTCCTTTAACTAGGTGATATACCTGTTGAGAATAAAGAACTTATTATATGTAGTTATATCGAATCATATATTAAATAGAAATATAAAGTTAAGAAGCAATTCTCATCCATTATACACAATAAAGTTGTGAGTTTCACTAGAAAGAGAAATGTGATAACTTTTGTTCACAACATTGAAGATGTTAACCTGACTCGACTTCTGGAGGTTAAGGATCTCGGCCTAGTATTTGATCAAAAATTCTCATTCATACTCCATATCAACCAATTAATTTTATCATGTAGCAAAGTTTTTGGATTCATCGTCCGCAATGCTACATTGTTTTGGAATTCCTCAACACTGGGCCATTTATTTGATGCCCTAGTGAAAATCAAACTTGAGTATGGCTGTCTTGTTTGGCGACCAATATATAATTGTTCCACAAACCGCCTGCAGGCACTGCAGAGGAAGTTCTTGAAATGGCTCTCATTTCGAGAGGATGGTGTTAATCCACCTTCTATATGGCTTCTGGGTAAATTTAATTTCTTAGTTCCTCAGAGCTGTAATAGAATAAGCCAGACATTTCACTCAAAAACCCACAGAACCAATCTTCTTTCGCAATCGCCACTTATTATTAGCTTTGGATGTTCTATTGCAAACGAGGTATCAAGCAGCTGCGATTTGCACTGGGACTCACTTGTTTCTATCATTAATGTGTGTTTAAATCTGGTCCATTGAGGTATCTTGATTTTTTCCGATTAGAGTTCTGAGTTTTTGTTTTCTTGATTAGTTATTACTCATTGTTTAGAGATTCAGTTGAATAATTGAATATTTAGATATTGACATTATAGATTTACATTATTGAATTTTATAATGGCTTTTATTATTATAATTATTCTTTAAAATTGCATATCTATGTCGTTATTGGTATTTTTAGTCACCATATTTATTAATTATGTATTTTACTGTATCTAATTGGGTAGTTACCTGTTTGAAATATGTTATTATCATTATTATAATGAAATGAATTGAATTTTCACTCGAATCAATCGAAAAAATAACGCAAAATGTTTTTTCGTTTCCTATGTGAAAATTAGGTTTATTTTACGTTCTGTAGGTGCCCGGCAATGACTTTGAAAACTTTTCTCGTATATCTCTGTCATTTCCAGGCATTCGCTCCCGTTTATTACATTATCGCCTGTAAAGCCACTATTTCAAAGCTTGAATTCCCATTGCTAGAAGTGATGATTGCAGTTTCCCTATGAAATAATGTGAATACGACATTTGTACTAGGTTTGCATGTTAAAATATCTTTGAAAATTAGCACCAGAATGAAATATTGCCACTGCCAACAATATTTAAATGGAAATTGTTTGAATTCGCTATGGTAACGTTTTCTTTTAAGGTTAGATGCGGAGATAATGCAAATTCAGTTAGGAGATATCATTGAAAAAGGTTGTTTGTTTAGTGCTGCTGCTAGAGACTATTTGAATTTATGTCTGAAATCGTTTAAAACAGTTCAAATGTTACTTTTTTGTAACTTCATTGTTATTCGTTGAAACGGTGAGTTTTACTCACTTTTATTTGTACTTTTTATTATTTTCAGTTGTTTCTTGATAACTTATTGAGATATTCGAGTTTAGATTTCCTCAGTTATGATCAACATACGGTTTCAATGCATTTTGAAACTGGTAGAGAAACGTTTCACTTCGAGTTTACAGCACTGACGAGGTCGAAAAATCTGAATGATATTTTTGATATAGGTACTGAGATCTCATTCTCTTTGTGGAGTAAAACTTACATATAAACAACCAAAACAAAAATAACAAAATTACGAGAATAATAATGGTATTCCTATTTTTCAATATATTTTGTTAAAATATTGTACAATCTCGCGATACTGTCCTGAAATTTATTAGTAATTTCAATCAATCTGAACTCTATTTTTCTTTTCGTAACTTACAGAGTAAATATCAAACTGCTGTTCACTTAGTAGCTTCCAGACAAACTGGAACAGCGACAGCCATTTTACGAGCTCTACTGACTGCTGCTGGTAAAGAAATAAGACTTAAACCGGACGCTGTAAGTATATAACATTTATTTGAATATTCAGAATACTCAGTTCGACCACAGAATACATAGTTTGTATATTTGTTTTATCGGTTCTAATCTTGAGCTAGGAGTGGACGTGTATGTACCACTTTAAGATTAATAGATGCATTGAGGTAATTGCTACGTGAATTATAACAGAAATCGGTAATCAGGACTACATTTACAGTATTCACTTTCTTCCTTATTCTCAAATTTCAATAAGAATCTTAACCCTAACATCAAATTAAATATTTTTCATTTTTATGAAGGCTTACAAATTGCCAAGCCTTATTTGTCTTTTGAGCTATTGAAATTCTACTGTAAGATCTGTATTTAATTGTTCTAGAATTCTTAGTGTATTCATAATAAATGATACGGAGGTTTCGCTTCTCTCTTCATGAAACATTATTTTGAAAACAATCAACAATTAAATCAAAATTAACACACTCAACTTAAATTTCTCTGAAAATATCAAAAGCTCTACATATGTTTCGGTTGGTTAACCCATTATCAAGAATATACAATGTTACTGAATTTCAAAATGTACAGCTTTCACTTATATATCTTAAACCATAGAATTTACCACTGTTTTTACGGAGAAATCCACCTGGTCATTGCAAATAGGTAAAAATTTTTTTTGGCTATCGAAATTTCCAAGACTTCAAGGGTATCTAATCTTTTTATGCCATTACTACCTGAGTACTATTTCGGTCTTCTTGGGTTCCAAGAAATGATAATGTTTAATGCAGTGTTCATAAAAACCCGTATTAGGTTTATTGAATAATATTGATTTTCTATGTTCATCGATTATTTTTTGAAAAGAACGTCCAGTTTGACCTATGTAAAAACATTCACTGCAAAATATTCTGTAAACGCCACTTCTCGAAAACAAATCAAGTTTGTCCTTGTCATTTTCCAACAATGAAACCAAATTCTTCTTGTTGGTGCATATTCACCTTATTTTTATGTAATCTTATACAAATAACGTTAATACAATATCTATGCACCAGCAAAAAGAATTTGAGGTCATTGTTGGTAAATAACAAACACAAATTTGATTTATTTTCGAGAAGTGGCGTTTACAAAATAGTTTGCAGTGAATGTGATTGTTTTTATATAGGTCAAACTGGACGTTCTATACAAAAAAGAATCAATGAATATGAAAGATCAATATTATTGAATAAACGTAATACGGCTTTTCCTGAAAACTGCATTAAACATAATCATTTCATTTCGATACCTGTGGTTTAGGATATATAAGGAAAGACCGAAATAATGGGTTACACTAGAGTTTACAATATAAGTGAAACTAAAGTCTCGTGTGTTAATTTTAAATTGTATATAATGTTCAGTATATAAATATTTTGTTATTTTAATGAAACAATATTTAGAATTTTCTCATAATTTAATACAAATACGAATGACGACGTTTCGAAGTACTACTTCTTTATCAAATGCAGGATTAAAACTATGTGTAATTTTACAAAGTCAATATTCATTTTCACAGAACATACCAGGTATGTTTTATGACTAACCTGGAATGACGACCATAGAATACACTGATATTTAACAAGAGGATCGTATACCTGGAGATAAACACAGAAATCAATTTCTTAAGTCAGGTATTCCAACTAAATACAGGAAGATACAAATATACAACTGAGATTTTTAAGAACAAATAAAAGAAAGTTAATATTTTTGAACAATGAACAATGAGTGAGATTAAATAACTAAAAACTAGGTAATTAATCTGAAGTCTGGAAATTTTAAACCTATAAAAAGAAAAATTTAACTGGCTATTTTAAAATGACAATTTAGAATTTATCAGTGAAAATAGTGTTAAATTCTGTGGTTTATGGTATATAAGTGAAAGCTGTACATTTTGAAATTCGGTTAAATTGTATACCTACTCTTGATAATGGGTTAACCAGCCATTAGATTGTTTAAGGACTTTTTATATAAATAATTATTTACATATTTATAGTTGAGATAACTCCTTGACAAAATTATGAAAATTTCCAGGTATTCTATGTGTCCATTTTAGAAAGACATTTCTTCAAAAAAATAATTTACAACTATTGTCTACTCATGTTTTATTGTTTCTGTAACGGTTTATTCAACATACGCAATTTTTGCCTATGTTGCCAATAGATGAAACAATGATTTACTTCCTAATCCAATTCATATATTGTAGCATTCATAATTCAAATAGTCAATAATAAAAATGTTAATTTCGATAAATTTCGGATTATCTCATCGGAATCACCCTGTATATTGACTATCCAAACCGAATCAATTTTCCAACGAAACCTTAACATTTAAATTCCGAAGTTAAGCATAAACATACTCTTAGGATATCAAAGAAATTCAATATGATCTATGGATTTTATTTTCGTTCGTTTTGTGTTTTGGCTATTATTTTTTAGTAGCTGGTCTGAAACCAAGCAGAGATGATCGGTACCAGTCTCGAACTATTTACTCACGCGACTAAAAATCCACCCCAACCGTAGTGACCACGTATTATTCCCATATAAATGACTGAAACAATTTGCTAATTGTAGACTTTATTTGAAAAATTACGCGATTCGTTTGAATATTGAAAGTTTGAATAAAGAATACGGATTTCGTCCTAGTTTGAAAGATTAATGATACTGATATTTAATATATGATTTTCGAGAACAGATTGTATTATTGAAAAGTATGTTAGGTATTAAAGTATGATTGATTCAGGAATGAACAAATTATAGATTATAGTCATCATGTAATTTGAAGATGTAGTGCTTTTCAACTTGTTTATTGATTAATCATTTCTGAATAAGATTTGAAATAATTGTCGTCCTCTACAGCTCAAATGAAAAATATATACAAAGATAGCAAATACGTTGTTTCTATTCTTAAACCTATCAAATTCTTGTAGAACTCAATTGTTATGATTGAATAAAATCAAATTAATAATTGATCGTATTATTCCTTTTAGATACTAGCAAATTTTGCTAACTTCAGAGTTCCCTTGTGGCGTAGAGGTTAGGTGTCATAACTTCTATGCCAAAAGTCTTGGGTTCAATCCCGAGACTACCCAATTGCGAAAAAACATCTCATCTTTCGGAAGTCTGATAACATAGAGTGTACTCTTGTAGCTTCCTTCTTTCTGTACAATCTTGATAAATCTACTTTACAGGTTGTTTGGAAATATAGACACTACTAAAACGAATATGTGAAGTTTAGTAAACAACTTGAGGCAAAAGCTTATAGAATAATAAGTGCAATCGAATATAAATCATAATATAAATCAGGAAAGCATCTAACTTCAAATTATAATAATAATTGTATGACATAAAATTATTAAAGTTGACTGATCTCTTGAAATGTTGTTTAATTGGCTTGGTTTCACAAAATTATGTTATAATGAATACTTTACAATTGTTTCGGGGGCTACCCCATTTTCAAAAGTTCAACTGTTCAGTTTAACAGTTACAGTCTGACAGAACTTTTGAAAATGAGCTGTTGGGAAAACACCCCGAAACATTCATCAAGTATTTATTATAAATTTTGTGAAACCAAACCAAGTGTTTTTAATTAATATATATAAAATTATCATTACAGTGGTCATAGTACAACCATAATTAATTATTTTTGAAAGTTTAGAACTTAGTGAACTTTCTATCACTTTACGTCTGTATCATTCTTTCTTTCAAGTAGTGTTTCCCAAATTATAAATAACTGTACAAATGAAGACGATTTCAAAATTTCATTTCTTCTTTCCATTGACATATAAGTTTATGTTTCACGTTTTAATATATAGATAGGAGGTTTTCTCAAAAATCGGTTCAGAAATCAATTTAAGTAAGACATTCATGGTTTTAGCGAGGAAAAATTCCATTATTATTAGCCGTGGAGGCTGGAAACCAATCAATGTGTCGTGAGCTTCTAAGCGCCCAAACGGCAGATCAACTGAAAGCTTCTTCTACGAATGGAGACACTGCACTACATCTGGCGGTTAGACGAAAGGACATCGATATGGTAAAACAACTAAGAATATTGTAGTTGATTCAATTATTCATTCAATATGTGTAGGTTCGTATCTTGGTTGATTATGGTACATCTGTTGATATACAAAATGGGGAGGGACAAACCCCATTGCACATAGCAGCTGCTGAAGGAGATGAAACAATGGTGAAGTACTTTTATGGAGTCCGAGCATCAGCCAGCATTACAGACAACCAAGATCGAACTCCTATGCATCTGGCTGCAGAATATGGACATGCTAACATCATCGAACTTCTAGCTGACAAGTTCAAAGCCAGTATTTTGGAAAGGACGAAAGATGGATCGACATTGATGCACATTGCATCATTGAATGGACACGCTGATTGTGCCATGATGCTTTTCAAAAAGGGAGTTTTCCTGCACATGCCGAACAAGGTGAGTGAAGAAACTCAAATTTTCAAATAGTTTCAACTGAGTTTTCTTTCATGTGAAAAAATGTTCTATAGGTACGTTAATTCGCTATGCTACTATGCTTTATATATGTGGCAAAGATATTAAGAATATGATAGAGGGGATCAATAGAGATCTTTCTGCAATTAATGAATGGTCAATAACATAATAACAATGAATGGTAAATGACAATAGCTTATCCCTAAATGTGCAAAAATCTAACTTCATAGTTTTGGATACAAGTAAAACCCTCAAAATTAATAAAAATGAGGGTATAACTATAAAGATTAATAAACAAAAAATTAAAAGAGTAGAAAGAGTAAAATATTAAGGCATTATGCTAGACGTAAAATTCAGTTTCAATTTTGAAGTGCAATAGGTACACCTTTGTTAACATTATGCTGAACTCTTTGGAACTTTGTTAAACAAAGAATACTCTTTGCTTCATATATATTCATATTCAAAATGAAAAATCAGCTGCTTCCATGTAATGTAATAGGAAATGTAACATATGTCAGTGATGTGCATGGGTATGATACTAGAAATACTGATACTTTTTATATCCAAAATTTTAAGCTTTTTTCAAATCTAAAAATAACATATACTATGACGAATTAAAGGCTTTCAATAGTTTACCAAGTATATTGAAAACTAGTACTAGTATCAAGTATTTAAGCGTGATGTTAGAAAGTATATTTTAAATAATGAGATAGGTATGTAATTCAAAATTTACAGTTCAAAATATGTAGTTTTTTTTGTATAGCTTCAGCTGAATAATTGTTATTATTTTCATTATTATTATTAAAAACATGACATGAACAAATGACGAGATGAAAACTTGTTAACCAACTTTTGTTTACATTTTGGACTTTATATAACCAACAACCAAGTTATCTAGAATATAATAGAACTCAGTGAAAATGCCTTGAAATCACAGAAAATTCTTCAATAATTTTCAGTGGTTTTCACACCTCTTTTATTTTATTTGATGTATTGTTGTTTGTATAAAAAACGAGTAACGATAAAATTTCAGGATTTTTCTGAAAATAGTCAATGTGGCCTCAAATGTACGTAATCTAAAATTTCCTACTAGTATGTTTGTAGTACGCAGAGTGAAATACTTAATTTTTCCTCAACCGTGACGAAAATTAGGTCATAACATGTAAAAATATAGCGAAGATTTTCACTAACGAGATAATAATTTCACAGAATGAATATTCTTCGAACACGCAAATATTCAGCGACTGTATTCTAGAATAATATATCGTTTGTGAAATTTAAACCGACATTAGGTATTCTGGTACATGAAAGCAACTATATTAAGTTTCCTTCTGCTAATAAACACATCTGATTAACATTGAAAAGCTATTTGGCAAGTAGCTATAATATTGTGGACGTAAAATAATATAAAGGGGTTGAAATGAAAATGTTCAGCTCCAAGGAAGTGGTATTTTGTTGTGAATACATAAGTTTACTTTTAAATATTCAATAATTAATGTTTTTCAGTATGAAGGGGATTGAAATAAACTCAAAGGGTATAAAGAGTAATTGCTTATTGATATAATATATTGATAATAATGTAACACTCATTGTGAATCGTTCCTCATATTGTTATTTTACATTTATTCCATTAATATAGTGATTAAAACTGAAAGAATAATGCCCACAAAAAAACTGAATTCAGTATTGATCAATCTGATCTTCCATTCAGTCCGAGAACAAAAAGAAAGGTTGAATTTTACGTGGAATTCATAATAGTATACAAAGACATTTGAAAAAAAAGAATTATCTAAAAATATTTCTAAAAGACTATTACTTACATCTGTCGTGAAGTTTTTCCAATTCGTTTGAAAAAGTTGATTTTCGTGGAAATTTGAGAGGATATGAAGACGACATGATCACTGAAACTTAATTTCTCATATAACATTACTCTAAATAGTTAACATCGTTTCGTTGTTTTGGTTTTCAATTTTAATAGCACTACTTTCGTTACAACTTACCTTCAGAATTTTACTTGTACGTAAAACTATAAATTCAGACTTTTTCTCATTCAGCATAAATAAAATAATTCAAGATATTTAAGTCTGGGAATTGCGAAGGCTATAGATAGATCCATATATATTCTTATTCATATATATCCAGTATAATATCTTGAAATATGAAACCTATCTTGAATGTCTTCAAAGCACAGAATATTCTCGAATAATAAATTTTTATTTTGTCGAGATTTGAATACCATATATATATATAAACCGAATGTGGTTCACAAAAATGGAAAGCTTTTTTCGAGAATATGATTTCACTTTCAGGATGGTGCCAGGAGCATTCATACCGCTGCCAGATATGGTCATGTCGGAATAATCAATACCCTTCTGCAAAAAGGAGAAAAAGTCGATGTTACAACCAAGGTAAGTTTGTGATTTGTACGTGATAGCTTTTGTTTGCTAATAAAAATGAGTTTATAGGAAAATTATACAGCACTTCACATCGCTGTCGAATCATGTAAGCCGATAGTCGTAGAAACTTTACTGGGTTATGGGGCAGACGTTCATATCAGAGGTGGGTGTTATTTATTAACTGGCAATTTGCGAGTAGAGACATATAATTTTGAACATCGAAAGAAAATAAATATAGTGCAACACAATAGTAAACTCAATTCAATAACTGATTATTCAATTCAATATACCTAGTGGCACATTGAAACTAGTACACCAAGGGTTTCTTCAGTGGTAAAAAAGAAACAATATCTTAAGCTTTAATGAATGGCAAAAAAGTATCTCAGCTTTTCGTTTTTTTTTAATATGCAGCAATTTAATATTCAATTGAATATACCTTGTGGATCATTGAAAGTTACAAAGCATTTTGTCAGTGGTCAAAAGAATTAACCTCTTCACTGATATTCGATGAGAAAGAATGTGTTTCAAAATTTCAATTTTTGTTATAGATATGAAACGGTTCCTCTAGTTATAGTTTCACTTTTACTGGGTTACTCTAATTCTCAAGAATCTATTCGATAAACACATTACTTGATAAAACACAGTAAAAGTAGAAAAGCATTGTACTTTCTTTCTAAACTCAATGTTGTGAAACATGTAACTTCAAACAAACTTTCTCCCTCAATATATAAACACTAGCTTCACTGATAATGTTATATATTACTGCGAATGATGTTCTGATTGGGAAGGATTCAACGATTGTGTATTGAACTTGCGAATCGATTTTATTTGAAGGTGGAAAATTGAAAGAAACTGCCCTCCATATAGCCGCAAGGGTGAAGGATGGTGAAAGATGTGCTCTTATGCTTCTTAAGTCCGGAGCTGGTCCAAACTTGGTAACTGATGACGGCCAAACGCCTGTTCATGTAGCGGCAAAATATGGAAACCTCCAAACACTTCTTCTACTTCTGGAGGATGGTGGAGACCCACAATTTAAGAATAAGGTATAATGTTCAACTTTTCATAACCATATACCTACTAATAAATATATAATTTATAGCAAGGTGAAACTCCTCTGCATCTTGCTGCCAAAGGTTGCCGATCTGATGTTGTACAACATCTGATACAATATGTCCAAGAAAAAAAAGGCGACGATGTGGCCACTAGTTATGTTAACGAAGTGAATGATAGATTTGAAAGTGCCTTACATTATATATCAACTGTATCAAGTGAAGAAATAGAACAACCTGATTCAGACAAACAAACTTGCAAACATCTACTCGACCATGGTGCTGATGTGAATTTGGAGACACCGCAGCAAGATACTGCGTTCCATTACGTAGCAACAGCTGGAAATAACAACGTTGTTATGCAGATGATAAGTCACATGACTCCTACCGATGCTCAGAAAGCGTTGAATAAGCAGAATATCAGCGGTTGGACACCTCTACTCATTGCTTCTCACAAAGGACATGAAAATATGGTAAACAATTTACTAGCTAACCACGCCCGAGTAGATGTTTTCGATATTGATGGAAGATCTGCTTTGCATCTTGCAGCTGAACATGGATTTCTAACTATTTGTGATTCATTACTAACCCACAAAGCATTCATCAATTCGAAATCCAGAAATGGGAGAACTGCTTTACACTTAGCCGCAATGAATGGTCATGTACATCTTGTGAAGTATCTCATCAAGGATCATAATGCCGTTATAGACATTCTGACCTTGAAGAAACAGACGCCTTTGCATTTAGCTGCAGGAGCTGGTCAGATGGAGGTCTGCAAATTACTTTTAGAACTTGGGGCTGATATAGATGCCACAGACGAACAAGGTCAAAAGCCAATCCATGCTGCGTGTCGAAATAATTACTCAGAAGTCGCCAAGTTATTTTTACAACAACATCCAAGTTTGGTAATGGCAATGACTAAAGATGGAAATACCTGTGCACATATTGCAGCAGCTCAAGGAAGTGTTACAGTGATTGAAGAGCTCATGAAATTCGATAGACAAGGTGTTATTAATGCGAGAAATAAAATGACTGATGCTACTCCTTTACAAATAGCTGCAGAGGGGGGACATGCTGAAGTTGTGAAGGCTTTAGTACGAGCTGGGGCATCTGTGAATGATGAAAATAAATCAGGATTCACAGCTGCTCACTTGGCGGCCCAAAATGGACATGGTCAAGTCTTGGAGGTGTTAAGATCTTCGAATACATTGAAACTTACGAGTAAGAAGTTAGGTGTGACTCCGTTGCATGTTGCCGCATATTTTGGACAAGCAGACACTGTAAGAGAATTGCTGACACATGTTCCTGGTACTGTAAAATCTGAAGCTCCTTCTGGTGAACCACTGGTTCCAGTTTTGGGGAACGAATCAGGGTTAACACCTCTTCATTTAGCTGCTTTCTCTGGAAATGAAAACGTCGTTAGGCTTCTACTAAATTCAGCAGGAGTTCAAGTTGATGCAGCCAGTCATGAAAATGTATACATATGTGTATAAGAAAGTTGTATCCAAAGTTAATCTAAATTGACATTTTCAGGGTTATAATTCAATGCACCTGGCATGCTATGGTGGTCATGTGACAGTGGTTGGACTTTTACTGAGTAGATCAGCTGAACTGTTGCAAAGTGTAGATAAACATGGAAAAACTGGACTTCATATAGCTTCAACGCATGGCCATTATCAAATGGTTGAAGTGTTACTAGGTGATTCAATATGAAGCTTGCCTAAATATAATTCACAATTGAACGTCAAATATTATTGTTTTTTATTTTGTAGGTCAAGGGGCTGAGATAAATGCATCTGATAAAAACGGTTGGACACCCTTACATTGTGCTTCTAAAGCAGGGTGTTTCAACGTGGTTAAATTGCTAACAGAATCCGGAGCTTCCCCAAAATCGGAAACAAATTTAGGAGCTGTACCTATCTGGTTTGCTGCTTCAGAAGGTCATCACGATGTCTTAGAATATCTTATGACGAAAGAACATGACACCTATAACCTCATGGAAGATCGGAAATTTGTTTATAACCTTATGATTTGTTCTAAGAATCATGAAAACAAACCTATTGAAGAATTTATTTTGGTTTCACCAGCTCCTGTAGATACCGCTGCCAAATTATCAAATATACTTACTGTTTTATCGAATAAGGAAAAAGAAAGGGCTAAAGATTTGATAGCTGCTGGGAAGTTTTGTGAATACATGGCGACCGAATTATTGGCTTTAGCAGCAGGAGCAGATTCTGCAGGGAAAATTTTAACATCAACTGATAGGAGGAATATGGAGTTTTTGGATATTCTGATCGAAAATGAACAGAAAGAAGTGATTGCTCACACTGTGGTTCAACGTTATCTCCAGGTAAAATATAGGTAATATCTAGAATCGAAGAAACTCATAATACTTATTTTTGCTATGAAAGGCAGATTCATTATTCTACTTATATTGTAAACGTAGTATATTAAGTCAATCAACTTCTGAAAAACATCAACCTGTTACTTGTTGAAATTCATACAAAACAAACCTCATCAATTAATAGTTGTGAAATATATTTTCAACTTCTTTAGTATGCAATTTTTTCAGGAACTCTGGAGAGGTGCACTCAACTGGACTGCTTGGAGGACGTTGCTGTTGTTCGTAGTTTTCATTATCTGCCCTCCAGTTTGGATAGCTTTCACCCTACCTTTAGGTCACAAATACAATAAAGTACCCATCATCAAATTCATGTCTTATCTAACTTCTCACATATATCTCATGTGTCTTCTTCTTATAGTTGCAATTCTACCACCATATCCTGTAGTAAGAAATACCTTGTTACCATATTGGTATGAATGGATGCTTTTGGTTTGGTTGAGTGGACTTTTACTATTCGAGTTAACTAACCCAAGTGATAAGTCAGGGTTGGGTTGGATCAAACTATCAGTTCTTCTACTCAGTATATTTGGAGTAGGAGCTCATGTTCTAGGTATTTTATTTATTCAAAAATCTCATTGGCCTACCCTTATGTACTGCAGAAATCAACTTTTCGCCCTTTCCTTCGTTCTTGCCTGTGTTCAAATTTTAGATTTCTTAAGTTTTCATCATCTGTTCGGTCCTTGGGCTATCATCATAGGCAACCTCATGAAAGATTTAGCTAGATTTCTAGCTGTTTTAGCAATTTTCGTATTCGGTTTCTCCATGGAATTTGTTGCACTTAATCAATCTTTCACTGATTTGACACCTAGCCAAGTAAGAAGTTTAGCGAGGCCAAGAAGAAGAGACTTATTCAGTGATGGTGAGTATGAGTTCATAGAATGTTATAATAAATCTCTGAATCAGAATATTTGAAAAAAGTGTATCATCTGTCGACTACTTGCCAATTATTGGTGAAATATATGTTCCATACAATATTCAACTTGAGTAAAACATCCAAGTACAGTACGCTATAGCTTATATCAGTATCAGACGAATAACTTTGAATCCTAGCCATGTTTTTTACTCAAGCTGGTTAAGATTATGTGGAAAGCATTTTCTCCTGGATACTATCATGTCACGTGTGCATTTTAAATGCCGAATATCCTAAACCCACTGAAGATGTAAAAAGTTTATCCTTGAAATCATTTTCCTTCAAGAGTTTTGAGAAGTTGCATGTCAGAGATAATTTGTAGATGGAAGAAAACTGTAAATTATGTAGCTAAATTTGTCCTTGTCAGCAGTGATATATAGGTATTGATTCCTTAGCTTATGTGATTTCGTGTTTTTATATGAGTAATATTTTGCTTCTATGTGAAATTTTTAGTATGATTATATATCGCATGTTAAATTTGACAAAATTTATGATTGATTAAATACAAACATTTCGAAATATGTATAAAAATATATCGTCGCCACTTTATCAATAATCAAATGAATAACAAGCAATATTATAATTGGAATAATTCAAGAAAAACTTGTTTTATTTCAAATTTTGAATGAAATGGTCCTAGTCAATGTCAGCAAAATATGATATAGAAATAACCTGCATGTTTCTTAAGCAACACATTTCGGTTTTTTCTTTTCAATCCAACCATGATTGGTATCGAATTTTTCTGATACGTTTCGCTCTCTAGTCTTTGCCATTTCTCTTAAATATCAACCAGTTCAAAATAAACTCTGTATTTCTCAAGTCAATGTTACTTCTTTTATTATATAAGAAGTTTTCAACACAAATACGGTATACTCAGAAATTATCCCTCATCGTCATCCTTCATCACGTTCATAAAAAGCGCAAGGAAGGAATAACTTGAAAAATATTATTCTCTCTAGTGATAATGAACCCTCTGGTCGTGTTCGAGAAATTATTTTTCGCAGTCTTCGGTCAAACTCAATATAACGAACTGATAGTAAGAGACCCGCTTAATATACAGCTCATTCGACCACTCTGGACCGACAATCTCTTCAAAATTATATTTGGAATCTACATGTTGGTGTCCGTTGTGGTATTAGTTAATCTACTCATTGCCATGATGTCGGGTACCTATCAGCGCATACAGGTAATACAGTTTTATTTTTTTCTCATTCCAGTCCAAAAGAACCCAATCAAATCGTTTGAAAATTTGTGCTTTGCTATATTCGGCCAAGCTCGTATAGAGGACTTGAAAATTGCTGGCTATGATTTTTATACCAACCATAACAATCAACCGTATTGGACAGAGTTTCTTTTCAAGGCTGTGTTTGGAGCTTATATGCTGGTTTCTGTTATTGTTCTCATCAAACTCCTCATTGCTATGATGACTGATACATATCAACGTATACAGGTAACTTCACCACACAGAACCTTGGGGCACTCCATTCGAAAAACAAATAAATGCACATAAATTCATTCAATAAATGAAATCTTATTTCCCAAAGTCTCGTAACAGTTTTAGGCTCGAATGATTGAAATTTGACTGGAATAATGCAGTTTAGTTTTGAGTTTTTTCTGGGATAATTTCATTTGGAGTGTTCTAAGGTTTAAAACATAATGTTCACGCTGATGCTACCGCGATGCACTTGTTCTATTGGGCTGGAATTCTGCCAGAAAATGGTTAGAATAGTAAATTAATAGGCTTTGATAGAGAAAGTTGACAACACAGCTTGAGCAGTGTTTAGTAGATGCGCATAGAATGATTTGTAATTAGTTCTTGAAAAAAGTTAGACGTCAGTAGACTACATCAGATATATTTAGAAATATTTATATAAAATATACACGAAAAATGCACACGAGACTTGATTTTACTCCCAATCTTCGTCATTAATGATTTGAATAGAAATTTTTTCTCAAATACACCTGTCAAAAGCTATCACGAGAAAAAATCTAAGACGTATATGTACCCCACAACTGAGTCCTACATTTTTGTGACTGAGAAGATATACCTAATCTTTTTTTTATTTTATTTTGTGAAACGCATATAACATTTATAAAATGAATTGAAATAATTTATAATTAAAATTACAATGAAAACTCAACAATTAATGCTATAAACGTTGGCGTTACTTATGTTAAAATTCAATATAAATGAAGTAATTCACGAACATTTTTTGAATTGAATCAGAATATCTTAATAAAATCCTGAGATAAGAATTGGGCAATTCTTAGTTCTACGTTCAGTTCGATTTATTTGATCCTTCCGTTATTATTTCATTGACAGCAGCCATGGATCATGTTCTTGATGCAGAATGGGTAAATTTTACAACCCCTAGGACATTTTATAGAACTAGGGGGGCTTTGCGTAAAAAACGTCCCACAGAGGAAGCTGGTGCAGATAGTAAGATTTTCTGTGTTTTTCATCTCTGTGTGACTACATGCAACAGTCTATTGTTAGCATCCGCAGACCGAATACGAGCTTTTGTGAGGGTATATGCCGTTCCTTTAATTGTTTTGTGTCGAGCTTACTTCTTTATCGAAAAAAACATGAATTTTTTTTAGAAAGAACAAGGAGAAAGTCAAATGATGAAAAAATTCATTTATTGAAAAAAAACCCGAGTAACATTATTATCGATTAATAAGAAAGAAATTTTTGAGAAATTGAAACTTACATAGTTTGACTTTTTCCATTTTTTAATTCTTCGAATTGAAGCCAATCAATTGATGTCTTTATGTTTCGCTTATTTGTTGTATTGTGTTGTCCCTCTGTTTCTTAAGGAAAAGTGAGAAATAATTCAAATAAATGAATATTTCATATTCAATATTCATATATTCCAAGTTTAAATAAACGAAACGAAGAGCTCATATAATTGATGTGATAAAACAGAACAAGAAAAAAGTTCATAGAAATTTTTCCTTTTTCTTGTGCAGACAGCGTGGTTGTTTTAATGATGATGGATATAAATGTTTGAAATCTTTTTTTTTATGTTATGTGAAATTGAGTTATTGCCAATGGTTCATCTCTAGCCCGTTATTTCATTTAATATAAAAAGAAAAACAACAAAAAATGTTCTATGACCAACCTTTTCTTTTATAAGTTCTTACATCTATAAAGTAGCTCTTCATTCCGATTGTTCATACTTGACAATGATGAAATATGCAAACTAGTGTATATAACAATACATTCAGTAAATATATCAATAAATCTTCCATTCATTGAAGGTTTATTCAAAATGAACTAGGTACCACACGTTTGCTAATTTAACTATCAATTTTACACATACTGTTGTGAATGTATATAAGACATTACGTAAACTCAAACACAATCAAAAACATGTTTCAGAATAATCTTACAAAAATAATAATCTTCGTAAATGTTCTTCATGTAAAACTGATTCAAATTGTTGAATAATTTATTTCGGAGATAATATTTTAGAATAAAGCACAGACAAAATTGAATGAAATAATGAAAAATTCTGTGCTCTATGAGTACTTGTAAAAACATAACCTCCTTTGACATCCTGCGATATCTTCAGTGATAATGAATCCGCTGCTAGTATTCGAGAGACTTTTTTTTGCCGTCTTTGGCCAAACCACATACGACGAGTTGATTAGAAGAGCACCGCCGAATGAAGCCCCGTTTAGGCCGTTATGGACTGACAATCTTTTCAAAATTGTATTCGGAATCTACATGTTGGTATCAGTGGTTGTACTGATAAATCTGCTAATTGCCATGATGTCAGATACGTACCAAAGGATCCAGGTAACTTGATGAGTTCGGTAAAGATACGACCCTCTTAACTCGCAATGTACAAATGCTGAAAATTTTTTAATTTTAAGAGAAGCATGATTATATACTTGACATAGTTGTTCTTATTTTTGTTAATTTTCCTAATCTTATATTCCTTCTTCTAATTCGTAAAATCCTTATATATTCCTACAGCTTCTGGAAGGTTCTCCTGATTTTAGGATCTGTCAGTTTCACTTAAGCACTTTATATATCTATAATAACCTATTTTTACACCTGATTACACAATTGTGTTTTTGTGAAATAGTATTGAAGTTTAGTTGTATCTTATGGAATTAGTTTCAACTTCAACTTCTTCAAATATTAAGTTCTACTGGGAAATTCGACAACTTTTGGATAACGTTAAGAATAAAATTGGAAACTCATTTTCCAACAATGATTTTTCAGAGATCATTCTTCCTCAAGTTCACAAAATGAATTTTATGTTTTGTTACTGTTTGTTGGTATAGGATCAGTCTCTATGTTTAACTTTTTTGAATAATTTGTTATTTGAGGCATATAGAATATTTTAGAAAACATAGCGTAGACTTTATAAAGGGCATGATAGCAAATAGTTTTTAGTTTGTGTGAAACTGCATGCATAGAAAACAAAATTTATTCTTCATTGATTGTTTGAAGTTGTTTTAGAATAGCCAATTCATATGTTTGGAAGTTTGAATTCAATATTTATATATGTAAATATATTTTATTTTTCCTTTGATATATATAAGTTAATTATTATATATATAAGTAATATATAATAATTCAAAAATTGTAAAACATTCAAAATATTTAGCTGAATCGAACATAAACCTTAAAATTGAATCAAGATATATTCACCCATTCATCAAGTATTGTGTCAACTCTTGATAATAAGTTGTTACCCGAAACAAATGTTGGGTATTTGAAGAATTTTTGTGGATTTGGATTTCATTGTCAAAAATTTTGGCATTGCTCCATCTAATGTTTTTCGAGAATATTTGTTATTGATATCGTCAAATATAGTTTCAATAAATACAATCCTTTCGACAATAATAAATAAATGTCTGATCTTACTGAACAAAAAAAAATACTTCGAAGATTATACAAGAAATATCTGCGATTGATTGTGGTAGCATCATACCAAAAGAGATAACATCATCTTGTTTGCTTCCGAAGTATCATCAATATAATTGACATTAAAAAATATCTATTGAATTTTTTAAAAAATTTTAATTAAGCAATCGACCTTTTCATAGATGTTTTTCTTCTTTTCTCAGATGCAAATAGAACTTTATGAATCTGGTTTTATTCTATGTTACTCCACATAATAAAATTGCCACTCTACAGCTAACTTACCATTTCTTTAATTTCTATTCAGGCCCAATCCGATATTGAATGGAAATTTGGCTTGAGCAAGTTGATAAGGTCAATGCACAGGACCACCACAGCTCCAAGTCCTATAAATCTTATAACTACATGGCTGTTCTACTTGGTAGATATATGCAAAAACCGAAGTGAGTATATATCTAATCAGAAGCTCTAAAAGTAATTCAAACTTAAATATTTTTCAATTTTCTGGTAATCGAACTTATTTGCCTCAGTTGGACCATCAGAAGTCCACTGAAATCTTTCAATACTGAATAATCGATAGATAAAATAATATTCTCATTATCTCAGTACGAAGAAAGAAACGCCAGAGTTTGGTTCATCTCATGGACTCATTCAAACGACCACAACAGCTCAGCCCTAGGTCCAAAGCTGGTGCCAAATGGTTAACCAAGGTGAAGAAAGGTCAAATAGCTCCAAAAGAATCCATAGCACTTTCAGTTGCTCATATGAGTCCACTTGGTTCGCAATTGAGTTTCAACATAACCACTACCCGTATCGAACATGTGACCGACTGGGAAGCAATAGCCAAGAGGTACAGAGCTCTTGTTGGGCACATTGACGAGGTGAAGGAACATAAAAGTGAGGATGAAGATGAAGAAGATAGTGATAATGAAATACAGGTGGCTAATAATGTTGCTCCTTCGTTACCTACATAGGCTCGTAATTGTTATTAGAGAGCCTCTACGTACTGTAGAGTTTCATAGCAAAAAGTGCCTATAGAATATTTCAAAGGTATTAATAATTTAGTACATTTGACCAAACTGAAGAAATAATGGAGAGTTTAAAGAAATAATTTCAACAAGTTCAACAAGATGTTTATCCATTCAGAAAATTTACTTTATGATGTGTATTCTTAGAAGGGCAGGTATAGAGCTATTTTCTGTTTCGACATTTCAAGGACTACCAATACAAAAAGCAGTGATGATCTAAATTCCATCTAAAATTGTTGGAATTGAAGTTTCACTTCTTGCTTTACAAAAATTTCAAGGAACCTTTTCGAACGTACGAATTCACAAACTACAAAAATAATACTTGAAATATTCGGGTTATATTAATTACACATTAGTCAGAATAGAGCGGGGTTCCTAGGTTCAGGAAATACTAGAAGTCTAACAAAATAAACTTTGTTGTAGAAATTTTACTATCACAAGTATTTTTATTACATTTTCAGACGATCAGAGCACTTGAAATGAGAAACAACGGCCTAGGAAATGATATAGTTAGGTTATGTTATATGACGACATAACCTAACTAACAAAGGTGTCTACACTGCGCCGAATCAGTTTGATCAATCATTTGACAGTTGCTTCTTTTTATTGGTAATTGAAAATGATTGAAGTTGCTTCTTTTTTCGTTGGTTGTAATATCGATTCATCACAATTATTACGACAAAAAATTAAGAGAAGTGAAATTAGCACTAAAAAACAATCCTGCCTCCTGAACTTTTACATCCTTATGAATGTGATTTTTGGGAAAATATTGTTCTGTTTTTAAAATTGAATATAACATATAAGATTTTATTCGAAACATACATAATTTCTATTTAAGTAACAAAGGATGTAATTTCATAACATAATTTATGAAGTTACATATGAATAACAAGCAATAAAATTAAGTTAAACGAATTGGTGGATTGTTGGAAATTTATAATTTAATTTTGGTTCATAAATAGAAAATTGAGCTCATTTGTACTATAATAATGAATAATGCCTGTATAATAGAATATGTTTCCGTCCCAATAAGACTTAAGTTGTTAGAAGTATTATATGTAGGTAGTTGTGGTATTTAGAAATATGTAAGTGGAACGTTTGTATATTTTACTAGAGAAAGCTTATAAAAATCGTGCTTTTGTATAGCCTTTGTAGGCTGGATTTGTTAGAGATTGTCAATATATTTTTATGAATATTGGAATTCATTTTTATTTCAATCACTGAACTCTTTGAATAACCTATATCTTTACAGAAACGAGGATTCTGAGGAAGTAAGGGGTTAAATCATTGAAGTATCATGAATGGATTATATTTCAGTTGATTTTTTGATATTGTTGAATCTCTAAGAATACTTCACAACACCCAATACTTTTTCACTTGGAAATTCAACTACTTGAAGAAGGATGCAGTTTTAACGAATAAAATACGAAGTAAACTACCACTTTCTCTATAAAGAAATAGATATATGTTGTCTTGAAACGCATCTGCAAATCACTTTTTTCGAAATTTTCACGAAGTATTTATGGAAAGGCAACGATCTGTCCTCATTGAAAATATGGTGGAACTCTTCCAGTATTCACTGCACATATCCCTTTCATATCTTCTGTTATATTCTGGTGGATAATTTGATATACCTTACTGGTACTACAGGTGTTATTCCTCAGATTCATGTAACTTGCACAAAAGTGGCACCTGATTTCTGCATTGTTCAGAGATTGTATGAAATAATCGTGGCTCCTCTTGTGGCTGCAAAATGCTGAAAATATAATAATAATTGATATAATCTTGGCCACCTCAATGGTTGCAAAGTGCTAAAACACGTTACTTCTTTATCTTTCAAAAGAAAAATACAGTGGGTACAGAGTGAGAATGTTCAAACTATCATAATATTAATAAAACTGAAATGAATGGAACATTTGAGCTCTGTAGTGACCGCATAAGGAAAGGCTCAAATATATCTACATATATTTTATTTCACACGTACTCGTTCTTTCAATACCTTCCTAAATAGTTTTCTGAACGCAATTTTCACAAGCAAACACGCATCCAACTGGGTCAGCTGCTGTGTTTATATGTGACGTTCTGGAAAATCTTTGAATGATGGCGAAATAGAAATGAATCTAATGGCAAAATATTGAAACCTTGTCAAAGGAAATCATTTCAATCAACATGCAAAATATGTTCTACAATCTTTCAAACCAATTCTGGAAATCCAATATCAACAAATAAAAATTTGACAATAATACATGTCACTAAATGTTGAATGAAAATGAACATGAAAAAATTTATATCTGCTAAATGCTGCCACCATGACAGGAGGTATCACCAGATAACAACAAATACGGTGAATTCCACAGAAGACCAAGACTACAAAGGTGATCTACATATTCAAATCCTTCAAATAGCAATAGGATATTCATAATAGGGGGATGGGCTGTCGCTATATGGACCACAAAATCATACAGAGTGCCCAAGAAGCGTAAAAAGACCAAGAAGATGCTTTAACCTGAGATGGGACGATATGAGAAATCAGGATTAGTTGAAAACGGTTGAATTCATCTCAAAATGATAGCCGATGAATATGGTTTCATAGAAATGTTCAAGTGGCAACTCACAATTTTTCAATATCTCATACACATCGAACATTGGTTCTGCATCATGACAGCCAGGCTGCCTCCTCCTTCCCCCATTCACATAAATATCTACAGTTCCTAGAGGCTCATCGAAACCAAAGAATCCACCATCAGTGTGTATAACATCGACAATTTCAGCATCTTCTCTAGACAATCGTTCATTTTCAAATATTATGGGAAGTCTGAAATATGGTCCTGCCGGATCCAAGGCACTTATACGTCTCACTCTTGATGCAGTTAGTTTTTTGATTCTTTTACCCGCAAATGCAACAACATGTGCTCCTAGGGAATGTCCAATTAGATGATTATTCTCAGATGGTATCTTATTTTCAAGTATGAAGTTTCCCAAGATGTTTCCTGGAAACAAAATGCCATTAGTATCACTAGAACACATTACTGTGCTAGATGTTATAAAACTATATTAAGAATGCTTTGAGAAGTTTATTTCCCATATGTGGCTATCTTTAAAAATAAGTTCCAATTGGACGAAATGAAATAGCATTGATCTGCTAACTACATTTTACAATTCAATTCCATTTTTTTCTTGGTATCTAGTTCTTCCTTATTTTACTCTAGCTCTGTTCAGGCTGCTTCAACTCGGGTGACCTTTCCTTGGATCTTTTTCAAGAGCAATTCCTGACCAAATGGGTGCTGATTTGAACAGAAGGTTTGCTGCATTATTCCTTGAAGATGTACTCAAAGTACACCCCATGAATTGTACAAAGTTTTGCCATGAACTGTACTTCATCAAAGCCACATGTGCAGAACTATGTGGTTTATAAAATGAGGTTTCGACTGGAAGCTCAAAGTTTGTAGCCTTCAATCAATATAAGACTAGTCATAGTACTTTTTCGTGGTCTAATCTTAAACCAACGAAGGTCTAGAAGACTCAACTGCTTCAATTTAAAACCTTTCAGATATTAACGAAATATAGGAAGAGTTTGAAAGAAAAACAACCGTTTCTCAATAAACTCTCATTTAAACTCTGAATCTCTGTTCAAAACTCTCATCTAAACTGTTCAACCCTGTTTTCGACACCATAAAACTTGAAATTTGAATTTACAACTAAATCAGTTCATATATATATTTAAGATCAGTCTTCAACTTACCAACTAATTCAGTGTTCTTAGCAGAAGAAACATAATATAATTTTGCAACCCTGCTCCAATCAACTTGAATTACATTCGCATCTTCATATTTCAAAAGCTCGTCCTTCATTTCTCTGTACCATTCAACTAAGTAGTTCTCCAACCAACCATGAACGATAAATTTTGTAGGTTTGGCAATGTCGATTTCATTTTGACCATGCAAAACTAAATTTCTGGCAACATTGGGATTAGTTCTGGTGAATAAAAGAAGGGTAATATCTGATTCTTTAACATCGCCATCTCCCAGTTTTACTGTATCACCAATAAGCTCAATCCATTGTGAAAATGTGAGGTTATTTAAATCTTGACAGTTAACCAGGGCTGTAATTAATTAGAATATATAAAATGAAATCAAAAGATATACAAAAAGTTATACAAAAATAGAAAAAAAAATTCTAGACAATATGCTCAGTAACTCTTAAAGTTCTTTATCTTGGAAACTGAAAGAATTGGAAACTTTACCAGTTCTGAACTGCGATCTTGCATGTTCCCGATCTTTTTAAAAAATAGTGAAATCGTTTATATTTTTCACAAGGTCTCGATAACATTTATTGTCTTCATCAGGCCTTAAGATGCATAAGACAAAATGACACTTTTGAAATAGCGAAAAAGGATATTATACCAACATTCAACAACAAATTTATGATTCACCTCACCTGAATGAAAACACAGCACTAATAAAAATTTTCGCATCACCATGAATATATCAAAGTTTCAATGGTCAAATATAACAAGCGTTAACCATGAACATTCGCACTCTTCCTTTTATTGAGCAGGTAATAGCATCCTGTTTGTTTCAAAGTGATCATGTAATCCAAATTATCATTATACTAGTATTAGAATATAATATCAGTATTCATTATCTAATCATGATAACCTCTCTTATATTGAAATGAAAATATGGAAATTATCAGGTTGCCATTATTTATAATTTTTTTAAATGTTTCATCATACAAATTCTACATCGAGAAAAATCATGCAAGGAAATTTAGGAGGGTAATTAGAAAATTATTCAGGTCGTATTTTGGAATCAATTAATTTCCAATAGTATTTGAAATAATTTATGTACTGAATTTGTAGCAATTATTACCATATCCATCGCTAAAATGGTTTGTCAAATTATTTATATTATGATAATATTGGATGATAATTGAATATATTCCATAAAAAATGAAAGCGAGTATTTGAAAAGGCACCATCTTTCCATAATATTTCAAAAGATATTTAATTGATAGTTTTCAATAGTTAACAGTTTAAAGTTTTCAAGGATACAGCTAATATCCTACTACGAAGAAAGATCCTTTCCAATTGAAACGACAGAAGATATTAACAATTTTCAATTATCTTAAAATATTTCGAAAGAAAGAGTGATAAATTTTTTTCAATATGGTTATTTTACTTTTCTGTGGGTTTCTGTGCCTTAACAGCATTGTTTCCGAAAATATGAATAATGAATAATTTCAATGCAGCATCAACAAATATATTTAACATTCAAATACACTCCAGTCATTTTATTAAACCATAAAACAAAGTTCTAAATTGTCAGAAATGGCTCAGATTCTGATGTAGAGAATGTACATATTCCTTGCATACTCTCAGTAACATTTTGATTAATTATAGTGATTGTATTATCTTCTTGACATTCTTCTATAGCTATATCTTCATAACTATCACACATCTTGCAGGTTATATTGGCTTTTGCTATAGATTCTATAAAGTATTCACAAGATCTTTTATGGCTGCACATTGCTGCAACAATGTAAACAAGATCATGGAAAAATCTTCCGTAAATGTTTAAAAAATCAAAATCAATAAACAAGTTATACAAATTGGGATAATAAAGGTTTAGTACATGTTAAAATATTGGAACTTATGATTGTGGAGCATCTGCTACCTTTGTTTCTATATATTTATTCATATCTTTAAATCTTTCCCTATCTCTACTCCTGCCCCGTACCTGTACCTGAAACTTCTATCTCTTTTTGAATCTCTCCATCTTATGTATTCATTTCCTCCTCTTACTCATTTTTCATCTCTATCACCACCTCTACCTCTACCTCTAAGTGAAAGATACACACTTGTATCACTTTTTAAACCTATTTCTACCTGTAACTAAAAGATACACACATCGACAAACTTCTATCTCTTTCTAAATCTCTCTCTATCTATACCTTAATTTATATCTCTAACTCTTCCTTCATATCTACCTTTAACTCTATCTGTACCTGAAAGATACACCACTCTATCTCTTTCTGAATCTCTCTCTCTCTCTATATATCTGTATCTTCATTTCTATCTCCAACTCTTCCTCTATTTCTATTTATACCTCTATATCTACATCTACCTGTACCAAAAAGATACACAAATCGACAAACTTCTACCTTTGAATGTGTATGTTATATTGAAAAGTAAATGTATACACATAATATATATTTCGGTTGATTAATTGTTATTCCATGGAAACTCTCACGATTTAGTTTCTCAGGATTTAGAAAATTTGTAGATCTTGGAGACGTATTCGTGGATGACTAAATTGAAATCAAAGTTCAGAAATATATTTCATCAGTTATTTCATGTACGTGCTTACATTATGATTGCGAAAGATCATAGAGGGTTGTTTTTGTTATATATCTCGGTGCTCACCTTGACACTGAAAATTAATGAGTTATATTATCACCATTCCGATAAGATCTTCAATTGCCCATAAATTCAACTCAAGCAACAAGCCATTGCGTAGAAGAAGTTGGAGGAGTGGACTATTTTCCCTGTGGAGGCCATTAGAATTTTGATCCCTTAGAATTTCATTTCATGCAACCAAAATATTATGAATATGTTTTTTGAAAATTGTTCACCTCAACAATGAACCATGCGGCAGTCCCAGTTTTAAAAGTAGTGAAAATGCATTTAAATCTGATATTTCATAGCAATGACTTGCGAGAAACCTTGTCAAATGCCACGAAGATTCTAGAGCAATATCCAATCAATTATGTTCATTTAAAAAATTGTATTTAAATATTGTATATAAATGTGTGTTCAACTTTCGAGTTTAAGTTGAGATGAAAGTAGATATTGAAAATTAAAGGAAAAAAGTGTTAGTATACCGTTTATTATCATTTGTTTTCTATTCAGACTTGGTTCCCCATCCTTGCAGCCAGGTTGTTTTCTCACTCCACCATTCACATACATATCCAAACTTCCTATTGGTTTTAAATATCCAAAAATACCACCATCTGTGTGGACAACATCAACTATTTTGGCATCGTTGACACTCAATCTTTCATTTTCTGTAATACGTTCCATTCTAAAATAGGGACCTGCAGGATCTAACCCAGTAATTCTCTCAACTTGTTGACTTGTTAGTAATTTAATCTTTTTCGCCGCGAAAGCTGCTATGTGAGATCCCAAAGAAAAACCTATCAAATGAAGCCTGGTTGGAGGTATTTTGTGCCTTATCAAGAAATCTGCAATTATGTCACCTGTAAATAAAATTTTATAAATATATAAACCAAATATAGATACTATGTAGATAAATAGATAATTTGAAATATAGATAATTTCAGAACTGGGGTTTTGGTAAGTCTTCCACTATGGAAGATTTACGCCAACAAATATTAAAATTTCTATTAGCAATTTAGTCAAAATGAGGTTATTAAGCTCACAAGATTACAAGCTTGAAGCACAATAAGTTATATACGTCCCTATTTTTTGAAATTTCATTGATTAAAATCATTATGTGTCAAGATTTTTGAATGAATTATAAACAATCAGAGTAATTATACAGTAGTATTGTTTTCCGATTCTCCTGGTTCAAATAGTCTACCAAAAATATCGATTCTTTTGGTAGAAAATTCATCTATTACTGAGTACCTAATATTGATGAACATCTTCAAGTTAAATATCATTTTCAGATAGATTATTCCTACCAGAGAATGTGTGGATCATTTTAATTCATTAATACGTCAAACTATCAACTTAGTAATTTACTAATGTATTTTCAGCGTTTGAATTAGTTGATTCAATGAATAACCAATAAGAAATTTCCTGACTGTATCGAAGCAAACTATTCAATTTTTTTTGGTTTATGAAATATGTACATGAAATCTGAATCATAGTCGCAATGTTCAAGGACTGATGATTGGTGGATACATAGTTCAAACTGTACTCATTATTTAATTATAATCATTTTTCAAAGTTTTTTTGAACGCTTTGAAGTTTCACATGAAGTTAGAACGGTTTAGAATTGTGTGGATGAATAGTTTACATCGATATCTCGAGAAATCTGATCAAAAAGTGCATTTTATGTGACTTTCCCATTCATCACTCGAAATATAATGTTAGAGAATATTAACACGATGAGATTTTTTGAATCTCCAGGTTTACTTTGTTGGACATTAAACCATTGTCTTGCATGCGTACTGAAGAGAATATTGCTGCCGTAGCGTACAGTGTTAATGAGGATCGCGAAATGTCAATTCGTCGCCGTTCTCCGCAATTGGGCATGTGTTACTCAACCACATGGAAAATTTTACGTGTTGGTTTGGGTTTGAAAGCCTATAAAATTCAACTTCTGCAAGAATTGAATGACCTACCAGAACGTCTAATTTTTGGTGAATGGCTCTTAGAATAGCTTAATGAAAATCTGCTGTTTTAACGAAAAATTGTGTTCAGCGCTGAGGCTCATTTCTGGCCATACGGATATGTAAATAAACAAAACTGTCGCATCTGGAGTGATGAACAGCCACATGCCATACAAGAATTACCGATGCATCCCGAAGAAACCACAGTTTGGTGGGGTTTATGGGCTGGTGGCATCATTGATCCATTTTTCTTCAAAGACGACCGTGAAAGAAACGTTGCCGTCAACGGCGAAATAACAAAACTAGAAGTGTTAATAGATGGGTTTGATGCAATTAACATTTATAAATTCATTTGAATTACCTATCAACCTAGTATTCCTGGCAGCTGAGATATAGTATGATTTCGCTACTCTTTCCCAGTCTACCAGAATTATGTTGAAATCATTAACTTTCAAGAACTCGTTTTTTATATCTATTAAAAATCTCTCTTGGTAATTTCCTAGAAAACCATGAATTGCAATTTTGGTGCCATGTCTCAATTTGACATTGTAATTTTCATTACTATTCAACCATATGGGCTCATCTGGGTTTTTTCTTGAATAGAGATACAAGTTAACATCTGATGGTGTTACATCTCCGTCTCTGATTTGAAGATTTTGACTGGTAACTCTCAGAATATCTCCATATGACCAATCTGTGGCATCATGTTGTCCAGTGGTTACTGAAAATTAAATGAAATATTTATTATGTATTCCAGAAATTATGTAATGAGACTACAAATGCTTGAAACAACAGAAAATATAGTAATTAAGTGTGTTCTTCACAACAAATTTCTCATTTCATATAATTCATTTTCAAGTGATAAGGTGGGAACTCATGAATTAGGGCCAAACTATTGTGTTACATGGACCAGGATTCCGATAAAATGAAAAAGAAAACACTATTTCTCTGATTTACACACTCATTGACAATTGTGACCTTCGTTTCACCTTGACTTTTTCGTACTCTAGTACTCTTTGAACAATTATACCGAATATATAAGAATTTTTAATCCTTTTTGAATATTTCGAAACTTACAGAAAATAGCAAATTTTTTCAAGTCGATGTTTTACTTGAATATGCGGTTCTCTGCCTTATTCTATATTGTTCATTATTTTTGAAGTAAATAAGTTGGAAATTCATCAAGTAAGACCAAGCTATTGTGTCACATTGACCGAGCTTCCAATAAAAAAGGAAGGAAGACACTGTATTCTAGATTTACATACTTATTTGACAATTTTAACCTTCATTTCATCTTGACTATGACTTCTTCATGCACTTGGAAACCGAAGAAGTCAGTGTGAAGTCATCGTAATGATAAAACGTAGGTTTATCACAATTGCCAAATTAATATGTGGAAATCTAGAAAACAGTATTTTGTTCTCAATGTTATTGTTTGAATTGATTCACATCAAGACCAGTCAACATTGAAACGACAAAATCGAACATGAAATTCGAAAAAACGTATTTGAGTACGTCCAAATACACTGAAGAACTAGCAAAATCTGCTTATCTCCATCAAATTTTCTGATATTTCACTCACCTTTTGCTAAATAGAAAAGTAGAATAATCAAGAACATTTTGAAATATGTGTACGGTATTGATACAAAATAATAATGTACAAAAACTGATTCATCATTATCACCATTCATATTTATCTGATATGGTGAAAATTATTATTTTTGTGATTTAAGAATTTTAAATTTTCTATAATTATTCGCTTTACTGCACAATCAGAGAATCACACGAATGTTGTGAAAAAAATCACATGAAGTTACCTATACTCATTTTCAAGTAATATAATCATGTATAACTCGTTTTATTCTTACAGAACGAACTGATATATTTTATTGGTATCGAGAAAATAAATTTTTTTTAAGCAATTAGGTAGGTTATAGAAATTCAGATTCAGATACCAAATATGTTATTGATTCATGTCTGTTTCGTGTTTTTCTCTTCATACTAATATACTTATTACCTACATGCCCCAATAGAAGTTTCATTTACGCCGTTATACTTATTCATTTACCTAGTCAAAATCTTCTCATTTATTTTCTCTTCTTTGGTGATTCATTAATACTTCTATTTACTTTCTATCAAAAATAAATCTTTGCGCTTGCAAAATACTTTATTTCTGAATTTGTTGCCATTCTTAACAATTACAATACTTAGATTGAGATTACGTAGGTACTTCAATCATGTTGCTGAAGCACTCTCATTCTTGTTATACAAATGTCATCAATAAAACAAAAAATTAATTCTGATTCTATGACTAGTTGGCCATATTCTCTAATTTCGTTTGCTTCGTATTTCTAAACAAGGAGGACTTTCAAATTTTACTAAAAATAAAACAGTTCAAGAAATATCTTCACTTCTTGAGTGGAAATAGAGAGATAAGTATACGAAATGTTAAGAATTTAAAATTCAATGTAAACCAAATTAAAGTTGTTTGAAGTACAGTTTTCTCCTCTAGGACGATTACACCATCAGTAACTGTAAAATCGATACCAGAAGCAAGAAAGTATGTCGGTATGTTTTCAAAATATTAGGAATTTCAAATTATAAAAAGGAGTGATGTGATCTTATCTTATAGATCTCTTATAGAGATTATATTTTTTCAAATATTGTTTTTACATAAGAATTATCAACATTTGAATTATTCAATTATAGATGACGCGACCTACAGACTGCAAAGTGCATGATCTTTATAGACCTCTGCAGTTACAAATTACAACAACTCAAAAAAGACAAAAGTGCAGATGTCTGCCTCATTTTCACAATAGCGGGCGGTAGCTTTTCTACCAAATACAAAGATGGTGCTAGGCGCATTCAATTAATTGCAATCGTTAGGTTTAAGTAAGTATTCGACGTAGAATTTCGATATAAGATATTTCCGTCCGTGATTGATATTAATTCTGGAATCTCTCAGTCCCACAATCGCCTCTTAAATGAAATATTTTGATATAATGATATACGAAAACTGGAATCAATGCATGAAAAATTTCCGTATATTTTCTTTGGGAATTAACTTTAATTGGCGTTTATGTTATGTATCTTATAGCAGAAAGAACATTGAAGTTGATTTATTCGTAACCATGAGGTTAGTATTTTTTGTTTAACTAAAATTCGAACTTATAATTATTTTTCAGAACAGAAGAAAATATTCGAGTAAATTTACCTCAAATTTGGAAAAGAATTGTTGTTATTAATCAAAAAAATCAAATACCGTGGGATTTGAAAGAGATTCAATTTATTTGCTATTTTTTTTCATTCAATTCAGCCGTCAAGATGTTTTCAACATGAATATAATTAGTTAAGTTGAGTTACGTATTCTAACCGTAACTTAAATTTTATTTTGAGATTATTAAACATTTTTCATCGCGTAATTTGTAAGAAAAAGTGTTAAGGATTATAAGAAAATATGTTTGGAAAAATTTTGTTTTTATAATGAAGTTTTTACCTTGTCAAATGAATTGCATTGAACATTTATTTTACCTGTACCTACCTATTATGAATATTTTCCCAATAACTCGACATATGTTTCGGGGTACTGACCCATTATTAAGAGTTCAGTGAAATAAATTGTATTAAATTTGATACTCGTATTAAAATAAATAATATTCTAGTTTAATTTCATTTAGAAGATGCTTCAATATTCAACTCTTCTGCACGAGTTTTTAGAAATATTTTTTCATATATAGGCTTTGTCGAGATAATATATTCCTGAGTTCCTTAAACACTAATGAACTGACCTAATTGGCTTATTTGACTCATTTATGAACTATTAAAAATGAACTAACAAATATTTCTGTTATAAGCAATAAACATATTCCTTATTACTATAATTATTGAATTTAAAAATATTTCATTTGCTTTCAACAAGTCAAATGACATTATCAAGCAATTATTCGAAGAATGGCCATTTCGAATCTCTGACAGACAAATTTTAATAATTTTCCGGAATAATAAACAGCCTGGTGGGCCATAGAAATATTACGACATCGAACATCTGCTGTTTCGCTTACCCATGTTTCAGTTCGAGTAGAACAGAACCAATTTAAATTATTTCCATCAGTTGGTCAAGAACACGAAACCCAAGATTTTTTAGGACCTTCCTGCCCTCGAATATAAAATATCCGACAGAAGTTCTTTCAATCAATTATCTCTTTTTGTGTAAAAGTTACAAGCTCGTACAAATGAAAATTACTCGACCTACCTACCGTAAGAATGAAAAAGAATTTCATTATCTCATCTGCAGATTCCTAAGAAATGAAAAAGTTGAAGATGATATTATTTGATATTGTTTTTAGCTACTTGAGAATGAATAATTTGTTCAACTTCATTGCAGGAATATCTGAATTATTAATAGAGATTATGCTGAATTTTTTTCATCAAAGTTGAATGGTTTTTATGAATTGAAGTAAATTTTTTTTTACTTCACGCTTTGAAAAGGCTAATGTACATTATGTACAATTCATTGCTGTTCAAATATATTCTAGTTCGCTGCTTTTAATGGTTGTTTTTCCAATAGAGAAAACACTCACTCCCTCGCTGATTTAAAAAAAAAATTTCATTAACGCAAAGTACGCTGTATTCAGGGATGAAGTGAATTTCAAACTTGAAGTTTAAATTGAAAGCATGAAAATATTTCTTAATAACACTGAAATTTGTATGGTACCAGCTTAAGCTACAACAGTATTATCAAGCATGAGTACCTATATTTGAACAAAGAAAATTATATTTGAAAATTATGAAAAAAATAATTATTTTCGATTTTTTCTTCTAATGCTATGAATTTAGTTATTTACTGAGTGATCTTTCTCTCCTTCTTAGTTTTCTCTCAAAACCCGATCTTCAAAACTTCAACATTTGACAGTTATGTTATCGATGGTTCCGTCTAGCGAGAGTTAATTGAAGGACGCGCTTATTATATAAAGTGCGGCAAATTTAAATGAAGAAAGTACTTTCTATACATATATTTTATTTTTATATAGAACTAAAGCTTTTTTGATCACCCTCGTATATTAAATTAATTTTTCAATAATTATAAAGCGTATTGATAAATATATATGAACTGTCTTAATAAATATCATAGAGGTTATTGTCAGTTATTTCAAATATTTATTGTCGTTATTGCACATGTCAAACTATTATTACGGCGATTTTTCGGATAATTGCAATCAGAATTTCGACAATTTTCTTGTGGAGTGAGAATTAAAAACCAATTTACGTAAATAAGCAATTTTATTAAGCATATGATGAACAGTTAATATAATCATATTTATTACTAAGTTCCCATTATCATTATCCAATTAATCCCTTTATACATATTTACATTTCCGCTTTGTTATCGATCGCAGAAGTGCTATATCGTAAAATCGGCATAATTTTAGCGATCTAACGACGTGCCATATCCTCAACAGATTAAGGGGGCCATAATTATATCTTGCAAGTCCGACGGACGTACGTTTAGGGGGCTAACATCTGCTGTTCTACCTCCGAAACCACTGATTTGGATTGTTCTTGACGAAATACTGAAATGGGTAACATACGGTGCTCGAACGCTGAGTGGTTGAGACGGGTTGCTTGAGTGATCCTTCGTACTTACCTGGATTCGCGTAGTGAACTTAAAATTGCGAGATTTACATTCGAGACACTTTATCGAGATTTCACGGAGGTAAGTGGAATGTTTTTATTTACATCGTGCACTCAATTTGTCACATAAACAATGCCATAAATAACTTCGGATAAACGGTCCAAAATTTACAAAATGACATTAATATTTTCAAAATTTTTAACGCAATCTTAGGATTTCAAAATTCAAAATTTATTTCTTGACACAATTTTTTTAATTTTTATTGAATTAAAATTGAGAGATTTTTCGTCACATTAAACAGAGTGATCGTTAAACACACGCCACAACTCAAAATATTTTTTACTCAAACGTTTTTATTATTTTGATTTGAAACATTTTTGGAAAACCGGATGTTTCGAATGAATAACGATATATTTATAGTTCCAAATTTCAATGAGGGGAAATTTGAAACTACAGTTGGAAAAAAAGGAAACTACAGTTGCATCAGTTACGTCTGAAGGGTGAAGGGGGGCTTGGGGGCTTGCCCCCCACAAATGAAAATTCATATTTTCTTTCGGTTAAGTTATAGAAATATTTTTTAGATAAATTAATAGTGATTGAATGATATTTTAGTTTATCAATACCCCCTTATTACAAAATAAATGTTTACTCTCGTACTTAATGGTAAGTACTTAATTTTTAAAAATGTATATATCTTAGTTGACAATCCTGAAGAATTTATGTAGGAAAAACTATAGATTCTTCTTGAAAAAAGTCTATATTAGTCAAACTTTTAATTGAAATGATGATGAGAAAATTAATTCGCTCACTATGATGATTCATAGGTGCCTGGTTTGAAAAATTTGATTACATACCCCCTGGCTTCGATCAAAGTCTATACTAAATTAGCCCCCTAAAAATTTAGGTCTAGATTCGTGTATGAATGGCATACAAAATTTTTTTTTAATTTGTCCTTTTCAAGAATATAATATTGGAAATTGAAAATATAATATATTCTATTCATGGCGATTCACATCATTTTAGTTAATTTTTTTGTGATTTTTTCAACAATATACGAATAAATCCCACTTCGTAAACGTCAGTAATGGCCTGCGTGTACTACAGACTTAAACCATTCGGATTACTACGATTAAAGTTACCTTATGTCATTTAATTGAACTACTTCAACAAAGCGAATTGATTCAAGTATGCTTAAATTTTTCGTTCACTTTGTTGTCAACCATTTTTATTTGGGTAAAATTACAGTATCTAAGGAATTTCACACAATAACAAAAATATTGTTGCCGTCCCAAGTTTTTCCACCCTCTACATCTACATAATTCTTTTTAGAATAATACGATTCTTTAACAACATTATATCAAATGAAATATTGATATAATGTTGTTAAATAAATATTGAGCTGTTTTTCACAAACAATACGTTTTTAACATTTACATGAACATTATTAAAACCAAAGTGAATCATTAAAACAATTATGGTTCAATATTTTAACTGGGGGACCTCTAGCATAAATAGACAAAAAATTATTTTCAATTTTACTGAATTATTTATTGAGATGATAATATAATCGTTATTAAAAAGAAATGAAATTTAGAACCTTGATTAAATGAATTAAAATATTCAATTAAGGTTTGTGATACTGTTAGTTCAATCTCAAGTTCATTCCGTTTTAAATTTTCATTAATTAATATATTCAATTTTCATATTTTTTCAGTTGGTTCGTATCGCATTTCATCTTGCTTTCCTAAAAATATCTCAACTGAATCAACAGAGTTCTTTGATTAATTGTTATTTTATGGACGAGCGAGAAGTTAAAACAATATGAAATGCTCATAAATCTTTAAAATTTTCCTCAACGGCTATTAAATCACAAGATCTCTTCGTTGGGTTTTAATATAGAAACTCATTATACGTAAAGGGTGTTTATTACTTGAGAAGTTCTTATATCTCTCATACATTTTTTCTAAATCATCGAAGCAATTCAATTTTTCCTTCAATTATCATGAAAATCACAAAACTTCAAATTAATACAGTATATTCCCAAAGTCAAAAACTTGACTAGAGTTCAAATTAAACAACTTTGTTATTATCTAAAAGGAGGGATCAAGTTTAAAAGTGCACCCCATTGGTTTAAATTAGAAAGAAGATTTATTCAATTATGCAATATTCAAATTTTAAAGTCACGGTAGAGGGGGCTTATCATAATTGAGTGGGACGCGGAGTAAGATAAAAAAGAGGATCGAAAATAAATACGGCATATGTTGGTATAAAAAACTGATTCAGAGAGTGACAAAAGTGTTAATTAATTGTGATAGTTGAGACATGATCCTTCCGTTTCCTATATAATATATGATGAAAATGTTGGAATTTCATTAGAATTAATTTGGAAATAGTTTTTTGTATGTTAGATTAGTATTCGGCATGTATCGTTCTTCTAATTCGAATTGTTAATGGGACAGATGTTTTAGGGTGAGTTTTGTTTGAAAATGCATTTCCGTGTTATAAATTTGATATATCATTAGTTTTTTCGAAAAAGTATTATTTAAAATAATTGATCATTTACCTGAAAATATTCCACTGCTGGCTACTATTTTTGAATTTTTTAAAAAACAAAAAGAAAATTAAATATATAATGTCGTAAATAAAGTATCCAATGTACTTCGATTCATGAAAAACTAGTTAGATTTTCTTCCGGTTAATGAGTGGAACTTTAGGACCAATAACAGAGTTTATTGTCATTATAACTATTATTTGTTTTAATTGTTATTATTTATTGAGTTATTTTACTTGTTAAGCCGGTAGATTTTTCAAAACAATAATTGTAGAATATCTAGAAAGAATGAAAAATTAGATAAACCTATGCTAATCAGCTGATATAAGAAATCTATAATTTTAATGTCAATTCGAAATCTTACATACAGAAAAAAAGACAAAAACACGATAAAATGAGACCGAGATTGCTTATTCATATTTGAACACTATCGAACATTTCTACTGGTTAACTATTATCTGTGCGTATTGTTTGACGTTTAAAAGAAAAACTATTTGACAGCTCTGTGAACCTGTTGAGAAATGGAATATAATATGGCATATTTCCAAAATTTTCATTTCTTCTTGTTTTATTTAGTTTAAACGTTCATTAGTTCGTTTAGACTTCAATAACATATTTATAATGCATTCAAGGAATAACTATTCAAATTATTAGTTTCAGGAACTTGCTTATATATTGCGGATGACACCACTTTTGTTTACTCTCATAGAAATGGTCAAGGTTTGGATATAAATACCACGTATGTAAATACCATATTTCAATTATGGTTCACGGCAAACAAACTTAAATTGAATGATGACAAAACTCAAGATATGGTTTTTTCATCTAATTACTTCGATAATACTGCGGAAAAAAATATTGCAAAGCTGCTTGGTGTAAAACTAGATAGCAAACTTATTCGGAACGACCATATTGAAGAACTGAAAAAAAAACTTTCTGGTACTCTATTTTTGCTTAGACGAATGAGAACTATAACGAGCATTATCACAATAAGAAATACATACTTCTGTCTATTTCATTCATTCTTGAGTTATGGCGTTGTTCTTTGGGGAAATTGTGCTTTGGTTGTTTTCAGGTGGCAGAAAAAGGTAATTCGTATACTGGCAGGCGTTGGTTACTTGATTCATGCAGACCATTGTCTATAAAATATGAAATAATGCCCTTGCCTATATTGTGGATATATAACGCTGTTTTAGAAATAAATAGGGATGAAGATTCGTTGATCAAACAGTCTGATCTACATAATTAAAAGAGGCGCAAATAATATCCGACCAACTAAATCGTCTAAGTCAAAAAAAAAACTCGATAGATTATAATTCATACAATATCTCACCTTCCCATTTCAAAGAGCTTTCTTTCAATAAATTCAAAATAAACATCAAGAAATATCTTCTGCGATTTTGCTTCTATTATGTCAGCAAGTATTCGGAGCACTTCAACGCAAAGTCTTCAATATGATCATGCTCACCACATCTTTTTATGTGTTATTTTTTGGGAATTTTTTTTTCAGTTTTATAGTGAATTAATTACTTGAGTTTGCTATACTTATTAGACTTCAATCATTGGTTTCACCTAGGATTAAGTGTATCTTTATCTACTATTTTATATTATTTTCTAATTTATGTTCATTTTATTTTTGGATGAGTGGAAGAATGATTGGTCAAACTCCTACCATTTGTAAAAAAAATTTCTTTTCGCTACAATAAAGATTACTACTATTTTAATAAGTTCGTGATAAATTAAAAGGGTAACAAAGTGTGGGTTATTATGTATCATATAAATGGCAACACCTGTAAGATCATTTCGTGATTAAAAATATTAATTATGCATACGTCTATAATCCATAGTACAGTATGAAAATGAGGGAAAGACTTAAGTATAGGTATGTAATTTAAACCAAAACTCATGGGGGCTGGTGACTTTACCCTGCAATATAACCTGATGAACTACCTTCACATTTAAGTACCTATTTATTCCAAGTCCTTGATGGCAATAAAAATTGAACTGAATGCAATAACCCCCATTGAAAAAATTATGACTGCGCTAGTTCCTCATTCGACCACAAGGTGGCACGGAAATTATGTACCACTCTGCAGTTCTGAATTCAATTGTATAAAATCCTTTGAATTATTCTAAATAGTTAGATACTCCTTCTGCAAAAGATAACTTAAGTGGTACCGGTACATTAAAGAAACAGAATCCAGTTCGAATCATTTGGTTCTAGGTCGTAGACGACAGGTGTTGTATAGAAAGAGCAGTGATTGGTTGTTGTTGAGATGGCCTGCCAGATCTTTCTCTGCGGCAGCTGCAAATGCAAGGTTCGGCGGATGACAGGGGGGTATTAGGAAAGAATGTCATCGATATTGACAGATGGGTATTTAAATGTCGCGTTCTTAATTTAAAGGTGCTACAAAGTCTGCGGTAGTTTTTGCTCAATTTCTTCATTATTCTGATTGAATATATTCGCATTCTGTTTTTGGGGCGTTTGGAATTTGAAACTTTTTACTACTTAACATTAAATACGATTTTTCTTTCTCTAAAAAATTGAAGGTTGAATATATAAATTCTTATTTTGTTCCTTATTTTTTCGTGTGTTATATTTGTTAGTATTTAAAAGTTTTTTGTTTTAATAACACGTTGTGTAAAATAAGCTCGTATAAATATCATTGAAAACGTTGAATTGTCTCAATCTTTTCAACAAATACAAAACATATCTATTGGATATCATTATACCGAAAATAAATCTGAAATATGTTTTCAACTTACTGAAAATCATTTATGAATTTTGCAAATTATGATGACACGTTCTGTCGTTTCATTAGGAAAATCCTCAACCACTTGACTTTTTTCCGTTTATCAGACTATCATATAATAGACTAAAAATTAAAAAATTCAATGAAAAAACTATTTATTCAAAAAAACTCCTACTCTTCATAATATTTCATGAGATAATTAAATTCGAAGCTATACAGAGAGATCAAGCTTCAAAAAATATTGAAAAATGAATAACAACTCATGAATAAGCATAAACTCGAATAATTGCCACAAATAAATACAAAATAATCGAAAAAATAACGATAGAAGAATTTTAACAACTGAAAACGATGAAAACACGTAAATAAATTTCTGAAATTAAATTTATATACATAAAAATTCTGAAACGTACCAATAATGACAACAAAGATATAAAACAACCAAGTTCAATGGAAAATGGTTCAATGAATTTATCGATAACATTACTCAAAACCACACACCACAATAAAAAAACAGTTACACTAATGACATAACATCGAACAAATAAAAAAATAAAACTATAATGCATAAATTCTTGGAATTTGTTCATAAAACACGTTCATATGTATAACAATCTTCATAAATTTCATTATCTGGCCCACCACGATTTTTTCTAGAAGTTTTCTAGAACTTCCGAACGAATGCTGAATTAGTATTTCGATAATTTGAAAAAAGATAGCCAAATTTGAAAGAAAAACTCATTTCTTCGATTTAATGAAACCCATTTTTCAATAGTCTTGAAAAAATTATGAATTGTAGCGAAAAACCAGAAGAAATTTTCGGTTATTTATTACAGAATATCGGTTAATTAAATGTGTGTCTTAATTTATCAATGCAGACGCATATCTAAAAATAACCCATCAAATTTCATTGAAACATTAAATTTAAAAAGATACACATTCTATATTCCGTAGCCTATAGGACATATGCTATAACCTGAAATTTCTCTTCAATTTGATCCATCACGCCTACTACGAAATTTGCATACATTTCCATTAGATAATTATTTTTAAACGAGCCCATAAAATTATACTAACCGTTAAATGTTATTTAACAAGGTTCTAGTTTCTAGTTTGGCCAGCTGCTTCCTTTGCTTAGCGCCTCGTAAATTGCGCTAAGTTCGTTCCTGCCCGAATTTCTTGACGAGATTCCAGCAGTGCTTTACGAAGAGCAAAAGAGCCTCTGAAGAGAGGGAGTGTGTCATGTGCGTGTATGCATAGTGGCTTTTAAAGCTGGCCGTAGCCGAATTAACGCGTTAGTAACACCTGGCGCATGCCAATCATGTTTTCCTGTTTATATTGCGGAAGAGCCTGGAAGGACCAAGGTGGTCGTACAGTGTTGCCGGATTATCATTCAGAAGAGATTTGAAAAATCTAGGATCACCCTCTCGATTTGATGTAGAGAAAATAACACATTTGCAGCATTAAGTTCGATTTCTTGGAAGGGGAGCGGTTTGATGACGCTCCTGAGGGTGCTTGAATATCCTGTAGGATCCCCAAATAAAAATGCACGGTTATTTTGAAATATTTTCCCCAAAACGCGCAGCTACGTCAATTTTCCACTGTTTTACGTTTTGTGGGAAAGAAGTTCAATATTTCCACTATTGCCACTATAACATACATATAATAAACTTTTATAGAACCCTATTTAAACGTTTTTTTCCTATACAATTGTTAATTTAATGAATAGTATCCCAATGAATTCCTCAGTTACAAAGCGAAAGCTTTCAAAAAAAAAATATAAGCAATTTTTTCTGAAGGAAAATAATTGAGTTTGTGTTTTAGGTAGTTTCTCTTTTTTTATGCGGTTTTCAAATTTTTTTTTTATATTGAGCATGTGGTTCAAGTGTAGTCTACGCTGAACCACCCTACCTGTCGTATTTATTTTAATTCATTTTATTCTTTTCTTTATTATGCAGAAAATTGTTGAGAAACAGTTTTTTTCTGTTTTATTTCGGTTGGATTAAGCAGCTCCTGCTGTATCCCACGTCTTATTACTCTATAGTTTGTAAAGTTATACCAATGCAATTTGAATAAAGTATTTAAATGAGAGGCTATAATAAAAATGTTAAAAAAATGAACAATTCTATATTCCACTAGTTTCGCTTTTACAGCATTATCAAGAATGAACATATTACAAAGACATAATCATTCTTGATAATTGTGTGACTGAAATTGTTCAGTCAGTGATTTTTAGACAAGTTTTTATTATAACCTCTCATTTAAATATGAACTATCACAGAGTAGATTCATCGTCCATTGAATTTATGAATAAAGTATGTTCGAAAATGTTAGCAACCACAAGAATGTATGAATTTTTTAATGGAGTACTAAGAAAGTTCTATTATCATTATTATCAATATAACGATAGACATATTGTTTTTGTTCCTAGAACGTTGGCACCAGTGTTTGAGTGTGAGATACAACAGTTTACGAGATATCACTGTTTTTATTCCTTCTGTGAGTTTATTCTACTAGAAAACTTATATTTTTCAACTACTTCATTTCATATTACCATATACGTCTATAAATAGCAATATGTTGTACGTAAAAAACCACAATTGTTTGTTTTTTATTAAAAATCATATAATTCTAGAAATATTCTTCGGGCAACTAAACTGTTATCAAGAGTTCAATACAATAAAATTGTAATAAACGTCTAGACAAGATTACACACATATAATTATTTTCGTGAAATGGCACTGAATAAATATGTGAGAAAAATACATAAATCTATTCTAAAATAGGAATCCCATAAATGAGATGTGGCATGTCCACCCTCCTTCGAAAGATAATGTTAAGGACTTTAAAATCTATGACAATTCATAAAAGCATAAGATAGACTGTTTCGTTCTATAAGGAACCCATCAGTATGACAATATGACACTTTTGATATCTTAATTTAATGTATACACAAATTTACGATTTACACAATATCCCGAATTTTACCAATTTTTTCTGATAAATTACACTGAGGTTTCGAATATCACTTCAAATATTGTTGAATACTCTTGAAAATTGGCTAATCACCCGAAACATAAGTAGAGTTGTTGATATATTTAGTGAAACTTAAGCCAACTGTTTTAATTTTAATCTACCTTTAATTTTTTTCTCTTGAGAGTGAAACTTATTACAGGGAGATGACAGGTTCGAGCCTGGGACAAATCATTCAGAATTTTGTAATAAAAAACGAATTTTCAGATTGAGGTGCATTAAATAAAATGAACGAATCGCTGTTTCATCATAACAAAGAACTGAACATATTTCTCAAAAGTGTTCGAAATGGTCTTGACACACAGACTGGTTAAATTTTTGGAAATACATAATTGCTTTCACGAGTCGCAGCATGGATTTAGGCGAGGTAGGTCTACGGTGACTGCGATGCTAGCCGTCCTTGAAAGTATAATCGAAGCGTACAATAACAATGAAGACCTGGAACAAATCTGTGTTGACCTGAGTAAGGCGTTTGATAGTGTAAACCATGAAATCCTGCTAAAAAAACTTTACCACTATGGAATTCGAGGGATTGCACATAATTTATTTACTTCCTACCTAACAGATAGATTCCAGCGTACCAAATGGAACAATACACTCAGTGGCTTTAGCAGGATAACTGTAGGAGTACCGCAGGGTTCTGTTCTCGGTCCGGTGCTATTTATACTTTACACAAATGACCTACCCTACAACATTTCGTCAGACAGGATGGTGAGCTATGCGGACGACACATGCATCCTCAACAGTTCTAGTCGACAGGCTGTAATACTAGATAAGTCCACAAAATCAGAGAAAGACGCATCAAACTGGTTTTTAGCAAACGGTCTTCTTATGAACAACCAGAAAACCCAAAGACTTCTCTTTACAAACAGAGAAAACAAAGATCAATCTCTGACATACCTTGGCATTGAATTTCACTCCTCTTTAAGCTGGCGAAACCATATCGATACGCTAAGCAATAAATTGTCAACCGCAGTATTTTTAATCAGGAGGATGAGGCAGGTAGCGGGAGTGGAATCAGCAAAGCTCACTTACTATTCTACTTTCCACAGCCAAGCCACATACGGTATAATCCTTTGGGGTCAGAGCGCCGAGGCGGAGAGAATCCTTGTGCTACAAAAGCGGGCGATAAGGACAATCTATTGTATGACAAATGCCGAGAGCTGCAGAGAAGTTTTCAAACGTGAAAAGATACTTACCATCACATCAATGTTCATACTTACCTGCTTGAATCATGTACATCGCCAGCAGCATAAATTCACCAGGAACCAAGATTTCCATCAATATAATACAAGAGAGAGAAAGAAAATTTCCATCCCATATTCTAGGATTGTAAAGGCACAGCAACCAATAAAGCATACAGCCATAAAACTTTATAACAAACTACCGGACCACATTAAATCAATGCCGCCACCAGCATTCTCTAAGAACGTAAAGAAAATCCTGATTGAGAATACGCTGTATAAACTGGGTGAATTCCTCCAGTGAAGATGCCTTGGCATTCAATCTTTTTAACATGACAAGCCATGTAAACTTGATGGTGTTTTAACATGCTTCGGATAGGTTGTTTTGTGATATATCGACTAAATTTTGTTAGTTTGTTTCTGTTTATTGCCTAGTTGATGTTGATTTTATTATGTTAATTGTGTCCATTAGTTATCACTGATTTTAAATATTATTGAAATTTAATTTTAATTTTATCAATTGACTTGTATAACGTACATTGATCCGATTGCATGTAATAATAATAATAATAATAATAACATCTTTCCCTTCATTTGTGTCCATCGAAAAAATTGATTTTTTTCTACAATTGGCAACATTGCAAACTTATCGAAGTACGAGTTCAATGACTGTCCAACGCCTACTTTGATGAAACGCGCTGAATTTACGGACGATTAATCGCAAAACTTCGTTCCTTCCAATTTAATAAGCACATTTAAATCCAATTTGCATTTATTAGTGATCTCTACCAAACGAATCCATAGAACCAAATGGAAGAAGAGCAGGTGTGCTGATTTTATTACTGTTCTTTGAATTTCGATGTTTTCTACGAAATTTCTCTTTGCAATTACAAAACGCACTAGAAATCCCTTGACAAATTAGTGATAATTTTTCAATTTTCAACTCTATTCGAATAAATCTTATTATATAATGTTATATCTGTATAAGAAGCAGTCCTCGACACGTGTTTCGGGTTTGTTAGAGTTCATCAGAATGTCGTAACAGTTAAAATTAAACAATATTTCATTTAATTAAAGTTTGATCAAGTTCAACTTGGCTTTGCCGTTCTGATGACTAACAACAAGTTTGAAACGCGAGTGGTTTTCAATCTGCAAGCGAAGGAAGCAGTGTCAACAGCGGCTTTCTTGACACATATTCATGTATTTTCATTTTGGTGTGATAATCCAACTCATAGAGGTTCATATTTTTTAATGTACAGACGATAACAAAACACTTTGACCAAGTCAAGGGTAGTATACATTTGAAATAAAGGGTAGAAATACAGATGAAATCAGTATTTTTCTTGCAATAATTTGGTAATATTGTGTAAACACTAACTCGAACAAATAATACAACTGTTTCACTGAATTTGTAGTTGATATCGATTATTATATCATTTATTCTTATTTATCCTTTCATTGCGTGACATTTGCTTGAAGCAGGTAAGTAGATTTATTTGCTTGACCCCGAAAATCAGAATAAACGTACCTACCTACTAATATTCACGTGTCAAATGGCATTTCAAATCGAAGTAGGGGAATTCGAATAAAGCTGGTCGGAAATAATTTATTAGGGTTTAGTTGAAAATGTGCTTCTACGTCAATTCAGTGATTGTTATATAATATATGAGATCGTGCTGTTTATCCAAGACTTGCTTTCAAATATGATTTTTAACTTAGTCTATATCTATAGATATAGCGAATTATCTAATTCGCCCCTTTTATTTTTTCAAAAAGTTAATTCCTGTTTGCTGTTACTCACATTTTGTGAAAGGGTGGGGTTGATATCGACGAAGAAGTGTCATCCAGGGTGAATTCAGATGTTCCATGAGTTTCTATATTTAGTCCTACAAATCTCTATCACCCCCAAAAATGTGTTCATGATTTCATTTGATATAATTAACCCACTCTAATTTTTTGAACAATTGTTTTAATTTTCCTGCCAAATTTTATGGTTGTATTAAATTCTGCTCGAAAAGATTAACAAAATGTAGTAATTATGGTACCGCTGGAATTCCGAAGAACGTTCGAAACTCTATGTAGATCATTGCTGTTGAAAAACTTAATTAAACTGGCCTTGCCGTGTTTCAAAATTGCATCGGTTCTTTATTACATTCGTGATCTCTAAATGTTTAGTCCAATGTGCCCTTTCGGATAACACCGGAGTTGATTTTGGCGTACCTAAGGGAACAGTTCTTGGTATACTGTTATTTTCGATATATTTCGATATAATAACACATGATAATATTATCGGCCAAAAATAAAAAAAAAATTGGTCAAAATTTCAAAACGATGACAGAGTGGATCAATAGTGATTTGGCAAAAATAAAAGAATGGCTATGCGATAACAGTTTATCGCTGAATGTACAAAAATCAAAATTCAAAGTTTTTGTACAGATGAGACTCTCTAGCTTACAAACGAGGATATAATTATTAAAATTTAAAATGACAACATTAATTCTCTCAAGTAAATTAAGAATGTAAGTTAAGTGCAAATGTGGTTTTTTTTGACATATGCGAATATGTCAAATTTTACCCACACATAAAAATCAAGGTGATTTTGCTTCGAGCGTCTTTTTTTCATCAACCACCAAGGCGGTCTAAGCGATTGTCTGCTCGGAATGAGAATTTGATTCTTTTCTCAACAATTCCAATAAACTGTCCTTAATGAAGTGAGTTTCATTGCATTCCTTCTCGTTCATCTGAATGCTTCTGGAAATGTGAGGAATCTCAGTAAAAACCTGCAATTCGCAGATGAGTCTGCATCATAAACTTACTTTCAAAGAGTTCGTTATTCCATTCGCTTTGAAATCTTACATTTCAAAAATTACTGGGATTCTATGGATGCTACATTCGCAATCATACATTTAAGTTTCTACACCTGTTGCTTCCTAATTCTCCAGAGCTTTATTACAGATACTTTCAATGGTAGTAATAATTGAAAGGCAACAACAGTTCCCAACAAAAATTTCTAAGAAATTGAAGCGTCTTCAACACGTAGAAAAACAAGAAAAATTCATTCCATGATAGAATTAGAAGAAACCTATAATTTCATATGGATTCATTTGATGATTCTTCATAAAGATCGCTATCTGCATGAAAAAATTCAAGGTTTATCATTATATCAATCAAATTCAATTAAAATCAACGAAACACTAGATCTCTTTAAAATAATGGGTGATTTTTAAGCGTAGTATTTTTTAAACGAATAAAACACTCAATTTGCATCATATATTCAAAATTTTCATGGAAATTGATAACTTGGCCTCTGCCATTTACATTTGAAAGATAACTTCATGTAAATGTTGTCCGCGGCTCCGTATCAAATGGTCCGTTCGGAAGGTCCAATTTTGCGTCACTTTTTCGAGCATTGCGGCCAGGATCACGCGTGTTATGTTATCCTGTAGGGATTCAATCGTGTTCGGCTTATCCGCATACACTAACGACTTTACATAACCTCACAAGAAATAATTCAGAGGAGTCAAATCGCATGATCTTGGCGGCCAATTCACAGGGCCATTTTGAGAGATAAGCTGCTCATCAAATTCACTCTTCAACATGTCTATTATTTCACGAGCTGTGTGGCATGTGGCACCATCTTGATGAAACTACATGTCAACCAAGTTCAACTCGGCCACCTGGAGCAAAAAAAACCACACCAATCTGTCGTTTCTTCGGGATGCATCGGTAATTCTTGTATGGCATGTGGCTGTTCATCACTCCAGAACCGACAGTTTTGTTTATTTACATACCCGTTAAGCCAGAAATGAGCCTCATCGCTGAACACAATTTTTTGATAAAACAGCAGATTTTCATTAAGCTGTTCTAAGGCCCATTCACAAAAAATTAGACATTGTGGTAGGTCATTCGGTTTGAATTATTGCAGAAGTTATATTTTATAGGCTTTCAAACCCGAATGTAAACTCAAAACTTTCCATGTAGTTGAGTAACACATGCCCAATTGCTGAAAACGGCGACGAATTGACTTTTCACGATCCTCATTAACGCTGTACGCTACGGCTGCAATTTTCTCTTCAGTGTACGCATGCGAGACAATGGTTTAATGTCCAAAGGAGTGAACTTTGTGCGAAATTTGGTGATAACAGCACGAATTGTTGATTCATCAGGTCGATTATGACGACCATAATATGGTCGTAACAAACAATACACATTTTTCACAGAACACGAATTTTGATTGTAAATTTCAACAAAAGTCTTTTCATGATGAAATGGCAGAGTATAATGAAAACTTTTAACTTTGACAGATGACGTTTGGATGCCATTACCAACCAGTGCCACCAAACAACTCAACTCTTCAAAAATCAACCATTACTTTCATTATTTTAATTTACTTCCATTCTTTTTAATTTTTTAATCTGATCAATTTTTATTCTCGTAAATATGACATAACGCTTTTCAAATGGTTTGTTTGAAGTAGTACACCCTGTACGAAGCCCATTTATTTTTCAAACTCTAACATGAATTCAATAATGTCAAAGTTTAACTTTCCAATAGAGAAAACTTCAACTCACACGCTATATTTACATTTAAAATCGAATTTCAACCTATGCCAGAAACGGCTGAAAGGAAAATTCTTAAGAATGTTTCTGCACTTCGCAATTTGTCTGTCAATGCGTCTATGTGGGAATGTTTCATTGAACTTCTATATAAATGAGTGAATATTCAAGGGGTAGGTAAATGAATAGATATATTTTATATATATATTCATATAGATATATATGAATAAATATAAAATAGATACATAATAGATATATTTCAAAATTTCAATGAAAGAACATAGTTATAAACAACTATAGAGCTACTAAAGATCAAATATATATTAGTTTTATCTCTAAAGTACAAATACAATTGATAGAACTTCCCTAATATTTTAGTAGTACTCTGATAATATCAAAATAATTCATCCAACATCCAACATGGTCTTCCACCTTTCGGCGCATTTCCTAGAGAATCCAGTGGACACTACATTTTCTTCTGGATGTTTCTTTTTGTGCTCTTGCCTCCATATCTGTACAAAGAATGCAGAAGCGGTCAAAGAACCGTTAGGTCTGACATCTCCCTTCGCACGCAGCATCCTTTCTTCAGTTGCTACTGGCGGTAACTGATGCTGTAATTGCTGTTGCTGTTGCAATATCGAATGATGATGGTGCAAATTGTTGTGGTTGTTCAGTCGCTGTTGATGCCTTGTTGGAGCAGCAACGCCTTGTTGTCGTTGCTTTCCTGGTGATGCCTCTGTATGGCCTCGTTCTACTGTCTCTGGGTCTCCTGTTGCCTTTGCACAGCTTCGAGATGCTGCTGGTTGGCCTCTTGTTGCTGTTGCCTTTGCACTTTTGCGTGACGCGCTTGTTCTTCTGATTATCACTACTATTCATGAACACATCTACTTCATTTCGTTTAATATCTTCAAGAAAATCAACTTTTTGAAAAGAATTGGAATAATTTTACGACATATGTGTAGTTCTTGACATTTAAGCCAGTTATGCTATACTTCGAATATTGTTCGACTGTGTTATTCGAATTGAGCAATGAAAACTCTGCAGCTGAAGAAATCGCAAAATGAAGCTATGCGAATTTTGAAATGTATTAGATATACTTCAATCGAAAGAATGTTGATTTGCTTTCTTTAAAGCCCAGTTAAACACAAAATAGTTGATACTTCACTCATATTCACATTTAAAATCAAAAATAAATTCAATGTAGAAAAATGAAAAAAGTATTATGTGTCAGAGACGTGCTGTAATGTGCCTTATAATGTTAGAAATGCTGACAGCTATTATAAGCAAGTTTGTAGGCTTTCTGAATCTAGAAACAGAATATTTTATGCAGTATTCAATGCGAAAATAAATAACCTAGCTCTCAAAAGACTGTTAGCAGGCAAAAGTTAGTTAAACAAAAATTAATTGATTATAATGAACAATTATCAATAATGGATATTAAACGCAAATTTTGAGTTTTACCATATATAATTTTGTAATAGTTGCTGCTGAAAAAACATTTTTATATTTACTTCATTATTTACAAGTTCCAAAAAATGTTATACAAGAATTAACATTTTCAAATTCCGATAAAAATATTCAAAAATCATTTGTTAAATGTCTCATGGTTGAAATGCTCGAAATGTTCATTTTATGGGATAATCTTCCGGTGGAATCTGTTGAAATGACACTAAGGAAGAAACTTTCCGCTGAAAAGAACCAGAAAAGCAAATATTGTAACAGAGACATCAGCTCCAGTATTGGGACTTCATAAAGCGATATGAGTTGAACATTCTAAAGGTCACATAGGTTTTATACCGTCTTTCGTTGAGCAAGATTCGACATTGGAACTTTTATTGCAATCTGTGATTTCAATAAAACGTTCAGTTGTTGATTTCCCAGATAGATGAGTTTTCCGAAAAGTCTAAGGTTCGAATGAATTCTTACGAATGTCGAAAACATTTTTCGTACAATTATGGGAAGTGAAATTTCTAAGAGTTTATAGCTCTATTTCATACACTTCAATTTTCTTAATTTCATCTGAAAATTAACAACTTATATCTGAAATCAGTGTTTCGAAACGTGGAGTCCACGGCCTGCAAGGGGGGCAAATTTATTGTTATGGGGGACAATTCGAAAATGCACACGAGTTTAACCCTATCGCAATTTTTTTTATCATGCATGATAATAAATTTTCGGGGATGCATAAGAATTTTAGGAAGCTTAAGGTGGGGCATAGAACAAAAAGGGGTGGGAAACACTGCCTCAAATATTTCTGATCTCAAATGTTATATTTTTCTTCAATGTTAAATATAGATTTTATCTGATCATAACGTATTTCACAAATACTTTGAATGTTGCTATTTTAATTTTTCGAAGAATATCACATTGAAAAAATTTTGCTTGATGGTCATTGAACTTTTATCATACAAATGATGATGGCATGTTATAATACTGCATTTGTGAAACAGAATTGCATTTACGTTGATGTGAGATGCAAAAAACTGTCTGATGTATTTACAAAATAATAAAATGACTGGGAAACGTTTGCGTTCGAAAAAAAAAGAACGTGAATACAATTCAATTTGTATATATTTCATTGATTATCCGATGATCTCTTGGTGGAACATAGTTTGATATGAAAAAAAACCTTGGCTTAGTATAACCTAACTGTATTAATTTCTGGACAGTTTTTTGATAGTGCTACTGCATTCCAAAAGATGAACGGAACAACTTTTATGGATTTTACATCTTTGTCTGCAAGGAATATTGAAGGGGTGGTAGAGATACTAAAAGGGTGGTCCAAAATACTAAAAAGAACACCGATAAAAGAAGTGAGTAATATCAAATTAATAGTGCTGATTGTGACACATACTAAAACAGGATATACCAAATTTGGCGAATCGTCAAAACTAGAATGAAGAAACATACATTCTCCACCCTACACGATAAAATACAAGTTATATAGTAAACTATAATACCCGTAAAAACTAAGCATGTGTTTCTTCGCAATATTACCATAATATTCATTGTCACACTATCTTCTTCCTTTCAAATATCAACCCGACGGAAAAAAAACGTCGCTATTATCTGCGTAAGTCTTGCCAACAAAATAAACGTTAGAAGCAAGAAGCAGGTTGCATGCTAAAGTGCCCTAAAAGTCCCTGGAGATGTGAATAGATAAATCGCTAGACGGGGAAGGCAAGACATGCATTCCTTTTTCCTTCAGGCGTTGCCCTGGGATGGAATTAACCGTAGAGTGTATTGTTCCACCTTTGGGCAGCCAGAAAATGGACTATAAATATTCATTTTGGCTTATGATATAGTAACTCCTGAAATTTCGGACATTTTCCGCACTATATCATTTTATTTGTTTGGTGTTGGGTGGTCTGAACTCAGTGTAAAATGTCATTTTTGTTATGGGAATTCTGATTACTCTGTTGTTGAATTAGTACTCAAAATAATTCTCATAATTCAATGTGAAAAGATTTAGGGAACAATTTAATCACCATGCAGAATGACAAACGAAACAAATTAAATTGTTATGCAGATTTTTTTGAAGTAGTGAATGTAAATTTGAATTTTAATCGTAACCAATTTTTTTTACAACATAACAATTAATTCAAGTGTGTGCAGTTTCGACTTATAGCCTTCTAGGAAACTTGGTTATAAATACATCATACTGTTAGATATTGCTGCTCTAAATTGATGAGTTCTTGTTTTTGTGACTTAAGATTACTGATGCTAAAAAAGATTGGTCATAACAGAAATTGGTAATTTCCTTTCGAACTACCTTTATCACTTGAAAAAACAGTATTTTGATCATTTAAACGGAGAGCTCTACCTGTATATTCTTTGAAGTGCTTCTGATCTTCGTGACCACTCACAATTTGAACCAAACTATGGTATAATTTTGCTTTGTACTCAAATTTTTTCTGTTGATACATCTGCCCCATTCAAATAAGACCTTTTCACTCATCACCTGATAGGCTATTACAATAAATGTCTTGAAACCATCCAAGACTCCTTTTGAATATGTTAAAGTTTTACAAGAAACTACCAAAATGAAGTACGAAGAACTGACTCGAGTGGACTGTTTTTGAAAGATTGTCTTCATCATGTTGTTCCGGAGTTGTATTTAGTCTTGGTTTAGCCTATTTTAGAGACCATGGTGTAAGCTAAATGACAAAGTAGTGAGAGATGTTCTAGTGACACTTCCTTTGGAGCATAGGTCCACAATGCAATTCACCAGGACTATATTTTTACACACTGCATGTTTAAACAGTAACTGAAATTCGACAGACTCATATGCAACTGTAAAATAGAACAGACTCAAAGAAAAGAACGTCAGTGGTATAGTTGCAAATGCTGATTATGACATTGGTAACCATCTCTGACTGAATATCTTAAGATCATTTGGTCTCTATACTTCTGATACGTTACTTCGTAGTTTTCAACTGGTGTCATGTAGCTACAGCAACATCAAAATTTCCGCCGTGACACTCAAAATTCCACATTTTTCAAGGGGTTCTTCTTACATATAGATGCAGTAGGGAGTTTTCATTAGATCCTTCAATAAATCGAAGAATTCACTTCAAAACTATCAATAGAAAGTCATGTCATACATTCCAATTGTTGAAGACAACAATATAATATCGAAAAGTGTTCCTGATAGTCATATTTCTCCATTAAAATCCAGGAAAAATGTCAAACCCAAAGTCCAATTCTTGTCAAGTTGAGACCTATTGAGGCTCGATATCTATCTTCTTTGGTCCAAATGTTTTGAATGATGTGAATTAATCTTAAGGTATATACTTACGTTACAAGCCTTGATTTGTATATTGATGTTCAGGAAAAACTAAAAGTTCATTGAACATTCCCATCCGCGATATAGTCACATCTTGTGTTCGTGAAAAGTCAACGTTTTTGGACATTTCTTCAGCTTCTGTTCTTTTTATACGACACCGTCACTCGTAATACGTCTTACTGAATACCATTTTGTGGTAATTGAATACAACTGACGCCAAATCATGAACACTATCGAACCTCATTGACCTCTATCCATGAAGTTATGTACTATAAAACTCTTTAATGTAACCAAAACTGTTCACTAGTATTAATTGAAAATGTTTTAGAATTCAACGCCTCGCGAAGATTAATTATAATTCGGAAGTTATATTCGATTCATCCTTTATAATGCGATCGATGAATTGATGGTGCAGGATCTCAAATTCACTCCAATAAACTCTGAATGATGAGCTTAAGGATTAAAAGCTTACACGATCCGTGCTTTCTCCAATGCCCAAAATAATCTGTAGATTCGAGTTGATAGTTGAGTTACTACATTACTACAACGGAATTATCTTGCTTGTTAGAGAAATCGATAACAACAAAGTTTCCTTCGGTACTGAAAATTCTATTCGATAAAATCATAGCAGGGAAAGCGGTTATGAGATTAGTTTTGCTCGGCTTATAAAATTTCTATGTAATCTTCTACAAGGATTTTAGACCACCACAACACCAATTTCTCTTTGTAGTGCTAAGCCTTATTTGCATATTGACTGCCTCCAGGAATATTAACTTCGTCTGCGAAGAATCCTGCATGTATATGACAAAGGACGGAATGCTGTATTTATTCTCAGAAATTTTTGAATCTAGAATAAATGGAATTGGAAATATGATTGACGTCTTCTAACAAGGACGGAACTTCCGAGAAAATACTATGATGAAAAAACAATTTCCGGATTTTTTATTCTCGGTTCAACGAAATTTATGGAGTTAGATACCTAAATATTAGAAAGGCAGGGATTTGACGACGTTATCCTCAAAACTCAGCTTGAAATAAAACTTCTTCCAAAAGATTTTTCAACTTAAATCTTATATAGACACTGAATGTTTAATTCAATAGATATTACTTCGTCTCAGTGTCAATTTTGAAGATGTTGATACTTACATCTTTGTGTATATTTTGATAATTCATTTTAATTGTCAAATTGTTGTGCAGGTTATCGAAACGAATTCTCACAATTTACAGAAGGTTGTTTAAGTAACAAAGAAATTCTTCAAAGTATAATAAATTAGAGTAGCTTCATTATTTTTCATTGTGATGAACGAAAATTTTTTATTTTTCATTGTGTATAAGCTATCTTTCTGCTAAAGAAGTATGACCATTTTGCAGGATTTAGAACTTATTGCTACCAGTTAGATGCATGAAATGAATCAAATATGAAAGAATTTAAAACAATCATCATCAACAACAATAACCCAGAACTTAACTAATGAAAGTATTTTATTAGTTTTCTTGTCCAAGTAAAGTTTTCAAGAAAATCTGTGAAATTTAAGGAAATTCGATTCTAGTTATTGTCTACTGAGTTGAAATTCAATAGGATATTTTGGCGATCTTGTTGATTCTTTTCCATGCAGAAAACTCGAAAATATAGTGTTAATTTGAAAATTCATTTCTGAAAATCAAACTAAACACCTAGTTATTTTTAACTATAGATACTGAATTGCATTTTTTAATCAATTTTCATTATCATCTCATATTTTTCCAATTAATCAATCTAAAAATTTATGAATCATCATTCTAATCAAGGAGTAAAGCTTAGACTTTTAAACGAACGATTTTCAATTCAATTTGTATAAAATATACAAAAATTCAAATAAAATATTATTTCGAATCTTATATAAATTTTGTGTTGAGGTATATGCATGCAAATATTTCTATGAAATTTCATGAAACTCTGTCAAAAAATGTCAACATCTCTTATCATCAACAAAAGTCTAAAGACAATAAATTAAAATTAACACACTTATACAATGTAACATGTATACTCTTGATAATGGGTTAACCACCCGAAACATATGTAGAGTTTTTAATATATTTAGTGAAACTTAAGCCAAGTGTGTTAATTTTAATTTAATTGTTCTTAACACAATGTTTCCCAAGAGATAAGCAAAAACATCCGTGTCATTTATTAAAAGTCCAAAGGTCTCAAAAATTGGAACATTATAGTTGAAAAATTCAATTTGAGATAGTTGCGACATCAAAGTAAATGAATTAAAAATGTCATTGAAAGTTAAATTCAACGGAAACCCTTGAAAGTAAATAGCGTTTAGACTAGAGGTCGTCCTCCATAAATGCGAAACGATACACCATCATATATTTCGTTTGATGTACATACAACCCTCTGAATATGAGCCTCGAAGTCTGGGGTGGAAACCACACAAGTGAAATTAACTTTCTTGGTACAGAGAGAGAGAGAGAGCCACTAATTAATATGCATTATAATACAGGTTTTAAAGTACCAATTACCTGGGTTCAAATAACATGTAATAATCAAAGGGGGCACTTGTCGTTCTTCCCAATTTCACACACATTTTACTGGGCGTTCATTTGGAAAAATTTGGTATTCTTTACACTTCAGTGGTATTTGAGAAAAATAGGACTGAAGGGTGCTTAGTATTTATTCGTATCGCATTTATTACATTCATGGAGGGTGTGAATATATGCTAATTTAGTTTCAAAGTAATTATTCGACAAAAAAGGGATGATTCGATATTTCTCTATACCACAGTTATGAAAATCAAATATTCTAATTATTCAATTCATAGTTTTTCGAAAATCATTCTGTGAATTACTTTTGGCAAAACTTTTGATACACTTGAAAACAAACGTTCAACCCTTAAGCATATAGAAAACTTAAATTAGAGAAATAAAAGTAGATAAAAAGCGGCACATCCAGAAGTAGAAAAAATCAAGAGTTATTGAGAGAACCGGTAAATTTTTGAACATAATATAGAAAACAACTGAGGGCATAAAATAATATATATCCTCCTTTGTAGAATATTCAGTTTAAATTAATAGGGAATAAAATATTTAAATATGGGTAGGAACAATTCAAATAATATTCTCGCAGTTTCAAATATTGAAGAAATAAATATCTTGTCCATTTTCCGTTGGCAGATATTTACGTCTGATATGCGAAATAGTTGGAAATACCGTTTTTACGCAAGAAAATCATCATCACTGTTAAATAATAACGAAATTAATCAATTCAATAATTAAGAGAATTAATCAGTAGCAATGACCAATATAAATTAACAATCACATTTTAAAGTAGATACTTTGTAGATAACTTCGGAGTATTTGGTGCTTGATGTTTCTATGATTTAAAAAATATTTCATATTGATTCCTATAGATGGAAATGAAATGTTTATATTACTTGACAATATCATCTCTGAATCATACTGATTCAGAATCTTGTAAAGCGAAACAGTCAGTCTTCCATCGAGAATGGAATTGATTTCAATTCTCAGAACTGTTGGATGACTTTTGTCTCGGTTTTGTTGTTCTTATTGACTTATGTCAGATGTAGGTTTCTTTTTTTACAATTTGTAACCATTTATTTAACACCTTGTCTATATTTTTAGTTTTCCTGAAGAAGAACCGAATTCCGTTCGAAATAATGAATTGCTGACGATTAGTCGTATATACATATATATATATATATATATATATATATATATATATATATATATATATATATATATATATATATATATATATATATATATATATATATAATTGAATGAATCTATTTTTTAATTTCCTTTCTGCCACGCCCAAATGATTTAATTTTTTTCATTCCACAGTTCAAATAGTACGTCAATTTGTTTTTCTTCGACTCGCTTCCTATCCTAATACATAAAATGAAGAAGGATTGGCAGTATTGTTAATGTACTAGGCAGCGCAATAAAACCTGCGAGCAAAATATACGGGCGGACGGCAAATTGAATAAAACAGAGACAAATAAATGGACCTGATGGCTCAGCTCTAGCGGCAAGGAAGAGGAACAAGGAAGCGATGTACGCTTCCATTTTACACTTCGCGTGGAGTATAGCTTATAGTAAAATCGATTTTATTCTACTCTGCTGATGTCGGGTTTGGCAGTGCGGGGGAGTCGGAGATGCTTCGTAACGACCAATTGTGAAGGGTAGATGACGGTGAATCATCACGATGAAATTTGTACGAATTATATTCGAGACGACCCCCGTATATATCAGTCATTAATATGGATGATTCTCATTTTTCTCCGGATATTTTAGTATTTCGAATACGCCAATCATAATTGAATACATACATACACGCACAAATAATGGTTGTTTTTTTTAGAGGTATAGAACATTAAGTTGGCATTACTGTTGAAGATGGCGACCGATTCAACTGAATTCAAGCTGAGAAGTGAATTATTCTCAGTTTAGTTTGGCAATTCATCATGAATAGACTCACATATGAACAACGCTTGCAAATAGTGCAATTTTATTTCGAAAATAATGGTTCTGTGCGGAATACGTATCGCGCGAATTTTGTTTAGCGATGAAGCGCACTTCTGGTTGAATGGCTACGTCAACAAACAAAACTGCCGCATTTGGAGTGAAGATAATTCTCAAGTGTATGTCAAAACACCGTTACATCCAGAAAAACTGACTGTTTGGTGCGCTTTATGGGCTGGTGGAATCATTGGTCCGTACTTCTTCAAAAACGATGATGGCCAGAAAGTTACAGTCAATGGTGATCGGTATAGAGCCATGAATACTAATTTTTTCATTCCTGAATTGAACAACCATGATATCCAGGAGATGTGGTTTCAACAAGACGGCGCAACATGTCACACAGCTCGTGCCACAATCGATTTATTGAAAGACACGTTTGATGACCGCCTAATTTCACGTTTTGGACCTGTGAATTGGCCTTCAAGATCTTGTGATTTAACACTGCTAGACTACTTTCTGTGGGGCTATGTAAAGTCATTGGTCTATGCGGATAAGACACAAATGCTTGACCATACGCTTGGAAGACAATATTCGCCGTGTTATTGCCGATATACGGCCACAAATGTTGGAGAAAGTCATCGAAAATTAGACGTCCAGATTGGACTAGATCCGAGCCAGCCGTGGCAGTCATATGCCAGAAATCATATTTAAAATGTAATGCCACAAGATTATTTCTCGAAAAAAAAAATTCTTGTCAATCGAATGATCCATCGTTGTTTTATTGCAATTTAAAGTTCTGTACCTCTAAAAAAAACCTATACTATACTCAACATATTCTTATTTTTGGTTCAATTATGTCCTTTCTAGTTCAGCTATAAGCATTGATGTTCTTTAATCTATTGTTGTTATACAACATTGTGATCATTGACTCCTGGTGGAGGAATAGAATCATTATCCGAAATATAGACAGAGCAAACAAATCGGTTGTGCTTCTTAAATATTGGCCTTCCGTTGTTTGCCCAGCATTTATAAATTCTACAGTTTATATACGTTTTTTCCTCGATGGTTTTCTTGTATCTCCATATTTCAAATAAAAATTGATATTCTCAGCATAAACAGACTTTAAAATGGATAATTTGTACTATATTTAACGTTTTGCTACAAATTATAGCTTATTAAATTGAATTAAACTCTTGTCTTAATGTTTCACGATTATATTCAACAATATGAATTTGTCAACATGTTTCGAGCGTGAGCTCCTTTTCAAGACTGAGTCTTCAAGTCTTGAAAATGAGCTCACGCTCGAAACATGTTGACAAATTCATATTGTTAAATATAATCGTGAGTTTAATTTAATTCAATATTTAATTATCTTTCATCAAGAGTTGAGCGAGAATTCAATCTCAGTAATTATAGCTTGTTGAATCTTTGAAATTAATTATTTCTAATTAATATAACTGATAATATAATTTAGTGGAAATTTTTCGTTCCAAAATTTTACGACGCTAAAATGGGTAACGAAATAAAAACAAGAAATGAATGTATCTATTTCGCACTGTGTTATTTACCATCAACATCAATTTCCAATGCAAAATTCATTTCAAAAATTTAAAATTTTATTAGAATTTTAAATTCAATTCAAACCCATTTCAAAAATTAAAATGGTAACTGAAAAAGGAAATTCGTCATAGTCTTGCGGCTGAAGTTTTTTTCACAAGTTGAGTTTCGTTTTTGTTTAGTTTTCCTAATGTCTTTTCTTGCACAACAAGGGTTAGTTCCGTCTGCCCGCGTTCCAACTACCCCCGTCCAACGCTGCCGTCCTCTGCACGACGCGCAGTTTTGATCGCCCTGAAGGGATAAGTGCAGTGTTGCCACATGTATAAAAATTTCTGTATATTCGATGAAATTTACAGCTGACTTTCGATTGTTGGTATATGCTGATTTATAAGCAGTAGGAAGCTTATTGTTTCTGTCTAAGAATATTTCCCATACTAAATGCTGTGCTGGGATATCAATTCAAAATATCTAACACAAAGTTATATCTTTTTGATTAGATTAATTTGGCTAAGATAATTGAAGTTTAAATATAGGTACATTTAAATGAATTTTCACTGCTATGAATTTATGTTTTTTGTTTCGAATAGTAATTTTTTTGGAAACAAATTAGTCTAGATAGAATCTCTGATTATCCGATTTCAGTAACCCAATATTTCTTTAAAATAAAATATGCATTGATATTATCGTCGAAATAGACAATGAAGTTTCAAATTTTTCAACATAATTAATATGTGTTCTTTCTCAGTATGAGTTTTTGTAATCGAGTTTCAAGACGATTAACTCATGTTGTCAAATGATAAAGAAAGGGCATTGATGACGTTATTTATATGTTAAAATTTACTTAAAATTGATATTTTAGAAACTAGATGTGAAAATTTAGAATTGAAAAGAGTTTGTTGCTGTTATTTTAAGAAATATTACAGTTCTTAAGAACTCAATAAATAGTCAATGCTAAAGCCTGGTTGGTAGAGTGAAGGAACTCTTCTTACTAGGGAGATCTGAGTTCAAACCCCGAATAAGGCACTGAGTTTGTGTAGATAAAATGTTAAATCTGCATCGTAAGTTTAAGTATTATTTTATCTGCCTCGATATGGTTTCGACGGCAAACATTTCAATAATTCCTCAACATTTATAAGACTATTAAGACTAATCTGTATCAAGGTGGAGTATGGCAGCATGATTTTTCATCCTACTTACACTTGCCATCAACGCCATCTTGGGGCGATTCAGAAAAGGTTCTTGAAATTCTTAGTTTGGAGGGAGGATAAATTTTATCAAGCTTTCTCTCAAACTTTTGTACAAATTACTACACAGTACTGATTGTTCTCCGCTTTGAAATTTCGTGTTCCTAGGCAAAATCCTTTAGTTATTTTGGGATTAATATCCCAAAATCCTACAAAACCACAAAATTATTCCACCTAGAGAATCCAGGGACCAACTAGGTAATACCAATCCCTAATTTGGCTTTTGGAGTCTCCATTCAAAACAGTTGCTAATAAAAGTGATATTCACTTTGATTCAATAGCAGTTATTATAAGGAGTTATGTGGACAAGGGAAATTGACTAAAATGAAATGAATAAGATTGAGTTCTTTATAATATTCCATTCAATTTTATTACCATCAGTTAGGTACTTTTTTAGTTCGTTTAGATTAGATTGAGATCTTTGTTATTTTTCTATTCATTTTATTCATTTAGTTATTTCAATTATTGTTCAACATTATGTTACTATTTTCTGTAATTGGGTATTATATCTGTTGAGAATGAAGAACTTATTATTTTTGTGAATGAGTTCCAGCGGTTTCAAATCGAAAATATGTCAGAATATACCAATAAAAAATTATTTACGCGTTCAGCTAACACTGGAGCTTCGTCAGAGTCTGATAAACTTTCAACTAGACAATCCATAACCATACGTAAAATTACTCAGGAAAAATGATTGCTAGATGTGGCAACATCGGATAGCTGCGTATCAAAACTACCCTCCAGTTAGCAGGAAGCGCCGCTTGAATGAAAACTGACTCAGGACGTCGGCATCAGACTGCTTGGCGCTCGGTCGGTTGTTGGATCAACGAGAGTATCGGACGTCGTATGTGTACGAGTATAAACGGATATATATGTATATACGGTGAGGTATTCGCATGGTTGGAAAGGTAAAAACGAGGTGTTTGCGTGACGTGCAAGACTGAGTTCTACTTGCGGATCAATTTTTAGTGCCATGGCATTTTCTACTTTATTGTTGCGGTATGTAACGCATGTTCGTGTTTATGTTGTGAAAATACTTACGTGCTGTGCATCGGCACGATAGCATTGATTTAGTGAAGCATTTGGCGTTTCTTTCATATTTTATGTTATAATGAATGGTTTATTTGAATTGGTATTAATTAACATTCATTTGATTCAAACTATATTGCAATGTATGGGTATTAGTTTGAACGAATTTTAATATTTTCATGGAATACGGAAGAATTTCGTTCAACTAAGCAGATGGCGAATATTCTCAGGGGTAGTTACCCCTCATCGAAGAAATTTACTTGTCATATAGGCGGTAGTTGTGACAATTTTAATGATAACTCCAGTAGGAAAAATAACTAATCACAAAGGGAAACAATCCCCAGATATGTATTCACATTTATATATATATATATATATATATATATATATATATATATATATATATATATATATATATATATATATATATATATATATATATATTCATATACAATATCAAATATTTGTTTATTTCAAATGGTTTTCTTGTCCTTCAATATTATTGAAAATATGTTTTCTTTATTCAGATGTATACTTTGTTTCATTATGTTTTTATTACTTTAATTAATTTGTTTCGTTATTTAATTGCTTTTATCACTTCTATTTTAATGAAAACTCTAAAAAACTTTTGAAATTTCTAATAAATACTGAAAATTTCGTAGAACTGAACAGATGGCGAATACTCTTAGGGATAGCAACCCCTTATCGAAGAAATATTTGTACGATATTTCGAATGGTTTTCTGGTTCTTCAATATTATTTCAAATATGTATTCTTGATTGAAGTGTGTACTTTGTTTTATTATATTTTTATTACTTCATTTGATTTAATTTCTTATTTTACTTTTTTTGTCACTTTTATTTCAATAAATACTTTTAAAATTTTCAATAAATATTAAACGATTTCGTAGAACTGAACTGATGGCGAATATTTTCAGGGATAGTAACCCCTTATCGAAAAAATTTTCTTGACATATATGTGGTAGTTGTGTCAATTTTAATGACAACTCCAGTAGAAAAAATAACTAATTAAAACAAAGGAAAGTTTCTGTATATACATATATTTATATATATTATATATACCAATATATATATATATATATATATATATATATATATATATATATATATATATACATATATTTATATATATTTGTACACCAATGAAATACTTTTTCAATATTTCAATTAATTATATAAAATCAAATTTGACGAAACGTAGGCAAATGATCACTTTTCTGCCTGGGTCCTCCTCAATCAAGAATATATATATCAACCTTGAGCTTCATTGAGGGTTTGTTCGGGGACCAAAAAGGCCAAAAAGTCTGTTTTTTGCATGTTTTCCGTTTATCACTAAACCTTCATAAGGATAATACAATAATCACTGAAGTTGGAAACCCTTCGGATTCGGCAATTCTCATTAATGAGACATAGAAACATAAAATGTCGGCAATCATATAAAATAATTCTCCCCAATGATACTTGCCCAATATGAAGGCGTCTCCTGATGTTGCTTTGCTCTTATGTCAACCTTAAATTAATTGATATTAACTTTGAACTTAATTAAGAGTTTGGTTGATTAGAGAAGAGCCGAATAATCTGGTTTGGTATATTCATCATCGGTCAAACCCTTCGGATCATTATTTAATATTCATTATTTAATTCTTTGATATTTTTATGATTAATCATTTAATTTATGATTAATTATTTTTTTCATTATCTTTGATAATTCTTCTGATACTAATCGGATCTCTCGATATAATAACACATATTAATTTTTTGTGTTTCTATCGATTTTACATTTCAGAGCAATATTTTTCCGCATATCAGCAAATAAAAACCATTCAAAATCCTAAATGAACCTGTATGGCTTGTATAATACCTGCAGAGTTTCATTCAAGCGTTCGAATTGAATGTTATTCATTCATTGCTTTCATAAATAACAGTTTCAATGCAGAGGCATCTATTGATGAACTTATCCAAGCTTACGCAAACAATAGGTTTCAAATTCAAATGTTTATTTTTGTATAGTCAGTTGGTTATGCTACCGCTACTTGATTTTGACATCGTGATGAATGCACACTAAAGTTATTCTACTTGCATTGATTATCATTGTTTCTTCTACGTGTTCATCGTACATGTCGATATCGAATGTGATTAATGTCGGTTTTACATTAGCTATTCATTGTCAATCATTCGATATTATACTAGTTATATTGTCCACACGAGAGAGTAATAACCTCACGCTTCATATGTCATTGACAAAAACCTGCCATATATTCGAAATATCTTAACTTTTTTCATTAGAACAAAATGTTTTGGACCTTCATGATCATCACTATATTGCTACAATCTCTTCAGACATTTGATCATGAGTTATACAATAAGGCTTATTTAATAAGCTGAATGATTTTTGTGCTTTAATAGCACTCAATGAAAATATAAAGAAAACACTAGGACATCTACTCGAAGAACTCAATTTATTGAAATAATTACTGTTCGCCAGCATGTACGAGTCCTTATTTTACCATCGCTCAAGAGATAATGTTACAGAATATCAAAATCGATGCCCCATCCGATAAAATCATAAGATCGACTGTTTCCTTCTACAAGGGACTCGTCAGATGTGTTATATTTGAAGGTTAAAGACAGCATGTACTAAACAGTTTTTAATTGGCAACGAGAACACTGTTCACAAGATTTACACACCTTCATTTGACAATTTTACTAATTTTAACTGTTTTCATTGATCTAAAAGGTGCGTTTGAAACTGTGGATCGTCAAAAATTGATTGAAATGTGTTCATGTTGTGGGATTGCAGGAACAGTACTCGAATGGCTTATCAATTATTTAAAAAATCATTACCAAAAAACTGAATTTAAAGATAATATGTCATTAGAAGTTGAAGGTGTGAAAGGGGTTCCACAGGGTAGTGTTTGGGGCCCTGTGAACCTATACACAATCTATATACAATCTATACACAATCTGTACAATAAATAACTGAATATTTTTTCAAATCTATACACAAATAATTATCTTGAAGATAGATTCATAGCATTGTATGGAGACGACACACGTATTTCTGTGTCTGGCAAAGATTTTAATGGAATTGTTGAAATAATAAAGAGGGAATTGACAAAAGTGAACAACCGGCTGAGTTTCAAAAAACACAAATTAAATTCTAGTAAAATTAAATTCATGGTTTTTGATAATCGCCATAAAATTAAAATATTTAATAAAAACATCTTTGAAGTAGAAATAGACAATTATACTGTGGAGAGGGTGTGTGAAATGAGATATCTTGTTATTATTTTGAACCAATACTTGAATCTCAGTCAGCATGTGGATTAAATCTGTAAAAAACTGAGTAAAAAGATTGGTTTATTGAATAGACTATCTTATAAGTTAACAGGGTTGGACCATACGGTTGATCAGTAATGCTTTAATCTTTCCCCAATTCACATATTGTACCTATGTCTCTGTTATATTATTGTAATAAGGAAGATATATGTAAATTACAAGTCCTGCAGAATAAATTAATGAGAATATTATTAGATTGTAATGGATACACTGCAGAACAAGATATGTTAAAAAGACTAGATTTCCTTAGTGTTAGTGTTAAACGTTTCATTTATGAGTCTTACTCAATATTCATATATAAAATTGTGAATAATTTAGCACCAAAATGCTTGTTGGCACCATTAGTTAAAAGCTGCACTATGACATCATACTCATTGAGGAATATGGGAGAACATTACATAGAAAAGTATAGGACAGGCACACTATATAAATCTCTTTTTGTCGGTGGTCTCATAATATATAATCATTTACCAGAGTATGTTAACACAAATTGTATTCATATTCAACAAACTACTGAGACATCATCTTTTGATTTAATTAAAACTAAGTAGTTCTCTGATTTTCACTATAATTAATTCGGAACATGACAATATTGTTTCGCCAACATAGTGGCTTCATCAGATGTTGATGATAAACTGTTGATATAAACATTGTGTGTTGACGAAACAATATTGTCATGTTTTGAATTTATTATAGTGAAAATCATAAAACTACTTAGTTTTATTTGAATTATGTATTTAGTTTTTCATCAAGTATCGACCCAATTGATTAATGACATATTTTATCAAGTTAATAGCTGTAAGTAGGTACACATAACAACGGAATATGTTGAAACACTAGCCAAAAGCTAATAGACATTTTTATTACTTTTAAAAATTATAAAATTAAAAATTTAAAACACACTTGGCTTAATTTTTCAATTTTATAGTTTTTAACATGTTTCACCAAGAGATAAGCGAAACCTCCGTGTCATTTATTATTATTATTAATTGTGACGAACGTTTCAGCATGATTTTGGCTTCTGTGGGACCTTCTTCTACAAACGTAAAGGTAAAATGTACGTAACAATTGTCTATAAAAGTGCGTGTATCTAGAAAGCATAGTTTCCTTTTCTATTTCATTGTTAAAATGAGGTTAGATCAATCAGTAGCCTTCGCCAACGTTTGAACATTGATTCAATTATCATAAACACATATTTTTTTTCGAATGAAAACTGTTAATTCAGATATTCCTACGTTATGTATTTTTATAATATCAAACTGATCGATGTTCTATGAAATCAAATAACGTGAAATTCCATTCCAAATTTCGTATGCATTTTCCGTCGCTCTAAAGTGATAGCGTATTTGAAACATGGATTTTCTTTGAGAACATATCTCTCCCAAATGTTATTCAGGATATTGGATATGGATTTATGGTGTCCTACACACTTGTATCGCATCACGAGAGCGATCTTCAATCATCCTTCGATATACGGTCTATTTCCTCAGCAAATACTGAAACCGATACGGTTTACTCCCTCAAAGCAAGTGTGCCAACATTGAAAATATGAAATTTCTAGATATACGAGGGTGGGGTGAAAAGTTTCCGGCCTGACCAAGAGATGGTGCCACTAGGTCTACTTTTGAAGCGGTGCCCTACAGTACATTCCTACTGAGCTTCTATATAAAGGTTCAGCCCAATCGCTACGTTAGTTTGCGTTTGAGGGCAATTTGCGCGGGACGTTTCCGTTGTTTTCGTGAAAATGGAAAAATTCGAGAAACGTGCTGTCATCAAATACCTACTTCTATTTGAAAGGTTTTACACCAAAACAAATAAAATAAGAGGTGGATTTAACACTAGGAGACCCTTCCCCATCATATTCAACTATTAAGTAGTGGGTTACTGAATTCAAAATGGTTCATGTGAGTACCTTTGACGAGCCTTGCTCAGGACGTCCCGTTGAGGTGACAACTTCAGAAATGATTGAGAAAATCCGTCAAATAGGACTGGAAGGCCGCAGATTGAAAGTGCATGAGATAGCTGAGACCTGTAAGATGTCAGCTGAACGTGTGCGAAATATTTTGCACAACCATACGAACATGGAAAAACTGTGTGCGAAATGGGTACCGCGTTGGCTAACTCTCAACCTAAAACTGATTCGAAAAATCATTTCTACCGAAATTTTTGCGCTGTATAGCCTTAATCTAAACGAATTTTTGCGTCGATTCATAACTGTTGATGAGACTTGGATTCACCACCACACTCCTGAAAATAAAGTACAGTCAAAACAGTGGGTTGGAAAGAAGGACACAACTCCGAAGAAGGCAAAAACAATTTTATCGGCAAACAAAGGTTATGGATACTGGTTTTTGGGATGCGAGAGAAATTATACACATTGAATATCTTGAAAACGGTAAAACTATTGGTCAATACTACTGGTTAATACTACATAGACTTGCAACGTTTGAAGGACGAGGTGCAAATTGAACGACCTCGTTTGACGAGGAAAAAATTCTGTTTCCTCACGAGAAAAAACCAGTGCATTCGTCGATTGTTTCCATGTCCAAAATGCACGAATTTAACTTTGAATGGATGCCGCATCCTCGCTACTCTCCAGACTTAGCCCCCAGAGACTTTTAGCAGTTTCCTAACCTCAAAAAATGGCTTGGCGGTAAAAGATTTCGGAGCAACGAAGAAGTTATCGAAAGTATAAATCAGTACTTTGACGAGCTTGACGAATCTACGTTTAAAACTGGTATAACTAAACTAAAACACCGTTATGAGAAATTTATCAGTGTTAATGGAGATTATGTTGAAAAATAAAGCAAAAACAAATTTTAAAACATCGTTTTTTTCTGGTTAGACTTCAAACTTTTCACCCCACCCTCGTATACAAGATAAGCAGGAACGTACGCGCGTTCAACAAAGCAACAGTTCACGATGTTTTTATGCGAAACTATTTTAGTTCCGGCAGAATTTAATTAATTTAATAACAGAAAAAACACCTAGATCATAATGGAGTAAAAACTGTTGAGTGCGTAGAAAATGTGACAAAAAATTTATCAATAATTCGTTTTATCAATAATATCTTTTCCTGATTTTACGTCGTGTGAGTTATGGTATATATGAAATTATTTTTGTGTTATTTTTCTGCATATTTTGTTGGACGTCACTTTCGATATAAACCTATTCATAATTTATACTTAATTGTTATTTCGAATTGTGGTTTTTTTACTTATTCAAACTGTATTTTGTAAGCCATAAAGTTAGTTTTAGTAGGTGAAAATGGCTGGTCAGAATCAGGATCCTCAGTGGTCGGATATAAGAAAATATATGAACGATATAGTCAAAATGAGATGAAATTCTATACATTCCTTTAAAGAAGAATACGCAATCTTTCAAAACCCTTTTGTCAAATGAATTTTTGAGTATTTATCATCTTTTGAAGCATTCTTTCATTCTGATTGAAGCAGTGGTCGGAATTCGGTGCCATTGCGTTAATAAATGCAAGTTTAAAACTGAAGGAAATTGGAGAACAACAAAAATAAACACTCTGTATTTGGTTTATGAAAGTTGATAATGTTCAAAAATTAAATATGATATTTCGCTAACTATGAATTCTCTAACATACATAGTTGTCTTACGAATATCAAACTCTGAGTCTAACTTTGACCAAGTTTCATCAAATTTGTCACTCCTCAATCTACAGTCACGCGTTTGCTATAAATACCTTCTTCCCGAATTTTCGTTTTTATCGCTGAGGCGGCACAAACTTCGCATACTTCCCAATCTCTTGGGGAAAACTGTTCGAATCTACGGAAGTAAGATTAGTTATAAAAAGTTTACCGCTTTTGTTGATACAGCATTGAAAACTCTCGACCGGTGTTTGTAAGTTTCGTTTTTTGATTGCCCAAACGTTCTCTAGAGAATTTTCATATTTCTACTCGTCCATATTTCTTCGCATTGTCTCGCCTCTTTCTATTTTATCTGTTTTGACAAACATGAAGGTTTATTTCGAATCGATATGAAATTCACCAAGGAAAATTTCAATATTTCGATTCGCAATTTTAGTTTTCTCAATACAAATACATCGTTCTTTCAGAACTCAGGTTTTGTGTTGAATATTTACACATTGCTCCAGGTGAACGAAAATTCTTCTATGCTTGCTACAATATCTACCCTCTCTCAAGAATCCTTCTCATTTTCTTGAGGAAAATTAGTTGCTGGTGATTTACACGAGAGTAAATATCACGTTTCATGAATCACCCTCTGAGTGTTTTGGGCTAGAATGACAAATATGGAGGTATTCTCATTCGTTATTATGTTTATATACGTAGGGGTTGATAAAGGGCAAACTTCACCCCTACTTGGATCTATTATTTCAGAGAATTGTATCATTCACTCTGTTTTTCTGGATATTGCAGCAAATACTACAAATATTTGTTATTATATTATGTGTATATGTATGTTGATGATTCGTCAAATATTGTTTCTAAGTTATATACAGTTCTTGCATATAAATCATACGTTTTTGAAACGGAGCGATAAAGCATACGGGTCATTCAGACACACAACAACAATCTCTCAGGTATTTGAATGAAATGTCACACAGTCTGCCATCTGTATATGAAAGTACGTGCTGAATTTTATCTTACGAATGCATTCTACCACACTCGAGAGTTTATCTTGTTTTTCGACAGAGGGAACTCGATTCTTTGGATACATGCCACTGATGATTTACATGATAGGATGAAACAGCCTTGTATGGATTTTACCTGAGTGATTTATGCGACTTATTTCGATGTTAATGATGGAATTTTCGAAATATGTGAATATGAGAATATCGATTTCTTGTCAATGTCTCGATACAAATTGTACGCTCGTCAAAACATTGAAATCAATAATTATGACTGAATTATATTCAGTAAAATAATTATCGACAGTTATTGAGACCGATAACATTTTCGATGTTGGACAGTATACTCAAAACTGTCAAATATAAGATTTTTCGTATGAAAGATCGGTGCAGGTGGCGTATTTGTTCGATCGACCGTGTAACAACCACGGGCCATCTGGGAGTTGTCCAAACGGATTTCAATGTGGAAGGGTCGTCCCCCAATTCAATAGAAACGTTTCAATAGATTGAAAATTTAATAATTCAATTTGAGACTAGTTCTGTAATATTCTGGTCTCATTATTCCGTAAGAAAATTACGTTCATTTGCTAATGAACTTGGGCAGTAAGGACATAACGAAATTAGATTTTAGCTTCTGGAAAATATAGATTGACGTTCGAGAGTTGGCTGGTGGATGTATCGATTGTCGACTTCTTTATTTATTCAAAGCAAATAGCCCAGCTACGAAAAGATCAATAATGTCGTTATTTTGAAACTGTGTTAATATTCTTATAATTTGCCTGCTGTAACATTTTTCAATTTTTAATGCCATTACCTTAGTGACCTCAAAATGAAATGACAGCAATAAGTTACAGCAATGAAATAACATTCTAATGGTAAATGATCTTTTCTTGGTGTTGAAAGTACACGAAATACCGATGTACTTTATTATATACTTCTATTCCACTACCAGTTCGAAAAAGTTTAATAAATAGTTACAAATCGTTTAATTAAAAATATCTACAACTAAATTTGAGACAGCTTAGACATACTTGAAAAACAACACTAAAGTGTTGTTCAACAGAAAATAAAAAAGAGATACTGAGGCACATATATCGTGTTGCGAATCATTCTGCCAAATAGTGCAAAAAATTGTATGAAATGTGTCAAGCCAAAGCATTCAGATCTGCCAATGAAACTAAAAATATGGAGATATCTGGATATTTGCTATTTCGATTTGGTGTCCATACAAACTATCTACCAAACCAAATTCGTCTGCATCTTGTTGGAAGCAACATATAATCCCACCCCAAACCCAAGAAATCTTCAAATTAACAGAAGCATCAGCTAAATTTGACCGTATTTTTGACGAGTCTTTTGACTCAATAAACTATCAGTATCATGTCACGCTAAATAACAATGGGATCAAAAGAACATTCCAAATTTGTGTGCACTTTGTAGTTCTTGATAACAGACCTCCTAGAGAACCATCCATTTTAAGAACTGCAAGAACCATCTTGACCTGTTATCAAGTTAGCAATGAATGCTCGATAACATTTCTTAAACCATTTTCTGTTTACCACTCATAATGTATTTGCATTTGGTGTTCCCCATGGCCCCCTTATAATGTTTTCAATAATCACTGCATATAAATCCTTATAGACAAAACAAGTAGAACCTTAACGCAAATCACATTATGAGTTATATTATTGTAGAGCCAGATTAATATATGCTCATGAGATAATCCTGAATTTTGGCAGTCCTTTGAATACATCTGATTGCGTGCAGATCTAAATATTTATATTTCACAATAAAATTGATCAATCTGAAAACACGTGCTGTGGTGTCATATCTATCCACTTGGGATTCCCCAAGAAATAACAACTGTAGTATCTTATCCCAAGCTCGATTGCATGTGACTGTGATGAATAAGCCTGGACATCCGAAGAGTCCGAGGAACTTATAGCATCTTTTACATTTTTAACAACGCCATCTATTGGCAAATAGAAATAATACTCCAACGTGTAACTCCAACTGTCTATGTATGGAAATGACCGTTGGAGAAGCAGTTTTACGGTTGCAGGTATGTTTTTGACTCAAGGAATAGTTATAAACAATCTTTAAAGTGGGTTGAAAATCGAAATTTCAGTTGAATGGATACAGAGCTTTTTAAGATTTTGATGCGTACCTATACCAACATATGTTTATAGGTTAGATCAACAATCTCCAAACAAATCCACATCTACGCAAAGCTACAACACTCCAAATGCCATCCAGAAAACCACATCTTGTAATAACGTATTCTTTGTGAATGGTGATTTTGCAGATTTTATCGAAACAAACATTGTGTCAAATATCAAGATGCTGAAAAAATCTGACATGGCGTTGCTAATCACATAGCTTTTGTTTATTCGACAGTTTTTCTGAAATCATTCATCACTTGAGATAAAACCGTCACACCAACATTTTTCAATTAATCGTTCATTGTTTCTCGATAAGTACTTGAAAGATGATTGATGAACTTAATAAATTCCGAAAATTAAAAGTAGAAAGCCGTGAGACGAAACCTAGTGGAGCGGGACCACAGCATCAGATAAAAGCAATTAAAACCACTCATAATTCTCCACTGGAGAGACGCAGGGTCATTACGTACAAGAAACGGAAGAATGAGTACATAAAAAACGGATTAGGGTCTCTTCTGAAACGTTTCTATAGCTGGTACTCGCATAATAACTTTTATATTGCGATGAAAGACTAATGAAGAAATGAAATAAAGGGTAATTGAATGGAAACCTAAATTGCCATGAAAACTCCTTGGTGAATTATGTAGTATTATTTCCTATGTAGTGAAAATATACTGGCTAACCACAAAAAATAGAAAATCCTATACAAACTCCATATCATAGATAGCTATGACACTGGGTGTAGATAGTTCTAGGAGATATTAGATATCTATGAATATTTTTGCCCAATCAATCTGAAGTGTTTACCTTTCCATGGACCTCAACAGGAAGACCAGTTTTTATCAAATTGCAGTAAAGTTAAATTTACCATCAAGGTTTTTTCAAAGTTGGTTCTCAAAGCTGTATATCATAAACATATAAAACTGCATCCAATGTATCCACTGCAAAAGCTAACTCTATAAATAGAGAGATAATGGTGATGAAAACAATCACCTTAACATTGAGTCCATTCTAATTTTATCTGTACTGTCCTATCCCTCAGTAATTCTGTACATACCCCTAAATTGATCTGTACCTAAAATTATGTAGATAACATTTCCCAAAGGTTTCATTCGGGATCATCTTCCTCCACGAGACCATCTTCATAACCCTGACTGAGCCTCGTGAGTTTCTCAGAGTAAGGGTTTGTATATGAAGCAACAACTTTTTATAATATTTCAATTACTCTACTCAGAGTGACATTGTTCAAAAGAACACCATCTTTTCCTCTAGCTTAGTAAAACGTAGACATTCCGATTCAGATTGCCGCTAAAGTTAATATTTATCGTATCTAGCACATGATTCGTATACATTCATAAATCCAACCATTTTTAGGCAGAACAAAGTGAAACCATTTAAAGGCTCAAACGAATATAAACACCAAGGTGATTCCTCAGCTCCGTTGGATTAAGTTAACGCTACTGAAAGGAAGTACAACCACCCTTGCATTTTGTATACCAAATAACAATGGAATTTATAGCAAGAGCTTGAAGGTGTCGAGAATTCGAAGGAATTTTAAATTTGAAATTATAAAAAACTAGAATTGAAGAAATACTGAACTTAAAATGGAAACTTCGTCATATTCCCTCTCTTGATCAAAGTGCTTGGTCTTCCCAACATAACTATGAGAAAAATTGATCTCAGTTATGGACAATTCTCACGAAAATTTGTGATGAAGCCAGAGAAAGAGTAGTAATTAGAATTGAAAGCTGAAGACCATATGAACAAGCAAGATCAACCGCCTCAAAACAACGACACTAAGAGTGTTTAATATTTCAAACAGCAAACTGTTTTGCAAGATGACATTTGGAATAGCAAAACAGCCAAGGGAAGACTTGCCACTGTGAGAGTCCATAGAGAAACGAACCAACTTTTCATGCATAAAGTTTGTTGAGAAATTCATTTGAACGTACTCTGAAACTATTAGACATTATGGATCTAGAACTTCCGAAGTATTGATACATGTATTCACGTTTTAAGTGAGGAGAAATTCAGAAATGTCGATAAAGCAACTTGTATAAAACTTCAGGAAATCATTTCTGCCAACCGCAGTTTCTCATAAAATGGATTCCAGATTTTATGAGAATAGCTTCGGAGCTCATTTCGTTCGCTTAGCCTTCTGATTCTTAGTGGCTCATTCGCCGTAGAATGTTATTGCAAAACGTTTCATTGTTTTCCAGACTTTCAACCGCTATAGGAGAACGGCGCATAGTTGAAACGCTAGAAGTTATAATGCGGCCTTATGTTCGGCTTGCCTCATATCCCTCATGAAAAGAATTCTATTCGAATCTGGCTGGAGTTTGTGGAGTGTTCCAGTTTCAGGATCATTAGGGATTTGTTCCATGAGCTTGCTTACGTTGTAAATTATCTGAAGTAAAGGCGGTTGCTTCCTGTTTTAGATTTCTAGAAATTCTGAAAGTTTTTGTTCAGGCTCTGATCTTCGAATGATTTAATAGCGTGAGATTGTATGTGAAAAAATCTATGAAAAATAGAAATTCTTGTTCTTATCTTTCTAATGGTTGGAGGGCACGAATGAGATATGAAAATATTCTGAATTTCTTCCAAATTTTCACATTTACTAAATTTACAAACTTTTATTTGATAATTGTGGCGTACGTTTCATTATTAAATGGCTTTTTCGGACTGATTTTCTTCGTCATTTTAATTCTAAACTGATATATGTACATCAAGTAGCGACCGTAAGCATTAAAGTTCTGAAATATTCTTGATTTTTCTAGGACAACTGAATGAAATGAAAATGAGACTACTTAGAGACTGCATCAAAATCTCGGTATCAAGTATCCGTCCGACAAAGTTATTTCAGAAATAAATTATATTCTCCTAACATTCGTGACAAAATTTTATTGAATATATCAAAACATAATACCGTAAAGTTCTCGTCATTCTAAAGTCATTCTCGTACTTGGTCTCGAAATATTCAAAACAACAGAAACAATGAAGAAGTTATTGTTAGAACAACAGAAAAAAGGGAAAGCAAAACATTCTCAGGAATAATATACTGGTTCTATGGAGTTAATAGAAATTTAGTATTATTATTAGTATTACTTAGCTATTCTGATTCAAATATGCAATATTTTGGGTAACATAATTGATGAAAACATGCTTCCAAAGGAAAAGGAATATTCAAATTTCTCATTTCAAGTTTATTAAATGTGTTTTCCTTGTCGTGAAGGAGTTTTTCACTTTTTAGCTCGAGAATTTTCCTCTTTATTAGAAAACGACTCGGAAAAGTTTTTTTTTTGACGTTTATTTTGCAACTTGATTATAGTGAACTTAAGAATTTGTTTCGAGTAGTTGATGGGTTTTCCACAATTTTCTACACGGAGTGAGAAAAAAGTGAAATATCTAAGAAATTTGGAGGTACATACTTCATAATATAACGAATTTCGAAGGAATTTTTTGACGATTCTTATTGAAACTTAAAGTTAAATACCTTAGAATGAAATTTTTTCAAAAAGTGTAATATAAAGAAGACTAAATTTGTTTAATATCGAAAAATACAAGGACGTGTATTCAGATTTTTTATCTTCATTCAAAACTGAATTGCGGAAAGACCTGCATCATATTTCGAAAGATATGTTTGTGAATCATCCTTTCATGTAGAAAATACCATAAACTATTTTTCAAAACATAGAAAATGATGAATGCTTGCACTCATTTTCTGCACAGATGATCTTATTTTCCATAATGCGGTTCTATTCACAGAGAACAAAGCATCCATTTCGAATGCATGTCCACATCACATCTCCATTTTTCTCGTACCGGATAAAAAGAACTGGAATAACTGGGATTATAAAAAGGACTGTTTAATTTCTCTTATTATTCGCCATTCCGTAGCAAACGCGAAGTAGGTCATGATTTTGTCTCATCTGCGAGTTTTTATGTTTTCTACAGAGATTTTCCGTTGGGAAACTACGTGCACATCGGGTTTCTCTGGTTTATATTCACGAGATTCAGGTGTCTTCCGCTTTCCATGGAGATGCTCTGATATTTTTCCGTCATATTCATGGTACAATTGTTTTCAATTTTCTTAACTACAATTTCATTATTATCTAATTTTTCTATACCCCAATATTTCCTTTTTTGCAGACTTATGAATTTCGTGTTGATTTTCTAGAGTGACATCAGTTATATGGAAGATATTTTGCACTGTTCATTATTATGCTGTTTTTTTCACAAAGATTACTATTTTAATTTTTTGTCGAAGAAATAACAAGTTAAAAAAACAAATAAAACAAAGTAGTTTGTTGATTTTCACTATAATTCAGTTAGGCATAACAATATTATTTCGCCAACACAGTGGCTTCATCAGATGTAGATGATAAACTACGTCTTATACTCAGTTTATCACCTGCATCTGATGAAGCCACTGTGTTGGCGAAACAATATTGTTATGTTTAACTGAGTTATAGTGAAAATGAAGAATTTACTTAGTTTTATTTTGATTATGTATTTAGATTTACATCAAGTACCGGCCCAATCGATCAATAAGTGGCAAGGGTTGTTCTGCTCAAATTTCTTAATCATTTCTCGTTTCTAAATCTCGAAATATCAAGTTTTAATTGTACACATAACTCATTCAATATAAACGAATGTATTTCGTACTTAAAACACAAATGATTTAATTTGTTTTTGTCATTTTAATTACTGCTATTCAATTTATATAAATTTCAGTGAAATATTCAGATATTCCAAACATAAGGCACAGTAAAATCTGCAATTCTGTAATTCTAGGGTTGTACGGGTCATTTAGCTAAGGGATGGAATGAAGCCTTTTATAATCCAATACTAATCTCCATTCCCAAATTAAATCATCTGAGACAATTACAGAGCCTGAATTACTGAAGTTCATTTGATGTGATAAAGTTATAATAGAATATACCATTTGTGGTTATTATTCAAAATCACTTAGAAAATGTCTATCTTCTACCCTACTGAAGATAGTTGACAATAATTCTAATCTCATATCCTCGAGTTCTTCCTTGAATATTTTGAAGAATTAACTTTTCATTGAACCTATTTTGAGGAATATGATCGAAAGAATTCAGAAAAATATTAAATTACAGAAAAAAAATTAATTTATGCGGCGGATACTTGGAGAAAATTAATGTCAATAATGAAACAATATCTAGAATTTTCTCATAATTCAATAAAAATACGCATGATGAGTTTCGAAGTACTACTTCTTTATCAATAACAATAGGTGTAATTTTACAAAGTCAATACTTATAGCTACTCTCACAGAACATATCAGGTTGTTCTATTACTAACCTAGAGTGAGGACCATAGAATATAACTGATGTTTAACAAGAAAGAAAGAATCGTATACCTGAAATTGACCACAGAAAATCAGTTTCTTAAGTCAGGTATACCAACTAAGAATGTGGGAAAAGATACAAAATAATTATACAAAAAGATGAAGAAAAATTGAATTTTTAATTATCGAAAAACATTGAATTGAAAGTAAATTAACTAAAAATCAATTCATGAAAAAATATTGTTTGAAAAATCAACGTTTTTTCTGACTTTTTCGTATAAAAAAGTTTGTCAAAAAAAGTTCGATGAAAATAAGATTTTCTTAATTTTCACCCTGAAAAATTTCTCTGAAAAAAACGTCATAACTGAGTTGATGTTATAAGTATTGAAAAAATAACGTTTCATACATTTTTGAGAGGAAAATAAAGTGACCGATGAAAACTGTAATCAGATCGATTGAATTGCTTCAAAAAGATGAATTTACTTTGCAAAAAGAGCGTTGGTGGTACCCCTGGTGATTTGGTTAACAAAAAAAAATACTGATGAGTCATTCTCAGAAAGAAACGTTGTAACTGTAATTTCCATCAAGTTCATATGATGAAGATGATGATACTTTCTGACACTAGATAATAGGCAATAGAAACTCTATTTTTCTTTCTCAGTGAAGAAATAAACAAGAGTTTTTGTACACCATACTTCACAAAATTACAGTTTCAAGTACCAGAAAATCAGTGAATATGATCTAAGAAGCGACATTTCTTAAATTTCAATCTAGAAACTTTGCACTCAATGTTGAAATCGCAAAGCCCACGTTCTACCACGCCGCCTCCGTAATTTTGGTAATTCGGGAGCAATTTTCTCTGCATTTGTCTCTACAGAATTTCCACAAATTCATTTACTCGTAGCAGTATAATTGTCTAATTCAAACATTTACAATTCAAACACAAACGATGCTGATTAAGTGTTTGCTTGAAGCGTTGTCAGAGCTGCCATCTTGTATCCAAATTCCGCGAACATAACAAAACAATCGTTAGACTGAGGATCCAAGAGGAGTTAGACAACTGTTCCAATTTACGTGAGTTGAACTTATCAAATGATAGGCCTGCTGGGATTAAATATTCCTTAAAGTAATTGCTTGGAACCTCTAACTACATTGTACGATACTAGGAGCAGGATATTTTGGGTTAGATGGTGAATTAAGAGGCTTTGGAAAATGTGATAAACATTTAAACCTATTTTTACGTCTCTTCTTCGATAAAAAATATTCGACGAGAATATTTGACTTTATAATAATAAGAAATATTGATATATTTTATAAAAATCCACAGGATATGAAACCAAATAAAAAGAATCTATAGCAAATCAAAAACAACAACATGACAAGAAGTGAAACTGTAACAAACACAAGACAATACACAGAAACTGTAACAGCAATAAGAAGAAAAAAACAGAGGTAAATCATGAGTTCAACCAAGGAGACACAAAAATATTAACAGAGGAAACAAATAAACACAGTGAGAGATGAAATGCCGCACGTAGTTTTTATAAATGAAAAACTGGAAATACTGTAAACAACAAGAAAACTGAAACTATGAGTAAAAAAAGAACTGTGCCACCAAAACCTTGTCACCTGATAATACCCTTCAGTAAGTCATTTTTGGCTCATACAAATTTTTTAATTCATCTTAGGCATATTTTATAACAATTTTCTTCTTTTTTGAGATCGATTTTATATTTCAAACACTCCGAATGTCGTGTTTTTCAAATTGGCATAATATAGTGGACAACAATAAAACTCACGTGAAAAACAACTCTTTTGAAGTTAACATTTCTATTTATTCCAACCATTTCGTGGATTACTGTTTATATATTTTACTGATGAAGGATTTACGTTCGGAACGTTTAACGGAAGGCTTATCCTATTTTTATTGAAGTCATTTTATTCCTGAAATAACAAGGAGTAATTTCTAAATAAATGGAAAACTGGGAAATGAACTAATCTATATATTTCCATACCTAGCTGATGAAGCGATAGAACTGATACGCATAAAATATTATAGAACATCTGTGAAAAATTCAGTTTTAATAGATCGGACTGTGAAAAACCATTATATATTCCTGAATATCATTCTGGTATATGCGGGAATACCGGTTAGCATTATTTTCGATGAAATTATTCTCTGGGTGTATATATGCATGAAGTTGATAAACAACAATATATTCAGTTAATCCTCATGGGAACAAACAAGTGCATTTTATCGGAAACTATCAATGAAAAATGTATTTTCGATCAAAAGTTGAATCGTAAATTCGTGATAGCTGCAGTTCAGATAGAACGAGTTAGATTAGCTGTTATAATCTTCAAATGGTGATTCATATATTTCAAATCATCAAATTATTATCACTTTTTACGACTTGAATCAGTAAGACAGCCAAATCTGGTATTTTTCTACTGAATAGAGTAAACATTTAATTATTCTATTGATGTAAATTGACAAAGGTCAATAGCACAATTGTCAGGAGAAGAAATTATATAAAGAATATAGAATGAGTGATAGAAAAGGTACCAAAATGATATTCAAACAGTTTTCCAGAAGAATTCCAAGATTGGAGGGGGAAAAACTGACATTTTATTTAGAAAAATAATATTCTGGCTGTTGAAAAAATCATGTTAGTAAATTTCATTATAGATGAGAATATTAATGCTTATTTGGGTAATAAAATAAATGTATCAAGATAAATAGTCACGGTAGAAATTTACTTCAAGATATATCACAATAACTGTTGAACTATTGTTAATCTAAGTGATAAATGTTCATAAATGTGTACCACAAGGTGGTACAATGGGTCCATTATTTTTCATATATGTGACCTACCAAGAGTTCTAAAATGTTTTAATAAAAATACTAGCAATGCTGATGTATCATTGATATACTTATCGATGACAAATCCAAAAAGAGGCTACATTGAAGTTATTAAGGTAATGGGAGCAGTTACAAGTATTTGCAAAGTAACTTTCTGAAATTGAACACGAAGAGAATAGAAAATAATTGAGAAAAATGAAACCGTGGAAATAGCTGAAGATATGAAGTACTTAAGCCTCAATATAGATCGCAGTCTCAACTCATATTTAATACAGCATATAAGTCGTAAAATTTCTTATGAAATAACTCCTTGGCTAGAAATAATAGTGATGTGGGTGAAAAGTCAGGAATAATTTTTTATATTGCGTTCATTCTTACTCGTTTACAATAATTCTAGTTTGCCATATTTTTCTTCGAATGATCATTTAAGGCAACCGGCAATCTTAGAAAACTGAAACACGGTTAGTATAATAAAGGCATAAAATAGACACCAAGCAGACACTCAATGAGTATAGGGAAACTTCTACAAGAAGTGTAGTTGGCTTTGGTACATTGTGAGGTACACAGCCAAGAAACAAGAACTAACAAAGAATAGCAAAAGACTTACAAGACATTGCAGCCTGTGAAAAACTAGTGAAACCGCAATCTTCTTTCAATATTTGAGGTTATGTAAGTGTTCAGAATCTTGAAGATTTTGAACAGATTTATATAGTTAGAATAGGAAAATATTTTAATAATGCATTAGGCAATAAGTAAGTAGGTTAACGCAACTATTGCGAATTTCATGGGTTCACCATACTCGCATGAGTGTGATGAACTTGATTTTAGCGAGTAAACAGTTTTAATTTATGTATAAATAAGTTAATATTTTCTTAATGAAATCAGTTCTACATCAGTAGTCAACTCATTTACCTGACAAGGAGTAGGCAGATTGAGGCCTTGTCAGCACCGAAACCCTTTCATACCGATTTGCAGGAATCGGGAGAATTGGGCCTTAAATTGGTTGTCAATCAGTCGGCAACTAATCACCACCTGACAAGGAGTAGGCAGATTGAGGCTTTGTCAGGGGGAAATTTCCTTGTGGAGAAATAGCACTCCACGTTTCTATACAGTAAGTGAATGGAAAATTCTTCGAATTGTGTGTACTTAATCTGTAGTTCTCAGGGATAAGACTCGAATTCAATAGTTAAATGATGAAAATATACTTACCTATATTTTATTCAAATTATTATTTTCAAATTTAAATTTCGGTATGATGAACAACCTCTAGCTAGTACCTACAGGAAGTATTTCACATATGTTTTTCCAGTATTATGACATATTCTGCAGATTTATACATCTATTCCGTAGAAAATACCCTTTTCCAAATAAATCCATGAAAAACCAGCCATCGTAAATCCCTTCGCATAGTATCCACGCGTATATGACCTCATATTTTATGAAGTTTGACACAAGTTTTACTGAATTCTACATCCCCTGCTTTCCTGAATAAAAGAAAAGTGCGTGGAAAATGCTGCAGCTAAAATTTCAAACGTCAAGTGAAAAGACTGAAGCTTCTGCATACATAATATTCCTTTTCGACATTATGCAAATTAAATTCTTGATGAATAACTGAATACAATTATTCAATGATATATGACCTCAGAAGGAACTGCGATTTTATTCGTGAAAATAAACACGGGATTCGTTTGAATTTGAAACGTTTTTTTTCCTGAGAATAGATTGGATATGGAAATAACACGATTCAACATCCAGACACTGATAAAGAAAATGAAAAATTATTCTGTTCTTCGATAATCCAGAGTTAATTCATCTTTCAATCTTTCATCTACAATTTTTGACATTCAATTAAAAATGATTAAACTTTATATCTCCTAAGGATATCGATTTCGCTTGAATACAAGAGAGATGGTTAATTTTGAAGCTACAAAGTATTTATTAAGCCCCAAAGGGCTTCGTTAGAATTTTCCAAGGTACGAATAAAACAGTGAAAGAAAGTAAATTCAGAATAATTGGCCTATCATTTTTCCAAGAGAAGATGATTAAAAACAAAGCAATTCAATAAATTCTGATTATTCTATGAATTCATCAAAATTAGAGGAATAAAAGACATAGACCTAGCTATTATAAATTAAAACTTCTATGACTGAGATTGAATTCTCGCTTAACTCTTGATGAAACATAATTAAATATTAAATTAAATTAAACTCTTGGCTTAATGTTTCACGATTATATTTAACATTATGAATTTGTCAACATGTTTCGAGCGTGAGTTCATTTTCAAGACTAAAATACAGTAAGGAACGAACTACAAATTTATATTTATACAATGGATGTAAGAAGGGGGGATAGTTGAAAATCTAAGTGTCCATTTACGATGTCTCCTTTTTTCTACTTATGAACTGCTTATTTCAATTGCCTCTAAAAGGTCTGAACGTTTTTCTTTATTACCTGCGTGTAAGCATTTGGTTTCTCAAAGTCTATGAAGTGGTTGGAGTTAATACAATGTTCTGAGAATCCAGTTTCATTAATATCGTACAAATTTGACCTTTTATGTTCGTCAACCCGAGTTTTTATTTTTCTACATGTTTGGCCGATATAAAACGCTGGACATTCATTACAAAAAATTTTATAAATCCCGCTTTTGTCTTCTACATTCATCTTTTCTATTTTATTCACTAAAAGTGACCTAATATTTCTTTTGTTAGTACAAATTGTTTTTATCTCTTTTTTCTTTTCAATGACTGAGATTGAATTCTCGCTTAACTCTTGGTGAAACACAATTGAATATTAAAATAAATTAAACTCTTGGCTTGATGTTCATACTGTTTATATTGTTAAATAAATCGTGAAACATTAAGCCAAGAGTTTAATTTATTTTAATATTCTTTTTTCTTTAATCTTTCGCGAATTTTTTCGCTGAACTGAGGTATGAAATTAATAAAATGATATTTATGTTCGCTTTTTATAATTTGAGATGAATAAATTGAATTTTTTTCTCATAAGATTATCTATTATGATGGAAACATGTGACATCGATTTTAGATTGTCCGTTGAAGCTTAGAAACGGAGATTCGATATCGTTAATTAGTTCATAATTATTGACAATCTTCTCAACTTAGAGCGAAATTTCATTTCAGGATCATTAAAATTTTCATTAATCGATAATATTTATATATATATATATATATATATATATATATATATATATATATATATATATATATATATATATATATATATATATATATATATATATATATATATATGTATATGTTCATGAAAATGTTAATAAATGTTATGTTGAAACTTTCCAACTCACCCTCGTATATTTCAAATATTTTCACAATATGTCAAAAAGTGTTGAGCGAGAAATGAATCAACAATACACATTTTATACCTTTTTAATTGAATGTTTCTTTACTTTATCGGTATAATTCCTGAAAAATTGTTTTCAGACTCGATCTAAATAACATTTTCCTTTCGGAATTTGTTGAGTATCCACATATTCCTTTTATATTCATTTTGATTAATAGTGGTGAAGATTCATTAGTTCGAAGGATGAAAACCATCAATTTATATTATAATAAACCGCCAAGCTAAGAATAGGCAGCTGTGAAAAAATGGTAAATGACAATGGAATGAGGTGAACGAACCGAGGAAAATATAGCTTAATCTTTATTGCGGTTAAAATATAAATACCTTCGGAATTTACTTTCCAGTAAAATCTAATATACAAGCTAGAGCGTGGAATGGCGACAGCTCGGGGCTAGTTGAATTCAGAAATGCAATTAGGAACTGAACCCCAATGAATTCGATATTCGATATCCTGGCGTCCGCAATTCAATACAGGGTCGTAGAAGAAAGGGGGACGCGTGAGTGTGCAAACATTAATTTTACGGATGGAAAATGTCAGTTTTCTAATTCGATGAATATGAGAGAAGACATTCAATACCTAAAGGAAGTTCGGAAAAATGAACTGGAAAATAATGCACATGTGTCATAGTGAACCTACCCTTTATGTAAAGTAACGCACCCGCTGGTATCTCACTAAATAACACCCCTTCTCAACTTGAAAATCATGAATTAGCTCTTGGAAAAAAATTATACTTAGTTGGGCAACTTATTCTTCAAATTGATGATTGATGTGGTCGATACTTCAATAATATAATTAATAACCAAAATGAAACTAAATAAAATTTTTTCATATATTATATATTGCGAACGATTGAAAAAATTAATTTTTTCCATTTCCATTATTAATATATTATTCTTATCATTTATATTACTCTCATGTTTTATATATTTTTATTTGAAAGATCAAAAATATTGAATAGAGAGAACAAATGTTACGAACAAAATTTTCTAGAATCGTTACAAATGAATGAATTAAAAATATCAGCACTTTTAGTTAATAGTCGATTAGATGTTAATTGAATATAAGATAAAATTCTTATATTCAATTAACATTTAGTTAATAGTCGATTAGATGTTAATTGAATATAAGATAAAATTCAAACACTCGAACTTTTTATTTACACTTTTATTGATAGCATAGCATGACGCATTTCGTCGTTAAAAACGTCTTTTTCAAATGCTGGTAGAATTTGAATTGATAGTAATAGTGTTTGAATTTCATCTTATATTGAATTATAAAATATTTATATCGAGTAAAGGCCAACACTATCTAATAGATTTTAATTATAACCCTTTACTTAATATTTTCAAGAATAGAAGTCCAAGTAACATAAGTTCCTTCTTGGTTTCTATACTTTCCTTTTATTTTCTTGTTTTTCATATTCTACTGTAATTTTTAATTCTTATACCGCCCTTATTATCTGGTTTTTGCGTTTATTCTCAATTTCAATTCTTAGTTTATATTCTTTTTGTTTTTGATTTCGTGTTGTAACACTCACGACGAGGCATAAACATCTGTGATTGTAAAATTGTACCGGTAAAAATAAGTTAAGTGCTTATAATTGAATATATCTTATGATAGGTGTACAAAACAACAAACTCAAAAAACTCAAAAGAAATAACAACGAAAATTTCACATGAGTTACAATGGCACACTCATTCTTAAAGCAACCCTTCGAGAAAACTGATCAATAATGAAAGTATATAATAGTATAATATTTTTTTTCGTAGCATCTTCGGTTACTCAAAATGTAGATAACACTTTATGTGTGCACAAATGTAGTCGAAAATCTTGTTTCCAATTTCAACGAATTTTTTAGGGGATGTTTCCTTTTAAGTCATTCATACGAAGGGTTGAATGTTTAGCATTAATTCGAGAAGATATTATGTGAAAGCACGTTTTTGCCATTACGCTCCATCTCTATAGGTTAGGAAATTTCATGATAAGCACATTTTATTTGATTGCTTGATGAGTCACAAAATTGAATGAAATTAAGACGCCTTGTTTACTAAAATTATCGTTTAATTTATCACTTATAATCTTAGGCTAAATATTTTACCTGAATATTGTTTCAAATGTGACGTTTTATCTTTCACAATTTCCTGGTTTCCCTCCCTTAACAATTTCTGCAACAGTAACTGTATTTTTATTTTTTATGTATAACCGTTTGAGTTAATTTTTTGACCCCTAGTGTTTCATATCATCTTAAATGATTTTTATGGACTACCGTTGAGAAGAATCATCGGAAAACTTAATACGTCATAACAGGAGATCGTAAAAGATTCTCTAAATGCTTACGACATCAATTCTCCCCCAATTCTTGGAATTATTTCCACAATAAACTTTCTCCCGCGCATTTAGAGAACTTTCGACCGCATTTTCAGACCAAAGTGTAACTAATTTCAGATAAACTTTAAAACAAATTTCTCCCTAGGTGTAATTCGGAGGGTAGCTTTTGTTCGAGACATTCCACCAACTTATGAATTATGAATTATTCGAGAAGATGCAAGTTTCAATTCTGTCGAATTTCACTTTCTTGCTACAATTTCCTCGCGAATTTCAGTAATATTCAGCAGAATTCTATCCCAAAATTGATCCGAATACAAGATGTTGACTTTTGTGGAGATGTCATTCAAATTATTTCAACTTTGCTCAGAGATGGCGCTGTGGGTCACATACTCCAGAAATGTCGCTTCAATTTAATTGATATTCATTCCATTAGTTTCAATATAGGTAACTGAAGTCAGAAAGAATGTCTTTTGACTCGATGTGTTGTTATTTGATGTCATTTAAATTCAATTATTACTTTATGAAATCCATTTTATTATAAATATTTTTTTATTATAATAGAAACTTTATCAAATGTTGAGTATATTTCAAGGGTTCTCTCTTTTATTCACTCTAACCGGATGACTTTACGATTTGAATACATTCTGAAATAATTTTGATGAATTATTTTGAATATTAATACTAGATAAGTGCACTCTGTATGGTATATCGAGTCCACTTTGCAATTTTTTCTTTGGTGAAAAGCTTCAAACGTTAATTCTTCCATTTTTATCACAGTATTTCCTTTCTGTTATATTTTCAGAGTATCTTTATAACTTCTGAGTGAACAACAAAGAGAAACAACACCCTTTGTTTAGAGATCCATGAAATTGTCTCCAGAGAGGTCAGTCAATTTCCTTCAACCCTTTCAGCTTAAGGGAATACGTCGTTGGTTTAACTGTAGGTTTACACTTTCCGTGCGGAACTCGTGAAAACGAGGCATTTTCCGAGTTCCTTCACCTCGTTTCACGTTCGTTTTTCGATGTGATAAAATGTAAAGTCAATATTCTCCTACAGCCACTCAGGCGATGTTTTCAGAATTTCGAAAGTTTCGTTAAAACTCAAAATCATCACGGAGAATTATTTGCTTGTTGGGTAGTTGTTGAAATCGTTTGAAGTTTCGAGGTAAATAATTAAAGAAGGTTGGGGTTACGCTTAGCACTCATTTGAACATCATTAAATATAAATATTCAAGGTAAACACTCAAGTTTGTTATTTCGCAAACGTTTTGATATGATGTTATCGTGAAAATATTTTCCGGTGGGTATAGGTATCAATAAAACGACGGCTAATTATGTACACAAGTATAACTGAATGTTTTAAATCAAATACTATTTAATCGATGAGATATCACTATAAAAAATAATTGAAAAACTCTACTGTGTCACAATCATAAATTTTTATTAAGCTGAGTTATCGACATATTTCGGATTTTCGCCCATTTTGAGAAAGTTTTCTTTTGCTTCATATATATGTGTACTAGATCGTAAACATCCAGTATTTTTCTCTATGCAAAAGACTATCAAAGTTATTTTCGCCAGTCCTGAGTTTATAAACCTGTTTGTGAAAAATGTAAAGCTTCCTATTTTTGGATAAACAGGTCTTTCTCTAGTTTCCAAATATAAAGGACAATTAAGATACTTGACTAATGAAAAAACATCATTGAAAAACCATAATTTTCCAACATGTCCTAAAAAGGATACTGTATATATGAAGCAAATGTACGAAATCGAAACATTCAAAAAATTTTGAAACCCTGGAGGAATTTTCTAATGGCAAATGAACCGACTCATTAAATCAAGATACTAACATTCTCTCTTCCTTATTGACTTTATTCAGAGTATTTGGTAAACCCTGTTGGTCCCCATCAAACGTAAGAGGGTGCCACTGATCATCAGGATCTTTCTCGATATCAAACACTCATTGATATGGAGTTCAAAAATTATACAATTGTTCTATTGAAATGGATTTCTTAAAAGAAAATATAGAAATATTTATATAAGAAACATGTAAGTCCTGAACATATAACGAATTCAAGGAAAGGATAAACAACATTTTAATCGAAATTAATCACTGACGGTTTTGAAAATTTTGAAAAAATGAGAGACATGAAAATTTGTAGAGGAATAATTTGAAGAAACCGATTTTGTTTCAATGTAAATCACCTTTTACATCTTGATGACTGAGATTGAATTCTCGCTTAACTCATGGTGAAACATAATTGAATATTAAATTAAATTCAATACTTCGCTTAATGTTTCACAATTATATTCAACAATATGAAATAATAATTCACTATGGATGTATTTTAAGATGTAGTCCTCAGTTGTATCGTTGTCGGTGCCTCTTGAAGAGTAGAGCGTCTTGAAGATGAGCTCACGCTCGAAACATGTTGACTATTTGATATTATTAAATATAACCGTTGAAAATTGAGCTAAGTGGTAAATTTAAATCAGTATTTCACATTTTGACTCTTCTTCTTTTAATTTCTTCTAATTCTAACTCTTATTTTTGTTCTACTTTTTATATGATATATCGGTCTTTACTTTTTTTGCCTCTAAAATTTTGGCGTTTCAAAAATTTTGCCGCCCTTCAAATTATGCCGCCCTAGGCCCGGGTCTCATGGGCCTAGGCCTAAATCCATCACTGATGATATATCGAAGTATACTATTAAATAATTGTATTTGCATGACCTGAGCTAAAAATTAATTATTATAATAAAATTAATTATTATAATAATTAATTATTATATTCAATTAATTAATTAAATTAATAATTTATTAATTATATTAATTAATTAATTATTATATTAAAATTAATTATTATAATAATTCGAATTGTATCAATAAATATCCATATTTATATGAGAAAAAAACCTTTTTTGAAAAGAAATAAGAGTACTTTTCGTATACCTTTATCGATTCTAGAAAAAAATATATGAATCCCATTCATTAAAAGCAAAATTGAAGTGGAAGCAACTTGAAACCAGTTAAACGTGAATCAATTTTCACATTTTCACTCAGAAATGGATGTTACACTGACTGGTTATAATAGACCGATATTCTACCAATCAACGAGGAAATCCGAGTGGAAATCATAGGAATAATCCATTTATTTTCCCATAACAACCGAATCGAACTATGCATCACCCCCCGGAACAACCAATAAAAACCGGAAAAGCGATGAGAAGCCACGTTGCGAGCGCTTCGAATTTTCGCCTGAAAAGAGAGCCCGGCTCGGCTTCGATCAAATTGATGAGGGTCCAAGAAAATGAGCCAACTATTGGACCGATGCGGGTAAATATTCCATCAAATTCGCAAATTTAATTTATTTCCGGATTCAGGATTTTCTTTTTGTAATACGATATCGGAAAATTCGTCTGAGGGTGAGCTCGGGGTGTTTCCATAAGAAATTTGGTTGAACTTCACATCAATATCGATGATTTATACGCCTTAGAATCCTTAAATTCAGAAAATATCGGTAATATACGGATTAGTTCCTACTATATATCAATGGAATACCCCAGGAGTCTAATCTTGGGCAACTGTTATTTATTCTGTTCGTGAATGGATACTATTCACCTGCGACATTTGATGTTCGGACGATTTGAAGCTATATCATGAAATTAGATCACAGGACAACTGTGTTCAACTTCAGCTCTCGCTGGAGCATGTTGCCAGTTGGTGTGAGCAAAATTATTTGAATTTGAATGAGGCGAAGTTAAGTGTTGTCTCTTTTACAATGAAAAAGATCGAATTGAGTGTGATAACAGCGTCAGTGGTCAGGGTGTTTATCTTTCTGATAGGGTGGGAGATCTAGGTAAAGCCTTCGATCAGAAACATCCCTTCATTTCACACATAACCCAACTTATCTCACCTGCCCCGAAAATATATGGATTCGTTATATACAATGGTAAATATTTCAATAATTCCTCAACATTTATAAAACTATTCAATGCCCTAATTCGTAGCAAGTTTGAGTATGGCAGCATGATTTGGCATCCTATTTAAACTTGCCATCAACGCCATCTTGAGGGCATTCAGGGAAGGTTCTTGAAATTCTTAGTTCAGAGGAAGTATAAAGTTTATCCACCGAGAGGAGTCAATCATGGCGAACTATTGGGTCGATTTAGTTTTCTCTTATTGCAGGGAGAATTTTTATCACTAAAATTTTGGTACAAATTACTGCACAACAATAATTATTGTCTTCCTCTCTAGTCCGCTTTGAAATTTCGTTTTACCAGGCAAAATTCTCGTACTTCAGAATTATTCCACCTACGGACTAATACAATCTGCCATTTGGTTAATGCAGTCTGCATTCAATAGAGCTGCTCGTGATGAACCGTTTTCGGAAGGCAAAAAACTCTTAGCTGAAATAAAAGCCGTAAAAATTGTGAATTCGAAATCAATCGATCTGCTAATGAGGATAAATCGGTACCTATAATAATAATTATATAAGTTCAGTATATAAATATATATTATATAAAACAAGCTATTATCATTTATATATTCAACTAAGTACCTCTGGGAATTTCTACGCCCATATATTTTTTTCGTGAATATTCTCGAAAATTTTCAACGACCCGTTCTAATACCTGTGCTACACTATTTGTTTTTATTTCATTATTTTTATCTCTTTTTTTTTTACACAATTTCGGATTTAGAAGCAACAAACCAAGACATATGTAAGCGTATAGAAAAGACTTATGTCCAAGAATTAATATCAAAAGGATGCTGAAGTAGAAGAAGAAGATACGTGAATTTTCCTCTCAAAACAAACGCACACAAACCTATTACATTTATTTATTCATTAGATATTGAATACAAATTTTATCAATAGCAACAAAACTTCTTGGCGTCCAATTCTTGGTTTTGCCTTATCAATAATAGACCACAAAACAAATGACATTCCGAAACCAACAAATACCCTGCGATTGTCAGATTGACGTACAAAATACACGTCGTGAATTTTCACGTATAGTCGAAGTTATTGTGCGAAGTTTCCATTGTTCGGCGTCACTTAGAGCTCGTTTTCAATTTCCTATTGCAACGTGCGAGGAAAATGGTTCACGTGGAAACTGAAAACATTTCTTGTTACTGATGCGTTCCGAAATGGAAATCGATAATGAATAAATGGAGTCGGCTTGTGAGTAAGCAAAATGGTGAAGATGCCGCGTTGAATTAAAACTCGCTCCACTCGCTCTTTTGAATATACATGCTTTCAATAAAATAGGAAAATATAGAAGAGAATCTTTCTCGAAGAGAAGCAATAAAAAAATTTTTATCTCTTCGCTTGTAGATACACAAAACTGCGTACTTAAATACTACACTTAAGTTTTTAAAATTTTTTCGATTCTTGTTTTGAATGAAACATGAAAAAATACAAATACGAATAGGTTTAAGATTTCTTTATGGTAGCATCTACCCGCCGATAATTTCATGTTCATTCAATATATCAAATTCTCTTATTTGCTGCCATACTCCCCCAAAACGGCTCAACAGATTTTGATGAAATGTTTTATGTATACTTGGTAAATCTGAGAATCGGTTGTTTGCCTTTTTTCATAACACTAAATGATGAGGACGGTCGTAAGCAGAAAAAATGTATTTAGATTTTCAGCAAAATTCAATTTAAATTTAATTTTTCAATTTTCTACGTGTCATAAAAAAATTCATACAACCCTAAATTTTCATTCGCCACCAACCCCTTTTTCATCAGATTCTTATTCAACAGTGAAAATATTGGCAACAATTATGAATTCTCATAAAATCTTGCTTATCTTCTATATATATATATATATATATATATATATATATATATATATATATATATATATATATATATATATATATATATATATATATATATATATATATATATATATACTAAATCAGGGGTTCCTAACCTATAACCCTATGCACCCCACTCAAATTTACGCTAAAACATTAAGCCTTCCTGTCCCAACTCAACTACGATGGAAAAAAAAATGAAAACTTTTATGGTCTTGAATGACCAATATGGACAATAAATACTTAATAATGCAAATAAAAAATAAAATAATAAATAAATAATACTTCGGATCACCCTACGCACCACCACTGGTGCGCCCACCCGGTCGAGAACCCCTGTTGTAAATATAGAAAAAAAGGTGGTGGACTTGAAAACGGCTAGACCGATCTTTATGATTTATGTGTTTTTGAGTTTCTTTCGTCCGGAATAGGATATTCATAATAAAAGTATGATATCCATCGATTAAACACTCGTAAAAAATTATTTAACGCAACTGGAAGAAGTTCGGTCGCATTTGGCAATAGTAATTGACAACAAGCCTGTATGCGCCGTAGATGAAAGACTGTTTCGAGAAAAGATGAAAGGGGAGTGATGACTCCTCACTGACACTAGTAACAGTGTGAGAGCGGTAATCGTTTCTATTTCGAATTATATCTAAACATATACACCAAAGATGTGATATTTATACGTGTGATATACGTGTTTCGAAGTACAACTTCTTCTTCTGATGCTAAATTAACACTGAAAAATATTTGTAGAAAAATTCCCGAACAACTTCTATTATTTTACCCATGTTCGGTTTACACCACATATAAATTGTAATCGTACCGTCCACCTTCAAATCCTATATTTTCATTTTATATAGTCACGTAAAATCGCATTACATAACACTTTTTCCAACTTTAAAAAGTATTAAATCGAATATAAATTCATAAAATATAAAAGTCATATTTCAAGTAATAAGTCATAGTTTTTATCGAATTTTTAAAAGTTGTGTCGCAATTTCCAATGCCTTATCTCAACCTATTTTCTAAAAGAAATTTTTTTTCATTCCTCTTCATATGCGCGGAATTAAAAATCGTCAAATTGTTATAATTGTTACTTGAATTATACCTGAAATAAACTGAGACCGAAAGAGTAATTCGACAAAAAATATTTGTGGAAAAATTCGCAAAAAAACTTTAATTTTCGAAATTGTTTCGAAGTACTATTTCTTCATCAAATGCTGAATTAATACTCAAGTATTATCAATAAATATCAAGTAGTATAAATTCAGCATTTGATAAAGAAGTAGTACTTCGAAACGTCGTCATGCGTGTTTGTATTAAATTATGAGAAACTTCTAAATATTGTTACTTTAATTTTCGACCCATGTTCGGTTTACACCCCGTATAGATTCAATTCTAAGTTTCGAATCAGTTATTTTCATTCTATACAGTCACGTTAAATCTCACTAAATAATATTTTTTGCAATATCAAGAAGTACTAAATCGAGTATGAATTAATTTCGAACATAAATTAATTTTTGAAAAATAAATGCAATAAGTTATTCTTCTGATGAAATCTTTGAAAGTTGAGCCCCAATTTCCAATGCTTTATCTGAACCCCTTTTCTAATAAAAATCCATCTCTATTTCTTTTCAGATGCGCGGAATTTAAAATCGTCAAACTTGGCCGAAAATGTCGTCGCCATCTCCGATCACACGTTGCAGCTTTGATAACAAAAATGAGATAGATTACCTGAAGAGCAAGATGAACGCGAGTCAGGGCGCACCTTCGCCGCAGCCATCGGAAAATTCGTCAGCCGCGCCAAGTAAATGCCAGGAAACTAGAAGAAAAAGATCGACGGGAATTCATTTGAATAATCTGTGGTCCCTTTGGTACGGCGTACTAGGATGTGGTATACAAGCGTATACAGTTGTTAAAGGCATCAAGAGGCTTTTAGGTAAGCAAATGAGAGAGGGTAATTTAATTCTGTACTAACTTTTACTTGTGGCTTCTACAAACTGGATTACGTACTAAGACCTAACACTTCATCGGTAATTACGGTTGTTATTCGAGAAGCCTGATTTTTTTGCAATTGATCCTCTCCTTCGATTATGGGAAATATGAAAGGAAATTCTATTATTGTACAGGGTCATTCCATGTCAAATCAACCAAATAAAAAATAATTTTGAACCTTAAGGTTTCAGAATGTCCTGATTTTTGTTTATTTTTTCTTGCTATCAAGATAAATGAAAATACAAAATTTTAGATTTTTTGGACTTATTGTTTTTGAGTTATAAATTTTCAAAAAATTAAAAAGGTACTAAATTTCGTGATTTTTGTCTTCCTTTAAATGGCTGTATTTCAACAACTAATGAACATAGAAACATAAACCTTTCACCATTTCAATTGACTTTAAATGGACTTTAATTTGATACCAAACATGACTATGTTGGGGATAAACATTTTTTTCCAATTAGTTTTTCAAAATAAATTTTGAAAGATTTCAAAAACTGATTTTTTTATTTTTTTGAAAAAATACTATGTAATTCATACACTAATAAGGTACATATGTGCCAAATTTTAGTATGGGATGTCGATGGAATCCTGTTTCAATAAAATATTTATTAGTTTGTACTTGAAATTAGTAGTTGAAGAAGTAAGATTCTGGATAAACGACTTTCCCATTTATATTGTCTTGTTAATAGATACGAAAGAGGTATTTGATGGTGTACAGCAGATATATAAGTTTGAAAAATTAGGTTCAATAAGACGTTTTCACATAAAATTCTTGTAATTATAGTTTGAAACTTCTTGAAAATTACTATTGTTCCGGGGTGTTACTCCATTTTTAAAAACTTAATTGAACACTTGTTCAATTAAGTTCAATTCACTAAATCACAAACGATTTTAAACAGGCCATGAATAGCGTATTACGGCGGTGTTGCCAAAATCGAGCCGGTGGTCTACCCTCCTAGTCGGTTGTTCCCAAAGTGTTAAGTATTATTTCCACTATTTTTGTATATTCCAAATAAATATATTATTAATAAATGACAAAAAATATTATTGGTGTTTATAACATAATCAATATTATTCCTGTACACATATTACTGTAACAGAAAAATGTACAACATTACCAAAAAAAGATCGACCTTTTCGATAAAGCCCCACTGCGTGAAAAATACTTCAAATTGTCAAACTGAATATTTTGTTGGAGCCCAATTATCTCGTGGTATAGATGTCATCTATTTACTCTTTAAAAATTCACTTTTAGGTCTGAACTAAAGGTGCTGTTTTAATTCGATTTACAACCAGGAATGCAACAAGTTAGCTTCTGAAAATGGGGTTTTATTCCGAAATATTCGTGACGAAATTAATATAATTTTGCGAAACCAAGCGAGAAGATTTTTATTCAATATATTAAACAACTTTTCACCGAGAGATCGTTGAATATTCAATAAACTTTATTAATTACTCAAAACTTTCCGACAGCTGGACCTTCAACCTCTATTCAATAAAAAAAACTTTGTTATCATTCAACTATAACAACAATAATAATGTGAAACCTTAAATTACAATATCTGAAAATTTTTTGAAAACGAGAAACAATAGAAAATACGAGGTAAAATGAAAAACTTCATATAATTTAGTTTATAGAATAGAAAACTTTAGGCTGAATCTCATCAAAACATCGATTTCGTTAAAAAAAGGAAACTCCTCAATTTCTCGAATATTTCAATAGATTGTTGTTGAATGCATTCAAAGATAAAAAACTCATTGAAAAAGTTTCTCAGTAAACGAAATAAAACTCGACTGTATTTCCAACTCCTAATCCAACTTTCAACCCTTATTTTCGCGTTATCAACCCTCCGATCTTCAGAAATTGTTTCGGAATATTTCACGAAATAGATGAAGTTCTTGTAACGATATAAGAGCTTCAAAAATATTAATTTCGGTGTTTAACGACGAACTTTGAGTAATATTGCACTCTATAGCACTTACCGTAGTAATTGAATTGTTGCCTGTACCTAATAATGAAGTTTGATTTTCGTGCCCAAATGGATTCTACATTATCGACCTAACGGGATGAAAATGCAATTTACTAGAATGTCCGCCGTTTGTGAAAACTCCAACGGGAAACTTCGTAGCAGTTATTTCTCCCTCGTACTCATAAATCAAACGGTGATTGCAGATTTTTCTTCCAGCATTTTCGTAGTCTCAGAAATAATGTTATCTCCTCGAGCAGCTTCTCTAGAAAATGTGGAAATATCATATTTGAGTTGACGGTTCATTGTGACATATTTGCTTATCTTATTATCTTATTGGATTGAAAAAGATTATTTTTCATTTACTTTTGTTTCACTTCAGCTATATCAAATATTTGTAAGTATTGGAAGTATTTTAGAATCGATTTTTGTCGTCAATCTTTCTAATTATACTTCTTGGGCTTATTGTTAAATCTGACATAAAATATTGTAGCTAAAATTAGGTACAGAAGTAGAAAAGAAACAACGTCATTGTCATGTGTCAAAGTCAATTTCATGATTCTTAGTTGACTTCATGATTCAATCTGACAACAATGCGCAAATCTGACAACTGGGACGCGATTCCATGCTTATTATAATAAACGGAGAGGTCCCGTCACATGTCCGTCTAAGCCTGCCCACAACGTATTTTATTTGAATTCTGCTGTAAATTGTTCAGATTGAACTTTGAGGCATTTCAGTTAATTATAAAAAATTTTCAGAATGAATCGATACTTCTATAGATTAAATACACAAAAATCATTATCGAATTCATTTTATAAAGTTGAAATCATCTGTTTATTTCGGGAAATTAATGAATTAATGTTACGTGTTTCAATTCACCTTTTTCAATTTAAATAAAGAAACTTAATTTCTCAATTTAGATCCCTCTAGAGATATTATGTGAAAAACCTTCTTTTCCAATGAAAATACAAGAAATATTTCGTATTTTAACTGTCATTTTATTGAATTATAAAGGGTGTTTTTTCACATATAAGGTATATATAAGGTATAGAACTTTAAATTGCAATAAAACAAGGATGGATCATTCGATTGACAAGAATTTTTTTTTATTCGAAAGATAATCTTGTGGCATTACATTTAAAATATGATTTCTGGCATATGACCTCCATGGCTGGCTCGGATGTAGTCCAATCTGGACGTCCAATTGTCGATGACTTTTTCTAACATTTGTGGCCGTATATCGCAATAACACGGCGAATATTGTCTTCCAAATGGTCAAGCGTTTGTGGTTCATCCGCATAGACCAATGACTTTACATATCCCCAAGGAAAGTAGTCCCAAGATCTTGGAGGCCAATTCACAGGTCCAAAACGTGAAATAAGGCGGTCACCAAACGTGTATTTCAATAAATCGATTGTGGCACGAGCTGTGTGACATGTTGCGCCGTCTTGTTGAAACCACATCTCCTGGGCATCATGATTGTTCAATTCAGGAATGAAAAAGTTAGTGATTATGGCTCTATACCGATCACCATTGACTGTAACGTTCCGGCCAGCATCGTTTTTGAAGAAGTACGGAACAATGATTCCACCAGCTCATAAAGCACACCAGTCAGTTTTTCTGAATGTAACGGTGTTTTGACATACACTTGAGGATTATCTTCACTCCAAATGCGGCAGTTTTGTTTGTTGACGTAGCCATTCAACCAGAAGTGTGCTTCATCTCTAAACAAAATTCGCACGATACGTATTCCGCACAGAACCATTATTTTCGAAAAAAAATGCACTATTTGCAAGCGTTGTTCAAGCGTGAGTCTATTCATGATGAATAGCCAAACCAAATTGAGAATAAATCACTTCTCAGCTGTTAAATCGGTTGCCATCTTCAACAGTAATGCCAACTTAAAGATCTATACCTCTAAAAAAACACCCGTTATATTTTCGAAATATTATAAGAAGATACAAAATATTGTAAGTATATCAAAAATTATTTATAGCGTTTTCAATTACATTAAATTTAAGTGAATTGTGAAATCGACAGGAACTCTAATAAAAATAAAAATATTGTAACATATATTTTTTCGAAAGATGACCCATTTAGCATTCTATTCGACAAAAAATGAAATGTTACATTAGAGAACACAAAATACAAATATTCCTGAATGTCCCCTGATTTCGTATTTATTGGGTGTACACCACAACGTTCATGCAGTTATTTACTCAGTTGTGAGTTTATAATCTGTTAATAAAACCGTTTTTGTATTTGTTTCAGGTTATTCATTACTGTACTGGCCTGAAGACATATCACTTCCATATCTAGAATTAAACTGTAGCCTTGGACTTGTAGGAGCCGCTGTCTTATTGCTACCTATTTTCTTTGTATGTGCTGTTTTCAAGGTAAGCTTCTTCAAAAATATCACTGCAATTGCATTTCATTATCGAAAATAACAAGTATTAAAAACTTGCTCTATGCGGGCTTTGCGGATACGGCATTAATTGGTATTCTCTTCTTATTTTTCTAATTGAAGAAACAAGAATTATTTATTTGTTGAATGGACTCGTTTGAAAAAATCGGAACACAATTAAAAAATTGATTCAAGCAATAATGAGAAATAAAGACAAGAAGTGATACAAAAGGATCAAAATAAACTCTTACAAGGAGTCCAATACCTTATCTCGAAAAATCATGTTGTCAATTGAATTAAATTGAAAACAATAATCAAGACAATTTTTATGAGTTGGCACTCCTGGAATAACCCTTGATTTTTAAACTCGTATAGAAATTTTTGGAAGAATGATTTTCACACTACTTCTAAGTTGATTATATAATAATCATTATATATTAATATAATTTGAGTTTTCATTCTATATATTCATTTTCAAATGGTGTGAAAACAAGTGTAACATATTTTCCACACTGATTAATTACTTAATCACTTACGTAACTATTTTAGTCGTTAACTTTATTTCTGTTTAATTTTTTTGGCATTTTACGAACGAAATTGAAAAGTATTTTTTACTGGGGTCTTTTGAGGCCAGAGAATACGTTAGTCCAATCTTTACCACAAATCAGGCGTTCAAAGATTTATTACAGGGAAGTTTGTTTAATTTCTTACGAACCGAATACATCGAACATATATTTATCGTAAATATTGGTAATACCCCATAAAATACATACTTTAGGAAGTTTCAGACTGTGAAACTTCATCTCGAATTGAAAGACTCGTAATTCCAGCACGTAAGGCACATTTATACGTCAGTATAACATTTCCAACGCCAACTGATGAGGTATTGTTATTATGGGTATAATGAAAGACAACCGTCTTAGTTCAACTCATATTTATTTATAGTCAATTTCTAACGCTGTAGTAGCAATTTGTCGAAGGCGTACGCAAACTGTGCAAAATGATGAGAGCAACTAACGTTATTCGATAATAACTTGGATTTGCGTACACGAAAAGCTAAGTTTAAGGGCATGCTGTCGGATAGCACGAAAGTGGATGTAAGAGTACCTCAAGGAACTGTCTTAGGTCCGTTGTTGTTCTCCTATATATAAATGATATTGTTTCCCATGTGAAAAAATGTTCTATCTGTTTATTCGCTGATGATACTATGCTCTATATATGTGGCAAAGATATTAAGAATATGACAAAGGGGATCAATAGAAACCTTTCTGCAATTAATGAATGGTTATGTGCAAATAGCTTATCACTAAATGTGCAAAAATTTAACTTCATAGTTTTGGGTACACGTAAAACCATCAAGATTAATAAAAATGAGGATATAACTATAAAGATTAATGAATAAAAAATTAGAAGAATAGAAACAGTAAAAATTTAGGCATTATGTTAGACGAAAAATTGGGTTTCAATGATCATGTTGATTTCATATCTGAAATCTCTAAAAAAATCATTTTTTTGAAACGAATAGGAAAAAATCTGTCGACATGTGAAATTATTGTTGTGCAAATCAATAATAATGCAACATTTTGAATATTGTTCCACTTTGTTATTTGGTTTGACTAAAGAAAAAATTCAACAATTACAAAAGTTACAGAATAGAGCCATGCGAACAATTTTAAAGTGCAATATGTTCACCCCTGTTAAAATTATGCTGAACTCTTTGGAACTAATGTCTGTTAAACAAAGAATACTCTTTGCTTCAGATTTATTTATATTTAAAATAAAAAATCAGTTGCTTCCATGTAATTTAATAAAAAATGTAACATATGTCAGTGATGTACAAGGGTATAATACTAGAAATAGTGATAGTTTTCATATCCAAAGTTGTAAGCTTTCTAAATCTTGAAATAGCATATACTAAGATGAGTTTAAGTCTTTCAATAATTTACCAAGTATATTGAAAACTAGTACTAGTATTAAGATATTTAAGCGTGATCTAAGAAAGTATATTTCAAATAATGAGATAGGTATATAATTCAAAATTGAAAGTTCAGAATATGTGAATTTTTGGTATAGCTTCAGCTAAGTAAATATTATCGAAATACATCATTCTTTTTCTAAGAGATACAGGGTGATCATTGAAATTACCATAAATTTCAACAAATTGTATTTATTACTTATCTTTTTTATGTAATGTTTCAAATTCATGATTTTCTTGAAAAAGATGATTGGCAAATCCGTACAAAAATAAGTAATGGTATCAATTTATGGCAGAATGATTGATATTTAGAATAGAAGCCTGTTTCTGAAGGTTCCTTGTGATAGATGGTTTAATCTTGTAGTAAATGATGCACACAAATACATGTTAATCAGGGAGGGTCAGTTTGTCTTCGGCTTACACATGTGTTAATTAAAGAGGCGTTGCAAGTTGACAAAGAACGACTTTATTAGATAAACGAAGGTATCCAATGGACCAACATATATTTGTTTGTAACGGTTTGAGGTTTGAATTTAATTAATTAAATGTGTGTTTTTAAACGAGGTAATTCGTGTTTTGCACTGGAAATTTTCACGAAATTAAGATCGATAGCTTTGTACGTATAAAATAATATGAATTCACATTTGATTTTAGAGAATTTGTGGATTATATATCTGAATTTTTAAGTCAGTAATTAATTAGAACACTTTGTTGGAATCCTATGATTGTAATTTTCGAAGGAATTCATCTTTTAACGGATATTTATGTTTCAAATTTCGAGAATTATTTTTTTAAACTTCGAGATTACGTGTCTACATAATTTTAATATCAGGATGATTTTATTTCTTTTCATTTCCAACAATTTTTTAGTTTAATACATTATGTCCCTTCGAATTAAGGTATTCAACTTTTTTCTCATCTAGGAATTCTATTGATTTTTTGATATTGATAAATTATTTTCAAAATTTGTAAAGATTTTCATTAATAACTTTTGGTTCAATTTTTCTGGTTATTTTCCAGAATAACTGGAGCCAATTGAACACAATTCAATTTTTCTGAAAGGGGAATCTCAATTGATAACATAGTTGAATCACTAGATACAAATAGACTGAATAAATACTAAATACAGTAGATTACTTCATAAGGAAGTCTAAAATTTAACAAAGTGATTATTATGTTTTGAAAAATACATCGAAAACAAATAATTAACACACTTGGCTTAAGTTTCACTAAATATATTAAAAACTCTACATATGTTTCAAGTGGTTAATACAATATCAAGAGTATACAATGTTACTGATAATGATACTCTTGATAATGGCGTTAACCACCGAAACATATGTAGAGTTTTTAATATATTTGGTGAAACTTAAGCCAAGTGTATTTTAATTAAGTCATTCAATCAATTCGCTTAATCAAGTAAATTTTAATTAAGAGATAAGCGAAACCTCCGTGTCATTTATTAACAAATCAGTGTAGATATTTTATTTACAGTATATATGAATTTTTCAAACAATTAATTGTGAGATTTTATATACAGTATATATGAATTTTTCATTGAATGGTCTGAATTTGGTTTAATATACATAATTGCCTCAATTTTGGAGCAATACTCCAACAGAATATCCTAAGAACGTTTTGACCTTTTACGATGGGCTTTTTCACCGATTGAAAAACACACAAAACAGTTGAAAACATAGAAACTGAGGAGAGAATATGAGTTCAAACAAAATCTACCAATATCGTCAGAGCGCATGAATTGAAAGAAAAAGAAAAGATTCTCATTCAGTGGAACATCTTAAATATACTCTGAAATACAGAAATATGAAAATCATATACCAAGAAATAACTGAAGCAAGAATACTCTTTTCCAAAACTAACTTTTCGTTGGATTATTTGTCGTTATAAACAACAACACAAAAATTGTGTTGATACAAAATAACATACAAACTATGAAAAATTAAGTCAAAAACTGATTAATTTTTCCTTTGATTTCAAGGTACATACAACATATTGTACATATTAATAACATTGAAAATGTTATTAGTAGAAAAACAAAAATGAATAAATATATATTTGAACAACAATTGGCTTTTTCGCTGAAAAACCGAAAAATTCATATAAATTATCACATTCTAGGTGGGTAATCTTGCGAATGATGGTTTTAAATTGGGACGTCAGATCGGCATGTGTAGCAAAGAACCACCAGCTGAAGTTCTGTCTCATGGAGGAAGATGCAGCCTCTTCAAACACGGAGGTCCAACTGCACCGTTTGTACATTTGGTAATGGCCTTTTGTCTGCTGTTGCCTAAACTGCTTATGGAGGCCAAGCTAATCGAAGCTGGATTTTTATCGCAGGGTGAGTACATTTGAAAAAATTTCGAAAATTTTCAAATTTCTTCACTAAAAAACACTTAAATTATGTCATATACAGATAAATTATTATTTTCTTGCATTCCTGATGAAACAGAACGACAATATCGTGAATAAAATTCAACCAACATCACCTACTGCGAATTCAATCTGATATCGTATCCCTGATGAAGATCCCGCCAGCAGAGACCCTCGAAACGCTGAGATTTCAAAGCTCTCGATTTGAGAGTGGAGAAACAACGTTATGTACTTCGCGAAAGTTAATCAACATGAAATCTCCTTCAGAAGGATTTTCCACTGAAAGGGAATCTCTATCGGAGATGAACTGAAAACTGCTTTGACAGCCGCAAAAGAATAGAGTCCTTGAGATAATAAAAATTTCCACTTCGGCGGGATTAAAACACCCTCAGCCTGCTGCGAGATTAGCTCGATGCTTTTATTCTGTTTGCATAATTCTAAAAGAAAGTTTGTCACTGAATAATGAAAGGGAATATTATGAGAGAATAAGCATGTTTTTAAATTAATCGTTTTATTCAACAAGGCCTACCAAGGAGTGATCAATGTTGCACTTTTTTTCAGATAATACTATTTCTTTCGTATGATTTGAAATACTGGACGAAATTTCGAAAAATGCTTGAGAAAACTCCATTTTCGTTTCGGGGTGTTAACACATTATCAAGAGTTCCATAATTTACGAATTTAATTAAACTTTTGATGAAAGAATTTCTGATAATCACCAAATAAACTAAATACGATGTAAATTTTATGGTTATTTATTGTGTAATTAAAAGAAAATTGTCTTTCAGAATGGATTTGGAAAACAGATCTGGATTTCATGGTGGTACACAGAGACAGATTGGTTGTACTAAGTTTCATGACATCGAACAGTACCAACGCACTACCGTCATCCATTTCGCAAGCAAGAATCGTTTCTGGAACCAATAAACCTCAGTCGGGTAGCATTTTCAGTCCCACCCCTCCTGGGGTACCCCTAAATCATAACCCAATTGCTCATACTGTTATCAAGACACTCAAGGATTTTATAGGCCACGAAAATCATACGAATTTTCATCAAACAAAAGGTAAGTAAAACCTGACACGTGTAGAGAGATACAAAAATCATAATGAATTCTTAAATTACATTGCAAAATTCAAAAATATGAATTTGGAAACAATAATAGAAAGATAGGGGTGGATATTTTCCAAACATTTTTCTTTTTGCTTTAAATTTCACAAAGTTTTCTTTTTATTGTATGTTGTTCAACTAATTTGCAATACAGGCAGTCCTCGACTTACGTCGTTTCGATTTACGTCGTTCAACTTACGTCGAACAATGTTTTGATACTTTTCCTCAAGCATACGTCAATTGTTTCGATTTCCGGCATAGAAGAATTCACTTTTTGCGAGGTCAGAAGAACTGACTGATGAAGATCTTATCGAATTGGAGGCAAAAGTACAAGAAGTAGCAATCGAGTCACAAGAAATAGCTTGCTCTATTAGTAACTCTGAAAAATAACTTAAACTAAAGAAACTTTCCGTAGCATTTGCAAATTTGGAGAATGCCATGAAAATTTTTGAAGAAAAGGTCCTAATTTTGAGAGAAGTTTTAATGTCAATAACAAAATTTGTGCAGCCTATCAGTATTACCAAGACCTATTTGATAGTAAGAAGAAAGAAGCGAATCAATCTAGAATTGATAGGTTCTTTAACCCAAAAGTTCAAGTTATTAATTCTCATTACATATTTTGATTACATATTAAAATTTTATCATTAATGCTATTAATAACACACATAGGTATACCAAAAATAACTAGCAATTTCATAAGTACATATATAATTTTTTCAAGAACTTACCTTTGATAATAAACTATGTATACCCTTTGTTATAAATGCAGTTTTTCAAAATTTTGAGTCTGTGTGGATCCTAACCCTTGAGTTTTACATGTAAACATATGAAAAATTTGGTCTCGACTTACGTCGTTTCGATTTACGTCGCGTATTTCGAGAACCTAACATGCCGTAAGTACGAGGACCGCCTGTATACTACATTATTACGTATAATGGTATTACACAGGGTGTTATTCAACATACGACAAAAAATGCTAGGTGCGATTTTATATTTTGAAAAGAATGGGATTTTCAGAACTAGTCGAAGTCCGAAATTTTCAAAATAGTCCAGGCTTGAAATACTCGATTTTTTCGCTAAAAATCACCCCGTAAATGTAAAGTTGCTGAAGTTAATTAAACATCCTTAACTGTTATCAACACAATGCTGTTTAATTTGATGTTTTACATCTTCTGGAGAAGAAAAGAATAAGATCTTTTAATGGAAACACAAGAAGTAAATTTCGGGAATACAGATCCTTTAGAAGTTGGAACGTTTTGAATTCCTAAAGACCATTAGGTCGTTTTATTGAGTATGGAAGCCTTCTTCAAAGGTAACATTCGAATTTCCAGCATAAATCATCGTCATTTAAAAGTTTTGTCGAAGTTATTCTTTTTAGCAAGTTGTACTAACGAAAAATGTCGCAATTTGTGACTGAAAATGGTTCAATTAATAATGTTATACAAGAGTTTTCAACTCGTCAGTCAGAGATGAAACGTATAATTAGATCTAAGAGGGTTGGTTCAAGTAGGCGGATATTAAATTCGGGCCCTTTCATTAGGCAACGTTTCAGTCCTAAATGGAAGTATTCCGAGCAAGTTTCTTTTTCATCCTTGAATATCCTACTATGTAGAGAAACTTTCGAATTTGTTCACCTGCTACTCTCAGGTTTATTGACGGCATAAAAGGAATAGAAATTGAAGTATATATGAGTAATGAAGCATCCTAACTGAAAATATTTCCACAATACGAAAAGAAAATGCCAAATTTATTTTGATTTTTCTGATTAGATATTTCAGATTTTTTTGACAATGTTTTGGTTCAACGGAATTATTTAGCCAAATGAAACTGTCCCTCATACAGGCTGTTTCGAAACAATGCAAAAAACTTAAGTGGGGGTTACTTGGTTAAAATAAAAGGTCGTTTGTTATTTAAACGTTTGGTAAAAATCAACCATTAGGAGATGTCAGACTACAAAAATGGTGAAAAATTTATGTTTCTATTTTTTTTATTTTGAAAATAATATTTTCGATAAAATTTTCACGAAGTATTATTATTGAAACACGCAGTTATTTCATATTTTTGTACTATTTTAAAAGGGTTGGAGGTTATTGAATTAGACTACCCCTATCATTTTTCTGAACTAAATTTAACGAAAACTTTATGCAAGACATGAAATAATTTTTTTCATTTCATGTTTCAGTTTGAAGCTTTCTTGGAATTTTCAATAAAACTTGCCGTTTTCAATTGATAAAATAAAATCTAAAGGAATGCACAAAGAGATAGAATATTTATCAAATGAAAAAAAATTTATTGGTCAGCTGAAAGCTGTCATTTCTTAAAATTTTCTTTATTGTTCGCTTCGTTTATTTTTCATTCCATTTCCTTCTTCATTTTATTATTCTATCTATTTTTGTTTTCAGAATAGAGGAGAGAAATTTTTTTGCCAATATTTGTATAAGAAATCCCCCACTTGATTTCTTCGCATTTGTTTTCAAACACCCTGTATAAGCATACCCTCTCTTCCCTCTTTTAAGCTCTCGGTAATCTTTAGGTCTTAATCAGCAAAAATTAGAGATCAATTTGAAACATTAAACATTAATTTAAGTAATGCAATTATCCGAATCAACAAAAACTTGAGTGAGTAAAAATGAAATAAAGTTTAAAAACTACAACAAAGGGGTCTAAATTAAATTGAATTCAGTTAGTGAATTAGGTGTGTACATAAGTTGGGTAATTCAGTAAGTAAACCACATATGAACTCATTAATATGTTTCAATTTGGCAATGGAAAAATTTAGAATAATAAAAAATAAAAGGGAAAATTCGCAGATAAATAAAACAAAAGTAATTTTTCACACATACTACATTATCATTAATTCCGCAAAATGGGTAATTTACGGTAGCGTACCAAACAATAGATTCCGTTTTGATGCAAGGAATTGTAGTAGTTATATTGTTCTTTCTAATTATTTTCAGATCCTGAATTGGGGCACACTCTCAGTTTGGAGTACATAAATCTCGCTATAGCACTAATGGTTTACTCTGTACGTTATTCAGCAATATTCTGGTCTTCGAATAAGTGCCTGGGTATTGTATTTTCTGTACAATTGCTCATAAACAGTGTTCACATCTTACTATCCTATTGTGGAATGACTATACTTTATAAGGTGAGTGCCAGTTTTTTGAAAATAAACTTCTTTACTCGAATTTCATTCAATAGAAAAAATAAACAAGACCAAGACCCTTAATATCAATTGAAACACTTCAAAAAATACAAAATAAATTTTTTTAGAAAATATTTTAACACTCTGAATAAAATAATTGATACACGGTGTTTCTCATCCTCTCCGACAAAAGGAACTACAGCTAATCCGATCTGGTTTTAAGATGAAAACACGGAATAAAATTTTCAGAATGTTGCATCGTTTTCGAAATGCAGGGTGTGAAAATTTGAATGTGTGTCATGAATTACTGTACAAAGATGTTAACTGAGTCCTGAAGGACATTTCAAACAGTTTATAAGACTTTTTTCCAGATATATTTATTCGAATAAAGATTATTCTTGTTTGAAATTATTTGTAAAGAAAAGGCAACTAATTAATTACATTTTACTTTGAAACTGTATAAGATGCAAAAGAATGCAACCAAAGAAGTTGGCTGAAAATTGATTTTTACGTTAGCTAAGCTAAAAATCAATGCAGAACAGGGTTGTATTATTCATTTTTGCTAAATTATGGCTTCCCTCGATATAACCTCTGCTAGTTATCTGGTTGAAAGGTTCAAAATTTAAACAAATTGAAATGCAAGAACAATTTATGTTATGTAAAAACCGTATCAACGCTATTTTTTCAACACTCCTTGTATGGAAAACTAAGCAGAATTTTAATAAATGTTACAGCAACTGTTCTTCTTAAAATAAGGTAAAATTTCCTTCTTGCTTTTGCCATAAAGGTTAGGGAACATCCTGTATAGTTATTATCGATTAGAAATAATTTCAATCACTTCAAGAACTCTACTGCTTTCTGTGTATCTGTATGAATTGTTACCCAGAGTTTTATTTAATTTTTTTTTTGTAAAAATAAAACCCTTACTTTTCATTCTAATTTTCAGTTTTACCAATATCTTTTGTAGTTTTTCATTTGCTATACTAATCTGTATATTTTTCATATTTATTCTTCAAGTTCACCATAGACTTTTCATTTCGGTACGTTCGGTAATTCAAACAATTTAAAATTCGGAATACTTTTTCAAGATTTTTAAACTAAACATTTTTATCTATTTATTTTTTGTTTCAAGGTACAAATAGCTGGAGTATGGAAATCGTTACCGCTATTGAAGCACACGAATTTTGTTCTAATGTCGAACAGATCAACTCCATTTCTTCTGAACGCTCAAGTCACTTTAGGACTTTACCTACTTTCAACATTATTGGTTGTGGCTTCAAGTCTGATATTATATTTTTACGGCCACACAAGGTAAGTTCTTCAATTCTGACTAAGCTACATATATCGAAATGCGGGATAAGGATAAGATCTGCCTGCGTCAAGAGTTAACTGCTTATAGGGAACATGAAATTTATATAGAAAATAATACAGTGTTTGAGCTCGATTGAAAAGTTTGAATTAAGTCGTATCGAATTCATGTCAAATATTTGAGTTTAACATATGCAAGTTAATTCGAATTCGATTGAGAAATCATTGCGTTAGGAAAAAAAGAAAATAATGTACAAATAATTTACGTTTATCACTATTAAGAAACTAAAAACATCACTCAACTTCAGGAACAAAAAATTTATTTTTTCATTCTTCAAAATTCATATCTGACAGTTCGAAAGAATCATAGAGATTCTTCGTTTTTGTACAGAATTTGTGTACTATTTGAATGGATATTATTATAGAAGTATCGATTCTTTAGATGTGGATATATTCAAGAATTGGACTTCAACTTAGACATGCCTTTATAAAGGTAAAATTTAAATATGAAATAAGTACTTATATAGATACGTCTGCCATATAAAATACGAAGATCAGTGAAATTTCTATTTAAATTCATTCAGAGTTTCAAGGTTAACATATAAAGGGTGTTTTTTTTAGAAGTATAGAACTTTAAGTTGGCATTACTGTTGAAGATGGCGACCGATTTAACAGCTGAGAAGTGATTTATTCTCAATTTGGTTTGGCTATTCATCATGAATAGACTCACGCCTGAACAACGCTTGCAAATAGTGCAATTTTATTTCGAAAATAATGATTCTGTGCGGAATACGTATCGCGCGAATTTTGTTTAGCGATGAAGCGCACTTCTGGTTGAATGGCTACGTCAACAAACAAAACTGCCGCATTTGAGTGAAGATAATCCTCAAGTGTATGTCAAAACACCGTTACATCCACAAAAAACTGACTGTTTGGTGCGCTTTATGGGCTGGTGGAATCATTGGTCCGTACTTCTTCAAAAACGATGATGACCAGAACGTTACAGTCAACGGTGATCGGTATAGAGCCATGATTACTAACTTTTTCATTCCTGAATTGAACAACCATGATGTCCAGGAGCTGTGGTTTCAACATGACGGCGCAACATGTCACACAGCTCGCGCCAGAATCGATTTATTGAAAGACACGTTTGATGACCGCCTAATTTCACTTTTTGGACCTGTGAATTGGCCTCCAAGATCTTGTGATTTAACACCGCTAGACTACTTTCTGTGGGGCTATGTGAAGTCATTGGTCTATACGGATAAGCCACAAACGCTTGACCATTTGGAAGACAATATTCGCCGTGTTATTGCCGATATACGGCCACAAATGTTGGAAAAAGTCATCGAAAATTGGACGTCCAGATTGGACTACATCCGAGCCAGCCGTGGCAGTCATATGCCAGAAATCATATTCAAAATGTAATGCCACAAGATTATCTTTCGAAATAAAAAAAATTCTTGTCAATCGAATGATCCATCGTTGTTTTATTGCAATTTAAAGTTCTATACCTCTAAAAAAAAACACCCTATATTAAATATTATCGCTTGATGAACGTTTTAATGAACCTGAAATGAAATTTCGCTCTATATTGAGAAGATTGGCAATAATTATGCACCAATTAACGATATCGAATCTCCGTTTCAAAGCTTCATTTTTCATTCAGATTTCAAATTTGTAGGGAAGTACGTATATTTCAGTCATAAATTAATACCCAATGTGTTAAATGAATATCAATTGCATTTTTGCAATATTCCTTAAGAGTAAAAGTTAACAATTCATCTCTATTTAGGTTCAACGAATTTCTGAATCGGGAATGCCAGAGAAAAATAATTACCCTGAAGCGGGACAGCATAAACAAATGGAGTTACTTCACCCATTGTGCCGCCCTGTGCGTTCTAATTTCAGTCGGAATTTGTTATGCGCCCTTGTTGCACGACAACACGTTTGTGTATAAGGGTAGCTTGGACGACATCACCCTGGCCTGTATCATCGGCGGTATATTGCATCTATTTTTATGGGTAGTTATATGGCTGTTCCTGACCATAAAACAGAGATGGATATTCAAATTGAGAGTGGTGGTGAGTGCGAAATATAGTTATTGTAAAATGCGAAATTGGGGGATGAGTTTATGGTTTATTTACATTTTGATGTTATGTGAAATATTTTGTTTACATTTGAAGATTCGTTAGGCATATTTCGCATAAAACTTTCAGTAAAACCATGAAGGTACATATGAACGACGATATAAATACTAAAATGAAAAACCAAAACATTGAATGAACATAAATATAAAAAAATATAAACAATTGTATATTTGGGTATTATGTGAGATGAGAAATTGAATTTTAATGATCACATTAACTTAATCATGTCGTCTAAAATGCAACTCGCTTCGATGTCAATAGGTAGGGAAATCGGTAGCAAAGTAGGTAGCGCGAGTTCTCTAAAATCGCACTGTTTTTATCAATAATGTCGCCAACACGTATAAACACTCGTAATGTGAGAATTAAAAATGACAGATCAGTGAAAAATAAAGAATAAACGAAGCAAAAAATTTGTCTTACTTAGTTTTTCGAGTTCGATATTCAAATATTTTTTAAATTTTTATTGAAAAATTTCAATTTGGTATGACATCATGGTCATGTAACGCTATTGGCAAAAATTTAACGATCAGTACAAAAACACGAGATTAGAAATTAAAAAAATCGGAATAAAAACTTCAATTGGGACCCCAAACTACTTAATATGAAAAAATAAATTTTTCATATCAGAGAATTTGGCATCAGTAGATTATCTTTCATACCTAATTTCATTTTTTCTGTCAGATTTTCGAGAAATATTGGCAAAATTGACATGGCGATGCTATTTTCCAAAACTTCTAATTTTTCAAAAGGAATTTTTTCATACGAAGTAAACTTGGAACAAATAGACATAAAATAACTAACAATAAGTGCAGTTTGCTACCTTCAGTAGAATATCAAAATAAAACGTTGCGAAAATACAACTACATTTTTTCGTTTTTAGTGCCTGTTTTTACTTATAACAATACCTAATCGAATTTACGTATAAAAATTTTGTTTTCAAACGTTCCAACACATTCAAAAATCTGTTTAGTTCACGTTTCCATAAAATTAAATACTCTACTTTCCATGAAAATAAGACTGCAACATTTTGTAAAAAAAAAAAAATTTTTTAGGTTGGCAGAGCCAGCGTAAAACAAGCTCGTTCTTTACGCCTCATAACCGACGTAGACCTCTCAAGGAACATCAAAGACGCTCCAGATCAACCACTCCTAGTTGTCGCCAATGGTCGAACCTACGGAGTTATGGACGTCTCTCCACAGAAAGCAATCATGAATATTGTTAAAAAATCTACTACCGTAAGACGGGCAATCCATCACGATGCTACGCCGTGTCAAGAAGAAGACGAAGAACAAATCTACTGGCTCAGACCGGCCCTTTCTAATCAGCAGCCATCGCCTGACCAAGCAAAACAACTGTGCTGTTTTACGAAAAAGGAAAAGCAGAAAGTCACCTTCAACGAGACAGCTAGTACGTCTAATAATCGGTAACGCGGCATTTACTAATAACTGTTGTGATGTGTTCAATTAGTTTTTTAAAATTCTAACACTTCTTATTTCGAAATAAATTTTTGTAGATGTTTGAAATGGTTGTTATTGAAAAAAAATCAATCAAATTATACTGTATATGTATATATGCATCTCTGAGGCAATTTTATTTGATGAATAATAAAGAATATGTCTCTCTAAGTTGAGAAGCTATATTATACATACACATTAGTTTGAAAAAACAGTTTTCAAATTAGATTGTGCAAGAATTATTAATTATTTCCATTTACAGCGGTAAAATTAATGGATCAAAAACACGGAGAGTACCAGGAATGGACGAAGATGATGGGGACTATGCAACCTTAAGAGAACTACCCCTTCCTCCAGTCAATCGAATGAATAATAATGAAAATGATACGGTTAGCGAGGAAGGCAAGGTGAATGAACTTTACATTACTACACAATTTTTGTTTCTACTTGAAATTCGATTTTCATTTTGAATTATCTTTAGGAAATAATAATCATAGAATGTTAGTGAAAAGAATTCAATCATTTTGGAATAAGATGAAGTATTTATACGTATTACACTATCAAAAAATGTAATCAGTGATATCTTATTATTTAGTTGATTATATAGATACTCACCCATAATATATTGCACCAATAAACTCAACATTCGTCACTGGACATTTCAGTTCTAATAGTTCTTGATATCACATTTATATAAACTCGGTAACAAATGTTTGAAATAAATTTACAATTTCAAGCAGCATTTTTCTTCCATTTTCTAAACTAAATTAACTTCATAAAATACTCTTTCGTATTATATATTCCAGCGAATATTTAAAAACAATTGCAAGACGGCGCCATATCTTAACCACAGAATTCGCAGAATACTTTGTAACTGCAAGAGTGGATTCATTGGTAGAATTATATCCGTGTCTATGTTTATTTTCTTGAAATAATCACTACCTTCATAAGAAAGTGTGGAGAGATATATCAAAAAACTATTCATTGAAGTCAATTACATTGATATTTGTATTAATTTTAGTATGTTTTTTTCAAGCTTCTGGCCTGTGTACATGATGAAAACATAACTTACGCTAGCAACAATCAAGATTTAAATCCTCCTCTCGATTATGAAGATCCAAGTCCACTTCTTACTCCTGATCCACTTACAGATACTCCAGATTCGTCTATTCCACTATTGATGCATAACAACAGTAACACAATACAGGTAAGGGAAAGTGAGATAAAGCTAAGTAAGATTTCATTACTGTATTATTGTTCTCAAATTTATTGTAATAAAGTCAAACTTGTGCAAATATTTTCAATATTAGAAAGTAGATAGGTAGAAATTTACAGATTTCAGATACCCATATTAAAGTACCTACTCATACCTCACAATATATCTGTTCCAATTGTGGTTAAGAATATGTTCAAGAACAAAAAAAAACGAATTTTATTCAGAATTATATACGTAAAAATTAAAAACTTTAGTAGTATGAACAGAAGTCTTTTTGGTATTTTGAAGTATTATTCTATATATTTTCATCCACTTTTCAGTCGGATTCATCTCAAACGCCCCGTTGCCTACGCAGAGCAGATTCCGGTATGCCACACGAAGAAATGAACTCACGATCAGACTCGATTAGCACTCAGAGCTCAGCATCGCCCCCAGAAGCACCAGAGAGTAACCATAGCGAATCCTCTAGTGGAGTTCACTCCAACGATAGCCGCGACCAAAAACAAACACGTAGAGCAACTAGTGTGGTCGACTTGGTGCAGCCACCTCCTCGTGAGGAAGTTCACTGGAAGAGTTTCTCACTGCAAAGGAACGTCCAACCACCAACCAGCAGTAGCTTCAATCTGACTTCTCCGCTTCCAGTGAGTTCTCTGGAAAAAGAAGCTATTCCGAATGTTATTCTGGAAGAGGGTGAGAGCACGGTTATCATCAGGAGAAAGTCATGCAGACCTAACGTTGCGGACACATCCCAGACATCTTTGGAAACCTTTGGGAGAGCTACTAACATGAGAATGGTATCTTTCACTGAGAAGAGTGATCTGAGTAATATGCAGTCCACATCGGCTACTCTTCCACATTACCCAACTCAGCCACTTCCGAATATCTATCCGAACTGTTCGACAATGCCATTACCGCCTCACACAAGCGTACAGACAAATTTGGGGTTAGGTAACAGTTGTAACATCTATCCTCGACAACACAGTACAATACCAACACATCATAACGGTGTTACTGTCAAAATGTACAACGGTACAAATGGTTTAAACGCTCAATATCCAGTGCACAATCGTTTTCCGTGTAAGCAACAAGACGCGAAAAGTACGGATGTTATATATTCGAGAATATATAGAAATCCGAATGTTTATCATCCCAGCTCCTAAAATGCCTCAAAAATTCTTGTAAAATCAGTAGATAAGTATGCTTTGCTCTAGAACAGCAAATATCAAAATTTGTTATAAGATATTTTTAGAACAAGTAAACAAATGGTGCCAATACTTTGATAACACAAGCAGAAAAACAGAAACAAAGTTCAATATTAGTTTCTTATACAAGCATATGAACTAATATTTATAAATTCCTAATAGAAGTAAAAGCAATTATCACGATATTACACAATTCAATTTTTCATATTATTACATTTCATCTTTTCTTTCCTTCTTCTAATAATAATGAAGAACATACATAAAAATTTCAGGTGTCATAATGAACCACATAACCAGATTCACGAGAAGGAACCTTTGAAGAAAACCTGTTCACGAATAAATTGTACTTATCTTCGATGGTTTTCACTATATAGGAAATGATAAATTTGCCAATATTGAAATGTTTCCATATCGATAATTTTGTCAAAAGTTACAAACGTTCTAACACATACAATAAAAACAAAGGGTATTTTACAAATAGAAGTTAGAGACTAGCGGTAAAACATGTTTTAGTCACGCCCTTTTTACTGACATTTGTGTAGAAACCATTATACCATTTACACCGTTTCTAATGAATTTGATATGCATATATTTAAGGAGTTTTACGGCAATTATATGAGATTTCTTGACCAGAACTTTGACTAAATAGGAGTATTTATATAGTCAAAGTTCAATTAAATGTGCTGTGCTGTTATAAATCTAATTACTGTAGTATCTGCCTAAAATATTATGTTACAATTATATATTATCGATTCTTCAAAGTATTCTGTTACAGTTTGAAATAATGACTAGGTACTTGGTGATTATTTTCATATTACCGAAACTATAAAATATCTAGTTGAAAAAATGAAACAAGTAAAATAGAGACTGGTAGTAAATATGCCCATAAACAAATTACAACAGAAATTATTTTACGACGAACTAATTTAATTCGTGTTGTTTCAATAATGAGTAAAATTGCGAGGTTGTTTATAAAGAAGCAAAATAGTTCCTTGGTTTTCGGTTGTGTAACTATAGCAAACTTGTAATTGAAGCTTTCTCTGAGTTTAACCATGAATAGGTATATAACGAGACTGTTGAAAACTTTATATACTCTTAAACATTAATACCCCATATATATCATATCACCATCATGCAATATAACTTGGTGATGCAATTTCTATATTTTTCAAGGAAATAACTGTTTAAATTCCTCTTCATTTTTGCAATATAGTGTAATTTTCCCGAAACGCTTTGCAAATTGCGACATATATTACAGGAATACAAAAGGTGACACTTGTTTTCGATTTTAAATTGAAAATATCAATTCGTAGAAGCAATTCAAGTAGTATTTCGATAATTGAATTCTAGTAGTATGCCCTGATAACAATCATATCAGTAAAAATCCTAATATTCAAGGGATCAATATATTTTCATTATGCCTAATAAGTCGTGAAATATAAAATAAACAGTGTCAATTTTCTTGACAATAGAAATCTAAGTAAGCTATAATTTAAAGAAATAAGATACCAAGCGAAGCATATCGTAAATTTTTAAGAACTCTTGCTTTAACTAGAAAAGAGAGTGCTAGTCAAAACAGTCGAAGACGAGTGTTGCCTACAAGTGTATTTCAATTTCTCATGTATTCTCAATAAATTCTATGAATGTTAACAATATCTCCAATGTTTAATATTATGATAAAAGGTTGTGATACTGAGTGGGACATATACCTTTACATATTGTTTGAGATTAGGGAAAAGATATAATTATATTTTAGACATCTCTGCTTTATTTAAACAGATACACCCTGATAGCTCATCAAAATCATTCATCGTATTGACTTGAAAACTGCTCATTTGAAGTAAATGAAAACTAGGTGATTACCCTGATGTTTAGTTTAGTTATCAGTTCATAAATTGTAAAATTTATCATTCCAGAAATACTTATCATTTAATGAATTTACTTTCACAAAATATTAATAACGGTTTGAATGTTTGCTGGTATTACACCCGAATCAGCAGTCCACTTAAAATCTTCCTATAAAAATGATCTTACGGTTGTTCATGATAAAATATTGTCTACTTTGCTATTAGATTTCATGCGTATATAAATCGTTGAATGCGAAATAATGGGAGTTAAGTTTTCTTCTATATCATTTAACTCAAAGTACTCCGATTATATTAATGAAAAACTTTCAAAACTTCATGAAATAATATATCAAATAAGTAATATGATGTACTAAAAGCGAAACAATAATATTACAGACTTAGCTTTTTATATGAGATGCTTAGAATGTATACACTAAGAGTTTTCAGAAATTATTTGCATTTTGTCATAATATGGATTGTTACAATGCATAAAAGATATCTTTTTAAAAAATATTTATATCCATGCAGGAAACAATGACAGATTTGTTATAACTGAAGTAATCAATCTGTTATTTTGTGAATGCTGATATTAATTCGTCAATGCAAATAAAAAGTCACCAATTTTGCAATTGGATGATTGATTGTTCTACTTTTATAGTGTGACAATCTATTTTATGTATTCTATGAAATAAAAATACTAACTGTTAATTAATTTCCAAAGGATCTCCCATTCATGGTAACATGAAATATGAATTGAAAAGTGTTTAAAAAAATTGTTAAGGAAAAATTTTTGAATAATCTATAAAAATGTAACATATTGGAGTAGATCTTGTTTGAGAGAATTGAGGTGATGTAAGAATAGTTACCATGAATTTTTAAGTTATGTTTTCTAGTCAATAGGTTAATGTAATTATGTAATATATTATTATTTATTGTAATTTAACGTTTTATAGAATAAATATACCACATTTAAATCAAAGTACCCATGATTTCAATTAAAAACCCTTGAACTGATATCATTTCGAAGAGAAATAGCAATTCTCTTTACCAAACTATTTTTATTGCCAGTTTAACAAACAGTGCATATGAATTTCTAAAGGAAAGAATTCCACAGACTTTCACTTGACTGTTTGATAGTATATTTGCTAAAATTACCATCAGTTACATTGTTATAATCAAAGGAATAAATAGAATATTTTCAAAAGCTACGAAATATTTATTTCACTAAGGCGTATCTATATTTACACATTTCATTTGAAATCCTCACTGTGTTTTCTAAATATTCATGGAACAATCCTTTGAGAAACTCGTAATCCTAAAAAAAAATTGAAGTGAGTAATATGTATTCTTAGAATCACTTGAATATACCTTAATAAACTCTTCATTGTTGTTAATGACTTGCATTTTCAACTCAAGGATAAGGTTATTGATAACTCCCACAGGACAATATACCACAGGACCTGTAGGGCATATCGAAGTTTCCAAACCATAATACTCTTTACCATGACCCATAACAGCCAGCATGTATTTGCTAGCGACATCTATCGCTTCTTCCAGTCTACCAGTGCAATGAAGTAATCTTAATAACTCTGCTGCGTTGCGAATCTGAAAAAATTTGCAAAAATTGTCGTTCGCCCTATTGATGAAAATTGTAACGTCAAATTTAAAAATTAGGAATTGGGACAATGCTTTTTCCGTGTTTAACTCCATGAAATAATGCAAATTTACTAACCTTGTAGGATGAAAATAGCCAATTTGGTATAAAAGCTCCCATTTGAATTACTTTCCTACATATAACCTTGTGCAAAGTTGTTAATCCTGGTTCCTCATATTCTTCTAGGAGCTGCTGAAGAAAGAGCCATGCAACATCTGCTGGATTAGTATTATTGATCAACAGATCTGGAAAGATATATTATTAATCACAAATCCTCCTTAACCACAGACAATCCTTAAAATAAAAAAACCTAAGAAATATTGATGTAACAAATATATAAATCTCTACATTATTCACATTAATCAGAAGATCACTGGATTATATGATGTACAAAATATTCAATGTATTGACTCAATAATAAATGATACTGAGTCACAAAATAACGTCTCAAAAATTACCCTGAGTGTCATTTTTAATCAACCATTTCCAGTGATGTACATCGGGATTTGCATCTTCAGTAATAACAATACATTGTCCTGTGAGATGTTCAAATACTAATTCATAAGGTAGATCAAGACTTTTGCATAAATTTAATGCAACCTGGTACAAACCGCATGAAATTAGTGCTACCAATAATTCAGCTGGATTTACAACTGAAAAAATAAAAACATAATTTATGTAATACATGATTGTTACAACTGTTCAAAAATACAAAGTTTTAAGGATGAAGAAATAAAAAGACGTCCAAATACTCACCAGATAAGTTATCATATACTTGTGGGCAATATCGGGCCAGTTTTAACTTGGCACAAGCGAATTCATACTCCTTTTTGATTTCTTCCAAACCAACGAATTCTATTTGATCCTGCGATGTCTGTCTAGTTTGCTGAAAGTTTAACGGTAATCAATACAAAACTTGTGCAAATATATTAAACTTTCAAGCAAATTTTTACGTTTACAGTTGTGAAAAAGTTAAATCATGTTGTGAACTTACTAGATCAACACCTAATTGAAGAGCTAATGGTCCTTCTTCTGCATCTTTAGGCCTAGAAACAACCGTTTGTTTTCTATCGCACAGACGAAATATGTTTAAGGAAGCTAAGTAACATTTGACTTGTTTCTCCAAAGCTTCAATGTTATTGTTGTAACTCAACCTGAAGGCCTGCTCGTACATTACTGATCCAGCTGTAAAGATATAATTTCTATAATAAATTCAACTTGCAGTTGATTTCAATGATGAGGAAGTAATGAGGCTTACAAAAAATTAATAATTTTTATTATATTTACATATAAACATATTTATATATTTTATTTTATTAAATTTAGTATTATCATTTAACATTTTACATATTAATAACGGTTTTTCTCAACATAATGCTTACCACGAGAAAAATAAGGTGGCCCCCTTTTCACATGATAGGAGTATAAGAAGTCGTAGAAAATATTATCGACCACGTCTACTGCCCTCGCTCTCGACAACAAGATCTGATGGAATAATTCTTCCATTTCTCCATAGTTGAAGGACATCAATGTTGTAAGTTCTCTACCATCCAGCAAACATTTCACCAGATCTCTAAGGTTGTCCCTCTTGCGTTCCTCATCTGGATTTGAATTCAGAGCATCATAAGCGTAAGAGTAGTGTTTTAACTTCAAATGGTTCTTGAACTTTATAGAATAAAGGGTAGCCTAAAACGAAATAGGTAAATTGCTTTCTTCTCAAATATGTTTCGCAATATATACTAACTGCTAAAGGATCTTGTGGACCAACTATACACAAGGCTGTGTTCGCTATTTGGATGGCATAATCATCTGCGTTATTCAGTTCGAAAAGCTGTATCACCTACAATCATATTACATTCAACATTGAGGATCAGTTATAACTAAAGAGGAATTTGCACACCTTTAGATAATATGTAACGTGCACTTTAGTAGGATTTTCTTCAACAGAATTCTTCAAAATTTTCTGGGCCAAGAAGGAGTCTGTAAATACTCCTTTAGCTGCAGATTCGAACAACTCTTTCGCTTTGTAATTCTCGCTGGTTAACAGGAATGAACAGGCAAGCAAGAAATTTCCTGAAAAATTCATCTTATTCAAGGTAATTGAAAGGAAATAAAAAAAATTTTGCTCAATAATTAATCCAATAGTACATATTGAGAAAAATTAAATTAAGCAATGTTCATTATTAAATTCATCCTAACCATAACAAATTCTGAATAAATAAATTGAAAAAATTCACTTGAGTTTGAATTTCCTGACAAAATTAACGTAGAAAATCTATTATTATGAAAACACTATTAGAAATCATCACAAATTAATTATGTGTATGCAGGTTATGTCGAGTCTCACGATTGAACATAACCTGCAAATCTTCAAATTGGAATATTCGACGATTTCATTACTCACTGGTACAGTTGTTCCATTCACACCAACTCTTCAACAGTCTCACGTATTCTTGTAGCCAAACGTGCTGACCGCTGCTCAGTAGCCATTCTGCAAGTACGGGACAACCACTCACTGGCCAAATTATATGGAAAAGATGGCTGAGATATGGTAACAGCGAGTTATGCCAATGTTGTATGTCGCGGACGTCCTTGATATTGGAGAATCTCTTGTGACCAACCTGCCCCCCCGTTGAACCGATAAACGATGCAAGAACAGAAACAACATGAGTGCCGTTACTTCTAAGATTGAACACAGGACTAAGTTTCAATGGCGCCAGTCTTCTTATGAGGGATTCACTGAAACATTTCATAAAATAATAATAACAAAAAGTTGTTTAATGTAGTGGACTTATCAAAATCATATGAAAACACATGAGATACCTTAAAATTATTTGAATTACACATCAATTGGGAATATTTAGACGAGTGGGGTTGGCAGCATTGTGCTGTTTCTCCCCGCATTTTGGTCTTTTATTTAATTTTTTGTACTATCTTTTCTTTCTTACCAGAAGCGTGGTCAAGTATTCTTACTGCTTTCAAAGGAAATACTTTTTGGACCACAATACACTGTTGAAATATGCTAGGGAAGAGAAAAAATAGTTGTGTGTATATACTATAACTGACTTACTGTGACAAAACTGGTAAAGCTGAAAGTCCACTCAACCAGTAGATTACGTAACTGGCCTGGGTCAATACGACTATTTCTGGGGAACAAACCGATCTAACTGCCTCAAGAATTTCCCATGACATCTCCCGTCTCTTGAGCAGTATATTCGCGATCAGTAAAAGATTGCGGCATATTACAAATCTGACCTGAGCCTGTTGGTGCAGACTCTGCGTCACTACAGAAACTCCAAGTTGTGAAGTGAAAAGATAAGCGAGATTATTGTCGCACTTTCTGTTTTCCTCATCAGCAACTCCATGAGCATCTCTAATCAGCTCCAGCAGTTTATGCATTGCTTGGTATAAATCTTGGCACTCATTCAGTGATAACGATACCTGTACAAACAAAGGAATTATTAGAAAATAAGATATCTAGACATATAAGTAATTATATATTACACTTGCGAAAATAATTATTGCAATAGATAACTAGGTAAAACAGTATTAGAAGAAACTCAATAACAAAAGAGAATATAATAAAAAAGAGATTTGGAATGAAAACATCCTTGCTTCAATCATGAAAGAAATTAGGCAGTAAAGAAAATGGAAACGTATTCAAAGCAAATAATATTTTGAAAATAACCTGAATGCCAAAAAAGAGAGTTATGTTGTACATATAAAAATTAATGATAAACACAAAAAATTACAAATTATTAATAATGTTGAATACTTACTATACAGTATAAATAAAATATACAGTATATAACGAAAGCAGACAAAAAGAAATAAATTTCTCCATTCAAGTACTGAAAGTATAACATACGGAAGCTAACATTTTTAAAGAGAAGACATAAAAAAGCAATAAAAAATAGTTGGACATCTTTGTTTGGGTTTAGGCTGTTCTGTATAAAAATCAAATGAAAAGCATGCAATTAAAGATTTTTAAAAAATCACGGGAGATGATAAAAGAGTACAGTTTATATTTTGAATGGAGGATAAAATAAAAACATTGATTTCAAAATGATTCTGGATGTGAATAGCACCACATATAGGTACATGAAGAGAATTACAAGGCAAATTTTATTCATTCTTGTACAATATCTTTTAAAGTATTAACCTGACTGGTGAATTCATAATCCATCTCAGACTGGATCTTGTTCAGCAACTCTGTCATTACAATATCTGGTGAACGAAGTTGCAACAATTCCATTTCAAAAGTGTATCCAAACATTTCACTCATTTGGGAGTTAAGGTAGACAATTACTTCCATCAGCTTCATTACATCAGGTATAATTTCAATATCTATAGAAAAATAATATCCAAATGTTAACAGCTTTTTCTTCAATAATATGAAACTACTGAAATTTTTTGTATTGCACAAATTTCAGTTGTTGAATACCCTCAAAATTTTTTCATAAGTTTGATTTTTTGAGCATAAATGGTGGTATATTAAGTAAGTGCTCTATAATTGGATCATTTACACACAACCTACCTTCTGACAACCCACTCTGTTGATGAAATTGATATTCACTCATATGTTCACTGCAGAGCAACATATATTCCAAGGTATCTTGTGGTCTCAAGAACGAAAAAGTAGATTTTTTCAAAAGTACAGCTCCAGATACACCAGGTAATAGTAGAATACCTAAAGGTTTCAATCCAGCAACATGATACTGAACACAACATGAATAAAATCTTTCCCAACACCTAAAAATTTGATCATAAGATCTTAGAAGGCACATAAGTTTACGATATAATTTACTTACCAGCAAGCACATTGTAGGTACTCGTCAGTATTTACTTCATTTTCCTTCAGCTCCTTTTTGATCTCGTTATGAACAGCCATGGAAATTCTTTGTTTTAATGCAGCAGGAGACACATTTAGATCTGTGGATATTGCTGATCTTTTGTAGGTCTGAAAAATGTCTGTCATTATCCAAACTGTATCTACTAATATTGAAACATTTGTTATGAATCACTATAATTATTTTTTGAAATAGAGTGATAGGTTACATAGTCCATGCTTGCAAATACTAAATATTCACAAGCTTCTTTTCCACAACAACTTCTTAACATTTTCAAAAGAATAACTTACATTTAATGCTTTATTGATGATATGAAGGGGAAATCTTCCAGGATGGAATATGTACTGCAAATAAACCTGACTAGGATCCGATTCACCATCCAGGAATGGTGGCTGACTTTCAGGGGGTTCTTCCAATATTACAGGTGTCCAATCTCTTACATCATCTTGCTGCAAACAGGTACTATATACTTTACATTCCCCTACTTCACCACGCCACACAGACCATATTCTCGACATTGTAAGACTCAAATCAATGAGATCACTCTGAAAAATCAATAACACATTAAATGAAAAAGTCACCAATGCAATTCAATGAGAAGTAAGATAAATGAAAGAGAAATTAAGGATAAAATATGAAAAATGAGGCCAAAAAACACGTTTGAGTGGTAATTGAAAACATAATGCAGAACATCATTCATATATAGAAACATTCTATGTTTTCCTGTTAAAAATTGATATTTGTTTGCTCTTTTGACACTGAATCAGCCAATGTTGAAACAGTTGAAATGAACATATTTACCTCTGGAGCATAAAGACTGTGTACTCTAATTACTCTTATTTGATTTCCATTAAATACTGGCTTCAATACATGGAATCGATTTTCATTTGAAAGATAAATAGCTAGTAAAAAATTCTCATTTACTCCGTCTACTGTTTTACGAAGCACATGATTTTGAGCTAAAAATTATTAATGATACATACAATTTAATATTGTTTGAAATAACTGTTATTTACCTCCTTGTAAGTTTAAGGAATAATCCCCAGTTTCAGCCAAAATATTGATAGTTGAACTACACTGACTTTTTGTACATGACCAAAATTTCAAATGGCAGTCTCTTGTTAATGTAATGGCATAAGTTTCAGAATTAACCGAGTGTAGTACCAAACTAACAACATTATCTCCATCACTTACTTTTGATCTGCAAAACACAGACGAAAATTTTTGATTTTGAAATTTGGAAACTCAATTAGCCCACCTTAATTTTTCTGCTAGTCCTGACAGAAACCTTGGAACCAAAGATTCCATTTTAAGTTCTGAACAATAATTTTGTCCATCTCTTGCCTTGCGTACCAACAGAATTTCACCAGAAGGATAAACCAGTACAAATATTGCATCTTCTTCATCCAAAGACAATGTTGAGCTAGCCAAATATGGTAATTGAGAACTTGCTGAGCTTGGGCTACTGAAGATATAATAGGATGAAGCATTTCTTGTTTCCAAATCATTCGCCTCACAGAAAATGGAAGGCGCTGAAATATCTGAATGAATACCTAGAAGATCATCTGACTTATGAAACCTTTTCGGATGTGGAAAGACTAATTGATGAACACTGCAAACTGTAGGAACTAGTATGATAACTCTGTCATGAGTTTCGTGAACGGAAATTCCATCTAATATAGGAGTATCAATAAATCTAAATTTAACGCGATTTCCTGATAAGTTTATATCCAAACTGTGTTCAACCAGTTCTAATGTATCATTACTTATTCGCCAATAAATGAATCGATTTCTTGTGTAATGTTCTGACGAATTTTCGTAACAGAAACCATTAGCTCTATCTACGAATTTTATATCTTGAAGAACACTTTGAGTGCCGCCGGTATTAAGGTTAATCTCTTTCCATACTTCTGAAACTGTTTGATCTGGTATAACTTCTCGATAGCTTAAAGGATATTCCTCCATTTTAAATATAAAAGCCTAGTCTAATATATAGAAACCACACATATAAATTATATTCAATATAAAAAAGAAAGCGTTACATGTAACAGAATCTAAACATAGAACATAACCTTATCAAACATGGTAAACAAAACACTGAACTGACGAGTCGTTTTGTGTTTCGTTTATCAACAAGTAGTAAACTCAAGCGGAAGAATCAAGTAATTATTGGGCGTATTTACTTTGAGAATACCAGTTGACACAATTTTCGAGATCGAATGCCAATTCCTGCCTTATATCGCCCTAAATAATACAAATAAATTCCTTAGTAGTTATATTTTATTCAACATAAATTAGAAGTTATTATACATTATGAGAAAAAAGTTTTAAATCATTGAAACACAAACTTTGTTTATAAGATATACAGTCTTAATCTCCGCGATACAAATACTCAAAGCAATAATCAAGTAACTTGATTAATGCTAGCTGCTGATGCATTTCTAAGTAAAGGTAGTATCTCCTCCCTCTGTAAAAATATATCTCCATGTGAATTCATAATGTAATTTGTTTCTTGTGCAACCTGTCTTTTCTGCCAAGGAATGATAATTTTCTCTGAATTTCTGTTCCATCTTCTGTATACAAGACAGTTAAAGAAGGCCTGCAGTGGATTCAGGAACGCCTATATATAAAATGTAGGTTGAATAGGAATATCTTCGCAACTAATAACAATGAAATAAAATATTTCGTGATTTCATTTAAAATTATATTTCCAAAATATGCCTTCATCCTTCATTTATGATTCATAAGTGGCCGATAGTGAGCGTTTAACAGAATATATTTCAGTATTTATGTATTATGCAATAAAGTTAAACTCATCATTCATGTAATATTATTATTTATATTTTAACGATATTTATAGTTAATTTAGAAGCGTTTTGATGAAGCATCATACAAACCCTAATTATAGTTGATATTCTTGTAAAATTTTATGAACAACTAACAATATTGGTTATTTTATGAAATGTGGTTATAGAAACAGATTAAACATAAAATGAATACTAAGGATTTGGAACATGATAGAAGTCTCTATTGATCTCTATGTTATTTCAACAACGCACAGAATTTAAGAGATGACTCGAATTCGAATAGAAAATCTCACTATCCTGTGGAAAATGAATGTGTTTATTGAATATGCTGAAGGTGTTGCTGCCCCGAATAGATTATCGAATTATAATAGTTGCTAGGTATGTGTACATTTATCTTGAGTTCAGTTAGTTAATTTGTTGTATGGTTGACAGTTTTTAAGTGTTTTGAAGAAATTTTCTTGCAAAATACATTGGATTAGGTAACTTTTTCTATATGCGTAGTTATGTATTTTGTGCAGTAAAGTATTTTAGTAATATTTATGAAGATTCACAGAAAAAAAACATCTCCAATATTAATGAAAAGGAGTATATATATTCCGTTGTAGCTGCACAACCTTTATTATCTAAGCAAAAATAAATTTTTCAATTGTCAATTTGAAAAACTGTATGTAGCCAGTTCAATTATAGTACAAAAAGTTAGGGCCGTTTTCTGTACTTATAAGTTTAACATTATTTAAATCAACTTAATAAGTAATGAAAGTATCATAATCAATAATATTGTAATACCTATTGAAGATAAAAGTTTTAATTTGAAAAGTTCAAAAAAGGTAAAAAATTGAAAAAAATTAAATTATCGCGGAATATTATAGAAACCTACCATGCTATACCAAACAATACTGATGAAGTTCAAAGGTACATCAAACCATAGAACCCAAAGAAGAATACCGTTCACCAAGTTTGGAATCCAGCATATATAAAACACTAAATTTATAAGGAAAAACTTCATTTTAACTGCTTCAACTAATTCTCTCTCTCTGTTCGTAAATTGGCCAGAGACACCTGTTATTATTCTTTCCATGTCCTTAGTTGATTGTTTATATAAATTCGGGTTGAACACCATCACCAAAGCGATTGGCACATATGTCACTACGTAATTTGGGAGTATTCTGGTTATGACTGTGAGTAAAGACTTAGATACGTGACAGCTAAAACAAAATTTATCTTTTCATTTAAATGAACGTACAAATTGTAGGAATCGTAAGTTTTTGATTTCAATAAAGTATTGATATTGCTTTGAAGGTCCAATTACTAAATTTTGAACTTGAACTGGTTTACAAAGTCAACGTTAATTATTACTCAAAGTATATTGAATTTTATAGTGGGACCGTACATAAGATGATACCCAAGGTTCAGCACTAGTACCAACTTAAAACAACCAGATGCCATTACTAAGGGCATTTACTTGGGGGAGAGCTGTGAAACCGTAAGTATTTTTAATTTCACTTACTCCGCATCAGGAATGTATAAAATAGATAATCCAATAGAAGTCGTGAAAAATGGAGTCATCCATGCTACTATATGGTAATATTTCGAGTTGAATTCTTTTTCTTTCAGTACGAATTGCATGTCTAATGCGTAACAAAAAGTCCAGATCCACGTTGCAGTATAAAAATATTGAACTAGAGCCTGAAATAATCAAACCTATAAATTTTGTGATAGTCACAATGGAAAATTGAGGTTACTTAATATAAAACAAATACCAAACTTGAATCCATTATAAATTCCCCTAAATTTGAATGAGTAATTCTGTCTTATCACTTTATTACTAGAACGGAAGAATAGTATAACGATTCTTTTCAATATTGAAGATATTCCACTTGAATTGATGTGTTTACTTACCGAGGAAAGTACACAGAAAATAACCCCAGGATTGTCTCCTTTGACAGGCATAATATTACTGAACTTCAACCAAATAATTGACCTTAATAGAACACCTGCGAGTGTATAATGTCGAGGCAATTACATATTACGAGGATGAAAATATTAATCCTACCTGTAGATGCAAAAAGATCAGCTAAAGCTAACCATACAATTAATTTTCTACCTCTTGCTGCAGAAAACGAGAGCCATCTATGATTTTTAGCGTACTGCATCCTGGGTAAAATCTGAAAATATTCCATTATAATAATGGTTCGTAGCAAAAATGTACAAATATGTTTTTTAAGAATCCATGAAATTATTCACTATATACGAACATGAATGAGAACCTAGATTATAACTAGTAGCAACAAAATTTAAATTGAATAATTACTAAGAAACATATCAGAAGAACTATGTAACGGGTGATTTTCTAAGAGTTAAGTTTTTCAGGTTTGCGGCACTAGTTGGTAATGGCATCCAAACGTCATCTGTCAAAGTGAAAAGTTTTCGGTATACTCTGCCATTTCATCATAGAAAGACTTACAAACGAGCAACGATTGTTGAAATTTATTATAAAAATTCGTGCTCTGTGAAAAATGTATATCTTGTTACGTATATTGTTATATGTATATTTTGTTACGACCATATTATGGTCGTCATAATCGACCTGGTGAATCAACAATTCGTGCTGTTGTCACCAAATTTCGCACCAAGTTTACTTTGTTGAACCATTGTCTCGCATGTGTACATTGCGTACTGAAGAGAATATTGCAGCCGTAGCGTACAACGTTAATGAGGATCGTGAAATGTCAATTCGTCGCCTTTCTCAGCAATTGGGCATGTGTTACTCAACCACATGGAAAATTTTACGTGCTGATTTGGGTTTGAAAGCCTATAAAATTCAACTTTTGCAAGAATTGAAGCCAAATGACCTACCACAACGTCTAATTTTTTATTGAAAAATTGTGTTGAGCGATGAGGCTCATTTTTGGCTTAACGGATATGTAAATAAACAAAACTGTCGCATCTGGAGTAATGAACATCCACATGTCGTACAAGAATTACCGATGCATCCCGAAAAATTGACGGTTTGGTGTGGTGGCTGGTGGCATCATCGATCCCTTTTTCTTCAAAGACAACCGTGGAAGAAACGTTACCGTCAACGGCGAACGATATTGATCCATGATACGCATTTTTTTTTGCCCCAGTTGGCCGAATTGAACTTGGTTGACATGTGGTTTCATCAAGACGGTGCCACATGCCACCCAGCTCGAAAAGAATGAACGTGTTGAAGGATGAATTTGGTGAGCAGCTTATCTCTCGAAATGGCCCTGTGAATTGGCCGCCAAGATCATGCGAGTTGACGCCTCTGGATTATTTCTTGTGGGGTTATGTAAAGTCGTTAGTGTATGTGGACAAGCCGAACACGATTGAAGTCTTACAGGATAATATAACACGCGTAATTCCTGGGATACAGGTCAAAATGCTTGAAAAAGTGGCGCAAAATTGGATCTTCCGAATCGACCATTTGAAACGGAGCCGCGGACAACATTTACATGAAGTTATCTTTAAAATGTAAATGGCAAAGGCCAAGTTATCTATTTCAATAAATTTTTAATATATGATGCAAATTGAGTGTATTATTCGATTAAAAAAAAACTACGCTCAAAAAATCACCCATTAGATAGTTTCAATTGGTTTTAGAAAAACAATATTGAGATATATACTATGCTATCAATTTATATTTTATTTTTGGTCTGTCTCTCTTATTTACTGTTTGGATATATTATTTTTAACGCTTGGATTTCAAAGTTTTGCCTCTGCATTCAACTAAGGCTATGTGAAAAAATTCAATTTAAAATTTGCTCTCCCCTCTTTTGTTTATTTGGCAATTTATGAAAGTAGAGCTGTTTCTGCTCTCTTCAACTTCTTTGTGAGGAATAGTTTGGCAGAGGGTTTGAACCCCCTTACCCAAATATACGCCCCTCATTCCCTCTCATTCACAACCACTTCTTGTGGTTTGTAAATTATATTACGAGTATTTTCGTAAGAAAAATACCTACCTGGTAAAGTCCCCCTAATAACCCTAAAGTTGAAGAAATTATACAGACAATATTGTAGGCTTTAGTATTCAAAGTCCTCATAATAGTTATTCCAACATCCGTACCATTGCCAGGATGACAGCAAAAAGTTTGCATTGTGGGATCTGCCATTTTGAAGAATCTGGAAGGTTTTTGTCTTGCTTGAAACGAATAAACTGTTTTATTTTTACTGGACATGAATAAAACGAGTAAAAATTATATTATTTTATACGTATTCCAATATAGAGTATACTAATATACGAGACATGAATACTGCTTATAAGGAACATTTTTTAATGGACCTTTACTAAAGATACCAGCTAATATGTAGGAATTATACGGCAGTGCTAATAGTATGAACAAGAGTAGAGCGAGTGATGATGATACAAGCTTTTTTGATACTGGATTAGAGTTCGTAGTTAGAATTTGCCAAGCATTCAACTTAATTTTGATGAAATTTTTTTCAATATGAGCACATACCACGTTACAAAGGTTTTAATTTGGTTTGATATTTCACAAGACAAAAATTCCTACATATACGCCATATCAGTTCGATGAACCGAATGGGCCAGAATTGTCAATTCTTGGAAATTAATTTATATTGTTCGATGTCTGTTGAAGCTGCTGTTAAACATTTCTAATAGCTTCCCAAGAGCTATTGTTGACGTGCTAACAAATCCTTCTTTTCTTGAAAAAAGTTAATCAGAATATGCTTTTGAAATAGTTATTTAAGGATATAAGTAATCGTTATTCAAGATAACAATAAAGAATTGATACTGTAACATATCAAATATTCTATCTTTTCAAAGAATGACAAATTCGTGAATACAAGTTAAACATTGTTAAAACTTCGGTTGTTTTAATTTTAACTTTTCATATTGTTTTTCACTTTTTAGTGGAACTTTGACATCTAATTAATGGAAATTTATTATCACACTCATATTGACGGAATCACCTTATTTTCACTTGTATTTAACTTATAAATTCCTTACGAGTTTTCATAAGTTTTCAAATAACTTCTTCAATTTCCATAATTATATACATTATATCATATATTAATATTTACTTCTATTAATTTTAATTAGTGAAACGCTTTGGTAATTTATAATGTAAATATAAGTAGAAACTATATAATTGTATTTTATTATGTTTGCATTGATAATAGGTAACCTTCAAATAATTATTAATTGTTCTAAAACAAATAACACAGAGAAAATGGCTTGTAGAAGATTAAATCTATCAATTCTATGGTTACGTATGCTCGGTACAAAAATTATAGGTTATATCAGTTATCAAATGAACATTATTTGACGTAAACATTAAACTTACCGTTACTGGCTACCTTGAATCACAAGAGATTATCACAAAACATTCGAAATCATCCTTATATTATTGAATTCAGCACGTGTCTCAATCAAAATTGACGCGGTCTGACTCACTTTAATGTACTAAGAGTAAATTGTAGGTATAAGTATTTGGTGACAGTCGGAGAAGCCACAAAAATGCCCCTGCTTGAACAAGTCTTAATATTTCACATTCATGGATAGTTTTGTTTATTTTAATTTACAGTTCAACATCATTCCTGGCTCTGTGTTAGAGATAAAAATGATAGACATGTGCAGTGATGTGTATTTACCGATTTCCTTATCTTGTATTACAGAAGCATATGAAATATGATATCAGGAATCGTAAGGAATACTCTGAGAGTAATTTATTATCAACAGTTCACTGGGAGACTACCGTAAAGATTGTTAGTTTACTAAATTGGCACTGGCTAGTTTAATGAGAAGTCAAACAAAATTCAGTTTAGTTTCCAGATAACAATTTGCGTACTTTTTCTTTGTAGAACTTGTTACGAGAAAAATTATTGGAGAAAACAACTCGCTATATTTGACTCGGAATTTTTCGATGTTTCGGGCTACATAGTCATTATCAAGAGTTTGAAATTTTTGTATGTGACTTTGCTATTGGTGAATCATTTTTCTTTATTTTAAAATTTTTAGGAATTAGGAACACATGTCCACTGTAATGTGAAGTGTTTACTGAAAAATACTGTCTGGCTTTTCATATTTTCAACACTGTAACAATGTTCGTATAGTAAATGCTTGAAGTTGCTTAGTTTAAACTTCAATTTTCATAATATATATGATTTTTTATAAAAAATTTATTTAATTTTCTAGATAAAATTAAAATTCTTAAATAAACTTTTATTGATAAAGCAGTAGAATATAAAAAAATAAAAAGGGTGAAGACTTTATTCTAGCAAGAAGGTATTATAATAAGCATTTTCCATTAGCTCGTCCATCTTGATAAGGCTACAGGGGCCTGCAAAAAAATATCAAATTTAATGTTTTGATCAGATAAAAAAAATTTTTATGAAATAATTTCAAAACTACGAAAATACTGAACAACTTCTAAACCTAAACAGCTTTCGATATTTGTTTTGTTTATTGTTTTACTTAAAATTCTTTCAAGGAAGTTTGTTTTTTGGTACGATAATTTGCTGCAGTTAAAAGAGACCATGTTTGGATTTTTAGCTCAGTCTGAAAGATGTTGCACTTCGTTTAGAAAAATTTGTTTTTCCAAGTTTCCACATCTGTGAACTATTTTCATTTGGATTTTTTCGTCGTAGTAACGATACTCAGCAAAAATTGAAAAAATTCATAAATCTTCCATACAAATTGAGCTTAAAATAAACTTCTAATATTTGTTTTTTTTTGAATTTTGACGAAGTTTGAATTTGTCAAAAACACACTTTTTGTCTTCTGTTATTAATGAGAATGAAAATTCAGTAAAATTACTTGACATGTGAGAAACATTAATACAACAAAAAAAAAATAAATTAATAGTATTAAAAAAGTATAAAGATAAACTAAATATTGATGTTTTTTGTAAGCTTCATTCCATGTAGACCTATATTTCAGTTAAATATGCATGTAAATAGCACAAACAATGTTTTATAATTTCCTTTAATTATTTATACACCTTATAGAAAGTGTATAATAATACAATTTATAGACGTTATCTTGTAAAAATAGAAGAGATATGCTTTTTCAATGCATGTGGAGATAATGTAGTATTTTTCAGAGTGGTAGTGTTGTCGAAACATCAACAAATAGTGAAAAATATAATTCAAAATAAAGGAAAGAAACGATTCAATCTCATAAAAAAGCGAGCATAATAATAAAATCAAAACACTTCGATAAGTTTGAAAAAAGGCAAGCATTAAATTATTAACTGAGATTGAATTCTCGCTTACCTCTTGGTGAAACGTAATTAAATAAAAATTTAAATCAAACTCTGGGCTTTTCACAAATATTTGTGAAACGTAAACCAAGAGTTTGATTAAAGATTTTATTTTTGATTATATTATTGTAATTTCCAACAATGGTATAGCGAGAGCTGTGCCATGTAAGTGAATTGACATTTGACAGATACCTTATCGATGCATCATCGAAAACCGTAACTTACATTCTAAAACTCATCAGTGCATTGTCCATTCAGCGACATTATTTGACCGTCTGGGCACCTTCCTGGGGCATCTCGCGAATTTCCGACCATTGTTGAATTGGTGATAGTTTTCCGAGATTGCGTCGGACTATTTTGATGATTTTGACAACAAACACTCACAAAATAAAGATAAATCGCAAAGATAAGAAGTAAGATTTTTTGTGCTCGCATATTCGACAATCTGCAGTAGCGTTCTGTTTACTGAAAATTCATCGCATTGGTTTTTATCGAATCGTGAGAGATGATAATCAAATTTAAATCTCTCTAGTCCTATAAATAATACATCTACGAAACAAATAGTTCTTTATTTGCACGAAGTCAATATTAAGTGTTTTAGTTGTTTAGTCTGCTCAGTGAATTGAAAGCATTTGTATGGTTAACAATTAATTAAATTGGCAGTTCGAACTTTGTTTTTATTGGTTAGTTATAAAATTACTCATTTATTTACACATACTTTACTTATAATGAAACTCAACTACAAGGCATAGAGTCATCATGATTCGAAAATGTGTAAACAAGACTTTAAAATGACAAACTCGAGTGTTATTATATCATTAAGGGAATACCAAAGCACTTATTCGATGCGTAATGTTCAATTATAAAATTTTATACATAGTATTCAAAAGTTTAGATTAAAAAATCCAGTTGCACTCAAACAATCCAAATAATAGAAAGCTGGTATTAAAAATGAAGTAAATGCTACCACTATTAATTTCCCTAATTGATTTACCCTATAATTCATAAAATTAAATACTAAGTATATTGAAAATGAAACTTATTTGAATTGGCAATTTTCACTATATTTTTTGAAACATAAAATTCCTAAGTATAGAAAGACAAAGTTATATTTTGGAATTCCCACCAAACATAGTGAGAAGCTCAAAACAGAGTGAGTTTTATTCAAAATAAAATATCAATATCTAAGGGGTTTTCACAAGATGTAAAAATGAAACAAAATGTTCACTAAAAATGAAAACGTGATATATATGAACATATTGATATTTAGAACATAATGAAATATTCAACTGAATAAAATACATATTTTTATAGAGAGAAATTTACGGTTGTCTATAGAGATATTGAAATAAAAAAAGATCACGCCGAAAAAAAGATATAATATATGAGGATATAAAATTTTGTACATGTTTCTGATGAATTAATTTCAATTGATGTTATTTTTCATCTACTTTATTTGAACGCATTTCACTTCAATATTCCACCTATGTATGTCTTCTTCTCAGTCGTTCACTCTTGACAGAGTGGTCGTGGTCGTGTCTCGATCTTGTGCCACGGTGTCCCAAGCAATACAGCGCCACACTGTTCTATGAGTTTCCATTGATGCTGGAATGCGTCACAGATTTTATTAGATCTGTCCACCTAGGTGGAAAGCGCCCACGCGATCTTTTGTCCTCGACTTTCCCTTGGACCACCAATCGTTCGAAAGAGTCTTCGTTTCGGGTTATATGTCCAAATAATTTAAGGATCCGCAGCTGCACAGTCAACGATAACCTCTCTTTGATGTTTAGCTCCTTCAGAATCGAGACGTTGGTTCGATGTGCAGTCCACGGGATTCTGAGCAAGCGTCTCCAGCACCACATTTCTAACGCATCAATTTTGCGACGATCTTGCATCCTCAATGTCCATGTCTCAGCTCTGTACAAGAAGATTGGAAGACTAGGCATTTCATTATTCGAACCTTTGTGTTTTTGGTTATTCTGCGGTCCCTCCAAATCTTTGTGAGCTTTTCCACAGAAGATGTTGCTATGACGCAACGCCTCCAGATTTCGTCCTCGCAGCTGCCAGCGTTTGAGATCTTGGAGCCCAGATATACGTAGCTGTTGACTACTTCACATTCCGCAACGTTTTGAAGGTTCATCTGGTTGTTATTGGGGCGGTCCACGATCATAATTTTGGTCTTATCGCGGTTAATAGCGAGTCCAAACTCCCTAGCTGTGGTCTCCAGACGACAAAGCAAAGTCTCTATGTCATGTTTGGTTGAGGCTAAGCGAGTGGTATCATCCACATATCGTAGATTTGAAAATTTACGGCCTACCATGGATATTCCCTTGTCCCAGTCTTCGAGAACTATCCGCATGATGTATTCAGTGTATATGTTGAACAAAAGCGGAGATGATATACAACCTTGCCTGACGCCGCGCGCCGCTCCAGTTTTAAGTCGTTCGGATTCAACACCGTCAATTCGGACCGCGGCTGTGCGTTGTGTATGTATGTCTAGTTAATCATTAATAGATTGGGCCGATACTTGATGAAAATCTGAATACATAATTTAAATAAAACTAAGTATTTTTTCGATTATCACTATAATTAATTCAAAAAGATGACAATATCGTTTCGCCAACACAGTGATTTCATCAGATGTTGATGATTACATTGTCGACTGCTTGTATTTATCCTGAAGTGTGTGGAAATGACCAAAGAACACTGTCCTTCTTTTCCCTGTTTCCACTGTTCTTCATTCTCCTACATAAGAAGAACAGTGTTCTTTGGTCATTTCCACGCATTTCAGGATCAATACAAGCAGTCCACAATGTAATTGCTCAGTTTATCATCAATATCTGATGAAGCCACTGTGTTGGCGAAACGATATTGTCATGTTTTCGAATTAATTATAGTGAAAATCGAAAAACTACTTATTTTTATTTAAATTATGTCTAGTTAAACTTATTCTAATGTTCAGTAAAATTTCACTTTATTTTAATAGACTTTGTGGATGAAATGTTTACTGAAATTTTTTTATGAAGTGTTTATTGATTTTAAATTTTATTGTCATGGACTTTGTGGATGGAAAGTTTACTGAAGATTTATTTCATTTTATATTTCTTGTACATGAAATGTTTAGTGAAATTAATTTTAACAACTGTTTTACTATTTTAGTATCATTAACCATTTTACTAATAAGATATATTTTTGTAGAATATATACTTACTGGTTTACCTAGTTTTTTCTTTATTTATAATTTATAAAACATATTTCAATTTATCAATTATTCAGAGAAATAATATGGAAAATGTTAACTATCAGTTCAAAAGTGGACAAAAGAGTTCTTTTTCAATTTTTCATTTTTAATGGATAAAACTGGTGGCGTAAGTGAAATAGTCTTCAAGATATGAACATTTTATTGGAATATAAAATCTTAATTGATATTGGAATTTTTATATACTGCTTGACCAGTCATGTTTGGGATGAGAGAAGTCTGAAACAAAAAAAATCAGTTAGAATATGCAAGTATAAAAATATTTTATAACAATAAATACGTAATGAATAATGAAACAAAATATGGTAACTAAAAATATCAATAATAAAATAGATATACAATATCAGAAAATAATAATAGTGAAAAACAATATCAAATATAAAAATCTTAATCTACAATATCAATATTTAAATATTCAATTATTTAACTGAATCTTTAAATAATGAGTAATAACATGTGATTTTTTTAGAGGTATAGAATTTTAAGTTGGCATTACTGTTGAAGATGGCGACCGATTTAACAGCTGAAAAGTGATTTATTCTCAGTTTGGTTTGGCAATTCATCATGAATAGACTCATGCCTGAACAACGCTTGCAAATAGTGCAATTTTATTTCGAAAATAATGGTTCTGTGTGGAATACGTATCGCGGACTACGTCGTAAAATTTTGTTTAGCAATGTGAGCATTTTGGTTGAATGGCTACGTGAACAAACAAAGCTGCCGCATTTGGAGTGAAGATATTCCTCAAGTGTATGTCAAAACACGTTACATCCAGAAAAACTGACTGTTTGGTGCGCTTTATGGGCTGGTGGAATCATTGGTCCGTACTTCTTCAAAAACGATGATGACCAGAACGTTACAGTCAACGGTGATCGGTATAGAGCCATGATCACTAACTTTTTAAATTCAACAACCATGATGTACAGGAGCTGTGGTTTCAACAAGACGGTACAACATGTCACACAGCTTGTGCCACAATCGATTTATTGAAAGACACGTCTGGTGAACGCCTAATTTCACGTTTTGGACCTGTTAATTGGCCTCCAAGATCTTGTGTTTTAACACCGCTAGACTACTTTCTGTGGGGCTATGTAAGTCATTGGTCTATGCGGATAAGCCACAAACGCTTGACCGTTTGGAAGACAATATTCGCCGTGTTATTGCCGATATACGGCCTCAAATGTTGGAAAAATTCATCGAAAATTGGACGTCCAGATTGGACTACATCCGAGCCAGCCGTAGCGGTCATATGCCAGAAATCATATTTAAATTGTAAAAATTCTTGTCAATCGAACGATCCATCGTTGTTCTATTGCAATTTGAAGTTCCATACCTCTAAGAAAAACACCTTTTACATCCAAATATATTAGAATCAGTATTTTTTCTAGTGAAATATATAGCCTATAGCCCTCACAAATGACGTGGATTTCTATTGTTAAAATAATTTTCGAAATAGGTTTAGTCGATCCTGAGATAATCCCCTCACAACACAAACTTTACCTTTTTATAATATTAGTAAAGATAATTTACTTAAGACATAAATATCAATTATATATTTAATGACGAAATAATAGTTTTTCATTTGGGAAGTAAAATTAATGAAATTTAGTCGAATAATGACTATCGATGATATTTCGTGACTTATTCGAAAAATTAAAACTCACAATTCAAAACTCATCAATGCACATCCCGTCTATTGATCTGATTTGACCAACTGGGCACCTCCCTGGAGCATCTTGAGTGTTGACTTTAAGTAGTCTTAATTTCTTAGTTGGTACTTTCAGATGCTTCATCGGTATTGTACGCGCGATATTTTGAGGATTTTGGCAAGAAACACTGAAGATGAGAACGTATATCGTAAAGATAAAGAATAAGAAGCTAAGTGCTCGCATGTTTAACGAGTGTTCAACGCGATTTGATCACTGAAAGCTTTGAAGCATCAGTATAAATACTAAACGTTTCAGGATGATCAAATAAAATCGTATGCACAAGTAGCTCTTCATTTGAACGAAGTCAATATTTAGTTTCTCCGGTAGTTTCTCTGAATTGAAGTGGCCATTAGTTGAATTAGCATTTTGAATTTTGTGTCTGGAAGGTTAGAAATTGTCTAGTTGATTGTTTTGTCTGCATTCAACATTAATTTATTCATAGACAGTATTCCACGCTAATGGTGGCCTTCTGGAGTTGTGAAGTCTCAAGTGGTGAATAGAAACGAAATCATAATAAGTTAGAGAAGAAGAAATCTATTATTTTTTCGGTAGATGGCTGTAGTGATCGATATTTCGTAAAGTATCGATCCAACAATTTCAAATTGATGCTCATTGTCAAGATGATATTCCAAAACTAAAAATCTTTTCAGTCGTTTTTTGTTTGGTGTAGCGCAAACGTATAATATTAAAGTACTAGTTGGGGTATATTTATAAATTCAATGGACGATGAATCAACTCTGTGATAGTACATATTTAAATGAGAGGAAATAACAAAAACTTGTCTAAAAATCACTGACTGAACAATTCTTTATTCGAATAGTTTCGTCTTTTACGGCATTATCAAGAATGTATATTTAGGGGTATCTATATCTATGTCTATATCTATCTCTATCTATCTATATCTATATATTAGGGGTATGTATATCAAGGGGTATATTTAGTTGATGTAAAGGCCATAACCGGTGCTTCTGCGCTATGTAATTCAAAATTGACATTACAAAAGACGTAAGTTTTTTTATAGCTTCAGGTATATATAGCTAGATATAGCTTCAGATAAATAAGTATTATTACTTTGATTGTCAGTATAAATTGCTATAAAGTTGAACATCACTCAAGTTATTGCTTACCAAAAATTCATTACAAATAATGGACCAAAATAATAAATAATAAAAACAAAATTAAAAGAGAAGACAAATCAGGTGTTCACCAATTGAATTGTGGAACATGTATATATATATATATATATATATATATATATATATATATATATATATATATATATATATATATATATATATATATATATAGGTAAAACTAGTAGGAATTTCGGTACTAGAATACAGGAACATAAATATAGCTTCGCGCATAATAAAAGTAATTCGAACTATGCTAATCATATATTAACAGAAAACCATACTTTTGATACGAATTTCAAAATTTTACACAATATAGAGAGAAGTAGTGAATTAGATTATTGGGAAATAGTGGAAATAAATCGGCTTAAAAATTCTGGAAATTTGCTCAATGAACAGATAGAGTTAAACAATTCACCCTTGTTAAACATTTTCAGGTAATAGAAATTATATGTCAGAATGGAATATATTAGGTAAAACCCAAAGCCATAGAATCCCAAATTCCCTGATATTTATACCTGTGTTTTTCAAATTGTTGTTATTATTCTGTAAGCATCTGAAGAAGTCGTTTGTAACGACGAAACGCGTCATGCTATGTACTCTATACAGTGTAAATCATAAGTTCAAGTGTTTGAATTTAAGTTTATATTCAATTATAATGGGTTTACATCAAGTAAACGCCAACACTATTAAATAAATAATAATGAACCAATTGAACTCTACATTGAACTTAAAGATGAATATAAACATATTAATAGATTAATTGTAATTGCATCAGTTATTTGCGGTATAATATAACTAGTTACTGAGCTAACTATTTGATGGAAAAGTTTGCTTTAATTTATTTTAAGAACTCACCAATGATGATAATGAAAGATTTCAATAAAATTCATATCTACACTTTCCCCAGAAGTCAAAAATTTGGCCATCGGGGCATCTAACATTAAGGGAAAATGTCAATTTCGGCATGGGGGATGATATAGTAACATTCGCGAAAAGTATCACAAAAATGGAAAGGAGAAATTTGATAGAAAACATAACGATTAACCTGAAGATAACTGTTTGAAACTCAAGGATGAAAAACTCAAATGTTTTTCGACACTAAGCTAAGAATATGTCCTAACAGGAAAACCAACGAAACCAAAACCTAACATTGCGAAAAGGTATGCTCTCATAGGTTATGTTCGGATAATGAATATGTGTAATTCGATAAGAATATTTGTGCAAAAAAAGAAATAAACGACAAAAATAATTGAAATAATGATTTTAAGGTTTTATTTGGTTTTTAAACATTCTAGAAGTCACTATTATTCAAAGATAAATGAATATCGAATACGAATTCATAATACGTAGGAAAGGAATCTATAGCACACCTATTTCTTGATCGTTCTACCACCTATTATTCTGGAATTATTTAATTTATCAGTAAAAATTCAACTAGAGTAACTAATAATAATAATAATAACAATAATAATAATTATTATTACTTCATTAGAAAATTCATACATACATGGTGTTGCTAATATTGTTAAACATACTTTATTCATATTGCATTAGTATAACTTTACAATTGAATATAAACTTAACTTAGTGTTTGAATTCAAGTTTATATTCAATTATAATGGATTTAAATCAAGTAATCGCCAACACTATTCAATATAACTTTACATACTATAGAGTACTAAAAGATGGGATACAGCACTATAGCTTTTGTTTACAGGTTACAGATACGGTATTATGGACATGTCCGGCCGAGAGATTGAAATATTGGAAGAAAATGGGAGTCGGATCAGCAAAAGAAAAAAGCTGAAAGAACTGCATCCAACCAGGCTTTGAGTTTAAATATGATAAAGTTCTTCAACCAAACTGCGTCTGGTAGTACAGAAACACCTGAATCTATAGATTCGACTTCTACACAACAAACGTCCAAGATACCGTTAGGAAATGCTCCAGATGCACTGAGTACCGAGACTACCGACTGCGAACGTCAGTTAGATGTAGAGTTTGGATCATGCTCTAGCCAATCAAAAGTTGACGCTGAAACTCTTGTGCTGTCATCAAGCAATGAAAAAGAACAGATTGACATAGATTCTCCAATTCGCAGCGGCGACGCCAGTACCATATAGTTCAGCAAGTACTTGTTAATTCGGATCCAGGATTGTGGACGTTTCCCATAACGGATTCACAGCTTCGTGACATAGTTCAAAGCGGCCCCACACAGTAATTAAATAGGGGTGATGAATGTTAACCCAAAAGTGATGATCACAGACACTTTTCCAATTTTTATTTCTCGAGAAACCTAAATAATGGTGAAAATCAACATCGTCGCTGTTTGGTTTATTCCAATTCTTAGAATAAAGTTTATTGTTTTCCATGCAGACTATTTAGCAATTCACATACTCAGATGGTGCAAAGAGGGTGTTGTGACTGGAAACTTCTGAGTAGCATTTAACATAGTTAACTTCAGAGAAAGGTATAAATCAGGGCGAAACAATAGACCAAGAAAACGAAAGGCTAATACGTGAATCTCAAAAACATTGGCACACTTTGTTAGAGAGAATAATTGACATAATTAATTTTTTGGCCTCTCATAATCTTGCATTTAGAGGTCACAGAGAATCTCTCAACTCAGGTGACGTTATTGAAAATTCCGGTAATTTCATAGATTTATTTAAACTGATATCGAAATTTGATCCTACTTTACGAGAACACATGAAACGCATTAATGACAAACAACTTTCACACCATTATTTAAGTCACGATATTCAAAATGAATTGATCATATTGATGTCAAAAACAGTTGTCGATGAAATTATTCGTGAGGTTAAAGAAGCTAAGTACTATTCTTTTTCGTTCGATTGCACTAGAGACAGTAGTTGAGTTGAACAAATGTCGGTTATCTTAAGATTTTGTGATACGTCAACTGGCACAATAGTCGAACATTCTATAGGATTTCTAGCTGTTACTGAGACAACTGGAGACAATTTAGTCAATGCTATACTGGAACATCTAGAAAAATACGACTTAAATGTTCAAGACTGCCGTGGCCAAGGATACGACAATGTAGCAAATATGATAGGTGTAAATAGCGGAGTTGAAACTCGAATATTGAATATTAACCCTAGGGCATTTTTCACACCTTGTAGCTGACATAGTTGGAATCTACTGTTGGTAGATGCAGCAAACTCATCTATGGCAGAAAAACTTCTTTTGGTTTCATCCAAAAAATTTATTTGCTATTTTCAAGTTCAAGCAAACGCTGGGATTCAATTAAAAGACAAATTAAAACTTACTATGAAACCTTTATCAGACACAAGATGGGAAAGTAGAGTCGAAGCGATAAAGGCCGTATAATTGCAATTCGATGAAGTGATTGAATGCATCGAAAGCTTGAAAAATCAAACGGAGCAATCAGACACTCTCAGTGATTGCGATTCGGTACTAAATGACATCTTAAGTTTATAATTTATCGTATCTTTACATGTGTGATATGAGACATTATCGCGAGTTAATATGATAAGTAAATTATGGCAATCAGTACAAATTCATTTAAGCATTGCTCTTGAACATTTACACACATTTCGTGAATGGATAAAAGAGTATCGGGAAACTGGATTCGAAAAAACCCTGTATGATATTCGGCAATTTCAGAAAAATCAGAAAATTTCTGTTCCTTTAATGAAGAAATATAAATATTTAGTAATAATAAGTAAATTATGGCAATCAGTACAAATTCATTTAAGCATTGCTCTTGAACATTTACACACATTTCGTGAATGGATAAAAGAGTATCGGGAAACTGGATTCGAAAAAACCCTGTATGATATTCGGCAATTTCAGAAAAATCAGAAAATTTCTGTTCCTTTAATGAAGAAATATAAATATTTTTAAATCTACACTTCAAAAAATGTGTGTAATCAGGACAGCAGTCAGTACATAATTTATCATTTTAATTTTTTTCATGCTTTATAAGGTACCACCACAAATTCAAACAAGACAAGGGTCAATGATCTATGCATCGGTAAAATATCATGTAAACATAATTTAAAATATCGACAGTTTCTGATTTCTTGATTCTGTGATTATTTTTAAAGGGATAATGGCGCCAAAGAATAATGTTCGTCACTTAAAACCGCGCTGTTGCTTAAGTTTGTGTCTGATTATGGCTGAATTTGTTTTTAAAGAAAATTAACTACAAGTTAAGGTCGCCACAGAACAGGGGGAAATCTATACATCAATAGCTGACTTGGGATACAGCAATAGCTGATTATTCCAACCGAAATGAAAAAAAAAACTGTTTCTCAACAGTTTTCTGCATAATAAAGAAAAGAAAAGAATAAAATGAATTAAAATAAATAGGGCAGGAAGGGTGGTTCATGTAGAATACACAGGAACCACATGCTCAATATCAAAAAAAATTTGAAAACCACAGAAAAAAAAGAAAACTACCTAAAAAACCAACTCAATTATTTTTCTTCAGAAGAAATTGCTTACATTTTTCTTTGAAAGCTTTCGCTTTGCAAATGAGGAATTCATTAGGGATACTACTCATTACATTAACAGGAGAAAGAACGTTTAAATAGGGTCCTATAAAAGCAAATAATAGACAACTTATGTCTGAACCTTACAGTAAGACAATGGACGTCTGAACTAAACCTGATTTTACGGTGTATTTTTTTTTATAATTCAATGTGACCCTAAAGGATCTTTTGGCCTTAACAATAAGTCATCAGGCATCAACAGATTATTTTTTTTTTTTTCGCTGATAGTGACCATACTTATAGGTTTTACTAGGACACATGCGCCAAGGGGCCCATCAAGGCGACTTTTTTTCTTCATACACAAACATGACCAAGCCTCGGATAGGAACGGATTATTAACATTAAGGAAAAAACAAAGGAATATGCAACGCTGATCTCAAAATTTCAGTTGAAGTATATTAATATAACCTACTATTGATTCATATACTTTCATGTCCTTGAGCGATAACAAGAAATTTTTTTTTTAATAATATGGCTTTTTAGTAACCAAGATTTTATGATACGAACACAACATATGTAACTTTTTACGTTTCTACATATTGTAACTCAACATATTTTATTTTTCAACCACTCGTAATCCTTTTTATTTTGTGGAGATAGTTTTAGTATACTGATTTCTCTATAATTTATCAATGTAAGAGGTAAATATAAGGTAATATAGGGTTTTTCAAAAACTACACTAAAATTACAGTTACGAACCCGGAAAATACATACTGGATTGATACACAACTATAAAACTAATAATCAAAAAAGCTTATGGTTATTCAGTAATATTAAAATGAATATCAATTAAAATCTTCGAATAATTTACTACAAAAAATTGATTGTCATTATCAAAAAGTTATCATCTTCAAGCTCAAAGTTCTTGGAAATTCCTCTTTGAGTTCAAAATTTGAATATGCTAAGCGCAAAAATTCAAAGGACACTTCGTGATTCAGTTTTGTGTGTTCTTTGAAAATATGCAAACGGATTTCGAAAACTTATATACATGGTGTTGTTTTAAAGTTTAGAATACTTTCTACATTTTTGTTGGCCCGGACCTGGAATTTCTTGTGATTACTTAGTGGCTCAATTAGGCTATGTATAAGACACAAGAGTGCCAAAAACCAACAAATGTACGGGGTGGTATGTCAGTAATGATACCAAGACTAAATCAGCAAAAGTAATAACACACCTTGTAAAAGCTAAAAAAAATAGATTTGAGGGACATTGTTCATGAGTGGTTCACATCATACTTATCTGATAGGTACCAAAAAGTCAAATTCGGTAATGCTTTATCGTCAGCTATTAAGAGTGTATACGGTGTTCCCCAAGGTACGATCCTTGGGCCCTTACTTTTCATTTTATATATCAATGATATTGTAAAATACGTGATTTTAAGAATTGTGATTTTCTTTATTTGCGGACGATACTATGATTTACATTTCTGGCTCGGATGTTGATGCAATGTTCAGGCAAGTTAATCAGGAACTGAACAGACTATATATTTGGCTCTATGACAATAATCTTAAAGTGAATATTAAAAAATCAAAATACATGTTAGTAGCAACAAAATATAAAATGAAACACTGATATTGAAAACGTAGAACTTAAACTTGAGAATAACTCTTTGGAACGTGTTCATGAAATGAAATATTTGGGTATAATGATAGACGAATGTCTGAACTTCAAATCCCATGGTGAACATATGGCCAGAAAAATGTCGAAAAAAGTTGGTTATTTGGGAGACTTAGTAACAAATTAAATTTGAATACTAGGTTCTTGCTTTTTAGGACTATTATATTACCTCATATCGCAACATTGCAACTCAATGTTGTGTAACTTAACAGACACAACAAAAGAGTTCAACAAAAAATTTAAAATAGGGGCCTGAGAATTGTTCTTAAGTGCAATAGACGAAACTCTGTCAAGAGAATGCTTGATGTTTGTAGACTAATGAATGTGAATCAACGTATTTATAAACCCTAAGATTTTATTTATAAAATGAGCAAGATATGCTGCACATGTATTTGAGCGAAAACCTACAATTTAATTGTGATGTGCATGATCACGAAACGCGGCATCGAAACGATTTTTATTTAAATACGTTCCATACATGAATAAGTCCACGTTTAGCCAAGGTCTTAAGTTATTTTATTATTATTAAACTCTAAAATTATAAAAATTTTATAAAACTATATCAGTTTCTTATATATTCGATAATATAGTTTAAATTGTAAGTAAATAGTGGTTGTAACGAATCTTATTGTACTGAGTAGCTTTTGCTGATAAAGGTATATCATTATTATTATTATTATATTATTATTTTAGTTACTTAGATCGTCAGACCCGATAAATGGGGTATTTATAGAACCGTCTTGATGACATCTATTCACCCTGTAAGAATTTTTGTTTATTAATGAAGCAGTCTGTATATATGAAGAACTTGAAAATGAGGTAGTACTTGCCAGTTCACCCAAAAAGTTTTTCACAATTACCAAATTCAGTATATCCATGACCATTTGGGCATCGTTTTGGATTATCACTACTTTGAAAGTGAAATCTATAAGTCATACTTATTAACATAAAGAACAAATAATATAAGAATATGTACATTCTTGAAGGCATGATGAAAACTTGAGGGTTAAAAATCGTTGTCATACTTATAGAAGCGGAGATTACCGGAAAACCACGTAGTTTTGAAATTGTCGAACAAAAACACCAGAAGATTTCGTAATATATTATTAAAGCGAAGCGTAAATGAACGTCGTCAATTATGCAATTTCCGTTGATGAACGCATCAGACATTTGCGTTGTCGTAACCGACATTTGATTTTGGAAAATTCATTTTCCTGTTCACAGCACGACGATTTTCAGTAGAATGACCCACTGATAATAAAGTAGGTCAATGGACAAAAAGGTTGAAGAAGTTCTTGCTCAGAAACGTCGGCAGGTAAAATTTTGATCTTCTCAATTATCTCTTAATACTTTCTCGCAATAAAAGAATTAATCGCGTTTTTAACGAAATATTAAAATATTTGATTGAGGAGGGAGATACGTGTTGAAGTTCCATGTCATATTTATTGATTTTTAACTTTGACATAAACCATGTCAACTTCATTATTTTATTCAATAGCATTCAATGTAATAGCATTCTTGATAATGCCGTAAAAGGCGAAACTAGTCGAATAAAGAATTGTTCAGTCAGTAACTTTGAGACAAGTTTTCATTATTACCTCTCATTTGGACTTAAATTGAACACATTTTGAAAAATATTGCTTATATTGTTCACTACAATATTGTTTCGTTATACAATACCTTCATCAGGTAGTTGAAAACTGAGTACAACAATGAATTAACTTAGTTTATATACTTAGTTTATATTTTGTTAACCTCGAGTTTTCTTGTATTTATTAATTTCGAGACCTTTCAGGAAGTTCAGTTTCAGTCCTTTGTCTATGTGTAGGATTTCGTAATTGGTTTTGAAATTATGTTTGTTGTCGATGCAGTGGTTTGTGATTGTAAAATCTTATTTTTAGTTCTTGTAGATTCTTAGGTGTTCTCTATTTCTTGTATCAAATGTTCTACCTGACTGTCCAATGTTAACATTTTCCACATTCACAGGATAACTTGAAGACACTCGAGTTCGAACTTATACAAGTTAACCTGTGAATGTGGGAAATGTTACATTGGACAGTCAGGCAGAATATTTGTTACTAGAATAGAAGAACACCTATAAAGATACCAGAACAAAAAATCAGATTCTACATTCGTAAATCACTGTATCGACAACCAACATAATTTCTTTTTTTTATTTATTAATAGTGTTGGCGTTTACTTGACGTAAATCCATTATAATTGAATATAAACTTAAATTCAAACACTTGAACTTATGATTTACACATTATTAGCCTCATTATTCACTACATAGCATGACGCGTTTCGTCGTTACCAACGACTTCTTCAGATGCTTACAGAATAATAACAACATTTTGAAAAACACAGGTATAAATATCAAGGAATTTGGGATTCTATGACTTTGGGTTTTACCTAAGATATTCCATTCTGACATCTAATTTTTATTACCTGAATAGGTTTAACAAGGGTGAATTGTTTAATTCCATCTGTTCATTGAGAAATTTCCAGAATTTTAAAGCCGATCTATTTCTACTATTTCCCAATAATCTAATTGACTACTTTTCTGTATATTGTGTAAAATTTTGAAATTCGTATCAAAAGTATGGTTTTCTTTTAATAAATGGTTAGCATAAATCGAATTACTTTTATTTTGAGCGAAGCTATATTTATGTTCCTGTATCCTAGTACCGAATATTCTACTAGTTTTACTTATATATATATATATATATATATATATATATATATATATATATATATATATATATATATTTCTTGAAATTGATTTATTGCCTGTTTAAGATATTTATTTTGATTGTTTTTAGCAATAACAGGCTTTTTAATATGAAAAAGTTTATTTTTGCTAACGTTTCGTTGTTATATTATATATTGATTTTTTGACAAAGTTGTAATATAACAACGAAACGTCAACAAAAATAAACTTTTTCATATTAAAAAGCCTGTTATTGCTAAAAACTTTCAAAAAATATATATATATATATATATATATATATATATATATATATATATATATATATATATACCGGGAAATGTTCCACAATTCAATTGGTAAACACATCATTTGTCTTCTCTTTTAATTTTGTTTTTATTGTTCTTAATGTGTCTCGATAATTTATTGTTCGTTTTGAATGAAATATTGAAATTATGTTTTTTTAAAAGCTTTTGACTTTTTGACTGACGGTTCAAAGTATGTTAAACGATTATGTTTACGATTTCTATCCGACTGATAAGGAAATGCTAATCGTAGGCTTTCCGATAGAGTTTTTTGTGAAAATTTTTGACACTAGTTGGCTTTCATAATTAGTATTAACCGCAATCTTTTTAATGATGTTCAGTTCTTTATTGAAGTTTTCTTTAATGAAGTTTTAGTGAATAAAGTGTCAATCATAAGTTCAGGTGTTTGAATTTAAGTTTATTACTCTTTATTTACAATTTCGTCGTAAAAACCATCCTTGGACTTCCACGAACATTTGAAAAAAGAATTGGCAAAATTGCTCCAGTCGTTGTTGAGTTATGCGCTTACCAACACATTGTCGATTCATTTTTATATTATAGATAATAAATACATCGATTAAATACTCACTATTCACTTTTCGTTCACTTCAGTTGAATATATGAACACATTCATGGTTATAATTCAGGACCGTTCCTGTGGGACACTTGCCTGGAGAATCACCTACATTAGGTGTCGTCATGTATGTTTCTTCTCTATTGCTCATGTTATATTCATTAATTTTAGGTAATGAGTGATGGGTAAAACACTCGTACTTTGTAACTTGAACGAAAATTATCAAAGCAACCACAAATGTAACGTACTTCATGTTGTATCGTTTTCTACACAAGACAAAAATTCATATCCACTAATTTTATAAATAATAAATGAATCTGATGCGTGGAAGTTTCTAAATAATTATTCTGGGAATATAATAAACACAGCAATTAGGGAATTTTGATTAATGCAGATTTATTCCTTTTCCTTATGACATAATGGTAATCCCGATGAAGGTCAATACGAGTTATTTAATTCTATTTATTGTTTTGTCTTTGTAAAAAAGGTTGGAGCTAACAGTTGTTTAGAGTAGAATGATTTGAACTCCTAAAATGGATGGATTTTATATATTTTAGTATAATATTTATGAAATCACTATATAATGCGACAGCGGTTCTAAAACTTTTTGCTCTGTACATCTATCGTGTTTCTTCACATAAACCCCTTCCTCCCTATGAACATATCGAAACCAAAAACAATGATTTTATCTTTCGCTGTACTAGAGATTTCGACGAAAACTCTTTCTCTGTTGTATAGGGTCTACGTAAGATCGAAATTGAAAGATGCTTCAATAATAAATATAATGAATAAATGAAATAGCCTTTATTGCTTTGTATTTTTACAATAACTTGATATATGCCTACTTGCTTGAAAACTAAATATACATCCTAATTCTAGTTTGTATTTAAGTGAACGGCAACTGGTTCCTTTTGTTGGACAGTTTGTCTGCCGACAAAGGCCTCCTCTAAAGATTTCCACGTATTCATGTCTCTTGCTAATCGGCTCCATACTGGGCCAGCTATTTTCCGAATGTCATATTTCCATCTTTTGTTTTCTCCGCCATTTATATCTCATTTTATTCGTTCCAACGCTAATTCCAGTTCTTGTAGTTTTTCCGTGGTTCCTAGTGGTCGACAGTTTAAAGTCGCTATATGTATATCGTTATATTGTATTTTATTATTTTCTATCTTTAGAGGGTGTTGGTCAACTTCCTGACGAGGACCAGTCGGCTTGGGGAAGTAATATATCATGCTTCAATAATATGGGCTCCTAAATACAGTGCACAGGTTGACAACAAGGAAAGTGTTTGCAGCCTCTTGGAATATCTTAGCTTCTGATGGCTTCTATTGAAACTAGGGTTTTCCGCAGAATATTTTACTTGAGTTTTTCATTTCCATTCATGTGAAGAGTCTGCAGCATTTACTACTATTCCTCTGTCGTAATTTTGTGTCGTAAGCACCCTTTTTTATCTCCAGACACCACGAATAAATATTTTGAAATTCTCTTCAATACATAACCTGTGTAATATGTGGAGCAGGAAGTGAGTAACGATCTATTTAACACTCCGATAAACAGTATCCGACGCACTTTACTGTCTTAGGGCCATTTGTATACATTTTTTCTTTCCGTGTATGTAGGTATACGATGTAGGTTCAAAAGAAAAGGTGAATTTTCAATTTGCGCGGGCTGTGCACATTCGATTATCGAAATTTTTTTTATTATGTTGGTATACACACGTTCCAAATATGTTGACGTCATAAGCCGTTTTGGATTAGTAGTTTGTTTTTGACAACTGAAAAGTTTTGCACATTTTTGTGTGGTCTTTGAGTTTTTCTTTTGAAAAAAATGGATCAAAGGATCTGAATTAAATTTTGCGTTAAAAATGGAATAAAATGGTCCAACGCACTTAAAATGTTGATTGCGGAGAATCTACTTTGTCCCAAAAATGTGTTTATAAGTGGTACAAGGCACCCCAAGCATCCCATTCAGAAATGTGAAGGTTTTGCTAACTGTTTTCTTCGATTGCAACGGCGTGGTGCGCCATGAGTTCTTGCCAAGAGATCGTAAGGTTAATAAGGAACAGTACATGAAAGTTATGCAACGCAATACTGCTCAAACGATCAGAATTGTGGAAAAACAAGCATGGATTCTGCATAACGATGATTCATCAGCTCACACATCTGTTGTTCGTAATTTTTTGGCAAAGAACAACAAGGTTGTCATGCCTCAAGCACCGTATACACCAGATTTAGCTCCCTGCGACTTTTTCCAATAACCAAAACTGAAGAGTCCAATAAAAGTGGAGCGTTATAAGATAAAGTTTATTTATCTCATGAATTACGAACTGATGCCCATATCAAAACGCTCAAAGCAGAAGTTTTTCGAGGATTGGAAGAAGCGCTGGCGTAAGTGCATTATATCTGAGGGGGCTTACTTTGAGAGGAACAAAATGGATATTGATGAATAATAAATAAACACTCTTCGAAAAAATTCAAAATTCATCTTTTCTTCTGAACAAACCTCGTATATTGTTTTTTTTTCATCTGAATTGTTTAAATATTTGAGTGTTTCCAGATTAAGTTTTGTTGTTCGTTTTATTTTTTTCCTCATTTTTATAGGTTTTTTCTCTCTTTATATTCACGTTTATATTGAATTTTTTCAGTTAAATTGTTTTTTGAGAAACATTTGAGTTTTTTCTGTTTCATTTATATTTATTCGTTATCACCTAAACCATTCATATTTATATTCAATAATATCTTATAATTAGGTATTTATGACATGTAAGGCATATATAATAAATAAATAAATAAATAGATAGATGAAAAATTAACGGTCTGATGTTGAAGTTATTTTTGATGCAGCCAAGTAACTCCTATCAACAAGAAATACAGTTTTATCGAGAAGGTTTTTTATTTCGGATATTAATTCGATATTTCATGAAACACTCCAATTTTCACTTTAAGTTGTTTTCAATCTTAAATTCTGTGAGCCTTAGAAATCGATAAAATTGAATGATATAAGAATTTCGAGTTGTTCTTTTCATAAAATTCAAAGAGAGGTTACAAGTTTTTATGGAAGAACTGTTCAAAAATTTGAAATATGGGTACTTGCCATTTTAAAAGAATATATCTTTACAAGTTCCAAAAACAGTCCTTATTTGACCATCTGGACATCTTCGTACCCCATCACCGAACTGGTTAGTATGCAATGAATAAGCTATGTCGCAAATTAAGCACAAAAAGAAACAGAAGATGAAATATTTGGCCGAATACATTGTGGGCATTTCAAACTCTAATTGTTATTGTCTCGTATATAATTCATTAATTCAAGACGCTACATCTTTTGAGGAAAACGAAAACCGCATAATTACGATATAACCTAAACCAACTGATTAAACAATCTCAATTTCTATTTCAAAGTGACCGTTCTGTCTTTATAATCATACCACAATAATCTTGCTATCACAAATCATAAAAATGACAACATTTTCCCATTAACAATGTTTGAAAATCATCTCGAAAGCAAGAAAACGAAATGAAAGCGTTGGTTGCAATGATTGAAATATCAAAATTAATTAAATGAATGAATTTGGTTCGATACTATAAATTTGAAATATATATTGAATTTTCAAATCTTCATAAAATATGAAATGAAATTAAACATTTGTTTTCAAACACATTCAGTTTTTTATTGAGAATTCTATAAACTAGATCTATTGAAATATATTTATTAATTGCAATTTGTTTAATGTTCATTCAATTTTTCTTGTGAGAATGGAAAATTAGTTGATATATATATATCGTATTGTGAAAATAAGTGTCAATATTTTGTGTCAATATTTTGTATCAATATGGGTGAAAATTTGAGTTGTGTATTATCGTGTATCACTAACAATATTCCTTAATTTTATGTAACATTGGATAGAAATAAGTGAACTAATTAATGAATAAATGGAATACAATTATATTGTACCAATCTACTTTTGATAATGAGTATCTCGGAAATGAGTTGAATGTATTCGATAATTTTCGTGAAATTCCAACAAATATTTCGATTTTTAATATTTGTTTATGAGATTGAATTCTCGCTTAACTCTTAGTTAAACATAATTAAATCGTTAAACATTAAGCTAAGAGTTTAATTTGATTTACTAATTGCTTATACCTTTATCAATTGTGGAAAGAACGTTAAATCTGAGAGAGAATTTTCATTTCAGCTTTCAATCTCCTTGCTGAACATTGATTTATAGTTGATGTATTTTACGAAACTTTGTATTCTGCATAATCCTACAATTATTTCGTCTCTCCAATAAAAAAGTTAAAGTACTTAGTGTCAATCCAATTATGAGAAAAGAAATTGGAGCTAAGATATGGTCGAAAGTTAAACTCTCAGTTGGTTCAGAAGTACTTTCCTGTTCTGATTTCGTGATATATTTTTCAGTTATTTTATTGACAATTCCCGCTTCCACAGCGTAAACAATTTGTCTGTTGATGAAACGAGACATTGGATGACCTTTAGCAATATAAGCGACAATTCTTGCTGTGTAATAAGAACCAGGTAATTCTTTTAGATGAAATGTGAAATTTTTCTCTATTTCGTCATGTTCGAGATATCTCCTCTGTTTGGAAAGTGAAAATATGGCGATTCTCTTGTAAAGTTTGAATTTTTCCTTACAAATATAGGTGTTGAAACATTGGGTGAAGTAGTGTTTCGGATATTTTTCGAAAACAGGTATATTTTTGATCATTTTCATCATAAAATCTGACGAACCAGCAACAATAAGCGAATGTCTCGCTATGTCTTCAGTAGATTCTATTCCTTCCTCGTAATTTATTCCGTTCAATAAATATGTCATTCGGGTACTGAAAAAGCAGTTTATCATAAACGATAAAAATATTATGCTGAAAATGAGAAATTCCTGAGGAGTTCTTAATTTTCGGAATTTTTTGCCACGTCCAAGAAATGCAATCAAGAGGTAGTTGAATACGTTCAATTTTGTCAAGCTGACGGGTTCATGTTTGATAACAGTTTGTAACAATATCCAACAGACTGCTAAAAGAGTCATTGAAGCTACCCAAGCAATCCATATGGTGATATTGAATACGTATAAAATGTAGCGCCATCTTGCTAATTTTTGATCAACCGGTACGAACCATTTCATATAATCTTCTATATAGGATACGGTGTAATCAGTTTGGTAAACATTCAGCAATACTTTCGAACCGATGTGAATATCGAAAATTTCTCCCAGTAAATCTCCTTGGAATTTATCAGTCTTAGTGAAAGTATAGTTGATACCCATGTGATTGAAAATTAACTCGAATAATTCCAGTTCTATTCCTTTCCATTGACATGTATCACAAGAATACATGGGTATATTATCAAACTTTAGAGATATATGTTTGGTTTGGAAATTATTCGCATTTTGGGGAAATAACTTATCAGAAATAGTATTAATTTTCCTGCAATCACCAATCAATTGTCGATCGTCGAAAAACTGTTGACCATATGACCTATAAATAAGACCACTGGTGACATCTAGAAAAACAGCATTCATTATATAAATCTTCTTCAAGAACTTCAAATAACTTGGGGAGAAACCTTTTCCAACAAACAGATATTTCGATCTAATGTTGTACATATTGTAATACCTCAACAGCATAAGACGAAATAAGGATTTCAAATTGTCGTCTGCAATGTTCTCAAACACGTAGAATTTAATTTCTGGCAGATGTTTGAAAGATGATCTCATTTCACTCAAGTAATCCATTTTTGCTAGCGCAATATTTTCGAATGTCCTGTTGGTAGATACAATGATAAAATCTGATGGAAGGGTGTTTTTCTCTATTATTAAATTCATGCATTGTGATATAATTAAAGATGTATTGAAAACTTTTAGAAACTTATTGAGAATCATAGTATATAATTCTTCTGTATTCTGTAGCAATATTTCAATTTTATGATTTGAAATATTCGTTTCAAGCTACCTATGAAACTTGAGCCATTACTGGTCAACAAGCTCGTTATGATACATTAATAATATTAATATTTCAGCATATTCTTGTATCTGAGAAACAGCAGGGTAATTTGAAAAATGTTTTTTCAGTTTCTTGAATACTTGTAGAACTTTTTCATTAGAATAATATCGATATCGGCATCGATACAGAAATTAACGATATCTATTGGAAACTCGTAAAAGAAATGGAGGATTATATTGAAGGCGATTTCTATAACACTGCATGTTCATTGTTTATGACTATTTTGAGCTTTGATGCTGCATTTCGTCTGATTTTCAATATCACGTAATATTTGAATCCTACTTTTGATCAAAGTAGTAGACGTTTGGAAGTACTTTTGTAACGCTTTCTGTCGAGTTAAAATTCAAAGTCGAAGATTGAAACTTTTTGGGGTTATTGATCTACAGCAGACATACTCAGTTTTTTTACAGGGATTCCAAAACTGTTTAAACATTATTCAGAAGGATATGAAGAACTCATTGTGAAATGTAACCATTATTCTTATTTATAACTCAAACAATTTGATGATTTTACACATATGAGATAGTTAATTCAAATGTTTACTGCAATCTTTGAAACTCTGAGCAGGTTTCAGAAGTGGAACAAGATCTGGCTTATTATTATAATATCATCTAATCAAAAGTCTGTGTGTTTATTTCTGTAGATATCTTTTAAGTACTTTATTTTGGAAAAAGAGGATTGGCCCAAGGAAATATATCCAAACAAAAGGATATGGGCAATGCTTTGAACGTTTTGATATCTTCTTTTCCTTTTTTTGATAATCCGAAGGCCTCAGGATTGTCCCTTGCGGTATGCCATGAGCACTCATTCTTGCCGATGAGACAGATTGGTTGATTTTTACTTTTTGAGTTCTGTTATTTAAATATGAAGTGGTCCACTAGGGGAGCAGTTTTGATTGACAATTTTGTAAGTCCAGATGGGCCAATCACAATAGTTTGGTTGGCCGCAGTGAGAGTAAAGCTCTTCATGAGTGTGCTCTTTTCATTAAGAAGGAATTCCAAAGAGTATATTCAGATTTCTCAGCTGAGTGATGTGTTATATTCCTGTAAATTACGTGGAACATCTTGGAGAATGAAGTTCTTATTCAAATGAAACGCATTCTGCTTTTAGTTTCACTATTTCAAAACAATTATTGTGTTTCGAAGACATAAACAGTTGTAATTTTCTGAGGTATGACCTGGTTATTGAGTGTTAATACATAACTGTTAACAACTTGATGGTTGTTAATTATTATTTGTGATTATTCTGTGTGGAAGTGATATAAGAGAATATGTTATGCATTATTCTTCGAATAGGAAAATAAGTACTTGCCATATCATCCAAACACGTATTCACAATTTCCAAATGGTGTCATTATTGTACCATAAGGACATCTTCTTGGACTGTCACCATTTTGCAGCCAAGGATACGCGGACACGTTGACAATTATTAAAAAAACATAATACAATATGAAACATACTAGCGACTGCATGTTGAACATCTCAAAGTCTGAACAATATTGCCACATTCATAACATAAATATATAAAATGAAGTCGCTCTCAGGAAACCGCAAATGACGAAAGGAAAAGTGCAAACTTCATTTCCGTTTTGGATTCATCGAAGATTTCCGTTTGTTTAATAGATTCGAAGATAATAATTTTCAACAATGACTTGTTATTGAATATTCAAAATTGAAATTATTGAAGGAACTAATAAACGAATGTATGAACTAGCATATGTTAAATAAAGTTTATTGTTATGATTGATAAATTTTGATTGATATAATTTTATAGCGATGTACTTCATGCAACTAATGCTATAATCAGCACTCACTTGTCTTGATTATCAGATGAACTCCGAAACACATTCGTTGTTGACATTTAACACTTTTCCAGAAGGACACTTGATAGGGGAATCCCCTACTACGGGATATAATGCAGGTGAAGTTACAGATTCCTCCTGAGTGATATTCATGTTGTTTTGGTCTATATTTTGTAGATTTTCAAGTGGAACACATTCATAATCTGCGAGTTGAAGGTAAATAATCATTAGAAGGAACAAAATTTTAAAAACCATAATTCGAATTATTATTTTAACTACGAAGAATGTGAATGAGGTACTAGGATATTTTTCTGCTTTATTGATTATTAAGCAAACTTGTAGCGTGTAAGGTACCAATTAAAATGGGTATTCAATAATTAACATAAATATAAGAGCTAGAATTGGTGAATTATCCTTCAGATATTTTATTGTTTTATAATACCATGGTGCAATGAGATGAAGGCTGATAAACAGGTTGTTTAATTCGAAGAATGAGAATCTATAATTGAGCTATGAATTATTTACAACATATGTAAATGCTTCAAAGAAGAAATAATTTCTTTAGATATCGTTTTAGAAAAAAAGAGGCAAACTCAGCTGAATTATGTTTTAATGGGAAATTATTACATGTCTAAATTCCTAGAATGTTGCAATTTTCAGCTTGAAAAATTTGAGTTTTTACCCAACAATTTATATTATTTAATCACATTGATATGAAATCTCCAAATATTTAACCACATTGAACGACTCCAAAAAAAGCACCCTAAATTTGGTACTAATAATACGAAGCATAAGATTGGTGTGTCTGACAAAAAAATTGGATAAACGATCTATTTTATGTTTTTTCCATTGGCAATACCTATTTCTCAAATACACGTCCATTTTAGTTGCATTTGTCATGTTGTGTGGCTTGTTAGCTATACCGCAGGGTAATCATCTCGGTCCTTTTGTTTTATTCGTTTTAAGTTGGCACGCGTATTTTTACTGCTATTTATAGGCCTTAAATTCATCGTGTATTTGTTGTTATAATTGAATAACAATACTAAGGAAATAAAAATGTTTCTCACTAATTCACTACCCAAGTCTTACGAAAAATATAGACAATGTAGTCTGGATTGAAATGCGAAAGAAAACACCGTTTTCCAGATTAACGCTTCTTTATTTGAGAATTATGGAGAACATTTTACTATTAAGGATTCATCAAATTGCAGATCTCATAGCCAAAATAAGGCAACGTAATGGTGTAATTTTGGAATTGTTGAATAGAATGGTTGAAATCTCAATGGAAACAGTGTTTCCATTCATGTTTCATTGTCCAAATGGATTTATATCAATCAACGGTCTGAACATTCGAACCTTTTCTTCCGCCACTTTGTATATCTTTTAGAACAACAATCAAAACTATTTGCCTATGAATTAAAAATTCATAGTAAGTGGTACTATTTGAAGAGGCGATTTTTAGATATGAATTATGTTATTTATCATCATATTGTGACACTCAAATTCAATATTTATTCAAATTGTGTTGAGATAAATATCCAATTCTGCTAGTGTGAATGAATTTAAACATGGTGAAATGATCTTCCGGGCTGATTGGCCGTGGTCAACTGGAACTCCTCCTCTTTCAGACGTTTCGTCCCTAACTGCGAGAGACATCTTCAGTGGCGGCGAGTGCTTCGACGTAGTGGTGTACTGGGCGACGACTCTGGAGCAACTGTTGCTCCAGAGTCATAAGGTTGCAGTTAGGGACGAAACGTCTGGAAGAGGAGGAGTTTCAGTTGACCACTACCAATCAGCCCGGAAGATCATTTCACCATGTTTCACAATGGACACCGGCCGTGAAAACCTACACGATTTCAATGAATTTAAAGTTTTACGTATTTTATGTTACTAGCTGAATTATAAATTTAGTTTATCAAATATATTTTTTTCAAACTAGTGAAACTAAACGAATAATGTGCGTTTTTATGAAATCTTCTCGTGAAATCAAATAATCGTGAACATTTCTCAATGTTCAATTGAGTACAATAATTCGAGTTTTGAGTCATTGATGAAACATGCCAAATCTATTGAAACTAACTCGAAATTTGTCGTTATATGGACCAAATCATTATTTTCTGAGTAGATTCTTTTTCAAGTTTATCCATCGAGTTTCCAGTAAGAACATCAAGGTACTGAAGACCAATCCAATAATGAGAATCGCTATTGGAGTCCAGAAATGTGAGATTGTTAAACTATTTGTTGGCTCCAACGTACTTTCCTCTTCTAATTTAACGTCATAGGTTTCAATTATTTTCTTGATTATTCCTGATTCGAGAGCGTAAACGAAGTGTCTTCTGATGACAGCTGACAACGGATGGCCTCTAGCAATGAGAGTAATTATTTTTGCAGTGTAGTATGAAAGAGGTAATTCTTTCAGTTGAATTGAAATATTCTTCTCTGAAAATTCTTTTAGTACATGTCTTGTTTGGCGCATTGGTGCCAATAGAGCTACTTCTTTGAATAAATTGATTTTGTAGTAATATGAATCAACATCGAAAAATTCTATGTATTTTTCTTTGGGATAACTTTCCAAGCCAGGAATCGTTTTCATCATGCTTTGCATAAACTTTGTCACACTAGCAACAAATAATCGATTATTCGTAATATCCTCAATAGAGTCGATGCCTTTCTCGTAATTTATACCATTCAGTAAATACGTCATTCTTGTGCCAAAGAAACAATAAATCATGAACGATAAGAAAATTATACCAAAGATTAGGACGTCTTGAGACAATTCCGATTGCCGAAATGACTTATTACGTCCAAGAAATGCAATGAGAATAAATTGGATTACTGTGAAATTAGAACGCCTTGTATATTCTTTGCTGAAAATATCGACAATTATCCAAATAATTGCCAAAAATGCCAAAGCAAGAAAAAAACTAATCCAGAGTGTCGGATTGAAAACATACAGAATATAACGCCATCTTTGTATTTTTTGATCCACTGGTACAAACCATTTCATATAATCTTCAAGGTAGGATATTGTATAATCTGTTTCGAAAACGTTTATAAGCATTTTCGATCCAATGAGAATATCGAATGGTCCGTGTAACCCGTCGGAAGTTGAGTCACTACACATAGTAATAGTATAATTTATCTTCATCTGATTGAGGAGTAATTCCAATAATTCTAGTTCTATACCTTTCCTTGCGCAGGTTGTGCAAGAATACATCGGTTTATTGTCGAAAAGTAGAGATATGCCTCTTTGTTTCAGACTTTGAATCCTGGAATTTCTAGGTAGAAAAATACCATCAACATCACCCGTTTCTCCGCAGGTACCATAATGGATCAGATGGGGATTCTCATGAAATTGTTCCTCTGCTATATTCATTTTGTAAATAGATCCGTTTGTAGAATCCACGAACACTGCTTTTGTTATAAAACGCCTTTTCAACAGCTTTGCGTAGCCAGAAGAGAAGCCACTTCCTATGATAAGGAATTTTGCAAGAGGATTGTACATATTATAAAAACGTGTTTGTATTATGGTAAATAATGTGCTCAAATCTTCAAGTGTTTTATCCTCTATTACATAAAATTCTAATTCTGGTATATAGTAGAAATGTGATTTCATTCCACTGAAAAAATCGAACCTTGCTGCTGAGACATTTTCAAATATTCTATCAGTAGACAAACTGATATACTCTGTTGGATGGATGTTTCTTTCAATTATTAAACTGATACATTGAGTTATAATCAAAGTAGTATTAACAACCCTCGTGGAGAAATTGAACATTATGTTCAATAAATATTCATCAATTTCTTCTACTATTGCGGTCGAGTTTCAGTGTTTCAAAGATGAGAAAGTTGTTTTTCGAAAGTTGATATACTTGAAAACAATGGAAATTGATTTCAATTACTCCAAGTTTCTATGAACGCGCACATTAGAATAAATAGGTTTTGAGGCATTATCCAGAGCAATTTTCATTTCAAATTGACGAAATATTCTCATTTCTCGAAGAAAAATAACCGAATTTGTAGTGACTCAAACAAACTTTGCCTGTTCGTTGTGTTGGAAATTGAATATTTATACCTTTTTCGACATTAATCCCAGTTTTTTTCAGGTCGGAATTATATATATATGTATATATATATATATATATATATATATATATATATATATATATATATATATATATATATATATAGTTAAGAAATAATAATAAGTTTATTATATTAGTTTATTATATAAGACAGATTATACAATATCCTAACGTTGAAGAATATATGAAATGGTGCGTACAAGTAGATCAAAAAATGAAAAGATGGCGTTATATTTTGTATGTTTTCAATCCAACTCTCTGGATTGGTTTTTTCTTGCTTTGGTTTTTCTGGCAATTATTTGGATAATTGTCGATATTTTCACCAATGAAAATAGAAGGCGATCTAATTTCACAGTAATTCAATTTATTCTCATCGCGTTTCTTGGACGAAATAAATCATTTCGGCAATCCCAATGGTCTCAAGAATTTCTCATCGTTTGTATAATTTTTTGTCGTTCATGATTTATTGTTTCTTTGGCACCAGAATGACATATTTGCTAAATGGTATAAATTACGAGAAAGGTATCGACTCTATTAAAGATATCACACATAATGGATTATTTGTTGCTAGCTGGTCAAAGTTTATGCAGAACATGACCACAACGATTCGAAAGAAAACGGTGCAGCAATTAACTATATATAAACTAAGTAGTAGGAGTATATAAATTAAGTTAACTCAGTTTTATACTCAGTTTTCATCCACCTAATAAAAGTATTGTAGTGGACAATATATGAAATATTTTCGAAATTTTTAAAAATGTGTTTAATTTCATAATTATTTTGAGTTCTTCGAAAAGAAAAAATATTTGGAATTTATTTTTAGTTAATAATAAATTAAAGTTTGACAATTTATGAAAGAGTATTCACACTGACGAGTCGGACAGAGACAACTTTTGTGAGTACCATCTTCGAGGGTACAGTCTCAGGCATAAATTATGGAACATTTTGCTATAAGCACGTGTACTTTTTTTGCGCGCACAATCCAAGACTTTCTGACAATACTGTAACACGATAACTACCTTAAGTACGTTTATTCTGGCGAAACAGGTAACGCGAAGGATCATTTATTTTGAAATATTATGTTTTAGTGTGTTTGTAATTAGTCAAATTGTTTTTAATGCTCTCGGTGGATTTCTTGAATATTATTTTATATTTTTGTGATGAATTAACTTCTGATATTTAATTTCGTATTTTTTTTTACCAATTCGGCAGAAAATTACAAGATAGCATCCATGACATGAAAAAACTTCATGAACATTTAAATATGACTCCATAATGCAAGAGGAAGTTTTCTCGAAAAAAAAACACTACTCCAGGTAAACGCGATAGCTGATTATTTTCACAAACCAAAGAAACCGTCACAGTCGTTTTTTTACTTTTTTTTTTTCGTATCTTGTAGAATCAAAATTGTAAGGAATTATTTTTGGGCATTGATGGTTACCGATAGTTTGTTCAGCCTAGGATTTAAAGATCCATGTTCCTGCACGTGCAGTACTTGAAGATATAAAGATTGCATTGTAGAAATATGTGAATATATATGTTTATAATTTTTTACTACACTTTGTAGTTCGAACTCATTAAAGAAAACGGGTTAGTCCTGTTTAGAGCTTTGTATACGTAAGTCATAAGAACGTTTTTAATCGTATGTTACGTGAATTATCTGATTTTTTTTATCAGGGACGCAATTTTATATGATTTTACATTTTCTATACTTGCCACTTGCCATACTAATAATCAGCGTAACTATGAAAATGGAATTTATGATGTTTTCCGTAAAATGAACCAAATGAACCAAATGAAAAAAAAATATTGATAATAGTGCAGAAGTTTGACCAAAGTGGTTCAGAGTTTCCAACGTAAGAGCATCAATTCGTCACCGTCCAGGTCATTCACAAGATAATACGGATGCAGTTCGTAAGAGTGTTAAAAACGAACAACTTTACTGCGAATTTTGAACAAGGATTCATGGTTAAAACTTATCATACGAATTGAAGCCAACAGTCCATGTAGTCATGTATCAATGTAGCCAAGTGGTCAATGTATTAATTTCATTCAAGAAAAACATGTTGAATTCTCAGAAAAAAACAGGTTCAGTGACGAAACACATTTTCATCGGAATGGCTTTGTTAATTAGCAGAATTGTCGTATTTGAGGAGGGGAGAGTCCAAAATAAATTCATCAACTTCAGATGAACCCACAAAAAGTACCGGATTGATGTGCATTGGGTCTTATTTTTTCGAAAATGATGCTTGTGCTGCTCTAACTTTCAATAGTGCACGATACCAAGACATGTTGAACAATTTTTTATTGCCAGAGCTTAAACATATTGATATCACCCCGAAAAATGGTAAAAAGAAGATGGTGCAACATGCCCTACAGCTGCTGAAAAAACCAATTTGTTGTCTAAAACTTTTCCTAAGCGTCTAATCACAAAAAAGGTGATGTTAATCCAACAAGATCGTCCGATATAACACCATTGGGCTTTTTTCTTAAGGGATACAAACTCTTGTCCACAGGAACCCTCCAAGAACAATTGATCAATTAAAAGCTGAAATAATTCGAATAATTGGTGATATTGAAACTCAATTGATGAAATGTGATTCGTTCTTTGATAAAAGAATCACCTACCTCAAATCTAAAATTTTGATTATCAATGAAAATTTGGATCAATGCAGACAAAAATATGTGTTTTATCAACTTATTAGAAATTGGTGTTTTAATGAAAAATCATTCAGTATTGAAATGTGAAAAGACGTGTTCAATTGATTATATTTACGACAAATATAGGATTTTGAGTTTTCAGATTTTGTTAATTCAGGTTTAGTTTTCATGAAAAGTTAAAAATGAGTACTTGCCATATCCTCGGAAAATTCGTTCACAGATTCCAAATGGTGAGAATATTCGACCGTCAAGACATCTTTTCAAGCCATCCCCAATACTCCTATCATAATAATTATATAGTGGAATACAGAAACCACAAATCATGAATGAAAGGATTAAGTATACTATAGAATACATGGAGGTCATTCTGCACTCTGAATGAATTGCTACTTAAATGATCTAATGAGAAGAATGAGGCAAAGATTTCTCAATGCAACCACAAGATAACCAAACATGACGAATTTTCTACCAAAAATACGGTATTTCTGAAATCTGAATGAATGGTTGCAATTTATCGTCTGATTTTAAATGTGTGATTAATTGATTATGCAGTTCGTGAACATTTTGAATTGGAAAACCTGACGAAATGTCCAAAAATGACGAGCAACATCGTCATTGATGAAATAATCATATAAAATTTAATCAATTGACTTCAATTGATATAAAAATAATTGTGAAGAACAACATCGTCATTTATAAATTAATCATGGAAAATTTAATCAATTAAATGAAATTCAATTCATATAAAAATGATTGAGACTGAATTTTCGCTTAACTATTGGTGAAATATAATTAAATATTAAATTAAATTAAGCACTTGACTTAATGTTTCACGATTTAGATCTTCCAGACTAAACTACAATAAGGAACGAACAACAAATTCAAATCTAAAAAATGGAGGTTAATAAAGAGGGCATTTGGGAAACTACCTGTTCATTTACCATATCCTCTATTTTTTTCCAGGAGCTACCTATTTCTGTTGATTCTAAAATGTCTAAACGTTTCCCTTCGTGCAAGCATTTGGTTTTTTCACAATCTATAAAATGGTTGGAGTTGAGATAATGTTCTGAGAACCCGGTTTTATTAACGTTGTACAAAATCGACCTCATATGCTCTTTAACAATGGTTCGCATTTTTCTACCTCTTTGGCCGATATGAAATTCCGGACATTCGTTACCAACAATTTTATAAATCCTGCTTTTGTCTTCAACATTTATCTTTTCTTTATTATTCACTAAAAGTGACTTAATATATTTTTTGTTAGTACAAATGGTTTTTATCTGCTTTCTCTTTTTTTGCGAAGTTGCGGAATTTGCGAAAGAAAAGTGGTTTTAAACGTTATTAAATAACACAAAGTGTTATTCAATAACGTCTTATACTTGGAAATTTTATGCGAAACCAGAAATGCAATCTACTCAGGCTTATTATGCAGACCAAGCTTAACGGAAAAAGAGGTCGTGGAAGAAGACGAATATCGTTGGTGAGAAAAACCCAGACCGTGGACATGAATGACATCTATAGATCTATTTCGGGCTGCAGCAAATAAAATCATATGAGATACAGTAATCGCCAACGTCCACTCAGGATAAAGCACAAGATGAAGAAGAAGATCGCACATTGAATGTTATTTTATCTCCAATCAATATGACCCGGCGTTGTTCTAATGAGGGTGCTTTGAATACGAGGTCTGGTGAAAAGGAAAGGTGAATTTTGAATTATTCGATTACAACGGCGTGGTTCACCATGTGTTCTTGCCAACAGGTCGTACGGTTAATAAGGAATACTACAAGGAAGTTATGCAACGTTTACGTAAAGCAGTACGGTTCAAACGATCGGAATTGTGGAAAACAAATAATGGATTCTGCATCACGATAATGCACCACACACATCAATGCTTGTTCGTGATTCTTTATCCAAAAACAACACCACAATCATGCCTCAATCAACGTATTCACCAGTTATGGCTCCCTGCGACTTTCTCCTATTCCCAAAACTGAGGCGACCAATGGAAAGTGTTTCGCCACAATTGATGAAGGAGCTCATGGCCATACCGAAAAGCGCATTTCAGAAGTGCTTCTAGAATTGGAAGAAGCGCTGGCATAAGTGCATTATATCTGAGTGGGATTACTTTCAAGGGGCAGAGTGAATATTGATAAATAAAAAAATGATCTTCTGAAAAATTCAGAATTAACCTTTTCTGTGAACAGACCTCGTCCATCTTGACGAAGTTCGGGTCAAATTTCGTTAATGCGAATTTAGTTTTTATGAAAAATTGGAAAGTGAGTACTTGCCATTTCAAAAGAATCTGTCTTCGCATGTTCCAAACGGAGTGAAAACTTGATTGTCAGGGCATCTTCTTATGTCATCTGCATTTTGCGAAGAATAGAGGCCACTAATTATGAACAACAATATTAGGTATACTAGAGAATGACATGTTGTCCATTTCGCACTCAAAATCGAATTGCTAGTTCAATTTTACAATAATAGAAATGTGATTCTATTTTTCTGCAAAACCACACTCGAACGAATAAACAACCGAGAACTTCCGTAGTATTACCAAACTGACCGAATAGTTTCAGTTTATCATCGAATTTGAAGCTATTACCTAATCCCTGAACGAAAAACACTCGATTATTTTCAGAGAATTTATTTTTCAAGATTGTTTCGGATTATTATACCATTTCCCGAATCAAAAATGAATACTTATTTTCAAGACTATTATTTTCTATAGAACATTTTTATATTTTACATCTTTACTTTCTATAGACACATGGTGGGAAGAAAATAGGAATGAAGAGGATTACGGTTTTTACCATCGATGTCTTCGGAAAAGGAAATGTCAGTATTTAGGACAATGAAGTTTTATAGAGAATTTCGAGCGAAGGGCATAAAAATCAAGGAACTGAGGATAAAGATTTCATTGTAAATCTTGATTTTATTCCGCTTTGTTCGAATTGTTTTTTGAGACTTCATTATCGTAAATAATGATCTACCCGCTTGTTAGGAAGTCATCGATACCGATGACAAAATCGTCTTTATTATTATCTCTCCCACCATGTGTCTTTAGCAAGTAATGATGTAAGATAAAAATGTTAGTTTAGACAACAAGTGTTCAATTTACTTTTTGAAAATCGGCTAACACCCCGACACGGTTATCAAGAAACAATATAATTCTGTGAAACAATGGTAAATGTTTTCAATATACCTATTAAATGATATTATTAAATAATATTCAATTAATTTCATCACCTAATTAACGAAGTCTGTTGTGTTTCTATATAAAACACATTTCGAAATAAAATACATGGAGAAAAATACGTTAACAAACGAACTGAAAACATTTATAAATATATCAAATAATCTAAAACATTTTTAAAAGAAATGTTACTATAATCATAATATTCAGTATCAACTTGACAACCCAATGACATCGATTAACTCTGCGTTTTTCGTAACAGTTTCCTGTAAATTGTTATATTCTCTTATTATTGGAAGTATGCCATTATTAACTAGTTTAATCTATTTTAATTAGATGTCGCACAATATCAATTCTAATACGACAAGAAACATAATTTCGTCTCTATATTTTAGAGATTCTCGCAGTTCTGTCGATCATTTTCAAGTTTACTATATTTTCAACGTATATTATGGAATATACTCGCATAACAGTCCTAGATTCCTAAGCTTAACTCATTTTCCTCCTACTTTTGTCGCCCCCAAACATTTTTTCGGTACAAAATATTTGCGTTTTTTTTCAATATAATCTGAATTGACAATCGAGGTTCCATTGTTCCTCTAGTGTTTGTTTTTTGAGTTGGCATTCACAGATAAAATGAGGTAAACGACTAATTTCAACAATTAAGTTCTGAATTTTCGAGAAAATCTCGAATTTTCCTTTGATGAATCCCTACCATAAAAACAAGTTGGTGATCACTTTCATCATAAAATGCTTTTCAATAGATGCAATTAATCAATAAAAAATAGAAAGAAATTCTGTATATGTATAAAGAAAGATGATATACAATGTAAATATATACTTACATTCATTTCTATTTTCTATTCAGGGGCATTACACACCCATGTACTTCATCTCTGATTAGGCCGTCAGGGCATCTAAGGGGAGTATCTCGAAGGGATAAATGTGGATGTTTAGAAAAGTAAACACTTAAGTTGAAAAGTTTCCTTTCTAAATGGTCGCAAGGAAATGACAAACTCTGAAGAACAAAAACACTCACAAGCAGAAATATTAGTTGCATAATGTTTTACAGCTAATGCTAATAGCTAACGCAATTGTTCATATATTATTATATGGTGAATCTATTCCTTCATTCTTTTTATAAGATTTAGAAACACGTTATAGGAATATAAATGTGTTGTTCACGTAGTAAATAAATACTGGAGAATCCGGTATAGCATGATGAATTAAATATAACTTCCTTGGAAATGAAACAAAATATGTGTCCTTGAAACGGACCTTCAGTTCTTATATATTAGGCCAAGCAACAGAGCAACACAAAAGCGTTTTTGTGACATTAATACAACCAGCAAACCGACTGTGCCATCATGTTAAAGGTACTCCATAGTTCAATTGTACCATGTTTTCGACTTCGAACTCGCATTTATTTATTTATCATTAACCAAATAGACCGAAAAATCCAGATTTTTTTCATAGTTTTATTTGTAACTTTATAAATAATCAAACAATGTGGGTAGTATCAATACAAAAGTTGTAGATGTAAAAAATGAGCCGTCAATCGAATTATTCGAAAGACTAGGGGCGGAGAAAACTCGCGAAAACCGCAAAATTTTACATTTTACACATAAGCTAATAACTCCGTTAATTTTCAACTTAGTGATCTGGGGGGGCTTGGTACACAACTACTACTATTAATAATCTTCAAATGTGCAAAGCGTGGTAAAAATTGTCGTAGCTATTGCAATTTCAATTTATTATTACCGATTAATTGTAAAATAGCTGTATGCTCGTGAGTTCCGATGTTAATTATGAAAAATAATTTTGAAAATTCACGAAAAGCGCAAAAACTTGTTAATATTTGTTTTTCGATAAAATGTTGGTAAATTCACGAAAATTGGGCGCAAACATGACTCCAAGCGGTCGATTTTCGTGAATTTCCCAACATTTCATGGAAAAAACAAGATATATGTACTCGTTTTTCCGCCTTTTCGTGAATTTTCAAAATCATTTTTCATAATTAATATGGGAATACCTCACGACCATACAATTTATTTTATAATTAATCGGTAATAAATAATTCAAATTGCAATAGCGTCGACAATTTTTATACCACGGCTTCCACTCTTTGCACGTTTGAAGATTATCAATAGTACTAGTTGTGTACCAAGTCTCAGATTCCTGAGTTGAAAATTAACGGAGTTATTAGTTTATTTGTAAAATCTAAAATTTTCCAGTTTTCACGAGTTTTCTCCGCCCCTATTTTTTCGAAGAAGTCGCTTGACGGCTCATTTTTTTCGTAATTTAATTGTCTACAACTTCTGTATTGATGTTACCTAGATTGTTTAATCATTAACAAAGTTACAAATAAAAATATGAAAAAAATCGTGATTTTACGGTATATTTGGTTAATAATAAATTAATAAATTCTAGTTCGTAGTAGAAAACATGATACAATTGAACTATGGGGTACCTTTAACATGATAGCACAGTCGGTTTGCTAGTTGTATCAATGTCACAACAAATTACCTATTGCTTGGCCTAATATGGAAGTATATGTAGAGGTTGATATTTTTAATTCCATTGACAACTAAATTGAAAGCATTATGCCTGTAATACAAGTATGGTGTATTGTCCATTCATCAATGTATACACTTTATTCTAGAAAATATTTGAGGTTAACTCTGAATTCGTTGTTTTCTGAAAATGTACTGATTTAATTGGAAATTGGATTGAAAGTTTACGACCCAAGCAAGAAAAAGATGTTTTTCTTTCTTATTTTTAACATAATCTCCATTAACCCTGATATATTTCCCATAACGGTGTTCTAATTTAGTCATAGGTACCAGTTTTAAACATAGATTCGTCCAAATACTGATTTAAGGTTTGATAAGTTCTTCGTTGATATCAAATGTTTGACCGTCAAGCCATGTGAGGTTAGGAAACAGATAATAATTGCTGGGAGCTAAGTCTGGAGAGTAGGGAGGATGCGGCATCAATTCAAACTTCATTTCGTGGAATTTCTCCGCAGGTATTATAAGGGACCAGATGGGGATTCTCATGAAATTGTTCCTCTGCTATATTCATTTTGTAAATACATAACAGTAGTAGAACCCACGAACATTGCTTTTGTTACAAAACGTCTTTTCAATAGCTGGGCATAACCGAAAGAGAAGCCACTTCCAGAAAAGAATTTTGCACGAGGTATTTCAGTTCAATTTTTGAAGTGTTTTATCATCGATAACATAGAATTATGTTTCTGGTAGATGGTAGAAATGTGATTTCATCTTAATGATAAAATGTAATGTTTATGCGGAAAAAGGCCCGAATATTCTATCAGTAGACAAACTGATATACTCTGATGGGTAGATGTTTCTTTCAATTATCAGAATGATACATTCAGTTATAATTAAGTAGTATTAACAACCTTTGGGGAGAAATTGAACGTCATATTCAATATTCATCGATTTATTCTGCTATTGTGATCGAGTTTTAATGTTTCAGTGATGAAACAGTTGTTTATCGAAAGTTGATATATCATACTTGAAAACAATGTAAATTGATTTCAATTATTCCAAGTTACTATTAAGGCTCACTTCTGAATCTGGGAGGTTTTGACGCATTATCCAGAGCATTTTCATTTTAAAACGAAAGAGACCAATGAAAGGAAAGCGTTTCGCCACAATTGATGAAATAAAACCGGAATCGAAGAAGGAGCTCATGTCCATACCGAAAATCGCATTTCAGAAGTGCTTCGAGAATTGGCAGAAGCGTTGGCATAAGTGCATTATATCCGAGGGGCATTACTTCCAAGGGAACATAGTGGATATTGATAAATAAAAAGATGCTCTTCGGAAATATTCAGAATTCACCTCTTTTTTGAACAGACCTCGTACATCTTGACTAAGTTCGGGCCAAATTTCGTTGATGCGAATATAATTATCATGAAACATTGAAAAATGAGTACTTGCCATTTCAAAAGAATGTGTCCCGGCATGTTCCAAACGGAGTGAAAACTTGATAGTCAGGGCATCTTCTTATGCCATCGCCATTTTGCCAAGCATAGAGGCCATAAATTATGAACAAAAATATTAAGTATACTAGAGAATGAATGTTGTCCATTTCGCACTCAAAATCGAATTGCTAGTTAAATTATACAATAATAGAAATGTGATTAGATTTTTCAGCAAAACCACACTCTAACGAATAAAAACCGAGAACTTCCGTAGTATTTCCAAACTGACCGAATGGTTTCATTTTATCGTCTAATTGAAGCTATTACCTAATCCCTGAACGAAAAACACTCGGATTATTTTCAAAGAATTGTATTTTTTTCAAGATTGTTTCGGATTATTACACCATTTCCCGAATCAAAAGGATACTTATTTTCAAGACTATTATTTTCTATAGAACATTTTATATTTTACATCTTTACTTGCTATTGACACATGGTGGGCAGAAAATAGGAATGAAGAGGGTTACGGTTTTTACCATCGATGTTTTCGAGAAAAGGAAATGTCAGTATTTGGGATGATGAAGTTTAATAGAGCATTTCGAGCACAGGGGATAATAATTAAGAAACTAAGGACATTGATTTCATTGTAAATTTTAAATGTAATCCGCTTTGTTCGAATTTCTTTTTGAGACTTTATTATCGTAAATAATGAACCACCCGCTTGTTAGGAAGTCATCGATACAAAGAACAGTAATCGCATTTATTCTTATTTGCTCTCCCACCATGTCTCTTAGCAAGTAATGATGTTAAATAAGAATGTTAGTTTAAACAACAAGTGTTCAATTCACTTTTTGAAAATCGGTAACACCCGGACGCAATTATCAAAAACAATATAATTCAATTAACTTCATCACATTATATTCAATCAACTTCATCACCTAATTAACTAAGCATATTGTTGTGTTTCATTATAAAACACATTTCGAAATGAAAAACCTGAAGGAAAATACGTTAACAAACGAATTGAAAACATTTATGAATGTATCAAATGATATAAAACATTTCTAAAAGAAATATATTATATTCATAATAATTCAGTACCAACTTGACAACCCAATGACATCGATTAACTCTGCGTTTTTGTTACAGGTTACTGTAAATTGTTTTATTCTGTTACCATTGTGGATATGCCATTATTAACAAATTTCATCTATTTTAACTAGATGTCGCACAATATCTATTTCTATACGACAACGAAACAATTTCACGTCTATATTTTGAAGATATTCGTAGTTCTGTCGATCATTTTCAAGTTTGAAATATTTTTGAACGTATTACCGTTTATTTTAATTTTGCTTGATGAAATGTACTTGTATACAGATCCATCACATGGTGAATTGAATCGAAGCCCTGTTTCTCAAGCTTTACTCATTTTCCTACTATTTTGAGTACTAATTATTGTTTGGCGCCCTCAAAAATTTCTTCAGAGCAAAATATTTGCTTTTTTCAATTTCATTGAATATAAACTGTAAAATTCAAACACATTGAACTTTTGATTTACACTTTATTGACAACATAGCATGATGCGTTTCGTCGTTACAAACGACTTCTTCAGATGCTAACAGAATACATTATTCTATATAGATTATTAGAACAGTATTCTGCTAGCATCTGAAGAAGTCGAAAACGACGAAACGCGTCATGCCTATGTTGTCAATAAAGTGTAAATCCAAACTTCAAGTGTTTTCAAATATTCTTTCATATATTTTTCAATTTCAAATAATCAAAAATGATAATGGAAGCTCTACTGTTTCCCTAGCGTTTGTTTTTCGAGTTCGAATTCACACAAAAAATAGGGCAAACGACTAATTTTAACAATTGAGTTTTCAATTTTAAATTCTACAATAATTGGAGGAGATTGAAAATCTCGGAATTTCCTTTGATGAATCGCTACCATACAGATACGATGGCGTTAATATTTCTCCATAAAATGCTTTTCAATAGATGCAATTAATGAATAAAAGATAGAAAGAGATTCTGCATATGTATAAAGAAAGGAGATATACAATGTAAGTATATACTTACATTAATTTCCATTTTCAATTCACAGGACTCACACAGCCATGCACTTTATCTCTAATTTTACCGTCAGGGCATCTATGAGGATTATCCAGAATGTGTGGATTTTTATAAAAGGAAGAATCACTTAAGTTCATGTGTTTCTCTTCTAAATGGTCGCAAGGAAATGACAGGCTCTGAAGAACAAAAACACTCAGAAGCAGAAGTATTAGGGGCATAATGTTTTAAATCTAAAGTTAATAGTTAATGCTATTGCTCATATATTATTATATGGTGAATCTATTCGTTCATTCCTTTTATAAGATTTAGGAACACGTTATAGGAATATAAATGTGTTGTTCACGTAGTAAATAAATACTGGAGAATCCGGTATAGCATGATGAATTAAATATAACTTCCTTGGAAATGAAATAAAATATTTGTCATTGGAATGGACCTTCAGTTCTTTATATGGAAGTATATACCGTGAGGTTGATATTTTTAATTCCCTTGACAACGATATTGAGAGCATTATGGCTGTAATACAAGTATGATGTGTTGTTCATTCAAAAATAAACAAATTTTAATCTAGAAATTATTTAAGGGTAACTCTGAATTCGTTGTTTTCTGAAAATGAACTGTAATATCCATTCGACTTGAAAATACTGTAGATGAATAATTAATAAGGTATCCTGGAAAATATATCAAAGCAGTTTCGACCTAAACTTTGCAAAATTGATTGAAAGTTTGCTGATTTCTTGGTGAAACATTGTTTAATATATTGCATAAAAGCACCTGGCTTGGTTTCACAAAATTTATAAAACATACTTGACAATTGTTTCTGGTTGTTACTCCATTTTGAGAAGAATAGGAAAAAACCTGTCAACATATGTGAAATTATTGTTGTTCGTATCAATAATAATGCCACACTTTGAATATTGCAACACTTTGTTATTTGGTTTGACTAAAGAAAAAATTCAACAATTACAAAAGTTACAGAATAGAGCCATGCGAACAATTTTAAAGTGCAATTGGTATACCCCTGCTAAAATTATGCTGTACTCTTTGGAACTAATGTCTGTTGAACAAACAATATTATGTGCTTCATATATATATATATATTCATATTTAAAATAAAAAATCAGTTGCTTCCATGTAATGTAATAAAGAATGCAACATATGTCAGTGATGTGCATGGGTATAATAATAGAAATACTGATACTTTTTATATCCAAAGTTGTAAGCATTCTAAATCTAAAAATAGCATATACTAAGACGAATTTAAGGCTTTCAATAATTTACCAAGTGTATTGAAAACAAGTACTATTATTACGATATTTTAGCGTGATCTAAGAAAGTATATTTTAAATAATGAGATAGGTATGTTATTCAAAATTGACAGTTCAAAATATCTACATTTTTTATATAGCGTCAGTTAAATAAATATCATGAGAAAAATTTAAAAAAATAATGAAAATAGAATCGTGCTACGGTCATATTTTTTTAAAAAATTTTCACCATAATTTATATATACGAATATTTTCAATTTCATTTAGTGAAGTAAATTTTTTTCGTGTGTTTTTTCAGTAGAAGCTGAAATTGATTAGACAAGGGTTGGCAAAAATCATGATGTTTTTAAAAAATTAAAAAAATCTGATTTAAATCAAAAATTTTTTTGATTTAAATCAGAAATAAAATAAAAAATCAGTTGCTTCCATGTAATGTAATAAAAAATGTAATATATGTCAGTGATGTGCATGGGTACAATACTAGAAATACTGATAGTTTTTATATCCAAAGTTGTAAGCTCTCTAAATCTAAAAATAGCATATACTATGACGAATTCAAGGCTTTCAATAATTAACCAAATATATTGAAAACTTGTACTAGTATCGAAATATTTGAGCGTGATCCTAGAAATTATATTTTAAATAATGAGTTAGGTATGTAATTTAAAATTGACAGTTCAGAATATGTAGATTTTTTGTATAGCTTCAGCTAAATAAATATTATTATTATAATAAAACAATTGTTAAACTGATTTACACATATATTGTAAACATATTCACACATATATATGTGTAAATCAGTTTAACAATTGTTTTATTATGTTTATCGATTTACATCAAGTATCGGCCTCATCAATTATTTATTATTATTATTTTGAAACCCCACCCCCAATTTATCAGATTCTCAGTTTAACTTTCGAAAAGTATTCAAGAACTGGAAGCTTATATGTTATAATGAAACAATATTTAAAATTTTCTCATTCAAATTCTAAATGTAGCTTCATTATGGATATTAATTTTTTCCAAGTATCGGCCTCATCATACATCAGTTTGAATGTTATGTTGAAGTTGAACACTAACTTTATGGTGGCTTCTATCATGTGTCCCTACTTTCAGGACTGTGATCAAAATTGTTCAAATTCAGATGATATTTTTGAATATGAACAATTTGAAATTTTTCATGAGAACTGAATTAATAATGACCTTAAATTTCTAGATTAAATCTAGGAAGAACAGTTTTGTGAAGAAAGTTCTGTAACAAAAAGGTTCTTCATGTTGAGCAGAATTCAAAGACGCAACAGTGTTCATGAATTCACATCGAAGAATAGATAAATTTATGAACTTCAACAAATATGTTTTATCGTATTCGAAGGTCAACAAAGTTTTTTGTAGCTTTGTTAATAACAAAAATAATAATTCTCAAAGGGAGCAATATTATCAACGTTCTCCTAACAATAAGATATCTTTATCTACATGTATAACAAAATAACCGTTCAATTTGTTGAAATAAATAAGTCTAATACCCCTGACTAACGAAATAATACATGATTATTCAAAAATGATAAAAAATTATCTCAATCTTAACCAAGTATTGGCGGATGTTACTCGAATATAAATACGATTTTGAAAGCAGTCGAAAGGCAGTTCAGTTCTTTCACTGTATTCAAGATGAAGTGCCTGATCCTCTCTTTTGCTTTTCTAGGCATCGCTTCGGCCTCTGTTTTCGATTTCAACAGGTATGGATTGATGAACAAGCACGAAGTAGGTTCAACATATGGACAGAGGTACACTGGTGTGTACGGTCAGTATCCCACTTGGAACCAATTCTGGACCAAGAACTTCTGGCAGCAGAAATACGGAAAAGGTGTTTTTGACAAACAAGAAGTTTATGGAGACAAGGCCGTATTCGACAGAGACGTAGCTTACGGACATCAAGCCTTCTACGGTCAAAATGTTCACGAGGTTTTGACCGACATCTTGTTCAGAATTTTCAACAAACAAGTATGGTTGAATCTTTTCAGTCAATACGTTTATCAACAAACTTGGACTCAGAATGTCTGGGACCATATTATGTACCAGCCAGATATCTTCGACTATGACGTATTGGAACAACTGATCAGGCAACCAGCTTTGAGGGATATGATGGTACGAGAAGGAATTTTCGACAAATATGTTTTAGAACAAGTTTTATCCTATTACAACGTTCATCAAACCTACGACCACGTCCTTTTCGAACAATTGGTAAACAAGACTGTTTTGAAAAACTGGCTCTTCAAATTGGGTTTCTACGATAAATATGTCTTGTACCAATTTTTCAACAGAAGAATTTACGAAAGCACCTTCGGCTCCATGGAACTTTGCCAGAAATGGTTGTTGCAAGTAGTTAACAACCCAGTCTTGAGGACATTCTTGGTTCAACAAGGAGTTTTCAATGAAGACGTTTTGGAACAAGTTTTACAGATCCAAGGTTTCTACAGCGAGAAAATGATTGAACAACTCATTAACAAAGCCGTTCTCAGAAATTTCTTCATCCAACATGGATTCGTCAACTACAATGTATTGGAAAAACTCCTGAGCAATGAAATTTTCGGTTTGAAAGTATATTTGAAGGTTCAATTTTTCCAACATATTCCAGAATTTTCTTTCAAACAATTCATGAGCCAAAGAAGTTATAGCCCTGAATTTGTTTTCCAAAAATTCCAGAACTTCCCAGTAGGTGGCAGGTTTTTTGGATACGATTTCTCAGAGTCTAACTTTCAAACTATCGCTGAAAATATCGCAACTGTTCTCTTCGGAAGCGAGGGGTAAGGATGAGTATTTACATACACTAACTTAAAACGGATAAAAATAAAAAAATCTTAACAATATAATATTTGATTTTCTCAGCTACCAAAAACTCTACTCCCACTTGAATGGCCTATATGGAAACACAGAGCGTGTGAACTACTTGTGGAACATCATCTTCGGATACCAAGGACATGAACTCAATGAATTTATTGGTCAAGGTATGGTATTCTGATGAAGGTTTTCACTCTTCATTTGGTTTTTAGACCAAACAAATTCTTAGAATAGAACTTAAATATCTTTAAGAAGTTTAACGCTTACAAAGTATTTTATTGTCAATTATAGGTGAATTTTCAGCATTTATATTAGAGTTCATATAGTTTCTGATTTTGTAGGTTACAACTATTTCTATGGAAGGCCCGGATTCTACAACTACAAACCTGTCGTTCAGTACTGAAAAACACGAAGTTCTCTGATAAATCAATAGAACATCTGAAGCTGAAATAAATTATTGAAATATATACATATTTTTCTTATATAAACCTTCCTGTTCTTCCAGTTGGTGACAAACGCATATTCCTGAATTGAATATTGTTTATTTGAGAACTTTCAACTAAGAATTAAATGAATTAACTTAATTCATAAAATAAGAGAATGAGCGAGAATTAACGCAACTTAAGGGTATAAAATACTAGCAAAATATAAAAAGGATACGATTGATGAAGAAAATTGCAAGAAATGAAAATATTCGAATGTTCGCTCCTCTAAAAATTTTTGAAGATAATCGATTAAACCTTCATGCAGTGGCTACTCAAATTAGAACCATTTCATTCAAACTTTTAGTTTTTGATATTGTACCAAATCACACGTTGGATCGAATTTATTGCGAAGTGTTGTTTTCAACTGTCCAAAATGAAATAATGAAACACAAAATCAGTGGACTTTCAAAAAAAGTTCAAAGAGAATAATACACACTTATGTCAAATATCAGATGTACGAAACTTCAAAAGTTATCAAAATATTAGCAATACGACATTGGAAACCAATTCGAGATATTCTCTGTAAACGATATATCAGAATAATGCATTAATGTTCCCGTTTAAAACATTTATTCATTACTTTCTGATACGAGGTAGATACAATGACTTAATGTCCAATACAATACAAAGAAAATTTGATGACTGTTCAATAAACAATGAATTGTAAATTTGTTTCAATTAGAATGAAATAAACAATAATATTGGATGAATTCTTCGAAGCATTTTGCTGAAAGAATCAGGATCTTGAGAAATTCATGTGGTAGGGTTTTTTATAATCAAATATCCAAAAGAAGGTTTTTTCTCGAATAATTTTCTGTACACGCTATTATGATAATAGAAGAACATGGAGAGTTGATTGAAATTGAATCATTCAATACGGTATCATAAAACTATAATTGAATGTAAACTAAAATTCGAACACTTGAACCTATGATTTACACTTTATTCACTACATAGCATGACGCGTTTCGTGTAAATCATAAGTTCAAGTATTTGAATTTAACTTTATAATCAATTATAATTGATATTCATTAAGTAAACGCCAACAATATTAAATATAAAACTAATAATTGATATTCCTAGTTTCAAGTAGCGTGTCATTAGTAAGTTAATCGAATGGTAGTTTGAAGTAACACCATTAGGTAGAAACTACAATCAGTGAAAAACAGTGAAATTCCCCATATGTGGATACACACCATGTAAATATTTTGTAAATAAAATTTCTTGGATTCGAAACTGGCTTTGTATGGACGTATGTTTTTCTCTGTAAGTCGTCACATTGAACATGCGTAGTAGGAAAGGTGAAACATAACATGTTCAAAGGCCACTCTGATCTGTCGTTGAACTGAAGCTACTTGTGATATGATTAACGAAAAATAATTGACAACCAAAATATTAAGTACTCCAAACTATTCGTAACTCGTATAAATTAATTATTCAAGCATTTATCACGTAAGTTCTTATCACTCTGCGAAACAATTGGGAGAGGTCGTTAATTTGCCCCTGTTATATAATTTATTTACAAACATATTTATCAATTTCAATGAACCTTTGCAAACAATAACTGTTTAATTGGCGAAGATATATTTCATATCGTCCCATTTTTAGCTAACAACACCGCTCAAGTCGAAAATTGGCGGTTTTTACATTTTAATGCCATTGGATGAAGCTGCGCATTGCGCGTCGAACCATTGGTCTCATGAAATAGATTTCGGCCAATCAGAAGCCGTAATTCAAAAAATAGTGACAGCGCTCAAGTCGGTTGGCGTCGCAACACCGCACAAGTCGTTAGTCTGTCATAATTTTCGCGGAAAATACTTCGCGCTCTGTGTTTTTTCTATTTTTAAGTGAATTTTATCGCTGGAACGTTCTTGCAAGTAGTTTTAATAGAAGATTAAGAGGTAAGCTAAGCCAAGGTAAGCCAAAGAGGAGGGTAATGTGTTTAGGATTCCACAAATATGGGTATCAAATGAAAGCTTGTGATGTGTGTTACACAAAATTGAAAGTTTTATCAAAATCGGTTCAGTAGTTTTTAGATTCTTGGTCGGGGGTTTTACGACTTTCTGTCGACTCAGTTAATAATAATATAAGCTTGTTATGAAATCCTATGATTGAAATGGTGTTTCAAATTTGTTATTTTTTAGGAAACTCAATAATTGAAAGGCGCTATGGATGGAGAAGAAATTGATTCCTGGAGTGATCTGGGTTCAGGTGATGAATGGTTATGTGCCCAACTACAAAAATCAGGACTGATGTCAAAACATAAACGGCGTAAACAAAGTTGCAAAGAAGATAATAAAATAATTAAACTAGGTAAGTACTATGGGTTTGTTTTGAGGTCCGAATTTTATTTTTGTTATTTATGTTTTTAATAATTCCTATTATTTATTTTAGATGTGAATCAAAAAGATCCTCCTAAAAATGAAACTATTGCAACACCAATAAATGATCAAAACTTCGGGGAGTCCATAAAAGGTATTATAAGTAGCCAGGATAATGTAAACGCAATATTTGACCAGAACATAGACTTGGATAATATTGAAAACATTGACATTCACAATCTACAAGTTGTAGAAAAAGTTGGTAATGACTTCTTTGATCTGCAACATATACCACCCGAATTTGCTACAGTGACCATCGAGTATCCTCAGCCTTCTGCATTGAATGTAGCCAATATTTCGGTAGAAAGTGAGAACGTTGTACAAGAACTAGGAAATATTCATATCGAAGCTTTACCTACGAATACTCAAGACCCAGTTTCGGATATAGTAATTAACACAGATATAATAGATGAAAATAAAACAACTCAATATATACCACCCGAATTTGCTACAGTGACCATCAACAATCCTCAGTCTTTTGCATTGAATGTAGCCAATATCTCGGTAGAAAATGAGAACGTTGTACAAGAACTAGAAAATATTCACATTGAAGCTTTCCTACTCAAGACCCAGTTTCGGATATAGTAATTAACACAGATACAGATATAATAGATGAAAATAAAACAACCCAAACCAATATACAGCAATCCAGTGTCTCTGCTACTCCATCATGTTCTTCAAAAGTGGTCATACTCAGCAATATTCCTTATCACGGGGATTTGTTAAGTAATAAAAAAAGACAGAACAAGGCGTCAAAAGATCCAAATAAATATAAACGCAATATAAATAAAGAATTACGGATGAAAGGTGAAAGTTATTTAGGATACAGAAGAGACAGAAAAGCAAAGACTAATGAAAAATTTAAAGTGAAACAAGACGTATTTAAGCCTGCAAGATCCATGAAACCACCCTGCACTTCTGCGTTTTGCAAGAAATCCAAACTCAGGTCATGTGACAACATAAACGAGGAACAGCGAAAATATTTGTTTGACAATTTCTGGAAGAACATGAACTGGGAGCAGCGAAGATCATTTATAACTTCTCACGTTAACAAAGTATCAAAGAAAGTTACAAAAAATCCAGAATCATCCAAAAGAACTGATAGTCGAACTTACGTTTTGACGATTGATAATGTACGTCACCAAGTCTGCAAAAAATGTTCTTGGCCACTCTTGGAATTAAAGATTGGTTTATAAGATATTGGTTGACAAAAACCGATTGTGCTATGCCTCCCGATGTGTCTTCTTCAACCAGTAATCGCAGAAATCCAGAGAAAATTGAAGACCACAAACATGTTGAAAAGTTTTTAGGAGATCTTCCAAAGATGCCGTCACATTACTGTCGTGCTAAAACATCACGAGAATATTTAGAACCAATTTTCTCGAACATGACACAGCTCTATCACGCATATAAAGATAATTGTGAATTAGAGGGTAGAGAATGCCTTGGGCGTAAATTATTTGACAAATTATTTTTGAAACTCAATTTGAGCCTATTCCACCCAAAGAAGGATCAATGCGACGTTTGTTGCAGTCATAAAACTGGAAACATTACTGATGAAGAATACGCTCAACATGTTCTGAAGAAAGATCGAGCCAGGAAAGAAAAAGATACTGACAAAGGAATTGCACAGTCCGGAGCTTGTCACGTATTCACACAGGATGTTGAATCGGTAAAATTGGCCCCGTATCTTCAAGCTAGTGCAATTTATTATAAAACTAAATTATGCGTCCATAATTTTACATTATACAATATAGCAACTAAGGAAGTAATGTGTTATTGGTTCGATGAGTCAAATAGTACGCTTGAAGCCTCTGTTTTTGCTTCATGCTTAGTAGACCATCTAGAGAAGGTTTTGAGTCTGAAATTATTGCCTGTGGTTTTATATTCCGATGGTTGTTGTGCTCAAAATCGCAATGTTACCTTAAGCAATGCTTTATTACGTTTAGCGATTGAAAAAAATATTGTGATTACTCAAAAGTACCTGGAAAAAGGCCATACTCACATGGAATGTGATTCGGTACATAGTGCCATAGAGTGTAAATTAAAAGGTAAAGAAATTTACCTTCCACAACAATACATGGCTATAAGTAAAACTGCTAGGAGTGATCCTATGCCTTACCAAGCTTGTTATTTAGATTATACCTTTTTCACAGACTTTTCGAAAGAATTGATTTATAAATCTATAAGGCCTGGTAAAAAAGTAGGTGACCCTGTCGTCACAGATTTACGTATGCTAGAATACAGACCAAATGGCACAATTTGGTATAAAGTTAGTTTTGATGACGAGCTTCACCCGTTACCACATCGTCCCACGGCAATTAACAGCATTAAACAAATAAATAGCTTGCAAAAATTGTACGCAGCTAGAATACCAATTACAAAGCGGAAGTATCAAGATTTGCAAGACCTAAAAGTGTATTGCCATCTAGTTGCCATTCTTTTTATGATGACCTTCCGCACAGCAATCACTAAAGACTGCAACTAAACTAAAGACTAGAGATTTTGAGTTTTCTTTATTATTTTATTAATAGATACTATTATATATTATTTCTTTGGAGTTTATTAAAGACTAAGTAAACTAAGATTAGTATTTGAAACATTTACCTATTAAAAGATAAAAATATTAGGTACTTCATTTAAGTTCTAACTAGAGGTTTGTGTATTACCAAATTACTTTAAGCAATTGATCTCAACATGTGATTCTTAAGATTTAAGTAAAGATACCTATCTATGTTATAAAGAATGTTAATTTTCTTTTCTTAATAAAAGCTTTTATTTGCAAATCATCTTTTAATACCTTCTTAATCCCTAACATTTTCACAAACAACACCGCCTAAATCTAATAAAATATCAGTCAACACCGCTCAAGTCATAAAATAAAAGTTAAAATAAAGTAAATCGTCAAAATAAGTATAAATAATTATTTCTTAATCGTTAACTAGGATATGTATTATGAAGCAATAGAAAAAAACACAGATTTTTTAAAATAGACAGTTTTTTTCGTCTCCTGTAAAGTTGGCGGTTTTGCAAAAAAACGACTTAAGCGGTGTTGTAAGCTAAGGGACGATATTCAGCAGTATATAGTTTTTCACTCCAATGAAAACAGAGCGGTCAGCTTAAACACGAAAGCTGAAGAGCATTGCAAATACTTGACATCATTTTGCAGTATATTGTGGAACTAAAAAATCAATTATAAATGTTGATTAATTAATATTTTCATGTTTCAATATTTCCAAAGATTTATAATATTTTAAACCTATAAAATTACATCAAATCGATATCGAATCGTTTAATATTCACACAAAAGTTCATTTCTTTGGTAAACTACGTTGACAATTCTCATTCGCACTTTCAAGCATGTTCGAATGATGAATATTTGATTAATTTTTCAGTTGGTGAGATCAGTGATGGAAATTATACTCAGAAAAAGGTTTCAGAAGAAGCTATGAGTTTTTTTCAATATCAGAAAACCAGAATATTCTGAACATGCAAATTTTAAGACCAAATGAAACAACTCGCTAAACTCGAAAAATATTACTCCAATTCATTTATCTGCATATTATTTCATTATCTTCCAGTGAATATTTTTTATCTTATTCAGCCTCATTTTCGATAATTGGCCACAGTGACCTTATTGAATATCATCATAAAAATTAATTGAAATTTTTTTAATTGTTAAAAGCGGATGTTATCGGGTATAAATACGATTTTGAAAGCAGTCGGAAGGCAGTTCAGTTTTTTCACTGTATTCAAGATGAAGTGCCTGATCCTCTCCTTTGCTTTCCTAGCAATCGCTTCGGCCTCTGTTCTCGATTTCAACCGGTATGGATTGATGAACAAGCACGAAGTAGGTTCAACATATGGACAGAGGTACACTGGTGTGTACGGTGAGTATCCCACTTGGAACCAATTCTGGACCAAGAACTTCTGGCAGCAGAAATACGGAAAAGGTGTTTTTGACAAACAAGAAGTTTATGGAGACAAAGCCGTATTCGACAGAGACGTAGCTTACGGACATCAAGCCTTCTACGGTCAAAATGTTCACGAAATTTTGTCCGATATTTTCTTCAGAATTTTCAACAGACAAGTGTTGATGAAACTGTACAGTGAATACCAACAGAACTGGAACCAAAATGTTTGGGAAGAAATTTTGAACCACGAAGAAATCTTCGACAAAGAAGTGTTGATACAACTGATCAGACAACCATTCTTGAGAAACATTCTCGTTCAAGAGGGAATTTTCGACAAATATGTTCTACAACAAATTCTGTCCTACCACAACGTTCACCAAACTTACGACCAGGTTCTTTTCGAACAATTGTTCAACAAAGTAGCTCTCAAGAACTGGCTCTACAAGTTGGGATTCTACGACAAATACTTCGTGTACCAATTCTTCAACAGAGCAACCTACGGAAGCCGATTCAACTCAGTGGAACATTGCCAAGAATATTTAATCCAAGTTTTGAGAAACCCAGAATTGAGGAGTTTCTTGATTGAACAAGGAGTTTTCAACGAATACATTGTAAAGCAATTCCTTCACCACCTGGAAAGCCAAGGAGTATACGACGAACATCTTCTTGGACAGCTCATCAACAAGCAAATTCTTAGGAATTTCTTCGTCCAACACGGTTTCGATTACCACTTTTTGAACCAAATGGTTGCTAATGAAATTTACGGTTTGAATGTTTACTTGAAAATGCACTTTTTCCATCAAGTTCCTGAATTCTACTACAGCCAAGGTCGCTATATGACCTACTACCCAGAACACGTTTTCGAACCAGTTCAGCAGTACCCATATGGTGGAAAATCCGTTGAAATTGATGTGCAAAAGGCTATTGTGAAGCCCGTCAACAAATTTGGTCGTGATGCTTTCTTCCAAACTGAAAGGTGGGTTATTATTATTTATGACGAAATTTTGTTTCTACTCTTTTTTTTCCAAGGTATCAACAATCTCCTTTCTTCTGGAACAGATTCGCAACCTACAAAATGAACTACTTCCCAAGATTCGCCTTCGACAAACAAGGACAAACTTTCACTGGTAAATTTTCTACATGTTTATATAATGAAATAATTTCAGTATGTATGTGTCATGGTTTTATATTTTCCCATCTTTGCAGGTGTTTTCGACAGATTCCAAGGCAGACAATGAGTACTACCAACCCCCAATTGTTGAATACTGAATTTTCAAGATTTCATTTTTCAACATGTAAATTATGAGAAAGAGAAAATAAAGAGAAATTAATCGAAAATTGTTCAAATATTTTTATTTTCATACTTCCACAAAAAATTCCTGAAATAGAAATTTCAAGTCAAATTGAAATCAAAACTTATCGACATAATCAAAATTATTTACACGTCCTCACTCTACTTCAACTACATTCGATTACTTCTAAATCTATGGAAACTATTCGTAAATGCTATATTTTAGCTTCCATAATGAGCTATTTTCATTATTCAAATGAAATAAAGAAGATCAAACCTGAAAAAACTACAGAACAGACATATATCTGTTATGTTAGAATATATTGAATTATTCTATGAATATTATTTTTTCCAAGATTTTACTTTATAATCATCAACAAATAATTATAAATTAACAAATAGGTACTGCATCAAGGTTCTAAGGAATAGTAGTTTCATTAATGGTACGAGTATGTCTATATTATTTCACCATGAAAATTCTCAATTTCTTAAATCGTTATATGGATTAGGATCTTCAATAATTTGTTTTCTTAACGAAGACTACCAATAGTAACCTGCAAACCGGATCCTTGAAGAGTACAGTTCCTCAGAACTATCGAAAAAGCTGCATTATCACTGTTGTGTTTTTGTCACCATGTTTTCAGCATTTTACAAAATGTTATAAGAAATGACATATACAAGTTAACTAACTTCGACAAATTCAAAAAATATTTAATGTCAGGTTATTTTGCAGAGGAATTTCTTTCATCAAAATGTGTTTTCTAAATCTACCTTAGGAGATGGAAAATCTTTGAAATCTTTGAATGGACATATAATTTATTACCAGTAGATCTCTTTAAGAACATTTTTCTATAGTTGATTGAGGAGAGGAATACTTCTTGAAATACCATATCAAACGATTAATAAATTCAACATATTTCAAGAATCTCAATACTATTAACTGATAATAATAATATATAATAATAGAATTTATTGAGAAACATTCCTCACATTGTAAAATTACATTAATAAAAATGAACAAACATATGATACAAAAAATTGATTCATACATGATTGCCTACATTCGAATCATCGAAGTACTCTGCCACAATAAAGAATGCCTTTATTAATACAAATGACTCAACTCTCTTCTTAAACAAATGAGCTTTCAGTAATTTTTAATATGACGATAAATGTTTTGAAGATTTTTATAGTCTAATAATAGAGTGAGAGCTGTTTTATCTGTAGGAATAAGTAACACATCACTGCTCCTTTTTGAATACTCTTGATTATTATTCAATTTAATAAACCTATCGCCATTTTCTTTAACATATATTTAACACCTATAAATATATAAAGATAGGATGAGTATGAAATTATTATTGAAGATAGGTTTACAAGATATTCGTTGATGAATATTGAATATTAATCGAAGTATTCGCTTCCGTGTAACGAACACTTTATTTATTTCTGTAGAGCAGCCCCACAGGAGAATATTATAATTAAGATGACTATATAGAAGACTGTAATAGAAATTCATAACACAGTTTCTAGGTACGATGTTCTTGATCCTAGAGATTGCAAAAAATTAGTTACTCAATTTTTTACATAAAACATCAATGTTTGTTGTTCACCTCAAATTTCTGTCTACATATATTCCAAGATCTTTCAATTTATTGGGATGATGATTGGGATCTTTAAATGATATTTTTGAAGATCTTCACTCATTTGAGTGAATTTTCACTTAATTTGAAGCAGAATTCTAAAAATTGTATCAATTGTGACTAAAATTCTCGTAATTGTGACAAAAAGTTTCAAAATTATGAGAGTTTGCGTCATTGATTGGATTTCAATAGCTGATCGAAGAAACAAATGGAATATGATTCTCTACAATTTTCCATTCTCAAACATTTCTACTCAGTATTTCACGAAAGCAATTCGGAAAAATAAAGATGATATTTTATTTTTTTCATTTAGACTTGAATTTACCTTCGTGAAAAAAATCGTTCGAGAAATCTCATTATGGAAAACCCAATTATTTGGAAAATCATGTTTTATTTCGTTTCAAAAGAATAGGAAGAGATAAAGAAGAGAGAAATTGTGTCTTCTGGTGGTCTGTTACTCGAAGATAATATTTCACAAAAAAAACTAGTATTATTTTTTTTTATATAATATATGAAGATTGAAATATGGAGAATGAAATTCGATTGAATCATTGAAAGACTTGTTATTTAAATAGAATTGCAATGAAAAATCTCTTATCAGCTCAATAGTTTTTCAGAAATATTTTTGAGCTGATTAGTTAAGTTTCATAATAAAATATCCACTCTAAAAGTAATTTCATCTATAGATTTTAGCCTCCGAAATAAACACCGTAATGGTATATGTAACAGTTGTCAAGAAGAAATTGTTTTTATCAAAGTTTTCTTGTTCAAATCAATTGAAATTATGTGACGACTTTCATAATTTGAGGTTCATCATTTTCATCTTTATACATTTACGACTATTTGAAAAAATCAATCTTAACTGAACTGCAATAAATTATAGAAAAAATGCACATGATAATGAAATTTGCAATATGATTTTCCTGAATAGCAAACATATATTCGAAACTATACTAGAATGTCCTTGAAGTCGAATGAGGATGTGTAAATGATTTTGAGTCTATCAATAACTTCTGATTTCAATTTGACTTGAAATTACTATTTCAAGAATTTTTGTGGAAGTATGAAAATAAAAATATTTGAACAATTTTTGATTAATTTTTCTTCATTTTTTCTTTATTACAATTTACATGTTGAAAAATGAAATCTTGAAAATTCAGTATTCAACAATTGGGGGTTGGTAGTACTCATTGTCTGCCTTGAAATCTGTCGAAAACTCCTGAAACGATAAAAAATATAAATAATATGACATTTATATATTGAAATTATTTCATAACATAAATATATAAAAAAAATTTACCAGTGAAAGTTTGTTCTTGTTTGTCGAAGGCGAATCTTGGAAAGTAGTTCATTTTGTAGGTTGCGAATCTGTTCCAGAAGAAGGGAGATTGTTGATACCTTGAAAAAAAAAGAATAGAAACAAAATTTCGTTATAAATAATAATAACCCACCTTTCAGTTTGGAAGAAAGCATCACGACCAAATTTGTTGACGGGCTTCACAATAGCTTTTTGCACATCAATTTCAACGGATTTTTCACCATATGGATACTGCTGAACTGGTTCGAAAACGTGTTCTGGGTAGTAGGTCATATCAAGACCTTGTTTGTAGTAGAATTCAGGAACTTGATGGAAAAAGTGCATTTTCAAGTAAACATTCAGACCGTAAATTTCATCAGCAAATACTTGGTTCAAAAAGTGGTAATCGAAACCGTGTTGGACGAAGAAATTCCTGAGAATTTGCTTGTTGATGAGCTGTCCAAGAAGATGTTCGTCGTATACGCCTTGGCTTTCCAGGTGGTGAAGGAATTGCTTTACAATGTATTCGTTGAAAACTCCTTGTTCAATCAAGAAAGTCCTCAATTCTGGGTTTCTCAAAACTTGGATTAAATATTCTTGGCCATGTTCCACTGAGTTGAATCGGCTTCCGTAGGTTGCTCTGTTGAAGAATTGGTACACGAAGTATTTGTCGTGAAATCCCAATTTGTAGAGCCAGTTCTTGAGAGCTACTTTGTTGAACAATTTTTCGAAAAGAACCTGGTCGTAAGTTTGGTGAACGTTGTAGTAGGACAGAATTTGTTGTAGAACATATTTGTTGAAAATTCCTTCTTGAACGAGAATGTTTCTTAAGAATGGTTGTCTGATCAGTTGTATCAACACTTCTTTGTCGAAAATTTCTTCGTGGTTCAAAATTTCTTCCCAAACATTTTGGTTCCAGTTCTGTTGGTATTCACTGTACAGATTCATCAACACTTGTCTGTTGAAAATTCTGAAGAAGATGTCGGACAAAATTTCGTGAACATTTTGACCGTAGAAGGCTTGATGTCCGTAAGCTACGTCTCTGTCGAATACGGCTTTGTCTCCATAAACTTCTTGTTTGTCAAAAACACCTTTTCCGTATTTCTGCTGCCAGAAGTTCTTGGTCCAGAATTGGTTCCAAGTGGGATACTCACCGTACACACCAGTGTACCTCTGTCCATATGTTGAACCTACTTCGTGCTTGTTCATCCATCCATACCTGTTGAAATCGAGAACAGAGGCCGAAGCGATTGCAAGAAAAGCAAAAGGGAGGATCAGGCACTTCATCTTGAATACAGTGAAAAAACTGAACTGCCTTCCGACTACTTTCAAAATCGTATTTATACCCGATAACATCCGCATTTTAACAATTAAAAAAAATTTAATTAATTTTTATGATGATATTCAATAAGGTCAGTTTGGCCAATTATCGAAAATACGGCTGAATAAGATAAAAAAATATTCACTGGAAGATAATGAAATAATATACAGATAAATGAATTGGAGTAATATTTTTCGAGTTTAGCGAGTTGTTTCATTCAATCTTGAAATTTGTATGTTCAGAATATTCTGGTTTTCTGATATTGAAAAAAACAGATTTCTTTTTCTGAAATCTTTTTATACGTATCATTTCCATCAGTGATCTAACCAACTGAAAAATTATTCAAATATTCATCATTCGAACATGCTTGAAAGTGCGAATGAGAATTGTCAACGTAGTTTACCATAGAAATGAACTTTTGTGTGAATATTAAACGATTCGATATCGATTTGATGTAATTTTATAGGTTTAAAATATTATAAATCTTTGGAAATATTGAAACATGAAAATATTAATTAATCAACATTTATAATTGATTTTTTAGTTCCACAATATACTGCAAAATGATGTCAAGTATTTGCAATGCTCTTCAGCTTTCGTGTTTAAGCTGACCGCTCTGTTTTCATTGGAGTGAAAAACTATATACTGCTGAAAAAATAGATTTCACTATAAGTTTTCATTGTTTTCAGAAATATAGTAAAAATTTGAATATTTCATGCAAAAGAATTCTGTCGCAAGTCCAACAAATTAAAGTCTTGAAGTTTCGAGTAACACAAAGCTTTATATTCAGATATCAAATCAAGTGATGGTTTCAATCAAGGCATTTATTACCACCGTTTCCAGTTGAATCGTTTCTATTCAACACCCATCAATATGATGTGTATTATAGAAATCACTTTTCTTAATTTTTTTTTGCATTCTAAACTTTGTGTTATACTCAACGTCTCAGTAAAACGAAACTCATTTCTAAAAATTGAAAATTTGTTGTCAAGTGTTTCATTCTTTATTGCTGCTGATTTTTGCAAAACCAGCCTTCAAACTTTCTAATAAAATCCATTTGGAAATTCAATATATGGAAATTGATATGGAATAAATATGTCCTATATTAAATATTAGACACTTTCACCTCAATTCTTCAAAATTAAGTGCAGCTTTACTCATCTCATTCTTCTCTCGAACGAAGATTCTTATTGCTCTTCCTATCGCTATTAATGTTGATTAATTGGAGAAATATCTCGAAAAATGGATTCAGGTCTCTCCTTGTTTCCATGGTAGCTTCGATCAAAAGGAGTACATTCTATCAGAAATATATCTTCGCCAATTAAACAGTTATTGTTTGCAAAGGTTCATTGAAATTGATAAATATGTTTGTAAATAAATTATATAACAGGGGCAAATTAACGACCTCTCCCAATTGTTTCGCAGAGTGATAAGAACTTACGTGATAAATGCTTGAATAATTAATTTATACGAGTTACGAATAGTTTGGAGTACTTAATATTTTGGTTGTCAATTATTTTTCGTTAATCATATCACAAGTAGCTTCAGTTCAACGACAGATCAGACTGGCCTTTGAACATGTTATGTTTCATCTTTCCTACTACGCATCTTCAATGTGACGACTAAACTTACAGAGGAAAACATACGTCCATACAAAGCCAGTTTCGAATCCAAAAAATTGTATTTACGAATTATTTACATGGTGTGTATCCACATATGGGGAATTTCACTGTTTTTCACTGATTGTAGTTTCTACCTAATGGTGTTACTTCAAACTACCATTCGATTAACTTACTAATGACATGCTACTTCAAAGTAGGAATATCAATTATTAGTTTTATATTTATTATGTTTATTTATATTGTTGGCGTTAAATTGATGAATATCAATTAAAATTGATTATAAAATTAAATTCAAACACTTGAACTTATGATTTACACTTTATCCACTACATAGCAAGTCGTTTGTAACGACGAAACGCGTCATGCTATGTAATCAATAAAATCATCAAAAGTTAAAGTGTTTGAATTTTAGTTTATATTCAATTATGGTTTTATGTTACCGTAATGAATGATTCAATTTCAATCAACTCTCCAGGTTCTTCTATTATCATAATTGCGTATACAGAAAATTATTCGAGAAAAAACCTTCTTTTGGATATTTGATTATAAAAAACCCTACCACATGAATTTCTCAAGATCCTGATTCTTTCAGAAAAATGCTTCGAAGAATTCATCCAATATTTTTGTTTATTCCATTTTAATTGAAACAAATTTACAATTCATTGTTTATTGAACAGTCATCAAATTATCTCTGTAGTGTATTGGACATCAAGTTATTATATCTACCTCGTATCAGAAAGTAATGAATAAATGTTTCAAACGGGAGAAATTATGGATGATTCTGATATTTCGTTATCAGAGAATATCTCGAATGGCTTCAGAAAGTGTTATTTCTAATATCTTGATTAACACTTGAAATTTCGCATATCTGATATTTGACAGGGCCGTTCTGTTGAAAGCCAAAAATCTCGAAACACAGGTCAACGGCTTATTTTTTATCTTCATTACTGATGATCAAAATATTGAAATATATTAAACTCTTGGCTTAATGTTTCACGATTTATTTAACAATTTGAGTAGTCAACATGTTTCGAGAGTTAGCTCATTTTCAAGACTCTAGAAAATGAGCTAACGCTCAAGAGTCTTCAAAATGAGCTAACGCTCGAAACATGTTGACTAATTCATATTGTTAAATAAATCGTGAAACATTGAGCCAAGAGTTGAAATTATTTTAATATTCAATTATGTTTCACCAATGTTAAGCGAGAATTCAATCTCAGTCGATGATAAAAATACTTAAATAATGATACTTTATCACAATTCTCCTCAGTTAATTTCTTTCTCATAAGTATTATTTTCTTTGAACGTTCTCAATTATTTTGAAAAAAAATACTACTTGAGTATTAGGTTGAAAGTAAGTAAACGCAAATCATCTTCGAAACAAAATTCCTGAAACATAAACAATAAGTCCAATGATTTTGTGATTCATTATTTCATTTTGGACAGTTGAACACAACAGTTCGCTATAAATTCTATCAGAGAGTTCTTTTTTATAATATTGAAAACTTAAAATTGAAATAAAAAGGTTCTAGTTTGCGTAGCCAATGCCTGAGGGTTTAATCAATTATCCTCAATATTTTTTGAAAAGCGAACGTTCGAATATTTTCATTTCTTGCAATTTTATCCATCAATCGTATCCTTTTTATATAATGCTAGTATTTTATACTTTCAAGTTGCGTTAATTTTCACTCATTCACTCATTTAATGAATTAAGTTAATTCATTTAATTCTTAGTTAAAAGTTCTTAAATAATTAATATTCAATTCAGGAATATGCGTTTGTCTCCAACTGGAAGAACAGGAAGGTTTATGTAAGAAAAATATGTATATATTTCAATAATTTATTTCAGCTTCAGATGTTCAATTGATTTATCAGAGAACTTCGTGTTTTTCAGTACTGAACGACAGGTTTGTAGTTGTAGAATTCTGGTCTTCCATAGAAATAGTTGTAACCTACAAAAACAGAAACTTCATGAACTCTAATGTAAATGCTGAAAATTTAACTGAAATTGACAATGAAAAACTTTGTATAGGTTAAACTTCTGGAAGATACATTAGTGCGAGTTTTCATTGAAATTTTTCATTTTCCATGACCGGGGAAATTGTTTGGTCTGAAAACCAAATGAAGAGTGAAAACCTTCATCAGAATACCATACCTTGACCAAGAAATTCATTGAGTTCATGTCCTTGGTATCCGAAGATGATGTTCCACAAGTAGTTCACACGTTCTGTGTTTCCATAAAGCCCATTCAAGTGAGAGTAGAATTGTTGGTAGCTGAGAAAATCAAATATTATATTGTTAAGATTTTTTAATTTTTATCCGTTTAAAGTTTGTGTATATAAATACTCATCCTTACCCCTCGCTTCCGAAGAGAACAGTTGCGATATTTTCAGCGATAGTTTGAAAGTTAGACTCTGAGAAATCGTATCCAAAAAACCTGCCACCTACTGGGAAGTTCTGGAATTTTTGGAAAACAAATTCAGGGCTATAACTTCTCTGGCTCATGAATTGTTTGAAAGAAAATTCTGGAATATGTTGGAAAAATTGTACCTTCAAATATACTTTCAAACCGAAAATTTTATTGCTCAGGAGTTTTTCCAATACATTGTAGTCGACGAATCCATGTTGGATGAAGAAATTTCTGAGAACGGCTTTGTTAATGAGTTGTTCAATCATTTTCTCGCTGTAGAAACCTTGGATCTGTAAAACTTGTTCCAAAACGTCTTCATTGAAAACTCCTTGTTGAACCAAGAATGTCCTTAAGACTGGGTTGTTAACTACTTGCAACAACCATTTTTGGCAAATTTTCATTGAACCGAAGGTGGTTTCGTAGATTCTTCTGTTGAAAAATTGGTACAAGACATATTTATCGTAGAAACCCAATTTGAAGAGCCAGTTTTTCAAAACAGTCTTGTTTACCAATTGTTCGAAAAGGACGTGGTCGTAAGATTGATGAACGTTGTAATAGGATAAAACTTGTTCTAAAACATATTTGTCGAAAATTCCTTCTCGTACCATAATATCTCTCAAAGCTGGTTGTCTGATCACTTGTTCCAAAACGTCATAGTCGAAAATATCTTGCTGGTACATAATATGGTCCCAGACATTCTGAGTCCAAGTTTGTTGGTTAACGTATTGACTGAAAAGGTTCAACCACACTTGTTTGTTGAAAATTCTGAACAAGATGTCGGTCAAAACCTCGTGAACATTTTGACCGTAGAAGGCTTGATGTTCGTAAGCTACGTCTCTGTCGAATACGGTTTTATCTCCATAAACTTCTTGTTTGTCAAAAACACCTTTTCCGTATTTTTGTTGCCAGAAGTTCTTGGACCAGAATTGGTTCCAAGTGGGATACTGACCGTACATACCAGCGTACCTCTGTCCATATGTTGAACCTACTTCATGCTTGTTCATCCATCCATACCTGTTGAAATCGAGAACAGAGGCCGAAGCGATTGCTAGGAAAGCAAAGGAGAGGATCAGGCACTTCATCTTGAATACAGTGAAAGAACTGAACTGCCTTTCTACTTCTTTCAATATCGTATTTATATTCGAGTAACATCCGCCAATACTTGGTTAAGATTGAGATTATTTTTTATCATTTTTCGATGATTATGGATTATTTCGTTAGAGGGGGAGATGCGGATTTATTATCTCAATTAACTTGCAATAACATTCAATGGAACAGTTATTTCATTTTCTTGTAATATATGCAGATAAAAATATCTTATTGTCAGGGAAACGTTGATAATATCGCTTGCTTCTCGAAATTATTATTTCTGTTCTCAATTATCCCAACAAAAATATTTATTGACTTGAGATATTGTTTTGTAGTCTGAAATATACGTGCCTATATATTACAGACAATTAACTTTAGGAATATGAAAAAAAAGTTCTAAAGAAGTGCTCGAAGACTGGTCTGTTGTATCAACTTGAAAGTGTGCTTACATTCACATATATTCCGGGTGTCCCAATAACAATATTTTTCCGCCAAATTTCGGGACCGTTTATAGTATAGCTCAAGAAAAAAAATTATGACGAAAGTGACCTCGAGAAAAACCTGGAAATTATTGACAGAATTGTAGGTCTAGAACTAGAGGGCATAATTGAATACCTAAAATTGAAAAATGAATTTTTTACGAAATTTACCTTGTTAAGATGCATTTAAACCACGATTATCGAATTTCTCAAGAAATTCTTCGTATATTTGGTTTCATAATTTGTAGTCTATCTTTTCAAATAATAGGAGGGAGAAAGTTGGAACCTCAACATGAAAAAACACCTGTAACTCAAGTTCTGCTCAACCGATTTATGCGAAATTTGTCTTTTTGAAGAGAGCTCCTATCCACCAATATGGGAGTTTCGATTGGAAAAGAACATAGGGAGTAACCTATAAGCTGGAGTGAACAATTTACTCATTTTTTGAATATAGTTAATATAAAAATATATAAATATCGAATGAAAATATGCATCTTCAATTATGGAATATAAAAGTAGGTAAAATTATCAGCACAATATCTTAAAAAATGTGTAAAGTCAAAGCATTTTTCCTTTGAATGTAAGTTACTTAGGTTTCACTGAACGAACTTTCTTCGGTCTAGTTATTATTCCAATATTACTGTTGCTCTTAGCGGGAAACGGTGTTATGGAACTTGAAGTGTAAATGATTAAAAACAAATGAGTCATGATAAAAGAAAACGAAAAGTTATATCCTAAGTCGAATTAATAACTAGAGAAATTGGTCCATTTACGTGTGTGTCATTGCGATTCGTGTGTATCAGATCTATAATATAAAAATGAATCGCAAAATGCGTTGGTGGGCTGAAGTCCAAGGATGGTTTTTAATTGTCGGGAAATACCCTAAAAACAGCCATCTTCCTTTTCCCTTACAAACGTTTTCTAACTGAAATGTAGAGTCAATTTGAACTTCATTGCTATTCAATAAAGTTCATATTAAATTAAAAGCATTCAAATTAATAATTGATGAGGGCGATACTTGATGTAAATCGATAAACTTAATAAAACAATTGTTCAACTGATTTACACATATATTAAAAAGAATACTGCATGACGTACGTTTCGATGAGATTCACCTTTTTCAAATGCTACGTGCAGACTAATGACAATTTCTCGAATACATACAATATATAAACTTAAATTATGAATACAAAGAAAACAAGTAGATAACAGGTAGAAGGGATCAATTCATACTGAACTACTATATAGTAAACTAAGTAATTTTGAAAAGATTGAGAAGGGGGCTCGAGGTATGATCGATTTGGCTGTTCAAAAGGTTGCCAGAATATTTGTATTTATTAATTTGAAGTGATTCTAACAAATTAAGCTTCATTCCCTTGTTTGCGGTATTCAAAATTTCGAAATCGGAATTGAATATATGATTTTCATTAATCAAATGATTTGCATAATGTGAATCTGTCTTCTGATTATCAAAGCTACGTTTATGTTCCGAAATTTTTATTTGAAAACTTCTAAACGTTCTACCAATATAAAACTTATCACAACTACCACAGTTAATTTTATATACACCTGATTTTTTATTTTTGTTGACCTTAGATTTGTTATTTTTGATATGTTTTCCTAAGTTACTTCCAGAACGGTAAGCAAAGTTGATGTTATACTTAAAAAGAAGAGATTTAAATTTTTCACTGGACTTACCGATGTATGTAAGACTGTTATAGTTGATATTGTTTTTGACTAGGGGATAAACCAGACCAACCGCCTTTTTGAAGTTTTTCTTCAATATCATATTATCTATTATTTCAGGATTATAATTATTATTCACGGCTATTTGCTCGATTAAATTTTTGTCGGTGTTGATATTGATTCTAGAAAGAGGAATATTTACTAATCGATGTATCAAAGTATTGAAAGCTGCCATTTTGTGTTGAAATGAATGCATGGAAGTATTATGCATAATACTATCTGTATTTGATGATTTATGGAAAATTGAAAAACTATGTTTGTTATCCATTTTCATTATTTTAAGATCTGAAAAATTAATAGAGTTTTCTTTCTCTAATTAATTATTAATTAATAGAGTTTTCTTTCTGAGAAATTATAGTGAAAATCGAAAACTACTCAGTTTTATTTGAATTATATATTTAGATTTTCATCAAGTACCTATCGGCCCAATCGATTAATGATATCTCAGAATAGGCAAAAGATATGGACATGTGGTTTTCGATATTATGTTGCAAATTTCACCTTCTTTTATACCCCATAATTGAAGATGCCTGTTTCTATTTGATATTTTCCAAGGATAATTAGATTTAAAAAAATGAATATATGTTTCCAAATCAAAACTCCTACATTGGTGGAAAGGAGCTATTTTCAAAAAGACTAATGTCGCATGAATCGGTTGAGCAGAACCTGCGTTAGAGGAGTTTTTTCATGTTAAGGTTCAAACTTTCTCCCTCCTTTTATTGGAAAAGATAAACTAAAACTCATGGATTTGAATTATGCAGATTCCTTTAGAAAGTCGATGATCGTATTTTAAATTCATCTAATTAGGCAAAATTCGAAAAAAATTCATTTTTTAATCTTATTCAATTACGTCCTCTAGCGGTGACAGACCTACAACTCTGTAAACATTTTCCAGATTTTTCTCGAGGTCACTTTTGTTATAATTTTTTTCCCTGAGTTGTTTTATAAACGGTTTTCGAAACGTTCTTATTGGGACACCGAGAACAAGTGTGAGAGAAAAAATTAAACATATTTATTTCAGTGAAACAACTTTATTATTTCACATTAATACATCAACAATGGAGTTAGTTTCATAAATTTTCACATGAAATTCTGAACCATTGGCATAACGTTTGCGACTCGTCTTGTATCAAAATCGTTGATGTAACCTAAAAAAAAAAATTTATCAATATTCTGTTGACCATAAACTGCTTAAAACTATTCTTATTTTGCAAGGAAGACTTTATTATTTGCATTCAGTCAATTGCAACATTTTCAGTATCAACAAATGTGTTATTGTTCAAAAATTAATTGTTACCTTGCATCATTTGGTGATCAAGATTACGCCTCTTCCAGTGATTGTGTTCCAGAAATTATAAGGCACAAATGTACGATACCTATAAAAAATATGAAAACTTTATTTGAATTACTCAAGGCGTCATTTGGAAGAAAATTTTCTTCGTTAATCGAAATAAATCGTACCTGTTTGTATCGAAATCACCATTAATGAATGGCATCAAGTTCTTCCTGTTCATGGTTATTCCAAATAAATCGTCTCCTACAGAAAATGTGCGCGTTTTGCCAAACATCCATTCTGGTTTATTGATAACCATTCCCATGATTTGTTTGTATGTCATATTCGGAGTTTGATCAAGTGTGAGTATATTCAACAAGACCTTCAAGCCTAAAATTTCGTTTTCCATCAAACGGTCGAGCAAGGTGATGTCGATGAAGCCTTTTTCCATCAGATGAACCTTCAACAAACGTCTGTTGATCAGTTGTTTTAGAAGATCGTCCCCAGTCATCATATTTCTTCTGAGATTGAATAAACATTTCTCCAGAATATTTACATTGAAGATTCCTCTTTGGACTAGAAATCGTGTTAGCATAGAATCTTCCATAACTTTCATCAACCAGAGACGATCCATTTTTTCTGTGGTCATCAACTTTTCGATGATAGTTTCATGCACCATTCTCCTTAAGATATCTTTGTTACAACATCCAAAGGTGGTCATCCAGTTTTTAAGTACTTGTCTATTGATGAATTGTTCCAGTTCATCGAAGGTTACTTCTCGGTTTGTCTCCATGAGTGTAGTATCGAAAATTCTGTGTTTAATCATCAAATTTCTCAAAAATGTATCATGGATCAGTTCCATCAGAACTCGTTTGTCGAAGATGCCTTCAGTGATCAAAATCTTATCCAAAACCATCTCATTTTGTGTTTGGTCCATACCATATAAGTTCAATAAATGCATCATAACCTTTTGGTCAAACATTTTCATCAGAATTTTGATCATCATCATGTCTGTAGTTCTCTTGTCGATGCCCATGTTCATCATTGGCCAGCTCATTCTTCTCATTCCTGTGATTGTATTGTATAACATAGGATTCATTTCGTACATGTTTCCAATGGATGTATCTAGTCCAAATTTATCCATATATGTACGAATAGCCACATCACCAAACAGTTCCATGTCTTTGTCTTGGTTGAATAACATAGTTTTCCACATGTTTGTGTCTTTGAATGGTGAGACATCGTCATAGACTTCATTTTGATCCATCATAATGATACCATCATCCATCAGCCCCAGATTTCTTCTATTGATGACTGAAGCGGCAGCAAAGGCCGATGTAGTAAGGAGTACCAGAAGAAACTTCATTTTGGGTGATGTCAAGCTTTGAAGTGATATATTGACTCTTCAATACAGTATTTATATTCAAAGTTAATCAATTCTGGCTTAGGAAAAAATCTATTGAAAATCTTTTATTGGATGAGATAAATTGTTTTTTATTAGATTAACATTTTGCCTAGTAACTCTAATTCAATAATATTTTCTAATTGAGCGATAAGGAATGGATAGAATTTGGCGTCAATATTCTCTGATGTAATAATAGTTGTCTATCATAACAAATCTTTTTTATTTTAGTACCGCTGTGATGTAAATAACGTAAATATTCTTTTCAAAATACTCGTTATAGAACAATGAAGTTCTATAATTGCTGAATGGAAAACCTTTTATATCTTATTCATTTTGTTTCAATGTTAGTTGATCCATTCTAAAGAAAACAATTGTAACGTTCCACATTTATTATAACTTCTCAAATCATCGAAATAGAGTTTTCTCTATAATTTTCTTTAAATAATAAGTCTTTAATTGCAATTTTTTTTTAAATGTTTAATTGCAATTTTCTGTTCCAATATTAAATTCAATGAAATGGTGTTATATACACGTACCTATATTATAGATTTACTGTTGCTTGAATGTTCGAATAGATTAGTGAAACTCATTAGAATATTTTTTATAATGTTTTCGAAATGAAAATGATGAAAAATTACGAAGAACTGGAACGAGGTCAGTTCGTAGAGAGTAGTCATATGAAATTGAATATTATTTACAAGGGCTTGAATCCTAATCTGAAACTCAAAACGGAAAACTGAATATATATATATATATATATATATATATATATATATATATATATATATATATATATATATATATAGAAAATGAAAATTATCGGCATATCCCGCAGATTGGTAGCAGCCATTGACACGTGTTTCGATGTTATTGGATCTCCTCAGAACGGCGTAGCCAAGTTCTAGTTGTACGAACCTGGAGGTGGAAACATATATATATATATATATATATATATATATATATATATATATATATATATATATATATATATATATATATATATATATATATATATATATATATATATATATATATATATATATATTTATAAAGTCTCCTAGATATAGGAGACACTGATACACAGGGCGGACCAAAAACTAACTAAACAAATCCATTGGCGTCTGTTCAGTATCTGACGGCCAGTGGTCAGCGTCTGTTTCTCTAGTTGAGGCGGCTGTATTTCAATCTTCTCGAACTCAAAAATCGAGTCGTACACCCTGTGGTCTCAATTGAGACCACCTCTAAGCTCTATTCAGCTTGAACGCATGATGGAAAACAAGATCAAAGTATCACTACCCCAGGCACCAGTCGAAAGACTGGCTTCACCTGATCATCGGATTCTGGGGGATCAGGGACACCATGCGGAGAAGAATCGGAGCTTCTCAAAAACCTTCCATTATCTCAAGATCAAACAAAAACATCACATCGGTACAATTAACGTTAATACACTCGCTAAAACAGGTAAACTGAAGCAGCTCACCAACACCATGAGAAAGTTCAATCTCAAAATCACCGCTCTCCAAGAAACACGATTCATGGACGAGAATCATTTCGACACCGACAGTTTCAGAATCTACAAAGGGAAACCTGCCGTGAAAGTAATGGGTAAATTACCGCTTTTAGGTACCGGATTCGCGATACACAATTCCATACTAGACTCGGTTATTAATTTCACATCGCCCAACGAGAGAGTCTCGTTGCTTTCTATCAAATCAGCTAATAAAGCTTACACTTTAATCAACGTGCACGCTCCCATTAATCACCACAACAAAACCGTTCCAGAAAGCGTACAAGATTTTTGGGAAACATTGGAAGAAACAACCAATAAAATACCAAAACACCACGTGAAAATCTTGCTAGGAGATTTTAACGCACAGCTAGGTAAGGAAAGGAAATTCAGAGACACTACGGGTCCCCATACTAAACACAAACGTACCAACAAGAACGGTGAAAGGTTAATCGCGTTCTGTAGGAACTTCGAACTCAAAATCATGAGTACTCAATTTCAAAAACCTGCACATAAGCTAACTACTTGGAGATCGCCCAGTCTCAAGCAGGGTGAATATCAAATTGATCATGTCGCAATTTCCAAGAACAACGTAAAGGAAATTTTAAATGTTAGAACTCGTAAAGGCGTCTTTGATTCGGATCACTATCTCCTCCAAATAAAAACAAAATTTCAACCCAACAGAAATAAAAAATTTACACCCAGAAAAGTTAGGTCCGATCCAGAATATCTGAAACTTCACAAGGATACAATCATTGCACAAATCAATCAGGAAGAATCGACGAATTGGGAAATCCTTACAGAGAATATTCAGAAAGCCATCACACTAGGACAACCTCCTCGCACCAGGAAACACCGCTGGTGGAACTTAATCTGCGACCAAGCAGTCGACAAGAGAATAACTGCATGGAAAAAATTTAACGGCCATAAAAATGAGGAAAACTGGGAGAATTTCCTTACAACTCAAAAACAGGCCTCCAAAGTAATTAGAAGAGAAAAACGGAGATACGATAATAATAGGTGTCACGAAATACAGAAGGATTTCACCAATAATAATACTAGAGATTTTTACAAAACTTTCAGGGAAAACTTGCGAGGATACCAAGCGCCCACTCTTTGCTTCAGAAAATCCGATGGCGCGTTGGAAACTAACACAAAAAATAACTGCAAAATGTTAGCCGAATATTTCAGCACCCTTCTCAACTGCAGTCCACCCCAAGAAAAACTTATGTTCGACTTTTCGGGGTCTACGCATCCAGACTCGCAAGCCCCTGATATGGAAGAGATTACGGCAATTATCAAGCAACTCAAAAACAACAAAGCAGCAGGAGAAGATGGGATTATTGCGGAACTCTGGAAACTGAACGATACTACTTTGACCCAAAAACTTCATCATTTAATATCAGAAATCTGGAGAACGGAACAGATACCAGAGGAGTGGAAATGCGCGTTGATACATCCATTGCACAAAAAGGGGGACAAAATGGATATCAATAATTACAGGGGAATTTCCTTACTCCCGGTTGCGTACAAAATACTTTCTAAAGCACTCCTAAACAGAGTAGAACACCAAGCGGATCCACTAATTGGGGAATACCAAGCTGGATTCAGAAAAGGCCGATCATGTGCTGAACAGATCTGGACTTTGAAGACGATATTACAGATGAGGAAATGTAGAAATACAGTGATCACATTCATTGACTTCAAGAAAGCATATGATTCGGTAGACCGCGAAACCCTTTTCGAAATCATGAAAGAATTTGGAATCGATCGAAAGACCCGAACAATTATAAAACAGACACTTACAGGTACAACTTCCAAGGTAAAATTTATGGGCGAAATATCAGATCCCTTTGAAATCAAAACCGGTGTGCGGCAGGGGGACGGACTTTCGCCAATTCTTTTCAATATTGTTTTAGAAAAGATCATAAGGGAATGGGAACCTCACGTGAAGGGCATACAAGTGGGTATCAAAAAAGAAAATAGAATAAATGTCAAATGTCTCGCCTTTGCAGACGATATTGCTATCATCACAGACAACAGAACTGAAGCCATTCGCGCCGTGGAAAAACTACATGAAATTGCGCAGAAAACCGGGTTACAAATTTCTTATGATAAAACCAAATACATTGAAAGAAAACCAAAAGATAAATCTTCTCTTATGACAAAACATGGTGAAATTCTGCAAGTAGGCCATTTTAAATACCTCGGGGAAGTTATACAGTCCTCAGGTTTAAACCGAATCGCTAATGAACAGAGAATAACCAAGCTCCAAAGGGCCTACAAACTAACATGGGCTCACTATAACAAAAAGTGCATTTCGAGAGGCGCCAAATTGAGGCATTATAACACAACGATTCTTCCAGAAGCAATCTACGCAGCTGAAACAATGGTTATTGGCGGCCATTCAAGAATTAGAGAAATAGAAAAACAAGAACGAAAAATTCTCAGAAAGATTTACGGGCCAATCAATAGAAACGGTATTTGGACGAAAAGACCTCAAAATGAACTGTATCAAAAGACGAATACGATAACGGAAGAAATCAGAAAACGACGAGCAAAGTTCTATGCACATGTCTACAGAATGAAACAGTCCAGAATACCGAAGAAACTACTCAATATAATTATGAATAGTAAATACGGAACAGAGTGGCTAAAAGAGGTCCAAGAGGATCTACAACAGATCAATATAAAAAATCTCGAAGATCGCACTGAATGCCGCTATAAAATCGCACATATAAAGTTCAAGCAAAAAGTAAATCGTCAACCTGGAGTAAAGTGGACAGATGAACGGAAGAAAGAGCATTCAGAGAGGATGAAGCGTTTTTGGGAGGCAAAAAAGATGAAGCAAAATTCCTAATGATTGCGAATTCAAGTTCAGTCGCTCTCCTCATGGGGAACAATCGAAATAATAATAATATATATATTTATATATCTCCATTATCGTTCTAGGGATAAATGTTAGGGATTATTGAAATCGATGCCTACATTTCATTTATTTAAAGTGTGAGACAGTTACAGTTTCGGACAACAAGGTACTCATCAGTTACGCCACGTGCAACAAATGAAAGGCAGCGATTTCAATTAAAGACACAAATATCCAGTAGGTCGTATGCATGTACAATGCATAGATTAATGTCTCAAATCTTAGTGACCAATAGGAAGAAGATGAAAACATCTGTCATTGAAGGTTTCACACGTCCTTATAAATTCAGATATTACGTTTTACAGCTCTAGTTTTTTGAATAATTTCATCTAATTTGATGCAGTAATGCGCCATCTAGGTTGCAGTTGTAGAAACGCTCGTTGTCATTTTTCGAATCATGAAAGAAATTTACTACAAGAAAAAGAATTCTGTAGTCTCGTTCTATATTATCACACTTGTAGATATTTGCTATCAAAGTATACTATAACTTTTTTTTCGATAATTTCTTGACAAATTATTCAAAAAAACATTATAGCAGAGCTGTATATGTGAAACAAGAACAATGTGATATCTCCGTTATCCTTCTAGGGATAAGTGCTAGAGAATATTGAAATAGTAGTTGTCATATTGGTTATTCTTTTTACTTGGCTGTGTACCTTACAATTCCAACCGCCAATACAGCAATGCTATCAGAAACTAATCTCAATTATACTTTTTTCAATAACTTCGAAACAGTGGCGGATTGACAAATTTGCCGCTAGTAGGCCATTCAATTTTTGCCGCCCCTACTGACTTGAAATTTAAAACGCCAGTTTAATCCCGTTATTAGTATGATTGTGAACTTAATGATATTTCTGTCAGTTACTAGATTATTTTTGCAATCCGCTATGTACTGAAGAGTTTAATGTTCACCTAACAAGTTTATTTGACAGGAAAAACAAAAAACCCCCGACTTTAAAGCGTAAAACGTCTGTAACTTTTAAACGGCTCAATCGATTTTCATCCAACATGTCTAAGAACACTCGCCCGTAAAACACCTGTAATACAAAAACTAAATTGAAATCGGTTCATTCGTTCGGGTGCTATGATGCCACAGACAGACACGTCAAACTAACACCCCTCTTTTTGCGTCGGGGGTTAAAAACAGCAGCATGTACTAATCATAAGGTGGGGAAAGGCATGACTTAAAAATACCTACACTATATGAACACTGACAAAATAATGAGTGGCCAGAAAACATTGTTTTTGTTACATAATTTTTATTGCACTTAACAGTTTAAAAACAATACAAACAATTTCTATTAAAATATAACATGTTAACAATCAGTTAATGGTGACAGACAATGAGATCAAATAAATTTTACATTATTTTCTTGCGAGATTTTAAATTTGCAAAATCATCAATTATATCGTCGTATGAAATCTTCAGACTACACACTACTTCAGACTACACAATTCAAGGAGATTCATGTAAAAGTGCCCAGTAGTTTTTGCGTGATGTTCATTCAAACAAACGTACAGAGAGACAGACAAACAAGAAATTTAAAAAAAATCTAATTGTACTCAGTTACTCATCTTAAGCCATCCTAGCTAATTTTTTTTCGAATATCTTTAATGTACAGACTATTTTAGGTTTACGATTTTATTATAGTATATATTGTGTACACGTATAATTATAAAAAAAAAATCTGAAAAAAAAAATTTGCTAAATTTGCCGCCCCTCTAAATCTGCCGCCGTAGGCACCGGCCCACTTGGCCTATTGGTAAATCCGCCACTGCTTCGGCATTATTATTTATTATTAATTTATTACTTATTAAGGTACAACCTAAATTCATAAGATAACACTAAGATAGGAGTTAAATATTGATTCATTTCAGTATGAAAAGCAGTGTTTATGTAATTTTCATTCAGAGATTCTTCAATTTCAATATTTTTTCAGAGATATCTATCAACAAAGTATTCGTAGTAATTTACATTAAGCGATTCATACTATTCGACAATAGAATGAATTATATTGTCGATCAACATTGTTTTAATTTGGGTCATTGAGAATTATTTTTCAGTGTGATTTGTCGTTCTCACTGTAACCATTATCAGTACTGGAATTAAGTGAAAATTATTGATTTAATATTTTTATGCAAGCTACATTTCTCAGCGAAACGTTAACAAAAAATAATTTTTCCATTTTCGGATACTGCTATTGCTCAGAATATTGATTTTCAGTTTATATGGGTTCAACTTCAATTTCATTATCAGATTGGATTCTACAAAAATCAAGTTTCATATACAGTGAATTCAATTTAAGCTTCAACATAACCTAATATTTTATGGGTCATAATGACATAACGTACCATTGGTTTAAATAACGGAAATATAGGTTTCCGGACTTGTGGGTTTCAGAAATAAACCCTGATATATTGAGAATTATGAAGAATCGACATGTTTGAAAACTGACAGTACAGCGAATAAACAAAATCTTTCGTACCTAAATATTGAAATGGTGAAACATTTCAAAAACATATTTATATGAATTAAGCATTCTTTGACTATGTTTAACTACCATGTTTCATGAATTGCACAGAATTTCAGTTATTAACGATCTCTATATTCTCCGAGTGTTATTGATTCAATATCAGCTTGGCAATAATAAGTTCTTTATTCTCAACAAGTTTAAAACCCTATTACAGAAAATAATAACAAAATGTTGAATAATAACTAAATAAATAAAATGAAAGAAATAGAACAAAGAACTGATCCTTATCTGAAAAAAACTGAAGTAGTAACAAATAACCAAATATTACAAAGAACTCAATCCGAATCAATTCATTTTTTTCAATTTCCGTTGCTCACATAACTTCTAATAACAACTTCTATGGAATCGATGCGGATGTCACCATTATTAGGGACTCCATAAACCAAATGGTTTATTAGCGAGTTGGTTCTTGGAGTAGCTAGGTGGAATAATTCTGTAGTACAAGAATTTTGCCTAGGTACACGAAATTTCAGAACGGACAAGAAAGGAGTTCAATCAATACTGTTGTGGAGTAATTTCTACAAAAATTTGAGTGATAAAGTTTCTCTCCTGCAATGAGATTAAACTGAATCAACTCATGAATTCATTATGATTCACTCCTCTCTGTGGATAAACTTTATCATTTCGGCCAGCTGAGAATCTCGACAACGTTCTCTGAATGGCCTCAAGACCGCGTTAATGGCAAGTGTAAACAGGATGCCAGATCAGGCTGCCATACTCCAACTTACTACGGACTAGGGCATTAAATAGCCCTAAGAATGTTGAGGAATTATTGAAATATTTGCCATTGCGTATAACGAATCCATATATTTTCGAGGCAGATGAAATAAGTTGGGTGATGTGTGGATTGAAGGAAAACTTCTAATCGAAGATTGTACCAAGATCTCTCACCTTAGCAGAACGAGAAAGAACCTGACCACCGGCGCTATAATCACACTCAATTCGATGTTTTTTCCTTGTGACAGAGACAACATTACAGACTGACACATTCAAACTCAAATAATTATCCTCAAACCAACTGGTAACATGGTCAACCGCGAGATGAAGTTGAACACAGTTCTGTGATCTAATTTCATGAAATATTTTCAAATCATCTGCGAACATCAAATGTAGAGAGTCAATTTTATCCATCAGATCATTTACGTACAGAAAAAATATTGGTGGCCCAAGATTAGACCCCTGAGGTATTCCAGAGGTAGGTATGAGCTCAGAAGGCTGTGTACTTTTCAGCTGTACGAACTGATGTCATTCAACTAGATAAGAATAAAGAAGGCTTTCTAAAAATAAGTGTGAATTACAGTGTGAGAAGTCACTTGTGAGAGCAATCATTGAGGGAATCTAAGAAAGGAAAGCAGCATTCACAAAGTTTAGAAATGATTAGACTGACTAAATATTTATACTTGTTATTTTCCTTGCATTTATTATGTTTTACTATTTCATCACGTGTTAATATTGTTTACTACTATGTCACCTCCTCTATTTCATATATTTTTTTCATATATTTGTGATGCTCTTATGTCCCTTATTATTCTTATAATTTGTGAAATTGTTTCTGTTTCGATGAGATGTAAGATTCTTTATAAGGTGGCTTATTATACTCGAAGAAGTTAGTCATAATTTTAGGGTTTCAAAGAAAAGGAAAATACAATTAATAGGTATAGTAATTTTATTGCATTCTATTCACATTTGTAATTTTCGTCTTCGTTTTGTAATCATTGCATAATCTTGAGCATTGACATTCGGTTATCGAGCTTTCTTCTTCCTTCCCAATCTTGCGTGTTCTCTGCATATAAAAAATTGAAAATTATTATTTCTATTCATGACAACAATAAAAAATTTTTATATTGAGAAATGGTTAGAATGTAGTTCGCATCTTGATGTAGTGTATATCTAAAATAAATTAGAATTTGAAAAAGAGTTACCTATCATCATTTGGCGATCCAGACCACGTCTTGGCTCTGAAAGAATGTCCCAAATGCCATAAGGGGTGACAGAATCTCTGAAAAAATCAATTCAACGTTGTATGGCTTTTTTCCGAATTTGTGGCATAATTTTTGATATTGAATATTTATTTACCTGACGCTATTGATTTCATCGATTACGGTGACTGGTTCTAGCATTCTGCTGTTCATCGTAGTCCGTACCAGATCATCATCCAAAGGAACTCTTCTCATTTGACCCATCATCCATTCTGGTTTATTGACCATCATCTGCCTGTATGTCATTTTAGGTGTTTCATTAAGCATGAGAACATTAAGTAAAACTTTCAAGCCTAAAATTTCGTTCTCCATCATTTGGTCGAGCATGGTGGTGTCAATGAAGCCTTTTAGCATCAGTTGAACCTTCAACATACGTCTGTTGATCAGTTGGTTCAAAAGATTCTCTCCAATCATCATATTTCTTTTGAGATTGAATAAACATTTCTCCAGAATATCAACATTGAAGATTCCTTTCTGAACTAAAAATCGTGTTAACATAGAATCTTCCATAACGTTCATTAACCATAGATGATCCATTCTTTCTGTGGTCATCATTTTATGGATGATAGTTTCATGCACCAGTCTCTTTAAGATGTCTTTGTTACAACATCCAAAAGTGATCATCCAGTTTTTAAGGACTTGTCTATTGATGAAGTGTTCCAGTTCATCGGAAGTTACTTGCCGGTTCATCTCCATGATTGTAGTATCGAAGATTTTGTGTTTAATCATCAAATTTCTCAACAATGTATCATGGATCAGTTCCATCAAAACTCGTTTGTCGAAGATGCCTTCAGTGCTCAAAACTTTATCCAAAATCATTTCGTTTTGTATCTGGTCGACACCATATGAGTTTAACAAATGCATCATAACTTTTTGGTCAAACATTTTCATCAAAATCTTGATCAACATACTGTTTTTAGTTCTCTTGTCAATATCCATATTCATCATTGGCCAGCTCATTCTCCTCATTCCTCTAATTGTATTATACATCATAGGATCCATTTCGTGCATTTTTCTGATGATGGAATCATCCAGTCCAACTTCATCTGTCAAAGTATGCATAGGTAAATCACCAACAAGTCGTGCGTCTACGTCTTCTTTGGATAACAAAGTGTTCCAATTAGTTTCATCCATGTCACCATAGATGGCTTTATCGAGTACTTCATTTTGTCTCCCAAACATGAACGAACGTTTACCTCTATCTCCTTCGTAATTCTTCGTGTCATCAACTGTCAAAGGAATGTGGTATTGGTTACCATTTTTGACAACAACACGATTGTTTTCGTCAATTTCAATCTTCTTCATGACAGTGTTAGGTCCTGTTACTTGAATTTCGACTTTAGTTTGTCCATGGACACCATCTTCTTTATAAATTTTCATTAGTTTGCCATGGTCGCCTCTTATGACAACAGTACCATCATCCATCAGGTCGACATTTTTCCTACTGATGACTGAAGCTGAGGCAACAGCCAGGGTTAGAAGGAGTACGAGAAGAAACTTCATTTTGCTTGGAAGTGAAGCACTGAACTGATTTTCTCAACTTTTCATTCAGTATTTATATTGAATAATTATCACGCCAGGTTTGAATAAAAAAGGTATTTGAATTTGTTTCTGGAATGAGATAAATCCGTTTTTTGATAGACTATTATTGAGCATAGCAACTCGAATCGAAAACATGTTTTGTTGTTGATAATTGAATAATTAACCGTTATAAAATCAACAATGAAGGAGTAGATGGAAATGATGTAACATAAATCATTATTTCAAAACTATTTTCTTCCCTTCAGATGCTTAGAAACTCAAACGAATATTTACATCAGCGAATATTCGTAATTTTTTTCGATATCAATATAATCTGAGTGAAACGAACCAAATTTATATATACATATGTATATATGTATAAATGATGAAAAGAAAAGGGTAACTGTTCAGTCAGCACTTGGACGCTATCGTTGACATGTGTTTCGATCTTGTTGGAGCTTATCAAAACAGTTTGACTTCCGTTCTCACGATAAATTTCGAAATCGTCGCTCACTTAATTTTCAATTTTGTACATCTCAAAATTTGAAACGCCGGTCTGATGAGAATCAAAAAGCTCGAAACATGTGCCAGTGACTGCTTCCAAAAGCTGGCTAGACGGAAAGCTTTCACATTTAATTCTATAGTTCCTCTGTTTTTGCTTTTTTATATTTCTGTATACTCGTATATTCTATATAAGGCAACAGACGTTGACACCCTCATTGAAGCTGTCGAAGAAGTAGAACTTCGAAATGCACGTCATGTGAGAATATTAAATATATGGTGCTATGGAGTATTTTTTTGATATTGTTGTGTTAACAATTGTTTCTTCAAAAGTATCATAGGCCAAATCATCTATTAGCTCTTCATTTTGTCATACTTTCTCCATGTGAAAGTTCTATATCCACTAAAATTGTTTTCTTGAAATGTCTTTCATCAAAAACGATTCAATATTGCTGTCGAGAATGTTTCACACGTACTTGAAATGTATTTTTCTGAACCTAGTTGTTTTTTTATTTATTCAGGGTTTTTATGAGAGTTCTTTGAGAGCGTTGAGTTTATGAGAGTTATATAAGAGTTTGAGAAGTAAATCGAAACTTATAAAGTTTTGGTACACCATAAAGAAGGAAAAACAAGAATATTTTCAGTACTTTTTACTATTTGTTCATTCGAATATCAGATGTTCGTTATTTTGTATTATACGCATATATTTATGCGTGAATATCTTTCCTTAAACCTAGATTCAAATTGATCGAATGTTATTAATCATAGTGATTTAGTAATTTTTTTACTATCATCTCAAACTTCATTTTCATCATGAAAGTCATTGGTAGTTGGGAATGAAATAGTCACAGAAGAATTAATGGCATTTATTTTCAATTTACATGTGAAGCATAAAAATTTATAAATGAATTCATTCAATCGCAATTCATGATCATATCTTATGGATACCTCCACCATTGCAGCTTGTCATCAGTCCTTTCTTTGTTTACCCAATATTTGCCACTTAACCGATTTGTTGGCTCAGAGGCACCACCTGTTGAATCTTCACTGAAAAAATGATATTCTTCTATAATTTTTTTTTGTTGAAAAACTTTTTGGGTTTCATGAAATTTGAATGTGTAATATAGTGTTTGTATATAGTATAATGTATATTTCGGTATAAAATATTGTGTGATACATTTCTTCTTATTCATTCACTATCAGAAAGAGAAAAGTGAAACTCATCTGCTAGAAGCCTTCTAGGCAGAATATATTTCAGGATTACCTTCCACTTTGTAGAAGGTATTGAAATAACTGTTTTGATTATACTATTCAACTGAATAACAGAAAAACAAGATATGAAAGATCGTCTATTTGATAGAAATTATAAATAATATTAAATTCTGACGAACTATTGAATTGAAAATACAAATAGCGATAAAAGCAGCAAATTTGATATAAATATGTTCAGTAGATTAAGAAGTGAATGCGTGAATAAATCCAAGAACAAACTTTTTCTGGTTCTTTTTCGAGGGATGGACAACGAACACAAAAATGTAGGTGCTTCTCAAAAAAAATACGGACGTGTTTTTTCCTATGATTTCGTAACCCTGGAAGTTGAAGTTTGATATGAAGATTTTCATATTTTTGCATATCTAGATTCCAAAATTGAATGATTCGAAAACTTTTCCGACCCTCCCTTGCTTGTATTATAATTGCCACATGTTTTCAGAGTTTACTTGTATTAAATGTTTTTGTTTGTTCTCACTGTTCATTCAGCGATCGAATTCTTCAGCAGTTTACAGCATTTGTTATATACGAGTGCCGGGTGAAAAGTTTCCGGCCTGAGCAAGAGATGGCGCCACGTCGAGGTCTCAACTTCGGAAATGATTGAGAAAATCTGTGAAATAGTATTGGAAGACAGCAGAAAAACTGATTCGAAGAAACATTTTCACCGAAAATTTGGAGCTGTACCTCATTTCGCGAAGAAAAAATTTTTGTTTCATCACGATAACGCACCAACGTCGATTGTTGCCATGTTCAAAATCCACGAATTGAAGTTTGAATTGGTATCCTGCCTACTTTCCAAACTTAGCCCCCAAGCGACTATTATCTGTTTCTTCACCTCGAAAAATGACTTGGCGGTAGAAGATTTAATAGCAACGAAGAAGTTATCGAAACTTTAAATCAGTATTTCGAGGAGTTTGCCGAATCTACGTTTAAAACTGGTACGCTATGAGAAATAAAAAATTTTCAAATATCGTTCGTAAAACTTTTCAGCCCACCCTCGTATTATGAAGGATAATGTTGAAAGTAACGAGTTTATCCTGCTCATTTTTGCATGATAAACAGAATGATAATCGCTGCAGGGTAGCTCAAAGCAAGAGAACATTCACATTTTTCTGAAATGGAATTCACAATTTTATTCCAATTATATTTGATTTAGTTTGTGACATACGAGAACCTACAACAGGAGTCGGGAATATCTCGAGACATAATAAGCCTTGTAATTCATCTTATTAGAGCTCGAGAAAAATATTAAGGCTGAAAGACTTGCTCAAGGAAAATTATAGCAGAATACGAACATACTGAATTTTTCCATTAAAAAATGACATGTTCCCCTCAAAATAAATATACATGAACGTACCTAATGAACTGACTTGAAAACCTTGGAAAAACTGGATACATATTCATATATTTTTGATAGTATGTTGGCGTTTCTTCATTCCATAATTTTTCTTTGATTTTCATGAGGTTTATATCATTTTGCCAAGTATTTCTACTAGACAACATATTTTGTTCGTACCACTGCCTTGTTGGTAACTTACTCATTACCAAATTTTGCTTCAGATAAGGATAAACATGCCAGTAATTTCCATCTATTCCAGACTGTTTTCTCCTCAATATTTCGTTAGGTGATTCAAATCCTGATTGAATTGAGTGACTCCATGATTTCTGCTGTGACAGATACTGGAGATAATCTAGGATGGTACTATCGATTTCATCTTTTTCCACTGATTGTTTAACTTTCTTCAATAAATTCTTGAAAGAATCTTTATCAGTTACACTCTGGTAATCTTTCATTATTTGAGCAAATGAATTCATTCTTGCTGTACCAGATGTTCTGGATCTTTTTAATCTCGACATGTCTACGTTTTTATCATTGGAAGTTGACATTTTGTTGCTTTCTGTTGTTGGATTTGATTCATCATGATGTGAAAATTTTATATGACTATCGTCAAGTATTTTTATTTTCTTACTGAAGTCGTTTGGTCCTTTTATGTCAATTTCCATGAAGTGATCTCCAGATGGACCATATTGTTTCGTTATTGAAATTCGTCTTCCATTCTCTTTCTCAATAACTATCGAATTATCGTCAACATGGACAAATTGAGAACTGGAAGATATAACTAAAGAAGTTGTAGTTAGTAAAAGAAATATAAACTTCATTTTGAAGTTATCACAAACTTGTGTGAAACATAACTTTAAAATCTTTTTATATAGTCTTATCTTGGTTGAGAAATTCTTAAATTCTGATTAATTGTTTTATTAGTTCAAAATATGGATGGCATTTTGAGATTTAACGATGATTCATAACAAATAGATTATGCATTTTTAGATGTAAATAATTGAATTTTGATATGAACTTCCACAATTATTCCAATCGTATCTCAATTAATGTTTTTCATCATTTTAATTGATTGCATTTGAGGATGTTGTTTTTATTGTCAACTCATTAACCAAAAATTCATTTATTGCGTAATTTCAGATTCCCTACTGATAGATTTTACTGTTCGGAGTTTCAGTCAATTTTGGTATTTTTGTTCAAGATTATAAAGACGTCTAAATTCTTAAATCCTAAGAAAAATTCGAGAAGAGATCGGGTTGAAAGCTAAAGAATGCGAAAAAGCAACTAAAGCTCTTAAACCTCATCGAAATAAATCGAAATATCTATCTCTGCTGCTTTTGTAACTTCTGGAATACGAAGTATGCTCAATAGATCATTGAAAACACATTTAACATATTTTGCGGAATATTGGGATTTTATCGGAGCTGAGAATTCGACCGATAATGCCAATTTATGTAACTTATAACGATGTTAGGCCTGAATCGACGCAGTGTTAGAAATGTGGGCATTGGTGGTAAAGGGTAAGTCTCACTCTTTAAACAGATTTTCAGAAATAAAATATATCGTTGGAGCTTATCACATTTGAACAGAATATTGAATTTTCGATGAAATAAATATTCCGGTGCAAATCTGCTCGAAGTAACTTTATTGCGGAAATTTTTGAAATTTCGACATTATGTCGTTAATAAAATTTATAAAAATATTTGTTTAATCATTGAACGCTTTGATAAATCTTCGAGTATCAGTTTTAATTTCTCCATATTATTTTCCTTTGTCCCGAACAATATATTATATTATCAGATATTCTTCGGGGAAGTCAAAAATAATCACTTTAGTGAGAGTCAGAGTTGGTTTCGATTCAGTTATATCTCATAAAACGTTTAATTATCTCATTCGAACACATACGTTCAAATTCTGTGTACAATAAAGACTAAAATGCCGTCATTTAACAACCGATCGAAACGACTGTTTCCTCTGGAATCAGCGTGGAAATGTTGTTCAGAATTCAGAAGGAATTCTGAATTGCAGTTTCCTGCTAAAGAACTGAAGTGTTGTATCTATTGCGCTAGAGATGGCGTTCTGCAAATATTACTAAAGAATTGAGGAAGAGTAGCGCTAAAGATACATGGCTACTTGTATGATATCGGCTGAATACATGAATGAGTTGAACACTTTGAGTCACTAAAAAAGAAATAGAAACAAACTTTCCAGAAAGATCTTTTATTCTCGATGACCTTACTCCCTTACTACTATAAGTGCTACAAGTCCTTTGGATTCTTCCATTGGGTAGTGTTCTTACGCATCCAATCTGTTACTTCGTACCTTGCATAAGTTTAATTAAGTGTTTCAATCAATAGGAATGACTGCCTATGTCCAGCAGATCAAAATTCCGTAGTAATTGTTACTTCTCTTCACCTTATTGTCTCCGGAAAATATCTCCATAATACAACTTCATCTTACTGGGTATTAATTCACTGAGAAGTAATAAGGTCTTGTTTTACAATTTTGCAATAGAATCTTTTTACAACTTCGTGTTGCTTTTTCTAGGCAATACCTTGGATTTTGGGTTATTTGTTAGTAATTCGGTATGTTAGTTCTAGATTGTCAAGGTGTCAATTCCCTTGAATAATGTAAGAAAGAATATTTATTATTGCAGTTGGTCTTGTTGTACTTTATTTGTTCTCATCTCCGAAAAGTGAAAAAGACTGTATTTCTGTATTTATGTTGACTGTACTGTGGTAATCATTACTCACAGCTCTTGGTGACAATACGGCGTTTTCACAGCTAATGCACGGAAGAAATAGAATCAGATCGAAACAGCTCATTCCAGTCGTTGAGTATTGCTATTTGCAATAAATCTGATATCCGTAGGGTATTCTTGTCAAGGTTAATTGATGAGATTTGATGTTCGACTAAACAACTCTGTAATTGGAAATGTACCACAAAATGCAATCATGTTTTTTGTTAAGTTCATTGAAACCAAGTAGAACTAATCGTATCAAATACATTCTTATCGTCGAAAATATTGTTTACGAATAATTTATTATACTAACGGTTTTGTTGTAACATTTTGACATTTGACTCCTCGTTTTTTGTCTTATCGTCTAGAATTGAGAAGAGCAATTTTTATCAGAATATTTCAATAATTGAGATCCATAATTAAAATAGTTTAGGGGAAAATTTACATTATCTTATTAACTCAAATTAACCCAACATAAGAAGTGAAACTTTCGTGAAGGAACAATAATTCTATATTGAATTTCTATCTAGTTTCTCTTTGAGAACATATTAATATTTTTGAATTGTTTTGAAGTCTTCAGTTTATTTGCTGATCTAACTTTCGCTGATAATGAAACACCTTGAATTTATTTGGTTATGTCTAGTTTAAAATCAATTTTTATTAATACTTGTATAATAATATTATAAGAATGTAAAGTTTGTGACTTGTGTAGGGCAATCTTTGGAAATGCTGAAACAATTTTGACTATTCTCTTGCAAATAGAGAGTCACGACATTTGTGAGTGACACAGTCTATATCTTTCACTAGAAAAAATACAGATTCCAACAAAAACTTCATTAATGTAAACCAGGTTATGAAAAAACTTGCCACAAAATGTCGTTCATCGCATGCACTGCAGAAACTATAAATAGTAAAACAAACAAAAATTTTACAATATAAAAGAACAGATCAATATTAATAAAAAACTTCGCGATACCATATGTCCAACTATTGTACTTATGTCAGTATGGATTAATATAACAATGGGACTAATATAACTACTTTCTTGAAAGAAATGTTCACAAAAACCATACCATGCCAAAAAGACAACGTTATTCATGACTTTGAATTGATTCTTATCCAAATGAATTATTTATTATTCAAGACTGTTTCGGAATATGAAGATTACTTCTTGAATTATCAAATTCGGTCGTTGCATTCAAAAGATATAACGAAACAATTCGAAAATGTAAATCTAAACTTTTACTTATTTTCAGTATACACTTATTTTCAGTAAATTAACAATTTACTGAAAATATTGATTAACTATTGTTCAATTTTCTCAGTATAAATTTATAGTTGGTAATTTCTGTGAGGATATATTTGAATTATGCCTCTAAAAATGATTTTTATCAATTTTCAGCTCAACCAAATTAGTTTATTGAATAGGTTTCATTTCTTTTCAGGTTTTATTCTCAAGGCGTAATTTTGAACCTTTGATTAATCTATTTTCACAAAAACATCTTAATCTTTAAATGTTCCAAAAACGATTTGGTCCTCGAAGATTAAAAATTCAAAATATGAATGAAGTTGCGAATTATATTTCGATCATTAATTCAATTTGAAATTGAATTTCAATTGATCAACAAATTTTCGAAAAAATCTCAGAAATTTCGTTCCAAAACGTTAAAAATTACTGTTACTAAATGCGAAAAGATATGGTTTAAGTATATGACACTAATGACATTGAGTAATCGCTGTTCACGTAATGGTTAACAAAATATGTTTGTTACATTCTCACAAATAAATAATTTTGCAATAATTGTATTTTTTAAGTCAAACCAATGTAACAAATAAAGATAAGAATAGATAATCGGAATAATTTCAAAATATCGATACATTTTTTTTGTGTCTTCATTATAATCTCTTGTTGATAACTTAACACTTTTTATGGAATAATTTTGAATTTCGTTATTGATCCCCGTAAAATTAAAAGATATTGGAGATCTATATTTCCAGCTTCATCTATTTATAAGGTCAAAATATGATTGAAATTTATATTCTTTTCAATTTAGATTTAGATTTTCAATTAATATTTCGAATTTGTTAGAAAAATATGCTGAACATATCGTAATATAAATCTATAATTAGATTTTTATAGCTAATATTCATATGTCACTATAAACTAATGGTGCTTACCTTACAAGAAAAAAAATTTTTCAATTTCAATTTTTGGATATATAATAAACTAGAATATCACCGGTCTCCGTGGCTTAGTTGGGAGAAAACCTGACTATGATGAATAGTCAGGTTCAGAATTCGACCATAATAAAAGTAATTCGAATTATGCTAACCATTTATCAACAGAAAACCATACTTTTGATACGAATTTCTACACAATATAGAGAAAAGTAGTCAATTAGATTATTGGGAAGTAGTGGAAATAAATCGGCTTAAAAATTCTGGAAACTTGCTCAATGAACAGATAGAATTAAACAATTCACCCTTGTTAAACCTTTTCAGGTAATAGAAATTATTCTCAGAATGGAATATCTTAGGTAAAACCAAAACCATAGAACACCAAAATTCCCTGATATATATACCTGTATTTTTCAAAATGTTGTTATTATTCTATGAGCATCTGAAGAAGTCGTTTGTAACGACGAAACGCGTCATGCTATGTAGTCAATAAAGTGTAAATCATAAGTTCAAGTGTTTGAATTTAAGTTATATTCTACTATATAGTAGTTCAGTATGAATTCATCCCTTATACCTGTTTTCTCTGTATTCTTAATTTAAGTTTACCTATTGAATGTATTCGAGAAATGTCATTAGTCTGCTCGTAGCATTTGAAAAAGGTGAATCTCTTCGAAACGTACGTCGTGAGTATTCTTTTTAATATATGTGTAAATCTTTGTTTAACAATTGTTATATTATTATATTTATATATCACTATACATTGATGCTCGTCTAACAAGATAAGATAATTGTTGTTTCATTTCAACTTTTGAATTTGTAATAGAGTAATAAAATACTAGAATATTGCGGTCTCCGTGGCTTGGTCGGAAGAACACCCGACTATGGTGCAGGTAGAACCCGGGTACGAGCCCCGCTGAAGACATAGGTGTTTGTGTTTGTTTAAGATTCAAGTAGTTTAAATAATGATATATGCTGGGTAATATACATCGATTACAAGCCCAATGACCGTTCGGAACTGGAGTTAAACTGTAAGTCCAAAAAATTTAAAAAAATTGAATATCGTCTCATACTTGAAATGAAGGTCATTCGTTGCGATTTATGCTTCCAGTTTCCACACGTGTTGGTACTTCTTTCATTTGCTCATATATTATTTTAAAGGAAATTTCGAATTTCAAATAAATTATTGTACTAGAAAATATTTCGTCATGTCATTCAATTTCATATAAATCAATTGAAATTTTTTAATTGATAGTTGAAAATCCAATATGATTTATTGGAGCAATAGAACTTGATAGAAATTATCGATACATTTTTATGAATTATTGTTGGGAATAATACTTGCTTGTAGGTCGTGAGAATAAAGAAAATCCTGAATAATATTTTTTCAGAATATCATAAGCTGTTGATAGTCTTCAAAAGAATATATGAAAGTAATATGATGTAAATTGATTCCACTATATCGATTCGTACACTCAAAATTTCGACTCGACGTTTCGGACCATCAACTCATCATCAGGAGTTCAATAGATCTAGTTGTATTGAACTTTCTCAGGAAATTTAGTATAGTATGGAAAAGGATATATAGAAATGATGAGATTTTTCATTTATTCAAAGAAGTTGAATACATTATCAGAAAGCAGATATGAAATTAATGAAATGAAAAATGAAATAATATTTCGAGCTCTTATCACTTACAATTAAACACATATTAATTAATTGGTTGTTATCAATAAATTATGGAAGAATGCTTCAATTTTCATCTAAAGGCAGTTGTTTATTCAAATAAACCTATATATTAGCTAAATTTTCACGTATCCATTTAGCACACTTTATGTATTTTGGATGTGTAGGTTCCACCATAGTTTCTACAGTTTTAGGGGACTTCAGTGTTTTATGGTCTAGAGTTTTATATCATCTTTAGGTGATTCAGTGTGTATGCTTCTTCTCACTTTCTTGAGGAAATTTTTTGTATCCTCTTCTTTTCTTCTGACTAGCTTCGATTTCATTCTTACTCTGCGATAAAATTGCTGAAAAAAAATAGTGTTAAATAAGAAAAAAATTGCCAATTTAACCATCTCTTCAAGCATGATTCGTTTATAAAAGGCCTATAAAATTTTTCAAAAGAAAATGAGGATATAAATATAGGCATGTTGTTAGACAAAGAGTTGAGTTCCAATGATCATGTTGATTTCATATCATCTAGAATCTCTAAAAAAATTAATTTTTTGAAAAGAATATGAGAAAATCTGTGGACATATGTGAAATTATTTTTGTTCGAAGCAATAATGCGGCCACATTTTGAATATTGCTCCAGTTTGTTTTTTAGTTTGAGCAAAGAAAAAAATTTAACAATTACAAAAGTTAGAGAATAGAGCCATGAAAACAATTTACAGGTTTACCCCTGTTAAAATCATACTGAAGTCTTTGGAACTAATGTCTGTTGAAGAAAGAATACTCTTTGCTTCATATATATTCATATTTAAAATAAAAAATTAGTTGCTTCCATGTAATGTAATAAAAAACGTGAAATATATCATGAGTATAATACTAGAAATACTGATAGTTTTTATATCCAAAGATGTAAGCTTTCTAAATCTTAAAATAGCATATACTATGACGGATTTAAGGCTTTCAATAATTTACCAAGTATATTGAAAACAAGTAGTAGTATTGAGATATTTAAGCGTGATCTGAAATAGGTATTTGATTCAAAATTCACAGTACAAAATATCTAGATTTTTTGTATAGATTCAGCTAAATAAATATTATTATTATTATTCAATCGTATAATATCCATATGCCCATAATATCTATATTTATCTAATGAAAAAATTCTAGTAATGTAAATTTTCCAAATAAATTAATTGTTGAATACCAGTGTATTCAGGTTCTATGAAAATATTATCTGCCTCATTTACAAGATGGTCTGCAAATGGGGCGCATACAAAGTTCGAAAATTCAATTATTTCTGGACAACTATCCCGAAGATTCAAAATGCTACCGTCCTTAAGTACACCCCTATCGCACCGAATTGATATAAGGGAAGTTTACTCACCCTCAGTAAAGTTATAGCCGTTTGGTCGAACTTTAACCTATCTCTAAGACTGAAGAGGACGCTTAGAGGCGATACGCTGTACTGATTAGGCTCAGAGCTAACCCTCGAAATCAGTCTTAAAGATACGTCGCAGTTTATTATTTCTGCTTCGAATAATTTATCCGCTTCCAGAATGAGTTGGGCTTGTTCGATTTCGTTCAACATCTGAAACATATTCACATATATTAGACAACCTGAAAATATAGATCGATAGATATTTATTGATGTAATACAATTCGTTATACTTCTATCACAAATACAGAAAGAATTAAAATCTGCTGAAAATAAAAAAAATGAAATTAAAAAATAAAAGATCAAATATCCAAAAGCAAAATCTGCTAAAAATTCATTACATGAGTAGCAACTCTTTTGCAACAAAAACTCTTCAATATGTCTCTTAAATGTATACTGATGATTCAAAAATATACAAATATACAGTTTGTACAATTCGAGGGTCATAAGTCATATGTATATACAACCATTTCGGGTGTACCAAAATTGTGTCAAACATTTTCAGTTGTCAAAGACAATCTACTGATCCAAAATGGCTGATAATTTCAGCATATGAGAAACGTATATGTACCAACATAACGAAAAAAAATTTCGATAATGGAATGTGCACAGCCTCCTTACAAGCTTGTCGGACAATTGGCCCACATTTGTCTCTCTTGTTGAGTCAACACCAAACGAAACACCAATAAATTTAATATAATAGTTAGGATCGATATCTACAAAATTACTTCTGAGAGAAAATAAACATGCTACAGTTTTCTCTAGATTCAAGGTTGATTAATTCGGCCAAACTGAAGTCTATCTACTCTTATCACTTTACTTCGCTAAGCAAACCAGGTCAGTATTCGAGACAGACAAAGTTGTAACACATTAAACAGTTGTACCAACTATAAAACTAACAATGTTCTTTTAGTTGAGAAAAATAACTGGTTGAATAAGTTACTATGTATCTCATAATTAGATATGCATTTGGCTAAAATGTATAAATTTATTGAAGACTCAACATATGTTCAGGACATTAAGAAAAAAGAAATTAAGTGAAGACTCACGTGTATATTTTCGATGAGATTTAACCACATCTTCTGAGTGTAATTTGTAAAATATATTCCCATAAAGTTGTAGTTCAGTTTTATATAACTTTCTTCTCCTTTAGGTATTGTTACTGAAAATTATTCTAAAATGAAAAACACTTGAAAATCTAGTAAAAAATCGAATACTAACAGAAATCCATCTCTTTCCTAAACCAGACTGTAGTTGGTTCCTTCTTCAAATCTGTTGTGTATATTATTGGTATAGTCCATTTATAACTGAAAAACAAAATCAAATCACGAATTTTCAGAGCAACAATTCTAATACATTCTGCAAAGTGTGAAAATTCTACATAGTGTGAAAAATTCGAAAATGAATATGTGCAAATACTGAAACGTTATGAAATGATAAAATGAAATAAACAATTCAATGGATAAAAATAGAAGAAGGTATCACTATAGGAACGTTTGCTATACACAGTCGGTTTTGTTGTCCTCCTCTCTTGTCCCCTTCGAAATGTCGTGTTCCTAAGCAAAATTCTTGTACCACAGAATTATTCCACTCCAAGTACCAACTCGCTAATATAATTCCCTATTTGGTTTATGGAGTGTTCATTTAATGCAGTTGCTAATTAATGTGACATTCACTTTGACTCCATTGTTGCATTCATTATAGGGGGAGTTATGTGAACAAGGAAAATTGACTAAAATGAATTTAATCGGATTGAGTTCTTTGACATATTTCATTTTATTATTTAGTTATTGGTTATTATTTAATTTTTCTTTGTCATATTTAGTATATATCTTTATTTGTATCTGCGTTATATCTATCCATATCTTTATTATACTTTTTGACATAGAGAAGGTATTATTATATTTAATAATAAAAAAAAAAGTTTACTTGAGCAATGAAATCAATTCCTGATTTATAGATTAAACGAATATTAATGTTGAAATTTTATTCTGAAATCACAATAATATTTCACATAATCTTTTCTGAAACTAGAATTAAAAATAATCACGAATAAACACAAAAAATTCCTATAATTGTTGCAACAATGTAAATAATTGAACTTGACTTTAAGGATTCAAAAGGAGTCAGTTCAGTAGTAAATAGAAACATTCTTTATTGTATGAAAGGTGTTGCTTGTCTTGTAAGAAGACAAACTTAATTATTCTTACTAATATCTACGTAATATAATCTTTTTTAGACTATTATTGCTTTTTTTTCGATTCATTAGTGTGTTTTCTTCATAGTGAATAGATTAGATAGCTACCGATGTTGTGCAACATATGTTTTTCAGTACTTACCCAAAGGGTGACATCTTATCAGTATCCCTAAATAACGAAGCCGATCTTTGCCTCAAAACATACTGTTTGTTCTTCAAATCTTCCTCTATTTTCACGATAGGATATCTATTTTGGAGTAACCACGACTCTAGAAAATCCCTCAAATGTTGATTCGGTATGGTTTTTTCAACAGTTGAAACAAAATCTTCAGTATTGGCAGACCGGAAGCTGAATTCTTCGAAATATTTTTGGATGATTTTCTTGAAACCATCCACTCCCGTAATGAAATCAAGAAGTCGGATCAAACTACCAGCCTGCAATATCATATTTTCAGTATTTTATCCAGAACTTAAAAAAGAATTAGGTGACTTATTACAAGAATTGCTTGATAATAAACTTTTCGATGATGAAGATTGACATCAGCTTTACTATTCATTTTTTAACTTGATCGAGAACTACGTGTTCGGAAATACTTTCCGATAAAATGGGCCTTAAATCAAAGCTGAATGGTAGTCTCTAGATAGGTCTCAAGAGATTGTATAGATAGTGTCTCAAGGGGATGGAGCTGTATAAAGCGACGGCTTATAGTGAACTATTCTTTTGAAATTATATATGAACAATACCGTAATTGTTCATCTATAACTGCACGCTAACTTCGAAAAAGGACTTTACTGAAGTCTACTCCTTTACTTTCGTTACAAGTTACTAGGAGAAACTTGTATTCCCATTCATTTTTTGCAATTTTAAGGGAGATTTCAGAGATATAGTGAAGTGTATATGAATATGAATAAAGATTATTATTATAATACAACAATATTTGAAATTTTCCCATAATTTAATATAAAATACGCATGACGACGTTTCGTAGTACTACTTCTTTATCAAATGCTGGGTTGATACAACATTATTATTATATATTTAAAGAGATATACAAGATTATTATTATTATATTATTGAAACATCCAAAATGCTGGTTTTTTTCACGTATTAGATAAAGTTTTGTTCATTCTGAGTCCTAATTAATTAGTAACTTAGGTAATTAGTTCTTTACTGCTAAATCAACAATCTTTAGGAAACATGATGTGTAAATCGGTATTCAAGATCTTGTAGAAATAGAATGGTGTTCCATATGTTTGTTAACTGATAAGATATTTTGTTAGAAATAATACGATGGAGATATTATTTTGGAATTTGAATCAAAAGGAAAAGCATAAAAACATTGGGAAAATTTAAAATTATTATAATTACATCTTTGTTCTGAATTTTGAAAATTTCTTATCTAATGTTTATCAGTTTTCGAACGAAAATTAACTTCTGAAGAATTTCATCTGTCAAAGGTTCTCTATTTACTGTTAATTCTGGCAATCTGACCTGAAAAGAGCTGCCAAACCCATCATTCCATCATTTACTGAGCTTCCTTTTTTTATTCTAGACTTTTTTCTCTTTCATGAGCCCGGTGCGAGTGACGTTAAAGGTGATAAATGGTGCTCTTGTAGAGGGTCTTTTAGTAGGGACATCGTGTTAGACAGTAATCCACGCCAATCATAAAATTTCAAATTCTACATCGCCACGCATTTTGTATGTGACTAGAAACCTTACAGAATCCTAGAATATTACAACACGTATTGCTCTAGTTTCGAAATTTTGCTGCTCAGATTCGAGGGGGATGATAAATGTTGATTTTTATGATACAGTTGAATTTTATGTTGAAATCTCACTAATAAAACAAGCTGACATTCGTTGCCATCCTTGAGTCAGCCATGTAGCAAAATCTAGAGTGTAGGTTTCAAAGGTTGGATTTTTCAAATCGTCTTTTATATGACTCGGTTCGTATAATTCAGTATTTAAAAAATAATATGGAACATGTTCAACTCACAATATATCGTTGATAATTGTGTATAAAATCTTGATACCATATTTTGAACTACATTTCGAAGATGAACTTAATTATCAAAGCATGAAAACCAACTTTTGTTTAAATGATTGATTGATCGAAATTTGAATCTAATTGAACCTAACGATGCTTTTTTTGCCTTCTTCGTGAACCTGCAGTTCTTCGATATTCTCTGTGAAACAGTTTGGAAGAACACTTGATATTTTGATTACGAATACTCAGTATATTTTTGCAAAGCGAAATACGAAACAACGAAATAATGTTGAAATTCGTGCTGCTTCGACTTCTATGACCCTGATTATAGACAGATATGCTATATTATCAACAATGAATAGTGGACTGTTCAGATTGTAATGACGCGATATGTATCACTTCAAATACTCGGAGTCAAATCATTATTGCCGTCAAGAAACTCTCTAATGAACTTACGTCTGGTCCTAAATACTAAGTTTTATGGAGAAAGATTGTATTTATGCACTCTAGATCCATTAATACATATATCTAATTAATATCATAATAAGCCACTTTTCCTAAAATATGGAAATCGGCCAAGACAGTACCCGTCTTGAAAAAAAGGTGATCCTTCTGTTGTGAACAACTACAGGCCAATATCAACCTTATCAAACTTTTCCAAACTATTTGAAATTGTGGTCTATAACGCCATATATCCAGCCGTCCTAAATAGCATCAATATTGAGCAACATGGATTCATGTCAATGAGATATTGTTCAAGCAATCTAATGCTGTTTTCACAGTACGTTTCTGAAGTACTAGACTCTACCGGTCAAGTTGATGTGATTTACACAGATTTTCGGAAAGCATTTGAAAATGTTGCTCATGCGCTCCTGGTACAGAGATTACGCAACAAATTTGGATTCTCTGACAGCCTCACAACCTTTTTCATTGTTACCTGGTTGACTGACGCCAACTCGTACAGCTAGAGGGTATACAGTCTACCTCTGGAATACCTCAAGGGTCTAATCTTGAACCACTGTTATTTATTCGGTTCGTAGATGATATGATGGATAAAATTCACTCTCCACATTTCCATGTTCGCAGACGATTTGAAACAATATCATGAAGTTAGATCACAGGACAACTGAGTTCAACTTCAGCTTGCGCTGGACTATATAGCTAGTTGGTTTGAGGACAATTATTTGGGTTTGAATGTGTCAAAGTGTAATGTTGTATGTTTCACATGGAAAAGAGGCCGAATTGACTGTGATTACAGCGTCGGTCGTCAGGTTCTTTCTCGTTCTGATAAGGTGAGAGATCTTGGTGTAGTCTTCGACCAGAAGCTTTTCTCTGTCGCACACATCACCCAACTTATTTCATCTGCTGCGAAAATATATGGATTCGTTATACGTAATAGCAGATATTTTAATAATTCCTCAACATTCATAGGACGATTTAATGCCATAATCCGTAGCAAGCTGGAGTATGGCAGCATGATCTGTCATCCCATTTACACTTGCCATCAACGCCATCATGAGGCTATTCAGAGAAGGTTCTTGAAATTCTAAGTTTGGAGGGAGGATAAAGTTTATCCAAAGACAGGAGTCAATCATAACGAATTATTGAGTGGATTTAGTTTAATCTCATTGCAGAGCAAGAAAGAAACTTTATCACTCAAATTTTTGTACAAATTACTGCACAATAGTATTGGTTGTTCTCCTTCCTTGTCCGCTTGAAAATTTCGTGTTCGAAGGCAAAATTATCGTTAGAGAATTATTCCACCTAGAGACTCCGAGGACCAACTCCCTAATACAATCCTCCATTCATTTTATTGAGTCTACATTCAATAGAAATGCCAATAATTGCAACATTCACTTTGATTCCATTGAAATTAATATTAGGAGTTTGTGAAGGAAATTGACTAAAATGAATTGGTTCAGATTGAGTTATTTGTAATATTTCATTGAATGCTATAATGTAGTTATTGGTTACTATTTTTTCAGATAAAATTGAGCTCTTCGTTATATCTTTTTCATTTTAATTATTTAGTTATGTATTCATCATTGTTATTATTTTCAGTAATTGGGTGTTATACCTGTTGAGAATGAAGAACTTATTTTTATTATGAATTGATACTCTCTTATCAAAATATTCCTAATAAATTACCTGATACATCTTCATGAACTCGGGATGTTTTTTATATACATCAATCAAAAAGAGAATTTGAGTGGGTTGAATTGAATGTTAGAACTATAAACGTGGATTTGTAAGTCTACCCGACTAATAAACATGAAACTTTTTCTTCTTGGTAAAACAGTTCAAGAAATGAGTTCAACTGTTTGTTGATATTAGGAAATTGTTCAAGATATTTTTCGATAAAACAAATATTTTCAGTGAAAATAGCAAAGTATTCACCGAACTTATCTTGAACCTATTCTGCATTTCAATTCATACAGAATAGGGAGATCCAATTATTTCGCGGCACTTTACTTTGGAGTATCGACAATCGATATTATACTTATCATTCAAATGTTCGACGAACAGCTTGAATAAATTGAATTTCAAATAAGTCAGAAAGTAAAACCAATTATTTGTCTTGATCCCAACAAGGAACTTATATCTACTTAACGTAAATTTTGAGCTTTAATCCCTTTATCCAGTATGAAAGTGAGTTTTCCAACTTCTCTAATCCAACTAGTTCCTTTTGAATTAACGATGATTTATCTGCTTTTATGTTCAAGTTATTTGAAGTTAATACCTCCTATTATCAAAAATACCAAATTCATAATGTATAGAGAAGAAAACGAATGGATTTTGAACCGTTATTTTGGGGAGTTGTCATTTTGAGAAAAATGATAATTTCGCGAAAGTGTCCCCAATTTTTTTGAATTGGCCCCAATTTCTAGCATGAGGGGGTCAAAAAAACTGGAAAACTATCAATTTCAAGGGAAAGAATAACACTGTTTCGAAGAGATGTCTTCAGGGATGACAGGAATGGTGGAATATCAAAATTCGATCTTTTTTAGAGAAGGGCGCTCATTCAACGGATCCCAAAACGATAGAAAAATGGAATCAGGGACCCTGATAAAATTACCATCGTTTTGGGTCCGACAATTTGCTGAAGAAAACGTCGTTCATCGCTAAAACCTACTGATAAACCATCAAATATACAAATTCGAAGTTTCAAGGTAGAAAACGTCGAATTTTGCTATACAACTTTGACGATATTTCCTTAAATCTTGAATTTCTAAAATGTAGAGAGATGTGAATATTTTACTTTGTCCATTCATTCGAATATCGAAACATCTTGTAAAGGTTTTGGTAAGTCACTCTTGTTTATAGTAGACAATTTGCCGGTCTCCGTAGCTTAATTGTTAAAACTCCCGACTATGGTGCGGTAAAACTCGGGTTCGAGCCCCGCTGAAGGCATGGTTGTTTGTGTTTGTCTATGATTTGAGTAGTTTAAATAATGAAATATGCTGGGTAATGTACCCTCGCAACTACTTACTTTAATATATGTTATGTCATTGAACAACAACATTATTTCTTTGGGTGTTGAGCAATTGGCTACTATTGGGTTGACTGATTTTGATTCCATGTCTTCCTTGAATACTTCATAGGTGTAATCGAGGGGGTATTCTTCCACCTGTAATAATTTATATCAAAAACTGAGTATATGATTTATCTTTTAATTTTTTACGTTTGTTGTATTGAATACTGAGTCTACCACTTTATGAGATAGATATTGTGCGAATCCCTCTTGAAGCCAAATGTCACTCCACCATTTATTAGTAACTGTGAAAAAAATTATTTCTTACAATCAAATAATGTATTTATTACGCAAGTTGCTACATCATATCACAAAATATAGTAATAACAAATTGAAATAATGAAAAGTAAAATACTGTGAATTAAGTAAAGTACCAATATATGTAAATAACATAATATAGTACAAAAACAAAAACGTTATACTTACACCTAACTAATATTACATGATAAACATTAATTAGAGTACTAGCAGAAAAAAGCCCAATTTAATAGTGACTTTAAACTGTATTGCATTTGGTTGAGATGAACGTTCTCAAAAGTCTTTTAAATACTTTTAAACTTTCACAGTTTTTTATATGTGCAGGAAGTCCATTAAATTCAATTAAACCTTTATACAAAATAGATTTTAGCTTTTGTGTAGTGTTACATTTTCCAAGGATAAAGTCTGTTTTGATTCTCGTATTATAAGTATGTACATCTTCAAATAATCGAACTCTATCACTAATGTAGATTGGTAACATATTTCTTTTCAGTTTAAAAATGAACACTTGTACATTAAACACAACTCTTTGTCTAACAGATAACATATTTAACACATTAAGCATGGATTTGACAGGTTTATATCTATTACATTTTAATATAGATCTCATAGCCCTATTTTGTATTTTTTCTAATCGACTTATTTCATATTGAGGACAATTAAACAATAAGGAACAACAGAATTGTAAATGAGGAAGTGCAATGGCTTTATAGAGTGACAACTTTGTACTCATAGACAAAGATTTGCCGATTCGTGATAAGAATCCTACTTTTTTCGAAAATTTTCTCAAATGTATGGAATTGAATAATACGGAAAGTTTATTGAGGAATGAGTAGTTCAAATTTATACAGTGAGGAAGCTCAATTGAAGTGAATCTTGTTTTTCTTCATAAAAATCTTTCAGACTAAACTTCGCACTACCGTATTTATTATGATGATTGTCCATTTCGATTGATTCTGAAAACAGTTCAGTTGAAATCTGATAAACGACTGTTTCCAATCTCCCTGTTTTTTTACTATTTTCTTTTGAATTAGACAGATTGAGGTCACGTACTCAATCAATTTTCCCCATCTCCTGAAGATGGCTTCGCAGCATATGACGAAACGTTTAGATTTCACGAATTTGTCATTTCGTTCCTCCAAATATAATTGAAATATCTACATAGTTCTTGAAAGGGCATTTTTTGCAATTCAGCATTGAAAATACAGTGTGTCTCATCCGATATAAACACATTTACAGTTTTTTGAATATTATACATTGTATTGCGATATAAATACAATTACAGTTTTTATAAGTTAGTTGAACTTAGAATATAACATCAGAAACTATTATATTTTGTACAACCTTAGTTAGAATTCAGTTAATTAATACTTTTTAAAAATCGTGTCTTATTCACAAAAAGAATTATTCAACTACACCTACTTGTTTCAATTTAATTTTCATTACCCTTGTTAAACCTTTTCAGGTAATAAAAATTATATTTCAGAATGGAATACTTTAGGTAAAAACCAAATTCATAGAATCTCAAATTGCCTTCATATTTATACCTGTTTTTTCAAATTTGTTGTTGTTATTCTGTCAGCATCTGAAGGAGTCGTTTGTAACGACGAAACCTGTCATGCTATGTAGTCAATAAAGTGTAAATCATAAGTTCAAGTGTTTGAATTTAAGTTTATATTCAAGAATTTCTTCTATTTTTATATCATATACCTCTGGTGTATAATAAAATGTGTTCAGTTCAAAAGTATTTGCGGTGAAACCATTCACGAGAAACAGTTGCTTCGTATCAACCACGTCAGCTCGACAGGGAGAGACGTATCCGTCCCTTGGATTAAATCCATTTCCGTATTCGTTATAAATATATCCCAAGCGATATTGCAACACTTACCCAAATTTCCGAACCAATAATGTGTCAACTCGTGAGCCACAACGATGGAAATCTGTCGGCTGTCGTATAAATCCAAACTTGGATGTAAGAAACCCCTATTGAATGTTGTCAACCCCCAATATTCTGTCGCCGTGAATTTCTTGTCGTACTCCAGAAAATCTTGAAGAGAAATAATTCGTCAGCAACGAATATGAATGGGAATTGAATGACAATGATAAAATTGTGTGTTGAACATTTTTGACATTCACACACACAAAATAATAAATAGGAAAAAAAAGAAATTTATATAAACACACCAAGAAATTTTTTTTTGTTAATGAAAATTTCGAATGAAGTACAGTAAAAAAACATCAAACACAATTGAGTAGAGAAATGTATAAGCAATATAAAAACAACGATTATCAACAAAAGTATATATGCACAATAGTATTCTCAAAAAGTTATTCACATCGATAGTAAAAGAGTCACAGAAATCTAAAAAGCATCAATAGTTAAATCATAATCTGCGAATCTATGAAAATCATATGTATTCTATTTATCATCAATTAAAATGGGTAGTGTAGAACACAACGCCATCTATAATGAAGACTCGAACTGTTATACATTGTAACATAAAAATATCAAGAAGAATTCCTTATTTACTATCACCGATTGCAGTTTCATTGTATACAAAGGACATTTAATTAAGGTCCAAATTTATATAGGAATAATTTTTTTCATCTAAGTTTCAAACGATGATTCTTATCTTTTTCGGATGTCGACATATCGGAAGGCAAGTGAGAATTTCTATAAATAAAACCTGTCATTTTTCCCTCCGAACAAATTCCGTTATTATGAGGGAAATGCCGCAAAATTGAGTATTCATTTCGAGCACGATTTTTCTCTCGTATTCTTGCATTCGGAGACCGTATATGCGTAATATTCATGTATTCGCATCCGGAAATCTAATCAGTATCCAATGAATATTTTAGTGAAATATGCATAACTATAAGATGGAGACTAAGCATTGAATCTATTTTCGATTTGTGAATGCATTGGAAAAAAAATGTTGCTCTCTCAGATATATATATATATATATATATATATATATATATATATATATATATATATATATATATATATATATATATATATGTTCAGAAAGGTTTCCGCGGTCAGAAGTATGTATAAAACTTGGTTCTCGGAATGAGCCGCTTTCTAGATTTATATAATCTCGACGTTTCGGCTTCCGTTGTGAAGCCATCTTCAGGAGTTGGAATAAGTTAGTAAAGGTAAGGGTTACTCGGTTACGTGGCCTCAATCTGCCTACTCCACGAACTGAATGAAGGAAAATGAGGAAAGGTTACCTGGTTACATGGCCTCAATCTGCCTACTCCACGAACCAAATGAGGGAAACTAGGAACGATAAAAAATAATTCGGTTTCGTGTGTGGTTATTTATGTGGTTGAACTTGTTGGAAATACAATACAACGTTGTGTTATGTTGTTCTGGGAGTCATCAGTGCCATGCATTTCGTTGCTGTTTTCAAACTCACCATAACGTTGTTCTTTCAGAGACCGAAAGAATGCGATTATGTCTCCTTCTGTCGAAAAAATTCTCAATTGTGGTAAAATGAATTTGGTGATACAATAGCATTGTGTATTTCCATAAAAAAGTATGGAATATATAATTTCTCATGATTTAATTCCTTCTAGGAGTTGAGTTGCATCCTTGTAATTCGTACCATAGAGATCAATATCACCATCTATATCTCAACTTCCGTGGACAAGTATTGGTTGTGGTAATTTTCCACTTTCAGACGACTAGGTCTTGAGCGCCGGTTTCCAGTTCTATAATGCGTAATAAACGTAGCAAATGATGCTTCCAAGCTTCATTTGCTACTTTCTCGTTTCCGCAGAGTTTTGGCCCTTCCGGTCTCTTTCTTCCAATCAGCTTGGATTTCAGCACTCTCTTCGTCTATAGGGTCATCTGACCTGACACATTATTGCGAAGATGATAGTCAAATTCTCTTAACGTAGAGTAGTAAAATTAAACTTTGATCTTTACGAAAACCATTTTCGCTGAAAGTCATACCAAAAAAACTAATTTATATCTCTAAGTAATCCCTTGTTGGCATCAAAGAAGTCATATCTGTATGTAGAATTTTACTTGTGAATTATTACCAACTTAAATAATCCACAGTACTAGAGGAGAAATATTACTGCAGCTTAACTTTGCGGTTTTCCCCGAGGGCCGGATTCACTCTTCATCTTAATAGTGAGTGGTGAAACTAAGGCGAACTTCTTATCCACCCTCATCTTACGATGCTGCGGATAAACAAGACAAATATCCCCAGAAATCGTCATGTCTGAACGTGTTTCAGATCGTAATACAACACGCATACCGAAGTTAAGGTTTTCGCATAAATTCCACTGAAATACCGGAAGTATTGGCCTGTCGAGAAGTCCCGAGTTTTACGAGAATTTCTGGAAGGTATCGATCGAAGATAAGTGAATTAGATATGGCGGTTCATGAAATTAAATCCACGCATTCGTTCAAAACATCTTTGATATTTTTGATAATAAAAATGAAAATATTCGTAGTTCTTCATTATGTGAAAAATTGATACCAAAGGCTATTGACCTTAGGCTTTTAGCCCACATATTATATAATGAAGAGCATATATTTCCAAGTTCAAGTAACTAGCCAATTACAGGAAAATACATAATGAATAATGAAATGAAATGGAGAAATATCTAGAGCTTATATCGTGTATTCTGTCAGATATATGTTTTTGTAATAACATTTTTATTCTCCTTATAAGTTATTATTTGGATGTATTTATTTTATTCAATTTATATGCTTTATTTATGTCCAGAGCCAGTATTTCAGTACTACAAAAAATCTTGAATACTCCATGTTCGGACAAGTTTTTTTAATATAATAAGCTTTTATATTTTAAGTTTGAATGAGTAGACAACTCTTTGAACAAATACACCGGTTTTAATCTCTTGACGAAAATAAAACATCGAAGTTGGAGTTTTATTCAGTTCTACCCTGCACATTTCGTATTGAATAAATTATAAACTGCTGCTCCGTTATTTGATACATCATTAAATGATGTTGTAAAAGATTGAGCAGATACTTCCAGGGGCACTTCCGGGTGTACTTCTATTTCCCGTATACTTTTTTTTGTTTTAGGTTGCATTTTCCTCATTTTCAACCGATAAATACAATTTTGAGCTGATGTAGTCTTGCTGAACTGTTGTATGTCTTCATTGGAAGAGTATATGAGAAAACTTACGTCTTTTCTGGTAACTATATTAATTCGAGCTATCCTTCTAGCAAGAATACACACCAATAAATTATTGACTATATTGGACGTGTTTTTGTTAAATTCAAATCGTTCACAAACATATTTTCTGGCTTCTGATTGCTGAGGTCAATAATTGATGTGAATAGGCACTGGATTGAGACAAAAAAAAACATTTCAATGACTAGTTAGGCAAATAATATTGAACATTAAGGCATTGAGGCATATTTCGGTGATCTTCACCTTCCTCAGAATACATAATTAGCACCCGAATCTAATTAATGCATGATTTAAGCTTAGATAGTTTATAATTAGAATATTTGTATATTTCTCTTCCGTGTGAACTATTCTTAAAATATTTTCAAGATTTACCTATTTTCGACATCGGGTAATCCACTCCAGTAAACTCTTCGAAGTATTGTACGGATTTATCAGCAAAATTCAAGACGAATGTCTGGTTTTCTTCCTTTGCATCCCCTAAAAACGTTCTTATCCTTAAATTTCTGTTTTTGTGTATATAATTATTTTCTATGAAATCCATTTTTGTAATTGCGAAAGATATAACGTCTGTGGACATTGGAGGGGTACTTTTGAATCGGTAGATAACTCCTTCTGGTGTTTCTTCATGATCCTGTAATATAAAACTTTTGAAATTTCTGATGATATTATGAATTTTATTATTATCAATATTTTCATTGTACTGAGAGTCGAGGGCAGAGGCCTTTGTAGCTCCGTCAGGCCTACAGTTAAACACTGATTCCAACGGCCAAAGATTACAGTGGAATTGAACTTGCCAGCAAGAGTAAACCGAGAGAATATAGGGTTGCTATATATATATATATATATATATATATATATATATATATATATCGAAATATTTCAAATAAAACTCTTATGGAGCTGTCTACATAAGTGTTGTCAACCTATCCCTTACGAGAGTGAATATTAAGTTCGTTTTGAAGTGATCTGGAGCGATTAGGCATGGGACCATTTTTACACATTACAGGCAGATTTCTGTGGTTTTCGAATGAAATGTACTACGTAAGTCTGACGTACTCGAATTAATGTTGTCAAGAGTAGGAATCTAGAATGCTAAGGAGAGTTTATTCGTCTTTTCTTCGATAGAGGAAACTCACGTAAATTTTCACAAATTGTTGTTTTCTTCTTTCGGATATAGGACCTGTGACGTTTTGAAAGTAATGGATTCTTGTTTGATTGATTAAATAAGGACTGATGATTCATAATAATGATGGAACAATTGTATTCTATTATCATTCAAAAAGATCGATGAGTTTTCGAAGCGCACTTAATATTCACTCTCGAAAAAAAATACGTTCGTTCTCGTTGACTACAAGGAAATTAGTTCTAGAACATTCATTCGAAAAATTCAAATTAACGAAAAAATGTTATAGTAGAGCTAGATATGTGACCGTGTACGATGTGATGTCTCCATTTTCGTTCTAGGGATAAATGTTAGCGCAATATTGAAGTCGATGCCACACCTGATGGAACCACGAGACAGCTGTTTTGTTCTGCAACGAGCTCGTCAGTCGCGCCATGTTCATCGAAGTGAGGCAACGATTTCAATCCCCAAGCATCTTCTTATGACTCGAAGAGAAATATCGTCATTTAATGAATACTTCACAATTCCATTCATAGGAATCAATAGAAAACATATCTCAGATCGTAGATACCCCAAGCATCGAACATATTTTATTCGGTGCCATTAGCACAAACATTGTCTTCTAATTAACACCCCTGTTATTAATTCATATTGTTGCTAATATATGAGGAAACTCTAGATAATATTTCATTATGGATATTGATTTTCTCCAAGTATCGGCCTCATCAATCATCAAGAAGCATTGTTTTGTGATGCAGCGTTTTTCCGATTCAAAAAACAAAAATGGTTTTAAATTGTGATTTCAAGTTAGATATTTTTCCTCATGGAAAATAGGTAATCCCAGAGCTAATTTGCTAACACAAAACAAAAACCAAAGAATAGTGAAAATACATATTCAAAATTTAAGTTTCCGTAACCACCCTTGCGAAGATTGATTCTCATGATGACATTTTTTCATCACCCTACAACATTGAGTGAATTATACCAAAATTTAACTTCCTTTATCAATCTTCCCGGTGTTCAAAGTTTAATAGAAAACAAACTAATTCAACTCAGTCCAGTGAGTACAAATATAAACAAAGATATGATGTAAACAGTATTTCCGCCTTCTCAACAAACTTCAAAGCTTCTCTTCCAGTTTATAACTCAATTTTCCAATATAATCCTTATAAGAATAAGTTTTCTTCTCATAAGGATCTTCACTTCTTTATTCAATCCTCATTAACTTCATCAAGCTGATGAGGCATTTCGCAGATTAGAAAACTCCCTTAATAATTTACAAATTTTGAACTTTGCCTGGCATCTTTCCCCAAAAGTTTTCGAAATTATTTGAGAAGTTTGGTAACCGCAATGTAATTAAGAATTGTTGGTTATTGATTTTGGCCGAATTTTTCAGTGATTGAAATTGAAAATTACTTTCAATAATTATATACGAGTGGTGTTTATATAATCCATGTTAAACTGGGAGGCAGTGTACAAAAATTTGTATAGTAGAATATCTGAAGAAAGAGCATGTGGTTAACTAAATGTGATTAACAAAATACCTTCCTGTTATTTTTGAAATGGGTAGTGAAGAGAAAGAAGAAAATGGTGAATCTTTTTTGCTCTTTATCAATATGTTAGGCTTCTGAAATCTTTTGCTCTTGTTATTGTTTCCTTTTTCATCGACCCTGTGTGAAGGTTGGTATTCAATTTATTGTCGAACAGTACTGCCAGATATTTCATGAATGATGATGGTGTATATTCATTCCGTTTATTGTTACTTATGTTGAATTTTGTACGATCTTATGGTTGTAAATAATGTATTGACACTTATTAGGGTTTGGTTTCAGGTGCCAGTCTGAAAACTATTCATTTGTTTGTCCATCAGTTCCTGTGTTTCGTTAGTGCATTCTTTTTATGTTTTTGATGTGATACTAAAAAAATGTCATCTACATACTGAAGGACATACTGGCTTTCGCTGACTTCAGGGCAACTATCAGGGCCGTATATATTGTAAATCGGCGGTGACAGAGGTGATCCTTGAGGTGCTCCTTGTTCTGGGAGAAATATCTAGATGTTGTATCGTGTATTCTGTCAGCTATTTGTTTTCTGATAACATTTTTATTATCCTTATAAGATATTCTCTGGGTGTATTCATTTTATTCAATTTATATAGTAGTCCCTTGTGGCGCATGTTTTTGAATGCTTCATTTATATCAAATTGAAAATGACTTTCAATAATTATATATTCGTGGTATTTATGTAATCTATGTAAAACTGGAAAAACAGTGTACAAAACTGTGTATAGTAGAATAGTTAGTAAGAGCGTGTGGTTAACTAAATGTGATTAACAACAAACCTTTCTGTTATTTTTGAAATTGGTAGTGAAGGGAAAGAAGAAAAGGAAAAAGGCTTGTTTAATGGTGAAATTCGAATTAAATTCGATCGTTACATATTTTATTTTTTTCTTTTTCCATTATTTGATGTGACACGGTATGATGTATCATCGTTTTTGTTTACTTGCATGATTATGGAGAAATTATGAGCATATAGAGTTGAATAGTTTGTTTTCTCAAATTTTTTCGAAAATAAATAGTTTTGTTTTCTCTATTTCTTTTTATTGTCATTGTTATTCTTTTTTGTTGTTGTTTTTCGTATACATCAGATGTAAATTCAGAGCTGTGGTAGATTTTTCATATTTTCAACTTATCCCTTTGTTTCTAATCTTTTTCTTTAAATTCCAACTTTTGGTCTTGTTATCTTCGTAAATAACTCATTTTATAATCTCAAGTTCTGAAACTTATGTTCATATACAGCAACCATTTATATTTTCAATCAAACGATATTCAGAATTTTTTCATAATTTCAATACAAATACGCATGACGACGTTCCGAAGTACTACATCTTTATCAAATGCTAGATTAATATTAGGTGTAATTTTACAAACTGAATACTTATATCTATTTTCACAGAACATACCAGGTATTTTCTATGACTAACTTGGAATGAGGATCATAGAATACAACCGATATATAACAAATAGGATCGTATACCTGGAAATGAACAGAGAAAATCAATTTCTCAAGTCAGGTGTACCAACTGAATGTAGGAAAAGATACAAATATTATACCACTAAGATTTCTAAGAACAAATAGAGGAAATTTAAAATTTTTTTTTGAACATGGAACAAAATATTGAAAGTAAATAAACTAAAACCCAGGTAGTCAACTAGGTTTTCAATATAATTTCAATATTATGTTCTATGTTCAGAAAAAAATTTTAACTTTCCTCTATTTGTTCTTAGAAATCTTAGTGGTATATTATTTGTATCTCTTCCTACATTTATTTGGTATACCTGACTTAAGAGATTGGTTTTCTGTGTTCATTTCCATGTATACCATCCTTTTTGTTATATATCGGTTGTATTCTATGGTCCTCATTCCAAGTCAGTCATAAAACATACCTGGTATGTTCTGTGAAAATAGCCATAAGTATTGAGTTTGTAAAATCACACCCAATATTAATCCAGCATTTGATGAAGAAGTAGTACTTCGAAACGTCGTCATGCGTATTTTTAAAAAATTATAAGAAAATTCTAAATATTGTGTGATTATGGATATTAATTTTCTCCAAGTATCGGCCTCATCAATCGTTTATATTTTACTGAGGAGGAACTTGCACTCCCCCTACTTGGCTCTGTTTTGACCTTGAGCTTGAGGACACAAAATTATCGTTGAACTCGACATTTATTTCGGAGAACTAACCTATCGTCAAAAGTTTAAGTGAACCAATTCAAAACGCTAACAAGCGCTTCTGTTAGAAATTTATTTGCCAATAAGACCTATTTATTTTGTGAAATGTGGATATGCAATACGTTACTCTCTTCAATAAATAACAAACTGCAGTTATGTGTTTAATGATTCTGTTTCTGAATATACTTCAAAGTCTGCTATGCAATTTAAAGTTTCGATGCCCGGTCGAAAATAGTTCTAATAATGTTATTTCTGAAATGTAAAGTTGTTTTAAATTGCATTTTTTCCAATACTGTTTCAACAAATATTGCCGTAAGTCTCACTGTGTGATGAAATATTGATTTTACCCTATTTCGAAGCTGAATAATTAGCTATTTACGTTAGTTTTGTTTTTATTTGCGATGCATAACGATTACACATTGAAGGTAGCTATGTTTTTCAATGTATAGAAACGTTGAACAAATATTGTAATTGGTTCTATTGTTTTTTTTGCTTGAAGCTATCGTTACATCAACTTGGAATTCATCGATGTAAAATCATTATTTATTCAACAAGATATATTGTTCACTAATCATAACCAAACTCCCATTATATCCAATTGATATTATTTTCTATGTTGTCGACTTCTTCTTCGCAAAAACAACATATATTTGAAAACTTTGAAAATCCTTTCAAAAACCTCTTTCAAAATAATGGTTTCAAATTATGATACACAGATTAACCAATATACCTCCATCAGAAGAAAATTTCAATAAAGTACTGAATATCATTGAACAGATTGCGGTTAATAATAATTATGAAAGCGAACTAGTGACAAAACTTCTTGACAAAAAACTCTATCGAAAAGCTCTACGATTAGTATTTCCTTATCAGTCGGATAGAAATATAACAGTTTAACATACTTTGGAAACGTCAGTCAAAAAGTCAAAACCTTTTTAAGTAAACATAATTTTGATATTTCATTCAAAACGAACAATAATTCATCGAGACACATTAAGAACAATAAAAACAAAATTAAAAGAGAAGACAAATCAGGTGTTTACCAATTGAATTGTGGAACATGTCCCGGTATATATATATATATATATATATATATATATATATATATATATATATATATATATATATATATATATATATATATAGGTGAAACTAGTATAGAAATTTCGGTACTAGAATACAGGAACATAAATATAGCTTCGCCCATAATAAAAGTAATTCGAATTATGCTAACCATTCATTAACAGAAAACCATACTTTTGATACGAATTTCATAATTTCACGCAATATAGAGAGAATTAGTCAATTAGATTATTGGGAAATAGTGGAAATAAATCGGCTTAAAAATTCTGGAAATTTGCTCAATGAACAGATAGAATTGAACAATTTAACTTTGAAAAACCTTTTCAGGTAATAGAAATTATTATACAAAACCATAGAATCCCAATATTTATACCTGTATTTTTCAAAATGTTGTTATTATTCTGTAAGCATCTGAAGAAGTCGTTTGTAACGACGAAACGCGCCATGCTCAATAATGTAGTCAATAAAGTGTAAATCATAAGTTCAAGTGTTTGAATCTAAGTTTATATTCAACTAAATAAAGTGTACTACTACTACTAGATTCATTCAATTGTTTCTTCAATTTTTTATTCGCCCTGAATACAATCTCACTTTGTGAAATATCGAATTTGTAGATTCAATTCTTGTAAATTCGTGATACTATATATTACTTTGTATTTATTTTCATTCAGTCTCTCATTTTTTAGCCCACCTAGCTATCTAGCCGTTTGATTTCGAAGCATTATTCCACATTTACACTGTTGCAACAGCGATCAAGCAATTGGAAATGAAAGTAGGCAGCGCGAAGGGGTTGTTCGTCTTATATACAGAAAATTTTAATAGTTCCGAGTTTTCCTTTTGTTTTTTTAATTTATCGAATTTTTCTCGACATTGTTCATCGAACAATGGATTTTTCAATTATTTGAGGTTAAGTAGGCATTTGTTATCGTTTCCATTGTTTTCGATGTATTTATCTGTTGATGTAAGAATATCTAATGTACGATAATATCAATATGTATCAGATATGCTCCACTGTAATCCGTTAATTTTTGAACTGTGTTGTTTAATTTTCTATTCTGTTTGGTGTTCTTTTCGTTGATGTGAATATATGCTATTATCAAGATATCATTTATAAGATCTATTTATGAGATCTAGATAATAGAATTCTGCCTCACGTATAAAATGGAACGATAAAGTTAATCGATATCAAATAATTTAGGAATATAATTCCATATATATTATTCTAATACTGATATAACTCAACAATAACAACTCGACTTCAACACTTTGTAAGATTACCATATGGAAAATTTCTCTAATCACTGAAAGAGTTTGAAGTGAAAATTTGAAATCATTTCAATTTCCATTCAGCTTTTGTATTTCATTCAATTCGATTTACATTCCAGTTTCTTTGTCACTACGTATTCGTAATTAGAATATATGTGTCATATACGAATACGCACTGAAAGTGACAAGAATCCCGTAACGAAACGTCAAAAATTTGATATAATTAAGTATGAGAGATTATGAAGCTGAGACGATTCGACTATTATGAATAATCAAACAAAGAAGAAGACTTTTTTTCTCAGCATTGTGTATCCTGATATTTCACAACTGTCTTGTACTAGAAATTATTAACAACCAGAAAGTAAGATATCAGAATATTGCTTATTATCTTATCACAACTACCATTATCGTATTTATGTCAATCGTCAAAATCACATGAAATTTCACTTGTCATAACCTGAGTCAATTCAACAATTTTTTCGTATCTTTTTTAAAATTTATCAAATTTCTCAGTGCTCTATAAGTCCTGCATTATGATCTTTATTCATGATTATTTACATTGTGCGACGGAAAAATCGTCTTGTAGTTTTTTGACGAAGAGACATAAAAGTATCGAAGCTCGAGAACTTCAAAAAGCAGCATAAATACATATAAACACTTACGATTTCATCGCTATTAGCTAGTGCTTTCCATGAAGAATCTGGAGTTATAATGGTAAAATTGAAGCTTGCTTTCAAAGCTGGCTCATCAAAACAAGGAAATGCCCTTCGGGCATACGTTGGTTGGAAGTCTGTCACAACAAGTACCCTAGAAGAATAAAATTTCAATGTCTATTGTAAGTGGCGCAAACTTAGTTGTATGATTTCTGCTTTTTATTGTTGAACTGTAACTACGTTTGGACAATGCTTTCACATTATCGAATAAGTATGTAAGCTTTGTTTTTTGAGAAAACATCAACAAGGTTATTGTTTCATAAAATACTGTATTCAATTTTCAAGTAGTAAAGACGCAATCAATTAGTGATGTGTCTTGCATATTTCAGATTCTGTTAGATGTCATTTTGATTTTTCGAAAATAAATGGACGTTTCGAACTTATTCCTTTCAAACACCCTCAGAAAATATTAAGAACAATACATTCAAAATTCATCTTTATGAGATATGCGAAAATAAAAATCGCTAAACTCGGTATCAGCGCCCCTACCGGATCCAATTGCGGATCTGAACCATTTTCGAATCAACCTGAAAACACGACGAATATTTCATCAGAATTGTAGCGGTCGTTCTGGAGGAGTTCAGTAACATACAGACACGCTTGAGAATTATATATAAAGATAGGTATATATGATGTAAAATGTATAAATTCCGTATATAAAATATATCTTAGACGACAAATCAAGATCAACTCTGATAAACTCTTTATTCTCCCATGACGCATATTTTCCCTATTTAACGAACTGTTTAACTCAGATGCGAATTACAACTTTAAAAAAAACTTTTTCACTACAAATTTTTTCACTACAATATAAGATGTTTTGTTTACATTGTCAAAACATTCGTGATAAAATGACGATAAATATACCAAAACATAATACCGTAAATTTTCAGACATCATTTTCCTACTTGGTCTCTAAATATTAAAACCAAATGAATAACGAACTCAAAATGATGACATTAATGAATTTCAGAATACAAATGAAAGTTATTGCTAGATAAATAGAAAGAAGGGAAAGCAAAACATTTCTTATAAATAATATATGTATAATATAACTGGATATGTGTGGTTAATAGTAAGATTGACGAAAGCCAATATTAATCACTTTTTGAAATGGTTTTCCGTTGCTTTTATCCTTCTACTTGTTAGTTAATATTTAAGGAAACACTGCAGTTAGTTGCCATTCAATAAAGTTTGAATTATTATTATATAAATAACAGCCGTCGATTATGCTAGTACCAAAAACACGTCATTATACTAATATAAACGTCTGTACTTTTAACATGGGCCATCTAGTAGATAGGTAATTAGTAAATAGAGTCAACGATGTGCCTTATACCGCCATCTATTAGAATTTTATCAAACTTATAGAGATATTCATGATTTTTTCTGAATAAACAAATGAATAGCAATAAAATAATATCTCGAATGAAAATTGACAAATAAACCATCCTATCTTTCAAGTCGTATAAAAGTTGGACAGTGTCCAATTTTTACTAGAATCAGTTCAGTAGTTCGGGAGTACTATTTTTCACAAACAAATTAAGATTGAAAAAGCTACAAAATTGTAATTTTCAATTGAATTAATTCAAATTGAGCATTTATTTTGACAAGTTCTGATAATAGCGGACTTCAGCATTCCGAAAAAAATCATTTGGACTTACTCTGTTCCATTTTTGTACTGATACATCGCCTTCACCAAGCCCATCTGATCGGCGTGAAGAAGGTTCCACCAAACTTGAAATGAAGTAAGTAGATACCATCATAAATTTTCTCTCCGTTTTTATAGTAAACTTTGACGAGTTCGAACTCATCTTGCAACTCAACGAGCACATTTTCCAAGTCGCCGACGATTTTCACCTCACTTATGTTCAAATGGCTTCCGTGAAGATACAAAGCATCTACTGGAGATGTCACGTTCACTTTAATGTAAATTTCACCTTTGAAAAAACCTTCTGGTATGAAGGGTTGCAGCTTTAAAGAATAACTAAGTGGAAATACTTCAGAAGGTAAACGGAACTTTTGGTTTTCTGGAAAATAAAAAATATATACGAATATAATTGACATTCCAATTACGTCAATCCAGTTCGAAGGTAAAATTCTGATGGAGGAAATAAATAATTAATGAAAAATAACACAAATGAACTAAACTTTACAATTGTGGAACAATTAGTACAACTTACAACATTTACCTTACTCAACTCATCTTTTCAGTAGCTTGGTAATAAATTCTCTTGAGGACAAGAAGAAGAATAAATTTGCATACTATGCTGAATCATTCAGAAATATGGTAGTAGTTTTTTTTTCTTGAAGTAACATTGCTGAAGAATTGCTGTATAGGCGAATTGTCTAATAAACCTGGTTTTTCAGGACTGCAATTTTTTCTTTATTGAAATAGAAGATTAAATTTTTCTTCTTCAATTTATCTGGAGGGTGTTAACGAAACTGAAGAGGATTAGGGGTTGTTATTAAATTAACAGTTAGAGTTATATAGAGCTATTTATTATTTAAAAGTGATAAATAATATGAAATTTCAACCAGAAGTTTTCTTATGAATAAACTGATGAAAAAATTAAAATATAAAAACTAATTACTTCTTCACAAAGTTCATTCGTCACTCATCATTTTCACAATGAAAATTATGTTTTCCTTCGTTTGAAGTCGATCACAGTAATGAAAATTCGAGAATTCTCACAATTTTCAAACTCCCCATAAACAGATTTCAATCAAAATTTCTATTCAATTCGTTGACTGTTTTTTGTTATGTAGGTAGTACCCAAAATGTTTCCGTATATTGATTATTCCTGAAAATTTTATCTCGAATTTTACTTCTCAAACATTCAACTCAGAAGCTTAAAGATGGATTTTATGGGAACGTATATAACATCTCTGCTTAGACATAAATTGATTTTGTGAGGAACATATTTTTTCAGCCTGGGATATTCGTAGATATCACACTATCGTTTTTCTATTTTCTAAGAAAAATTTATAAAACATTGCATGTATGGAATCGTGCTGTAAATTGTTCGATTCTGAGTGGATCGAAATGTATTTCTAATACCCTGGTAATATTGGTTATAACGGGTGAATTTTTTAAGAGTTAAGTTTTTCAGGGTGGCGGCACTGGTTGGTAATGGCATTCAAACGTCATCTGTCAAAGTGAAAAGTTTTCATTATAAGTTTTTCAGGTTGGCGGCACTGGTTGGTAATGGCATTCAAACGTCATCTGACAAAGTGAAAAGTTTTCAATATACTCTGCCATTTCATCATGGATACACTTACAAACGAGCAACGATTACAAATTGTTGAAATTTAGTATCAAAATTCGTGCTCTGTGAAAAATGTGTTGCGTTTGTTACGACCATATTATGGTCGTCATAATCGACCTGGTGAATCAACAATTCGTGCTTATATCACCAAATTTCGCATCAAGTTTACTTTGTTGACCATTAAACCATTGTCTCGCATGCGTACAGTGCGTACTGAAGAGAATATTGCAGCCATAGCGTACAGTTTTAATGAGGATCGTGAAATGTCAATTCGTCGCCGTTCTCGACAATTGGGCATGTGTTACTCAACCACATGGAAAATTTCAACAATTGTTGATTTAGGTTTGAAAACCTATAAAATTCAACTTCTGCAAGAATCGAATCCGAATGACCTACCACAACGTCTAATTTTGGTTAATGGGCCTTAGAACAGCTTAATGAATATCCGTTGTTTTATCGAAAAATTGTGTTCAGCGATGAGGCTCATTTCTGGCTGAAAGGATATGTAAATAAACAAAACTGTGGCATCTGGAGTGATGAACAGCCACATGCCAAGAATTACCGATGTAACCCGAAAAAACGACAGTTTGGTGTGGTTTATGGGCTGGTGGCATCATCGGTCCATTTTTTTTTCAAAGACGACCGTGCCAGAAACATTATGCAATTTCAATAAAAATTTTAAAATTGAGTGTTTCATATGATTCAAAAAAAACTACGCTTGAAAAATCACCCATTATAATCACTTTTATAACCATTTCATCATTTATCACAACAAGGATTGTATAAAATGTTGAAATACGTTGAAATAGAAATACGAATAACAGTATATTTGAGCATGAAATTGAAGCTTCTACAAATTTCCCCTTCTTTTAGAAGAAAATTTCATTCCTCTTGAAGAACTTCCGGTGGTAGAGGACATCCTTCAGTGGGCAGTGCGTAAGAATGCCATCAGAACTCTTCCAATCATCTTACAGTCCACTGGTATAATCCCAAAAACTCTTGTGTCAAACATCAGAGAACTAGGACTCGGCGATCATCTCTAGAAGAAACAATAGAAAGCTGTGCTTCTTGTCACAGAAGGAATTTTGAGAAAATTTCTACGAAATAACGGAAATCAACGGCATGAAGATCATGGGGACCGCCGCCACGGGCCTGATGATCTTATTTTAATATCTGGGATGAGTGAAAGTTCCTTGCGCAGGAGTGTGAAAATCGTAAGGCTGGAAATTGGTAGGTATTATTAGTATTTATATGATGATATAAATGTATTCAACAGATCCAACTGAATGATCCAATAGAATATGTACAAGTCTACCGATTATTGCGAAGATTAGACTATTAACGCTTCAATGAATGAACTCATTAAAGATGAACCTTGTGAGATAAATTTATATTTCACATATTACTACAGAAATCGTAATATATTTTGGAGATAATATAACGGATTCATCGGTTTGTAAACTACGAGAAGATAACACAGTTGTTAGAATTCAGTGGCCTTTCTCTAATCTATTATCATTATACCAATGAAGGCCGAAGAGTAAGTAGAATGATAAAAATTTGCGTATCAGAAATATTTCATATTTTTTGAACATTCATTTTCAATTTCACAGCTTCAGAGGAGTGTGTACTTGAAATGGAAACTTTTTAAGGAATCTTAAGTTAATTTGATCGAAACTATACAAAGCGGAGTTGACTTTGTTCCTCTATCCTTATGATGTTAGAGAATCATATTACAGTCGACAACAGTTTAATGGAACCACAAGAGACTTAGTTTCATACAATTAACTTCACCTCGTCATTGGACTATGACTACATTGTCGAAAAACTTTTTCTTTACTGCTGTTCAATTATTCCATACATAATTTATAGAAATTCCATCTATAAGCGACAATGTAAAATATATTTATGATAAATTTTATCGAGATTAATGAAACAAAAAATACCTCAGACTCTAAAATTACCTATCCAATATTATTCGAAAAATTTGCAACATGAGTGTGTGTGATGTGTTGTGGCGTCTAAGGGGGGCTTGAGGGGGCTCACATGAAGAGTCCTAGATGAAAGTAGTGAAATGAAAGGAATAACTTCTGATCTTTGTATATTCTCAGTTCATCAAATACCTTATTATTACAGATCATAAACTTTAGCAATCATGAATGTACTGGAGGGGTTATATATTAGAGCATTTAATTTTCAAGAAAATGTATAATTTTTTCGAGGATTCTAAAAGAATCAACTTTAAAATTCTTGTACTATCCTTCGAAAATTTCAATCGCCCAATCAATCGCCCAGATTGGTATTTAATAAATATTAGATTAAATCTAATGATGTTAACATTAATTATCCCACTAAAGTGATTTCTAGGTGCCTGGTTATAACAATTTGATTATATGCACAGAGTTAGCCCATAATAAATTAGCTCTTTCAAAATTTGTGTTGTGGACCGTAAATAATAACTCTATATAACGGGTGTTTTTTTTAGAGGTATAGAACTTTAAATTGGTATTACTGTTGAAGATGGCGACCGATTTAACAGCTGAGAAGTGATTTATTCTCAGTTTGGTTTGGCAATTTGTCGTGAATAGACTCACGCCTGAACAACGCTTGCAAATAGTGCAATTTCATTTCGAAAATAATTTCCGAATTTCATAAGCGAATTTTGTTTAGCGACGAAGCGCACTTCTGGTTGAATGGCTACGTCAACAAACAAAACTGCCGCAGTTGGAGTGAAGATAATCCTCAAGTGTATGTCAAAACACCGTTACATCCCGAAAAACTGACTGTTTGGTGCGCTCTGGGCTGGTGGAATCATTGGTCCTTACTTCTTCAAAAACGATGATGGCCAGAACGTTACAGTCAATGGTGATCGGTATAGAGCCATGATTAATAACTTTTTCATTCCTGAATTGAACAACCATGTTGTCCAGGAGCTGTGGTTTCAACAAGACGGCGCAACATGTCACACAGCTCGTGCCACAATCGATTTATTGAAAGACACGTTTGGTGACCGCCAAATTTCACGCTTTGGACCTGTGAATTGGCCTCCAAGATCTTGTGATTTAACACCGCTAGACTACTTTCTGTGGCGCTATGTAGAGTCATTGGCCTATGCGGATAAGCCACAAACGCTTGACCATTTGGAAGACAATATTCGCCGTGTTATTGCCGATATCCGGCCACAAATGTTGGAAAAAGTCATCAAAAATTGGACGTTCAGATTGCACTACATCCGAGCCAGCCGTAGCGGTCATATGCCAGAAATCATATTTAAAATGTGATGCCAATTTGATTATCTTTCGAATAAAAAAAAAATTCTTGTTAATCGAATGGTCTATCGTTGTTTTATTGCAATTTAAAGTTCTGTACCTCTAAAAAAAACAACATTCATTAATATATCTGTAATAATGTGACGTCTGCAAAATCCTTTGAAGGATAATATTAGGGAATATTCGATACCACACATGATGAAAGCAAAAGACGGACGCTTTATACAACTACTCAATCTATATTATGTAAAAACTTATTACGAACTTTATTCGTAACATTATCAATTGTAGAATCACTAGTGATAGAATGAAGAAATTCGCCAGGACTATAGCTATAAAAATTTAATTTGGGTATACATATTTTAGTCTGAAGAACGCACGCGATTTGAAAGTGAAAGCAAGTAAGAATCGCAAACTTTGCATTTCTTTAGTATTCTTGAAAGCTCTTACACGTCTGTACGAAGATATATGACCAAACTGAAAAAGCATTCATCGCGGAAATGAATTTCAGCATCCAGTATAAGACAAACTGGATTATGAGCAAAATAATTCCCTTGGAAGAACTGTCTGAGCACAGTTTCGTGCTTTGAGTAATGAAAATTCGGATACAATACGGATGTAATGAACTTTAAATCAATAACTGAAACTCTGGGGCATTTCGCCATGGCTATGAGTTATTAGTGTGGAGAGCTTAGCAAATACTGTAATTGATTGCCCTCAAATCTAAGAGGTTCTTTGTCAATTTCATCATGAGATTATTAGGGATACACATGGAATATTGCGACTTATATACACGATGTTTCAGAACAAATCCGAAAAATTTAGAGGTATTCCTTAGTCAAAATAAAGGGTAGTTTGATATACAAACGTTCGGTCGAAAGTCAACCATTGAGGAAATATCTCACTACAAATATGGAGAAGAAACAATATTTTCATTCCTTATCTTTTCGTATAATCTATTAAATGATATTATACGATGAAAGCTTTTGGAAGTATTACTTTTAGAAATGATACGTTTTGCAATTTTTTCGAAAAAGTGCAAGCAATTGAATAAGACTACCCCTTTTTATTTTTCCGAACTGAATTCGAAATAACACTTATACAATGCTAAAGAAAAATATTTTCTATATCTCATGTTTTATATAGAATTAATAAATTTTATTATTTTAAGCTTTTTTAAGACATACTTATGTCTTAGAAAGAAGACATATTTTATGTTTTCTCATTCTCAATTCTTTGTTTTCAATTTTTGGAACAATTTAATCTGAAAATATGCAAATTATATTGAAGAATCCCTGGATAAAAAAATCTAACGGGTGTTTTTTTTAGAGGTATAGAACTTTAAGTTGGCATTACTGTTGAAGGTGGAGACCGATTTAACAGCTGAGAAGTGATTTATTCTCAGTTTAGTTTGGCAACTCATCATGAATAGACTCACGCCTGAGCAACGCTTGCAAATAGTGCAATTTAATTTCGAAAATAATGGTTCTGTGCGGAATACGTATACGATTTTCATAAGCGAATTTTGTTTAGCGATGAAGCGCACTTCTGGTTGAATGGATACGTCAACAATTAAAACTGCCGCATTTAGAGTGAAGATAATCCTCAAGTGTATGTTAAAACACCGTTACATCCAGAAAAACTGACTGCTTGTTGCGCTTTATGGACTGGTAGAATCATTGGTCCGTATTTCTTCACAAACAATGATGGCCAGAACGTTACAGTCAATGGTGATCGGTATAGAGCCATGATTACTAACTTTTTCATTCTTGAATTGAACAACCATGATGTCCAGGAGCTGTGGTTTCAACAAGACGGCGCAACATGTCACACAGCTCGTGCCACAATCGATTTATTGAAAGACACGTTTGGTGACTGCCTAATTTCACGTTTTGGACCTGCGAATAGGCCTCCAAGATCTTGTGATTTAACACCGCTAGACTACTTTCTGTGGCGCCATGTAAAGTAATTGGTCTATGCGGATAAGTCACAAACTCTTGACCATTTGGAAGACAATATTCACTGTGTTATTGCCGACATACGGCTACAAATGTTGAAAAAAGTCATCGAAAATTGGACGTCCAGATTGAACTACATCCGAGCTAGCCGTAGAGGTTATATGCCAGAAATCATATTCAAAATATAATGCCGCAAGATTATCTTTCTAATAAAAAAACTTCTTGTCAATCAAATGATCCATCGTTGTTTTATTGCAATTTAAAGTTCGATACCTCTAAAAAAACACCCTCTACTAATCTGCAGTCACTTCTTGGGATACTTTTAGTATTGATTCATTCTTCAAATTTTTTTCATGTTATTACATGAGTTTCTCTTCATATTTAGTTATGAAGAAAGATAGAGGCATACTCAATTCATTTTTCTACTGATTTTTAAGAGGCTATGGAGAAAAGGCTATAGAGAAAGTGTGTTTTTATAATACCAACTATTCCGTAGTAATTAATCTTTTTTTTTACAGATAGAAAATAAAATTATAAATCTACCGCCATATTTCAGTAATGATAGTTGGCTTTTGATTCAACATTTTTATAACAATAACCTTTCTCTTCGGCTGAGGAATATCCCCCCAAGTTTTTCCTAAGTGTTCTGGAACACCCTGATAAAGTAATACGTGTCTCAAGCATTATATTCACGGTTTTTGCAGTATAATGCCATATAACATCCCCTCAGGGACTAATGATGAGCGATTGAATGTTATTATTTCCTCTCGCACTCCAAACAGAAAAATTATTGTCTAATAAGTTCTTCACGTCTAATAAGATTAGATCTGGCAAAATTGATGGCCGAGCTTCCCGAGCTTTTTACATTTGATGATATTAGGTGAATAGATAAACTGAGGTCTATGTACAAGTGTCCCCTGGGATATTTTCAAATACACCTTACATTTGAAATACAGACATATGGGTGAAGGTAAGTATTCAAAAAACCAATCAAATAAACTGCCAGAAAATGAATTAATTTTTGGATAATCCCTAACATTGAATTTCGTCATTGTCATACCTTTCTTGCCAAACTACAATCTGAAGAAATTCCTGCATTAATTCCGTTCGAAATTACTCTCCATATAATATAGAGGTTTCCTTTGGGAAATTCTCCCAAAGAACAATTGAATAAGGAATAATTGACACATGGTGAGGTTCTAGAGATTCTAAGGAAATTCTGCATGAAAGGTTTAATTGCAGAACGCAAATTAGAGGTAAGTGTATTCATTATTCATCAAAATTTGATTCAGATTTCACATAAAGTGAATTCACAGTTATAACAATGGGTATTCCTTCAACGCAGATCCATTTGCAGGAACTTCTAACAGCTGAATGCTTTGTGTTTCATTCGCTACTTGCATTATTGAAGACTTCAGAGAGTTTTGAAGATAATTAGTGGCATATGTTGTGATTCTCAACCTTCTTTCGTAATTTATTTCGAAAGAATGCGAAAACTACATGTACATTTTGAATGCACTTCAAATTCCCCAAAATTATTCGATACACCCAACATACGTTTCGAGCTTTTGAGTCATCAGCAAGAGTTTGAAACAACTAATTGAATAAAGTATCAATTCAATTACTTGTAATATCTATATGAATAGACATATTTGTATATATACTTAATTTCCGATAGACTGCACAAAATTTAATAATCCTCTTCTTTTTATGTTTGTTATAGACAAAACAAGGTTAGTAAAGACGAAAATTTTTGTACGTCGAAGAGATAATACTTTAAAATTCCAAAATTTGTGAATTGGATCAGTGGAAAGTCAATATATTGATAAAAAATTGTGGGTGACGATATATTGACAAAAAATTGAGTGAATATAACCTCTGTTTTTCAGACAGGAGTTGATTTCTTCGAAAAATTGACAGTATGAAAAATTGACATTATTTCATATTCAATCACCTTTTTTATCAATAGCTAAGCGATATTTCCTCTGTTTATGTGTATTTAGAGATTTATCTATTAGAGATAATTCTATTACGGCCTTCAAGATTTCCCATATAATTATTGAGAAGATATAGGGAAGAAGTACATCATATCTTTTTTTGTTCTTATTATTTTATCTTATGAAATTATCTTATTTTGTATGTATTATCTCTTAATTTTACCTATGAAAGTCTGCATTTTCACGTCTTTCAAAAAGCGTTTGTTTCTTCACTATCCACTAACCATGACCCTTTCATTTGCACTGATTTTTTTCATTATTTTCAATGTACTGTTTATATTTTTGATGTCAATCTATTTGAAATCTCATCACTCGTGTTGAAAACGAAACTATAAAGTCTATTTTAACGAGGAATTTTTTCTTGAATGATTCATTTTTTATGTGAAATTTCTCGTTTATTTTTATGTTCATATAAAATTATAATATCATCTCGTTTATATAAAAAACCTATCGATTTCGAAACAGTGGTATAACAAACATAAGATTGGTGAATGAATTTTTCCTATTTCAGGGATTTTCCATTCTGAATTTACGTGAAATGCCCGAGACGAAATCTCAGAAACCCTCATCGATATCGACGTGTATGGATTGAATTTACTATATAAATTTTCCAGTTTTGTTTGAAGACGAATAATTTCAACGTACTTGTATCGATTCTCAATGTAAATGTACGACTTTGTTCGAGTAAATAATACGAGTATAATTATTCAAAATTTCGAAAGTTTTAGAGATAACAACAGATATATATGAGTAATTTTCTAGTGAAATAAATCATTTATTAATAATTCGTTGAAATGCCGCTAATTGTTATTCAAAATTTATCAGTAATCAGAATTTGAGAATATACAAATCTGTGATTTGAGATAACTCATTCGGTAAGAAGAATAAAATCTGTGTTTAGGACCTAATAAAATGAAGAACCTAGTGCTCTTATCGTAAAGCGACCCTTCATTAAATGGTCAGCAAATAGGCACTAACGTAAACGGAACTGTAAAGGGTTATAGCACCCTCCAAATATGTTCAGTCGTACACGCAAAACTTTGACTTGTTTTGGAATATCTGCAAGAGTTTCTCGTGGATATGTATTATACAGTAGATTCCTCCATAGTAAAATAGACACGTCCAATGTTTTTCCTCAAAATAATACATTTCAATGCATAATATGTATCATCGATCTCCAAAAATGAATTTGTATCTACTCAACAACTCATTAAATTTACGGTTCTGAGATCAAGTTGCCTATTTCAAATAAAAGATTCAGTAAAAATTGAAATTTGTGAAGTGTCTTATCCGAAATGTTTTTCTAAAATAAGAAAAAAGTCTAGAATCACTGAGACCAGGATGAAGAAATATTTTGTCGTTTTTTAGTTTGAACTATCAATTGAATATTTGCTAACTGGAATAAATGTAAATTATATGATTTACTTCAGGTTTATTCCTTTTATGTTTACTTTTTATGTTATCAGTTCTCAGCAGGTGGACAATAATAATAGTTAAAATAAGTCTTCATTTTCCTACGGGTAAAAACACCCAGTTAGAGGACATATTCGAAAATATATATACTCAGATATATATATTATATATATATATATATATATATATATATATATATATATATATATATATATATATATATATATATATATATATATATATATATATATATATATATATATATATATATCTTGAAATTGATTTATTGCCTGTTTGAGGTATTTATTTTGAAAGTTTTTAGCATTAACAGGCTTTTTTAATATGAAAAAGTTTATTTCTGTTGACGTTTCGTTGTTATATTATTATATATTATAGTAACTCATAAATTCAATTATTGATTAGTTTTGACAAAGTTGTAATATAACAACGAAACGTCAACAGAAATAAACTTTTTCATATTAAAAAAGCCTGTTAATGCTAAAAACTTTCAAAAATAATATATATATATATATATATATATATATATATATATATATATATATATATATATATATATATATATATATATATATATATATATATATATATATATATATATATATGAAATGTTCAGAAAGGACACCGAAGTTGACTCCGAAGAGTAGGCAGGTTGAGACTTCGGAGTTAACTATTAGAAACGATTTGGCTCGTGGAGTAGGCAGATTGAAGCCACGAAACCGAATTATTTCTTATCGTTCTTAGTTTCCCTCATTTGGTTGGTGGAGTAGGCAGATTGAGGCCACGTAACCAGGTAACCTTTCCTCATTTTCCTTCATTCAGTTCGTGGAGTAGGCAGATTGAGGCCGCGTAACCGAGTAACCCTTACGTTTACTAACTTATTCCAACTCCTGAAGATGGCTTCACAACGGAAGCCGAAACGTCGAGATTATATAAATCAAGAACGCGGCTCATTCCGAGAACCAAGTTTAATATATATATATATATATATATATATATATATATATATATATATATATATATATATATATATATATATATATATATATATATATATATATATAAGATTAATTCATTAACGGGAACGCAGCCTGTTAAAATGTATCAATGTTAATAATTTTGGTTATTGATTTGTTCTATGTTGGATTGTGTAAAGCTTAGATTATTAACCTCACATACATGGTAAGTTGTGATTTGTACATATTATTAACATTGATACATTTTTGTTGTCATATTATAGAGTGATTGAAGAAGGAATAAAGCAATTCCGAAAGCTCTCACCGTATAAAGAGTATTTCTTAAATCAAAAAGGCTGCGTTTCCGTTAATGAATTAATAATATATATAAAAATATATATTAACATCTAGTGATATGATACAAACGTTTAAAAAATGATTATCAATAAAAAAGTAATTATAACAAATAATAGACAAAATGAGTCCAAGTAAACCCGACTAATGAAAGCAAATGAGTCACTGTTGATATCGCATTTGTTAGACACATCCTCAATAGCGAACACATATATCTAATGGGTGATTGTACGAGGTAATTAGTTTCCGTAGTACCCAAAGAAAAAAATTGACCTGAACGTGAACATTGTCTAGGAACATGAAAATCAATAGAGCCAATAAGGCTAGGACTGTAGGACTATATAACCATGTAAGAGGTTATACAGAAACTTCAGAGACAACACGTCCCTGCCAACTTCGAGTGATTTAGCTCCAAACCTGTTTAACAGATCAGTTTGGCTATATCCTCTGGCCGGATAAACGTGATCTTCCCTCCAAAATAGATATTTCAGAAATCTTCGTTATATCGATTTTAAATGATTTTTATGAGATTTGTAAATGACTATGTACTATTTACTTTTTACAAGGGCATTAAATAATTGTATATGTGTTTTTATATTCGAAAAGTGTCCAGCAATACGCACATTAAATCCATAAGATTTGAATGGTGTTGAGATTGTTTTAATCATATGATATAAAAAAAAGAATTTCTGATCAAATATTATACCGAGGTCTCGAATTTCGGAGACCCTGGTCAGAATGGTATCGTTAATTGTGCAGTCAAATTGAATAGCCCGTTTTTTTAGTGAATGTGACAACGTTACATTTAGTTACATTAATATTGATTTTATTGCAGTAACACCAATCAGAAACAGGGTTGAGGCATCCTGTAAGCTTATACAGTCCTCATATGTTTAGATTTTGCGATATATTTTTAAATCAGCAGCATACATGAGACTATTAACTGCTAGAGAGTCTATTAGATCACCTACAAAAAAATAAAACAACAGTGGGCCTAAATTAGAGCCTTGTGGTATATCCAAAAGAGCTGTATGTATGACTTATACATCCAAAAGAGCTATCAAAATGACTTATGAACCTCAAATTGTTCAAACTGTGTTCGATTATTTAAATAAGACTGAACTAGAAATGAATGATTATGACCGTTACAAAAGTGTTTCATGAGTGAAAAAATATATTTTTACAACCTCATTGATCATATGTAATGTACATACCAACATCTAAATCAACTAGATCTCTTTATGGGATATATATGAGAAACCACAGTAACTACGAGAAAAAAACCACAGAAATGATAACTATTTATCACCTATTTCAATTCTGTTTCACGTGCTATATAATTTGGGAAGAAAAAAATACGAATAATCGTAATTTAACTCCTACTCAAACTATTTTGGCAATAGACATTGAACTTCAATATGATATTGTAACAGTTGTATATATCTACTCTAAATGTTTGTAAAATAGAACTATGCGAACAATTTTTAAATGTCATAGATGTATTCCAATCTGAAGCACGTTAAATTGTTTAGAACTAATGTCAGTTGAACAGAGAATACTTTTTGATACATATATGTATACATTTAAAATTAAAAACGAATTGTTCCCATGAAGAATAATTAAAAATGTAACATGTGTCAATGATGTGCACGCTTCTAATACAAGAAGTGTCGACAGTTTCTTCATGCAAGTTTGTAGGTTTCTCAAATCTAGAAATAGTATATTTTATGAAGAATTCAATGAATTTAATGCCTAGCTCCATGAAAACAATAAGTGACCTTAAGGTAAGTTGAGGGTAAATTAGCTAAGATGATTTCAAACAAATGTTTGTTAATAAAATATTTTGAACGTAAATGTTTATATGAATTTTGTGATCGCTATTGCTGAATGAATATCATTATTTCATTATTTTTTTTCGAACTGTAATGTAAGTTAATGACTTTTTTGTTGATGGGAATAGTTTAATTGAATGAAATATTATGCTAATCGAATCAACACTGAGCTCAGAGGCTTAATTGTCGATTTATACGTAAACTAGATAATGAATTTAGGTTATCTCTTCCCCCATTATAATTTACTCTTATAACAATCGAAGAATTACGAATTATCTTTATCAGTAAAATCACTTACCTAGGCTTGCTATACAGCATCCAAATGCGGCACATAAAAACAATAACGTACGTAAAATATTCATATTTACTTCATAATGAAAAGACATCACATATTCTCCGATTCACCAGTGGTTTAGTCTCAAATTGTTTGATAAATTCGTTATCAGTCGAAATTGGAGTTCGAACAGAGTGGATCTAAAGTTTCGCATCAACTGTAATCATTTCAATATTCCTAAATAATATCGTAATAATTGAATTGCTTCTATTCATGAATGATAGTTAAGTTTTATCGATAAAAATTTATCATTGTTTTTACGATCGACATTCAGAACACAATTAGATGACATCTAGCAGATAGGAAACTTTTTATATTTTTTAAGGGGGATTTTTTTGTATAATGGTCGACCTTTTTTGCCTAGAATCCCCCTCCATAACGTGAAAATTTCAATTTTTCGCATTGTAGCAATTGATTTAGGCATTGTAGAATATTATCCCCATTATTTATCAATTTTCTCGTGAGTTTATTTCAAAATATTACTTTATTTTTTAGTTTTATCAAAAAGTAATTTTTTTTTTGATGATGCTCTCGAAAATAATTTCTGCACGAATAATTCATATTCCCTCATTTTTTGAATTTGTTTATTTTCTTGTTTTTTGCAAATTATAAACCGAATGAAAACTGACTACTTCTCAACTATATTCTATACGTTTATATTCTTCTATAACAGCACGACGAAACTTAATCTTATTTTATTATTTTGTGCTTTTTAGTTCTACTTATAACATCATTTCAGTTTGAATTTGTCAGAATGTAATGTTGTCTCTTTCACAAGGAAAAGAGATCGAATTCAGTGTGAGTATGGCGTCGGTGGTCAGGTTCTTTCTCGTTCTGATAAGTTGAAAGATCTTGGTGTAGTCTTCGACCAGAAGCTTCCCTTCATTCCACACATCACCCAACTTATTTAATCTGCCTCGAAAATATTTGGATTCGTTAGACGCAATGGCAAATATTTCAATAATTCTACATAATTCATAGGACTGTTCAATGCCCACTTAATCCCTAGCAAGTTGGAGTATGGCAGCATGATCTGGAATCCCATTTACACTTGCCATCAACGCCCTATTGAGAATATTCAGAGAAGGTTCTCGAAATTCTTAGTTTAGAGGGAGGATTAAGTTTATTCACAGAGAGGAGTCAATCATAACGAATTATTGAGTCGATTTAGTTTAATCTCATTTGCACAGAAGGAGAGAAACTTTATACTCATATTTTTGTACAAATTACTGCACAACAGTATTGATTGTCCTCCTCTCTTGTCCACTCTGAAATTTCGTGGTCCTAGGCAAAATTTTCGTACTTCAGAAATATTCCACCTAGAGACTCCAAGGACCAACTCGCTAACACAATCCCCCATTTGGTTTATGGAGTCTACATTCAATAGAGTTGCCAATAATTGTGACATTCACTTTGACTCCATAGAAGTTATTATTAGGAGTTATGTGAACAACGGAAATTGACTAAAATGATTTGATTTAGATTTAATTCTTTGTAATATTTCATCAAATACTATAATTTAGTTATAAGTTACTATCTTAGTTTTTCAGATTAGATTGAGATCTTTATTATATCTCTTTCATTTTAATTATTTAGTTATTATTCAACATCATGTTATTTTGTTCTGTAATTGGGTATTATACCTGCTGAAAATAGAGAAATTATTATTATTATTATTATGATTGAATTATTCCATCTTGGTATTGTTTATACTACAGTCGCCTGTTTTGATTTTTCAAATTACTTCATTTATTTGATAGATGCCACCTTTGTTAGTAATACGGAAATAGGAACAGTATGTATGATTCGAGCTCAGAATGAAAATATATTATGTTATTTATTAGAAGTATCAATTCAGCACTTGATAAAGAAGTAGTACTTCGAAACGTCGTCATGCGTATTTGTATTATGAGAAAATTCTAAATTATTGTTTCATTATGGATATTAATTTTCTTCAATTATCGGCCTCATCAATCATCAATTTGAAAAAAGCTGAAACTAGGTTTTTGGCCTTGTGGTATTTTAAATTACTACTAATATATTACGTCATTTAAATTGGTTGAATAATTGAAGAACTGATTGTAAACTACCTGCCTCAAGAGCCTTTGAAAAGTCACAAGTCGAGTTTCCTTCGATACATTGTTGTGTGTGCTGTCTTTATTGTGTCATCTTTGAACTTTCGTGATATGTTTGAGGACATCTGGGTGTAGAGATAGAATTGAAGTATTGTAAAGGATATCTATTTCTTCAACTTAACAAATTTTTGACATGAAACATGGCAATATGACTCAGTTATTTTCATATGACCCTATGTTGTCAAGGAAATTAATTATTTTGCAATTTTATTAGATAATTGTACTTGACTCCATATAACTACAAGCATTTCGAATACATTTGGTTCGTTTCCAAATTCATTCACCAATAATATGAGTGGGCTCTGAGAATTCAGTATATTTTATCGAAACGTCTTACGATGATCTGAATCATTGAGTTACTCTCATATTTTCTATGAATAAGAATTCGTTATGACCAGAGGCTGAATTTTTTAAGTCCAGTCAATATACTTTCTTAAAAGATCTAATAGAAATTTCAGAAACAAATTGAAGAAATATTGTAATATTCAACATTCAATTCTTAAATGAAACAGTTGACTTGGTTTCACGAAATTTACAATAAATTTGTACTCTATTTTGAAAAGTTACACAAACAATTCAATTTTTGAAAATGGAGCAATACCCCGAGACAATTGTCAAGTAACGGGTGTTTTTTTTTTCAGAGGTATAGAACTTTAAGTTGGCATTATTGTTGAAGATGGCGACCGAATTAACAGCTAAGAAGTGATTTATTCTCAGTTTGGTTTGGCAATTCATCATGAATAGACTCACGCCTGAACAACGCTTGCAAAGAGTGCAATTTTATGTCGAAAATAATGGTTCTAACCAGCAGCGCACTTCTGGTTGAATGGCTACGTCAACGAACGAAACTGCCGCATTTTGATTGAAAATAATCCTCAAGTGTATGTCAAAACACCGTTACATCCAGAAAAACTTACTGTTTCGTGCGCTTTATGGGCTGGTGGAATAATTGGTCCGTACTTCTTCAGAATCGATGATGGCCAGAACGTTACAGTCAATGGTGATCGGTATAGGGCCATGATTACTAACTTTTTCGTTCCTGAATTGAACAACCATGATGTCCAGGTGCTGTGGTTTCAACAAGACGGCGCAACATGTCACACAGCTCTTGCCACAATCGGTTTATTGAAAGACACGTTTGGTGACCGCCTAATTTCACGTTTTCAACCTGTGAATTGGCCTCCAAGATCTTGTGATTCAACACCGCTAGAATACTGTCTGTGGGGCTATGTAAAGTCATTGGTCTATGCGGTTAAGCCACAAACGCTTGATCATTTGGAAGACAATATTCGCCGTGTTATTGCCGATATACGGCCACAAATGTTGGAAAAAGTCATCGAAAATTGGACGTCCAGATTGGACTACATCCGATCTAGCTGTGGCTGTCATATGCCAGAAATCATATTCAAAATGTAATGCCACAAGATTATCTTTCGAATAAAAAACTATTCTTGTCAATCGAATGATCCATCGTTGTTTTATTGCAATTTAAAGTTATATACCTCTAGAAAAACACCCTTCATTCATTATTAATTTTGTGAAACCAAACCAAGTGTTTTCATTTTTGATTAATGTATTAAACAATTTTTCACTAAGAGCGAACATTCAATCAACTTTTCAATATTGAATTTTAAAACTCACTGCATTTTCTATCTTCACACCCATCCTGTATGTCAATATTTCTCAAATATATCTCTCATGTTTAAAATTTCCAATCCATCAGATGAACCTTCAAGGGAACTATATTTCTAATTCAATAAACAAACCTATGTCACTGCGTTTCAAATGTTATTATCAAAAGTATCAACAATAATATGATATTACTTGTATCCGATAAACTCAGCGTCAAAACAGAATTTGTCAATTTAGAATGAGGCAAACATGAGAACGAATTCATCACCGAATCATTTCAAAGATAACATGATTTTAATCTGATTATTTTGAGGAAAATTACGAATTGCATTTTCCGTCTTGGGTAATGACAAATGACATTGAGGTATGTGACTGTTCGGGAATACTGGGAAATAGATTTATAACTTATCACTACTCTGATTGATTAGATTGCGGATATGTATAGTACAGTTCACAATCACTCGAGGAAATACCTATAGAGTTATATAAGTACGTATGTATCATGATTTAAATTTTGTTTGTTACCTTTCAAAATTTTAGAGTAATCGTCGTTTTTAATCTTCGATTAAAAACACAATACAAGCTTCTAATTAGCCGTCATTTGTGCACTATATTGTTGTCAAGTAAATATAAAGGTTGGTACAAATGGAGCATTATTCTATACAGAAAATATAAAGGCTGTTTTTTTAGAGGTATAGAACTCTAAATTGCAATGAAACAACGATGGATCATTCGATTGACAAGAAGTTTTTTTTATTCGAAAGATAATCTTGTGGCATTACATTTTGAATTTGATTTCTGGCATATCACCGCCACGGCTGGCTCGGATGGAGTCCAATCTGGACGTCAAATTTTCGATGACTTCTTCCAACATTTGTGGCCGTATATCGACATTAACACGGCGAATATTGTCTCCCAAATGGTCAAGCAAATGGTCCAGAAATAATTACATAACTGCAATCGCATGTACTTCTTATCGAACAAAAATCACTGTATATTTTAGATATCTGATATCTAACTTGATGAAAATTGGGGACATGTACGAATCAATATTATAATGGAAAAATATGCGGTTTTGTATGTTATTTGATGTTACGAAAAAGTAGAACAACATAGGCGAAATAATAATGAAGTTAAATAACAACTGCAATTACCAGTTCCTCATTTTTATTTATAATTCAAACAGAAACAATGAGTTGATGATTTTTGGTACAGTATTCACAGAATAAAAATGTTTGAACGGCTTATTTAGAAAATAAAATTTTCAGATCGTAAAATTTCGACAAAACCTTAAATAGTCGAAGGTACCGTCAATTCCTACAGGATTTTATTATAAAGGGTGTTTTTGTTAGAGGTATAGAAGTTTCAATTACAATAAAACAACGATGGATCATTCGATTGACAAGAATTTTTTTTTAGTTCGAAAGATAATCTCGTGGCATTACATTTTGAATATGATTTCTAGCATATGACCGCCATGGCTCGGATGTAGTCCAATCTGGACGTCAAATTTTCGATGACTCTTTCCAACATTTGTGGCCGTATATCGGCAATAACACGACGGATATTGTATTCCAAATGGTCAAGCGTTTGTGGCTTATCCGCATAGACCAATGACTTTACATAGCCCCCCAGAAAGTAGTCTAGCTGTGTTGAATCAAAAGATCTTGGAGGCCAATTCACAGGTCCAAAACATGAAATCAGGCGGTCACCAAACGTGTCTTTCAATAAATCGATTGTGGCACGATGTGACATGTTGCGCCGTCTTGTTGAAACCACAGCTCCTGGACATCATGGTTGTTCAATTCAGGAATGAAAAAGTATTCATGGCTCTATACCGATCACCATTGACTGTAACGTTCTGGCCGTCATCGTTTTTGAAGAAGTACGGACCAATGATTCCACCAGCTAAAGCAATTCAATTCTTGTAAGAGTTGGATTTTGTAAGTACGCAAACCGAGATCCTTCCGCAAAATCTTCCATAAAGTGGATGGACACAGATCCAATTCCTGTGCTCGATGGCGGATGGACTCATTCGGGTCTTTCTCAATGCTGCGCTCTACAGTAGCAATAGCTTCTTCTGTACGCAACTTACGGCGTCTCTGAGGATGCGAGTTATCAACAAGAGTAAACGTGGTGCTAAAACGTTCCATGGTTAATCGAATTAACTGTTCTGATGGACGATTTTGTCGACGATAAAATCGTCGTAGTGCGCGATACGTATTCCGCACAGAACCATAATTTTCGAAATAAAACTGCACTATTTACAAGCGTTGTTCAGGCGTGAGTCTACTCATGATGAATTGCCAAATCAAACTGAGAATAAATCACTTCTCAGCTGTTAAATCGGTCATCACCTTCAACAGTAATGCCAAGTTGAAGTTCTATATCTCTAAAAAAAAACAACCATTATGTACAGAACTACGTTCTAAAGTTGTTTGGGAATTTCTCCTGACTATCATCAAGTGCATGCTGATTTTTCTACATCAATCGCTTGAAGACCTAATGCATTTTTCATCTTGATGGCATTGAAAAGGAAACAAAAAACGTATGCTATTAAAATCCTTTTACTCATTTATCAAATGATTAGCAGGGATACAAACAGGTTCAAAAAATTGAGTAAAGCATTCACAAAATCGTTTAACTACACAGCTTACAAGCAAACAAACTGAGGGGAGTTAACAAAGTGAGCTTTTAGATTGCTATGCAGTTTTATTTTACTTGTAAAGAAGATTTCATACAAATTATTCAGATCAATTCAACTTTCGATTGAAAGTTTTTCAAATAGATGATTCCAGAAGAAAATTTGTTCATAGAAACAGAATGTGACATCTATAATAGCTAACCTAACCTAAAATAACCCAATCTAACCTAACCTACTAAGCTGAACCAATGATATTTAGAATCATCATAGTTGGTAACACTTGTTGAAACAAACTTTGCATTTTGAAACAGATACCTATCGAACATAGACGTATCTATAAATATTCGATACTTGTCGTTTGTACGATCTAGAATGTGTTTTCGATTCGTTCTTATAGATGGAGTTGTGATGGAATTCATCACTTGAAGATATTATCTTGAAATCTGAAACCTTCAAAATACGGAGTTTATTGAAGATTGGGGAAGAAGCCCCATTTGGCGATGAACACTGTACAAACTGATGATTAACTCGTACAAAAGCAACACACTGTATATTGGTTCTATGAAGTGCTGAAGGTTTCAATATCTAACATTATCCATCGAAGAATAGTGGAGAGGTCACATCGTACACGCTTATATAGCTTCATTTTCATATTCTTTCATCGATTCAATTTTCTATTGAAAGACCTAGATTTTTGTTATATATATATATATATATATATATATATATATATATATATATATATATATATATATATATATATATATATATATATATATATATATATATATATATATATATATATATATATATATATATATAAGAAAATGACCACTAGAACATTCATTCGAAAAATTCGAGTTAACTAAAGGAATGATATAGTAGAGCTAGATCTGTGAACGTGTTTGATGTGATGCGTATATATTACTTCAAGGGATAATTGTTTGAGAAACATTGAAATCGATGCCACACCTGATGGAGGTGAGAGACATATGTTTCATTCTGCAAATAACTCGTCAGTCGCACCACGTCCATCGAAGTGATTCAATCCTCAAGAATCTTCAAATGATTCCAAGTGGAATACCGTAAAGTAAAGAAATTTTCATAATTCGATGTATAGAAATCAGTAGAAAACATCTCTCAGAACATAGTCACACCAAGCATCCAAATTTCACATCTCTATACCCGTCAATTTGAATTTTTCGAAGAAAACTTTTCTATATATATATATATATATATATATATATATATATATATATATATATATATATATATATATATATATATATATATATATATAATGCGGGTTAAATGAAACACACTCCTGCAGTTGTGAGAATTGTGTCTCATTTAACCCTCATTATAAAAATGAACTCACACAGGGATAATACCATTTCAAATATATATATATATATATATATATATATATATATATATATATATATATATATATATATATATATATATATATATATATATATATATATATATATATATATATACATATGTGTGTGTGTGAGTGTCAACGGCTGCTTTCAAGTGAGTGCTCTATAATTTCTTACGTATTTCTCTCGGTCTGGAGTTCCGTAAAAAAGACAGACCTCATTGGTGCTGCAGATATACATATCTCCCAATCTGGGGAGTTCATGCCGAACCCAATATTAATTACTTGTTTTGTCTTCAGTTGTTGATTGTCATTCCCAAGTTCGTATGCATGCAACTTGACTTCGCATTGCTGTTGAAAGCCAATGAGCTCAAAACACTCGTCGAAAACTGCCTGAGACAACTGCCTGAAAAGTGCGGTTTTTTTCAGTCTTCATCTTACCACACAGCCATCTTTCACAATTCGAGTTTATTTTTGTGTGATACTCAAGTTGACGCTTCTCTTTTCTGGTAGATAACTCAACAAATACTTCGAATGAACAGACGTTTAATTCTCATACTAAATATGCGAGAAATAATTCAACTAGAAGTTCCAAGAGAAATCGTTGAACGTACGTAAATGGTAGTTATTGAAACATCATAACTTTAAGTTTTAATTGAAATCTATTTTTAGTTCAAACGTGTTTGATAGAACTTGTAGAACGAACGTCAATTCGAGTGATATTCAAATTTCAGAAGTATAACGAGAAATCGCTTTTGTATTCAAAATGCGTTGGAAAATTAATTTCAGGATATTGATTGCACGTGTAGCTATTATAGATTGAGCCAGTTCAATGCATTGTTCTTATGTTGTAGGCAGTTTATAGGTCAGTTATATTTCGTCGGAGTTGAGGAAGTTGAAGTAGGTAGTAAATTAGTTTGTAGTCATTAATTCCACCCAACTTTTTCCAGAAACTCCGGGAAATATGAAACAATTTCAATGTTAAATAAGCAATTATCGACTTCTGCAACAACCGAAAAAACCCATGTCAATCATTTCGAGAGAATGTGTTTGTTATAAGTATAGCGTATAGCTTTTCCTTTTTGAATGTGGTTATTTTTTTTAGTTTTAATTTTGGTTATTTTTTTTTTGAGGTGGTAGAAACCTGAATCCCGTTGCTCATTATACGGTGTGTATATATATAATTCATTATCTAGAACAACAATTCATTATCTAGAACAACAATTCATTATCTAGAACAGGTCTTCTTAAACTTTTTTATATAGCGACCCCCTTCAAGCTTAGGAAATTTTAAACGACCCCCTCCTCCATATAATGAAATATATATTAACCGTAGATGTAGATGTAATATCGCACTATTTTACAATGTAAATAAAATAAGGATTAAAGAATACGTACCCATTCATTTCACATATATATAATTGGAAACGTTGACGGGATATCGGTCGTAATAAAACACAATAAATAGAATGACATGAACATATATATATATATATATATATATATATATATATATATATATATATATATATATATATATATATATATATATATATATATATTTATTCAATAGAAAAAATAAACTTTTGTAACAATTTTTTTATAAGAGAACATAAAACTATATGTAAGTAGTGTGTATACTAATTTTAAAATTTTATTTATAATGATTGAAAAGTATCAGATTTTTGCGACCCCCTTTCAGTAGTCTCGCGACCCCCAGGGGGGTCGCGACCCACAGTTTAAGAAGCCCTGATCTAGAACAACAAATGCCTTCCGACAAAATCCAAGGGCACATCAACTTTGATTCCAAGATGCGCATATTTTGACGTTCTAGTCCCATTGCTGACGTCATTTATCTTTCGATTATGACGTTTTGATATTTTTTTCAAATTGCAAGCGCTATTTCTGATAGTGCCGTTCAAAGGAGCATATCTTTCACCACACAGCACATCACAAATTTTGTCAAGTGACAAGTAGAAATTGATGATTTATTGATTCCAAAGTAAGCTACTTGACACAGTTGATTGAAGAAATTATTTGATCGAATGTTCAATCTAAAGTCTGTACCTGTCAGCATGCAAGACGGCCATTAAATAATCCTTCGTCCTTAGTAACAGTTTGTTGGGTAATATTGTTACATTCATTTCTAATACTACATTTCAATACCTCGATATTATGTGGTCTACTTTGGTACTCGACATTTTTGAAATGGACCCACTATCCTTCAATAATAGACTATTGAAGGATAGGTGCGTATGTATGATGGAATAGTATACACCCATAAGATCATTTTTCCCAATATTAGTCCTCAACTGGAGAAGAGCATAGTAGCCTCTACTGAGTTTTCTGCAAACATGGTCCACATGAGACTACCATCTTAACTGCGAGTCAAGAAAACATCAAATATTGGATCTCATGGTTATTGCTATTCGCCAACATATTACATAGAACCACGTCTTCCTATGAACTTGTTGACTTGGTCAAGATACCTTCCAACTGCGTAGTGCGGAGGTGCAACATCCTACTGAAACCATACGTTTTCATTTGGTATAGCAGAGGAGGTAAGATCAGAATAGTGAAGGGTGTTTTTTTTAGAGGTATAGAACTTTAAATTGCAAAAAAACAACAATGTATATTTCGATTGACAAGTTTTTTTTTTATTCGAAAGATTATCTTGTGGCATTACATTTTGAATATGATTTCTGTCATATCACCGCCACGTCTGGCTCGGATGTAGTCCAATCTGGACGTCAAATTTTCGATGACTTTCATAAGCGAATTTTGTTTAGCGATGAAGCGCACTTCTGGTTAAATGGCTACGTCAACAAACAAAACTGCCGCATTTGGAGTGAAGATAATCCTCGAGTGTATGTCAAAACACCGTTACATCCAGGAAAACTGACTGTTTGGTGTGCTTTATGAGCTGGTGGAATCATTGGTCCGTACTTCTTCAAAAACGATGATGGCCAAAACGTTACAGTCAATGGTGATCGGTATAGATCCATGATTACTAACTTTTTCATTCATGTGCTGTGGTTTTCAGTCCAGGAGCTGTGGTTTCAACAAGACGGCGCTAAATGTCACACAAATCGTGCCACAATCGATTTATTGAAAGACACGTTCGGTGACCGCCCAATTTCACGTTTTGACTAGACAACGTTTTTCACCGCTAGACTACTTGCTGTGGGGCAATGTAAAGTCATTGGTCTATGCGGATAAGCCACAAACGCTTGACCATTTGGAAGACAATATTCGCCGTGTTATTGCCGATATACGGCCACAAATGTTGGAAAAAGTCATCGAAAATTTGACGTCCAGATTGGACTACATCCGAGCCATGGCAGTCATATGCTAGAAACCATATTAAAATGTAATGCCACAATATTATCTTTCGAAAAAAAAAATTCTTGTCAATCGAATGATCCATCGTTGTTTTATTGTAATTGAAACTTCTATACCTCTAACAAAAACACACTTTTTAATGAAATCCTGTAGGAATTGACGGTACCTTCGACTATTCAAGGTTTCGTGGAAATTTAACGATCTGAAAATTTTATTTTCTAAATAAGCCGTTCAAACATTTTTATTCTGTGAATACTGCACCAAAAATCATCAACTCATTGTTTCTGTTTGAATTATAAATAAAAATGAGGAACTGGTAATTGCAGTTGTTATCTAACTTCATTATTATTTCGCTTATGTTGTTCTACTTTTTCATAACATCAAATAACATACAAAACCGCATATTTTTCCATTATAATATTGATTCGTACATGTCCCCAATTTTCATCAAGTCAGATATCAGATATCTAAAATATACAGTGATTTTTGTTCGATAAGAAGTACATGCGATTGCAATTATGTAATTATTTTTGGACCACAAAATGAGAGTGTGTATTGAGGATTATTATTAAATTTACCTTGCTTTGTCATTATAATCGAATTACCTGGAAAATCATGTATTAAATGAAATATGAATATTCAATTTTTGCCGAAGAGTTGAGGAAAAACATCCCATTTATTGAGCAAGCTATAAACGACCATATTTTGGTTCCAAAACCAACAATATGCAATTATCCATTCTGACATTTTTCATTCTTTTATGAATACATTATCTTATCTTGAAACATTGATCAAAACGATTTCCAAATGAGTGTAGACTAAGAGGCGGCTCTAAGGATGGGTAAGTTGTCCCCCTTCAAGGGGCAGCAAATCAGATGTGGATATTTTCAATTTTGGTATAAGCCGGTGGTGTTTTATCTTCTTGTCCGGGGGTAGTAAAATTACTAGCGCCGGCCCTGGTAAACTTTAAATTGTCCATTGAAATAATAACATTTGAATGGTAATGAAAATTGAGGATATTACTTTTTTCGGCTTGTGAAATATACCGTTGTATACTCCCTGAAATCAAAATGCTCCTACTGTCTGAGTAGATATAAAACGACTTGTCCTCATCTTTGCAATTGATTTAATGTCGTTTCACCAGAAATCAAACCTTCAACCCACAACATGAAACAACTTCACTGTAATTACTCTCAACATAATTTTAGGTCATGGTATTAGGAGGTTAAGGCTTCTAGTTTTAGATTACACATATACTGGAACGTCTAATTCTAATTCATCGAAAAATAATTGACCTTAATGACTGGATGGTATTGAAATAGACCAGCAGGTCGTTAAATCCGATTGGATTGGTTTAATGAATTGGCAGACATCATCAGGTACAAGATACCCCTGCTGTGGTTCAAGGATATCAGCGGTTGTCAACAGTTTTTGACACAAGCAGCGTATTGTCAGTTCGGAATCGCTTTCAAGCTTATAGGTTATTTACGTACATGAACTAGAAGTGAATTGATTATATTTTCAACTCAAATTGAATTATATACGAATATCCAAACTTTACGTGAGAATTTGTCAAAATATGGATAAATATCATTTTTCCGTCCTGAGAGGTTGGTCAATTTCGATGTTTTAAAGTGAAAATTATCAATATAAACTTAAGAACAAACTCATTATCACCTATCTTGTGTCAATCTAAGACATCGTTCAGGTTGTTCTGTTGAATGAAATTGAAATTGGTTGTGTACGATGAAAATGTAACGAATGCAACCATTATTTTGGTAACATGTGACTTTCGGAAAGAAATGGAACACGTCAGTTTACATTGTTGAAAGTTCTTTCCATTTTATATACGTGATAAACATGACGCAGCTCCAATATCATATTTTTTATGTCTTTTATACTCAAGGAACAACAAACTTTTCATCCCTTGTTTGCAGTTTAGCTTGGTTGTAGTAAAAAGTTACGTAATAGTTCTCTGGAGAGCTATATCGTAAAATTCACTCTTCGAGGTCTCATTTACATATGAACTGGGAATGGGGTGAAAATACAATTCTTCAAATTAAATCTCCCAGTTGAGTTTTCAACGCGTGCAACATATTACGTTTACGCTTCACTTTCACGTCTATGCGTTCTGAAATGAAACAGCGTAAGGGTTGAATCATTATAAAAATATTACACATTGAAGCACTTTATCTGATATGTAATGAACAATTATTCTTCCCAATTATTTGAGCATTAATTGCTCTCTTCATAATTGCTACAGACAATTATATTTTAAATATCAATTAAGGAACATTTTACTACCTTATAATACTTTACATATAATTGCATAAGTATAAAAAATACTATATTTATTATTTAAATGATAACCCACTCGAAAGATAGGTCTGAATGACGATGTTCCCCAATATTTTCAACTTCCCTTCGTGAGAATGAATGTTTTAATTCAGAAACTTTCAGACTTTCGAAACAAGAAACGCATCAAATGATGATCCAAAGAACCATGCGGTAAGTGCCATCTCAGAGATGTCAAGGGATACCAGAGCTGTGGACGAAAGTTAAGGAAATAAAAGTAGTATCTGGTTGATGATTACATATTACCTGTATGTGTGTTTGGATGTGTCAAAAACCCTATATCGAACTTTTTTTCACTAAGAAACATTGGAAAAAGTGAGCCAACAGCTTGGAGTTCACAAATCATTTTTGCCCAAAGTAACCCTCATTCGTTTAGTTTAACCAATCTACACATATATCTTACAAGTTCATAAATTTTCATCGGGGTATATTTGAAAAGCATTCTTCTCCAATAAATCTAGCATCTGTTCAGTTACACTTTTTTATCACCTTGTCGTTTCTTACAAGTATTTGAAATACCAAATCAAACGCAATAACACTGACAGTTCTTCCATTCCTAAGTATTCTATGCCACGGCCAACGGTGAACAGGCCTTGAAATGCGTGAAGCAACAGTGGCGCTGGTGGTCTATTGGAATAACACATCCCGCACTTAGTTTGGTTTGTATACTAATGCGAATAAGACACTTCTCAAAGCTTTCGCAGTTTAAAATTAAATAATTTGACCTTTTGAAGTAAATTCTATATTTTGCAATTGTGTATACTGTAATACATGTGTTGTTGATAATTTGTTGATATCACAACATTAAACTATAAAAACAAAGTGTTTTGTGTGCTTACCGATTTCTGTTAAACGAAATCAATTTTTTGTTGTTTAAAACTTTCGTAGTTTGAAGTTGAATAATTTACGGTTTCAGTATTAATCCTCTATTCATCAATTGTATAGTGTAATATAGATGTTAGTTAACTATAAGATAAAATTCAAACACTTGAATTTTTGATTTACACTTTTATTGAAAACATAGCATAACGCGTTTCGTCGTTATAAACATTTTATTCAGATGCCAATAGCATACTCTAATAGAGTGAATACACTGAAAATACAAAATAAGAAAAACCGAAATACACAAAAAATATTGAGTTGAAATAAGGCTGGAAACTTTGGGAACAACCGAATAGGATAGTAGACCACCATCTAGATTTTGGCAACACCGCCGGACTACCCCCTCATGGACTGTTTAAAAGTCGGCCGTGTCTATGATCTCTACTATCAGCTAGACAAGCTACCCTAGAAGAACGACTACTATTTTTGGAGGAATTTTTGTTTTTTTACTCTACTCAGATTACGAAAGTGGTTAGACTCATTAGAGACCGATCACATTTGTAGAATCACATTATATCTAACAATTTTTTTGTGATTTTTCTAGTGATTTCAAAAATCTTTTTGTAATTTTCAAAGTTTTTTCAATAGATATATATATCAAACTATATATTCGAATTCTGTTGACAACATTAAATTATCACATATCAATTACCCAACCTGGTAAACTACCCTTATCAGGTAAGGGTAGTTAATATGTGATAATATAATGTTGTCAATAGAATTCGAATATATCGTTTGGTATATATCTATTAAATAAACTTTGAAAACTAGAAAACACTAGAAAATCCACAAAAAATGGTTAGATATATTGTAATTCTATGAATATGATCGATCTCTAATGAGTCCAACCACTTTCGTAATCTGAGTATAGTCCATGGTGTAGAGCGCCGAAATTTCGAATAAAATATATAAATAATTATTTCGCATTCTTCTTCGTGAAGCCTCAACAAGAATATATATTTACTATTCGCCTAAATGAACGAATTGTAATGTCTCATTGGTAAAATTGTTCCTTGAAAAACCCAGGTATTGAAGGTTTTGTTCGACGATTGTATGATGAGGCGTAATTGGAATGTTGGTATTTATTCGACGAAATTGTACAGATTCCTTCCCTGAATCAACTTTTCCATCCACCCAACTTTTCCATCGTTCAACGTTACGAAGTTCGTCGCCTCTATACAACATGGTCGATGGAAAAAGTTCAACTCTGAGAAGAATTTAAATCTCCCCAGATCCTCCAGTTTCCAATTAAATATTTAACTTGAAATGGAAATTTTTGAGGATTAATTTACATGTGACAAATTAAAGCGTTTCACCAGATATTTATGAACCTACGTTTAGTAGAATCTGGCGATTAAAAACAACTAGAATAATGAAAAGAATTTTTCAACATCGGAATTTATAACTGTCTAGATGTAGATATCAAAACATTTACCCTCATATCCTAATGAAAATATATATGTTATTTGGCAACATTTTCTGTGATATTCAGATATCATTTTGTCTGTCATCTTTTTTCGAGTAGACAAAGTGGACCAGTTGAACAAGCCATAAAAATATTATGTCATGTATGGTTTTATAAAGATAGTTCAGTTGGTGAAGTGGCGGACTCGCAAGATCTCGAGAAGTTAATATATTTTCAAAACGTAACTTCAAAGAATATGTTAGGTATTCGGTGTGGTTTTTTAAATCTTCTCTTTAACCTGTCACCATTGAGTAGTTCTATCTATAGCCACTTTTGTCCATTTTAGTACAAATGTTAATAGAATTCGTTCCTTAATCTTTTGACTTGAAGATTTTGCTATCGTGTCCCACATATTCAAGGTTACACATTCCCTCTACAAGCTTGCTTTATCTCTCTAGATGTTACTCAGCAGCATACCAAATTCTACTATGAGTAAAAGATAACTATTGTAAGCAACGAAGGCTGCAAGTTTGGCATGACTTCATATGGCCAAATTAGCAAATATCTACTTTTAATGAGCTCGTCCAAAGACCGATTCACCTGAGGCAGTGAATGAAGCTAAGAGTATAGAAACAAGAGGAAAATTATGGTCTTAAATCGGTATCTCATAGTCAATCATTATGAATTCGTATTGTTTCGGCTATTATTATTTATTTATCGTTTTATCTTCAAAGCTCCGTTCCGATTATATCTGGTTTGCTTTCTCTTGCTTTTAATTTGAACAAACATGAATTCTGACATGAATTCAACACACATTGGACTTCAAATTTAAGACATTAGCTAGATTTATCTACGACAAAATTAATAAAACAGTGTATTTCAAGTAGATACTTATCTTCAATCATAAGAACTGAGAATAATAATGAATCTACTTCTATATATGTTTCATGGTTAACTGGGTTACTGATAGCTAACTGAATCTTTTCCCACATCGAAAAGAAACACCAGAAAATGTACAAACGCTATACGATGATGTGACATATATCGATAAATGTAAATAATGTCAGTAGCAGATGCTTCATCATTAAATTAAGGACACTTCATTCTATTTTTTCTAAAGAGTTCTTCATCATACATCATCCGAAACGACGTTCAGGGACTGATAAAATATAAATGTACGAACTCCATTTCGTTGAGATTTCATCGTGTCATGATCTTTTCATAACTATATTGGATATTCGACACCTGAGATCCACATTCCATATGAATTACTAGAAGTATGTCATATATCATTCACTTGTACCGTTTCTCGTGGGGTATCATTGGATGAAGAAAAGGAAATTTGCTCATTTGGATAATAACGACAAAATATTTTAACTCTCATCCTCACTTTCTGGTAAAATATGCTACAACTGTCTGAACTGGTTAATCTGTGAGTAAAAATAGATCTATTCTTATATATCAAAGAAGCAGAAATACTGTGGAGTCTCTTGTAATCGTAACATTATATCCAAAATGTTGCCAAACTATCTGGCTTTGAAAATTATAGTACCTACTACAAATTTGAAAGGTAAAAGGCAGGGGCACAAGAGAACAACTTCTCGTAATGCGACAGTTTGTGGAAAAGGCTAGAGAGTTCAACATTACCCTTTACGTGTGCTTTGTTGACTTTAGTAAAGCCTTTGATACCGTCAATTGGTGGAAATTGTAAATAATCCTGACGGAATGGGTGTACCACAACACCTCGTACACCTTATTAAACGTCTCTATGAAGATGGCACAGCCGCGGTCCGAATTGACGGTGTTGAATCCGAACGACTTAAAACTGGAGGCGGCGTCAGGCAAGGTTGTATATTATCTCCGCTATTGTTCAACATGTAGACTGGATACATCATGCGGATTGTTCTCGAGGAAGTTCTCAAGGGAATACCTATAGGAGGCCTTAAGTTGTCAAATCAACGATATGCGGATGATACCACTCTCTTAGCCTCCACCAAAGATGACATAGAGACTCTGCTTTGTCGTCTGGATACCAAAGCTACGGAGTTCGCTAAACCGCGATAAGACCAAATCATGATCGTGACCCTAATAACAACCAGGTGAACGTTCAAAACACTGCGGGATGTGAAGTAGTCAACAGTTACGTATATCTGGGCTTCAAGATCCGGAGGCGTTGCGCCATAGCAAGTTCTTAAGTGGAAAAACTCACAAGGATTTGGAGGACCGCAGAATAACCAGAACCACAAATGATCGACTGATGAAATGCATAGTCTTTCCAATCTTCTTGAACGGAGCTGAAACATGGACATTTAGGATGCAAGATCGTCGCAAAATTGATGCGTTAGAAATGTGGTGATGAGGACGCTTGCTCAGCACTCTATCAAGACTCTATCGAACAATTGCTGGTCCATGGGAAAGTCGAGGGCAAAAGATCGCGTGGGCGCTCTCCAACAAGGTAGACAGATCTCATAAAATTTGTGACGCTTTCCAGCATCAATGAAAAGTCTAGAGCCGCTAAGCATAGAGTAGTGTGGCGTCGTATTGCGTGAGACGCAGTGGCACAAGACCGAGACATGACCACGACCACTCTGTCAAGAGTGAACGACTGAGAAGAACTACAAATGATGTAGTTATATTCCAGACTTAATGTGACTTGGTAAAGGCAAAATAACCATGGTATAAAGGCATTAATACTTGGCAAAGATTTCTATACTGTGAATGAGTATTTATTAGGTAGGCTTTAGAAGTAACAGTTGAGTGCTTCGATGTAGAGGTGTTCTGGGCACTCTAGGGCACATATCGGCACTCTAGTCAACAGGTCATCAGTTGCTCCAGAGTCGTCGCCCAGTACACCACTACGTCGAAGCACTCGCCGCCACTGAAGATGTCTCTCGCAGTTAGGGACGAAACGTCTGGAAGAGGAGGAGTTCCAGTTGACCACGGCCAATCAGCCCGGAAGATCATTTCACCATGTTTCACACCAAGTTTATATTTTCCTTTCTCCAACTGAAGAATAATGGTAGTGCGTATAATATTACAAAGATATAATCACAAAGAATATCCATATAGAATGAATCATCTTAGAATCGACCTGGTGCAAATCCATAAAGCATATTAGTCAATTTCAGATTGATTTATATTAAATCATTTTTTTGATATTTTCCTGAAGCAGGACCTATCTCTTTTCCGATGTAGCTGTAACTGTAGAATAGCAATGCTTATAAAACCACTCGCGATTCAAAGGAATTTAAAACACGAGCCAAACTTCGAGCATCAATTAGGCAGAATATATTTCATGCACAAAGGCCGGACGCTAGAGTTGATTTCAAATGCAAACGATTTGTCAAACAAAGCTGAGAACATTTTCCAACATTTAAATAATGAGATCAAACGATTTTCGAATACGAATTAGTTCACTGGGTTTTACAGAAGCTCAGTACTAGTTTCCGTCCAAATAATGTAAATTGTAAAAAATTGTAATGTAAATTGCTTGAATTTAAATCATCATTCGATATAGACAAAATGGTTTACCTTACGGATTTTTTAATTCTTAAGGATCGAATTGATATATCTTCATCTACTATGATGCAACAAATTTCAATCTGTCATATCGATTTCAATTATTTTATCATTAGTACCACAAAATATTTTTGGTACTAATGGATTGTCTTCGAATGATCTTCGTTGAAACTGAATCTATACAATCGATAATTTTCTCTCCAAAAACACAATTTTCCTATACAAGAAATTACTACTAACAAAAAGAGTTAGTTTTCCTTTTGATGGATACTACCAGATAATTGAGTGTCTTCCATTTCATCCTAGTGCAGATCTATCAGAGGGACTATTTGTTATGAACCTCACGTTTGAACACAATTATGTGGCCACTACGTAATTTTTGTCCAGAATTCTGTTGGAGTTCCGCAGGGGTCTGTTATGGTTCAATTTTATTTTTGTCTTCTATGAATTGGAATTGGCCCAGTCAATCTCAACTCGAAAATAATTCCATTTGCTGATGACACTAACAAGTGTATTTGGATTGGAGTGTTCATAGAATCTCCTGCTTAGTGTTTCAACGAAACTCGGTGGAAAATCACAATTTTTATTATTTTTCTGGATTAGAAAATGAGGATTTTTAAAATGTAACTACTTAATCGGGCATATAAGAAAAAGTTTGGCAATAGCCTGTATTTGTCTACTATTTATTGCGTAATGAAATGTATGAATGCTGTAATTCGATATTTTCAAGAAAAGAATATGAAATCAAGAAGATATCAAAATTTCTCACAATATCCTTTCAAGACCGTTCTTCAACAAATAAACATTCAACAACTTATTCCGTGTAGATATATACAAATTTTCGAAATGTTTATAAATACGAGATTAAAGATGCTTATTTTTGCCATAAACTGCAACCTGAAAAAATGTCCCTGGTTTCGTCTTCTCGTCGAGTTCTTGTTATCTCCCAAGAAAACTGTCTACTCATCTTCATTTATTAAAAGTGATTAATAGCTAGTTGATCGAATCTTCCGTTACTCCGAAATAATCAATCAAAATGATGGAATTTAGGCTTACCATGAGCTAGAGAAAAGGAGACAGATATTCCGTATGTTTCAATTGTTTTCCCAGGATTTTAGTCCCTCATTATCCCTTATAATGAAATGATAGATGAACCCCAAATTGATGTAATCGTCTCCATTTTTGTTCTGTAAAGAAAAAACTGGAAGCTAATCAAGACTTGTATGGATATCAAGCAATTTTCACAAGAAAAGTTATTAAAGCTTGAAGCATACCATAATGAAGCTATTATGTAAGAGAAAGTGAAAATAATGAAAAAAACATGCTTTTCTTGTTCAAAATCATACCCAAATGTAAAAACTAGACAATAGAGGCTGAAGTTTCCGAATTATTGAAATTTATTTTTTGCTTTCATTGTTTTTGGCGCATTTTGAAATTTTCTATTTGAAAATGCATTATTTCTTTTCATTATTATATTTCAAAACACTTTCTTCTGAAATTAGGTACTTCTTCGATTCGTTTAATATTCGTTTCGGTTTATAATTGGTTTAATCTTCAAATTTCAACTTATCTGTACTATTATATATAAGTATTCATTTTGAAGAATTTGAGAGAGTTAAGTTACAAATATTCGTTAAACGTAATTTTTCAGAATAAGTTGAGTAAATACATAGTTTCTTAATTCGTGAATTTGTAAACTGAAAAGTCTTGAAATAATTATAGAATGAGTTTGCGGAATAGCTCAATACTCGCCAATCTAAAAATATAACAGATGATTATACAAAATTCGAGTATCGATAAGATTCAGATAAATAAAATATGTAGACAGCGTTGATTTAATTAATGATGTATATTGATTGGTGCAGATTTTTCAACAAAATGATGTAAATTTATACTGAAAAAATCATCACTTCATCACAGCTCTTTGTTATTTTCCTTTTCATTTCAATTTTTCATTTATTCAGTTATTATTCAGCAATATGTTATTATTTTCTTACCTGTTGATAATAAAGAACTTATTGTTATAGGTTAATTTTTCCTTCTACGTTAATAAACCATAAGTCTGAACTTAATTACTTCATTCAACTCATATTGTAATCGTTGTATTACCTACAACCTGAATGCCTAAATGATAACTCTCCATTTATCCAAACCCCCAGGCTTTTAGTATAAGTTCCCATGCTAACTTCAGTACTACTTTTAAGACTTTTAGGCTTTAAGTGTATGGCCATTTCTAGAGCACCAAGTTGACAAGTGTGATAGTTATAGTAGATAGTGTAGCAGTCCTTATCATTGTAATTCTTCATAACACCTGTAGATATAAAGAAATAATATATATGAATCAATAAATAACACTATAAATCATTTTCCACAGTACTATCTCCTACTTAGAGCGAAATAGATAGCACATTTATACATCAACCAATTTTAATTACTAAGGGTGTATCATAAAAAAAACGTAATGAGTTTAGAAGTGCGATTTGATACTTCAAGATGAAGATCCAATCGCAATTCGAAGGAAATGCTGTTTAGTATGTTCTGAGCTACCCTCGTATCTATTGGAATGAGTTTACCAATATTTGAAAAATTTACTGAATGCATCAGAAGTATGAGATAATTATTTTTGTTTGTGGTTAATTCTGGATGGAAAATAAACCTCTAACGATACGAATCGTTTCGTGCAAGGGTTATTAGAGAAGGCTTGAATACGTTCAACGAATCTCCGAAGTTCATTAAACCAAAAGGATGAGGATGTGTTCATTTTTGAAATCGGGAGATTCAACGAATTCCACCATTTTCTCTGATGGAATGAACGAATGAAATTTTTCTGTTTTGTCAGTTCACTTTGAAACATATTCAAACGTTGATTCGTTATTAAAACTGATTTTTCTCGTTAAAATTTTGCGTTAGACATTTCGTAGTAATGAGTGCTTTTCAATTTATTTTGTAACATTGATGTGATTGATCGGAATTAATTGAAAGAGTGTCAAAGCATAAATTTCATGGAAATTATGTATTTGAGTACGCGTAGATGTGAATATAGTTCGCAGTTCATGCATACAAGCCAAGCTATCAAACCGGCCATCTTTGTGTAGAAGTACGCACTAAATTTGGTTCCGAACGCACTCTACGACATTCGAGATAGTTTATCTTGTTCCTCGGATACAAGGAAATCACGTGTGTATGTCACTGGTTATATTCATCTCTTCCAAGAGATACAGCTTTGGTGCGTTGGGAAATGACTCTAAAACTCGACTGTTTGAATACATACCACTGATTATTCCCAAAATATAACGAAACAGCGCTGTTATCAACAAATTGTTGGTGTTGGGATGGATAATCTATCACATTTTATTGCGCTCACAAATTCGACTGATTTTTAGAAATATTAGGCTTTTTCGAATGAAAAACATTCAGTTGTTGTTTCCTTTCGAATTGCCATTTTGTGAAAACTACTGAATAATTGAATTTTTTAATTTTCGAAGGATTTAAGACGTCAAATGTAATATTGGAAATCAGGTTGTCTTTTTTGCCTCTTTAACATTCACAGGAATTTTTCTAGCTCAGAATTCGCTTCGATAGTGTATTATTTTTCTTCGCCATGAGGAAACCTCTGAAAAATTAATGGTGAGCCAGGTGGATGCAAATGGATTCGATATTATCAGCAGAAATTGAATAAAAATAGGTAATTTGCAATATGATAATCCAGAGATTTTGAATATTGATATTTGTTTTTTGATTATTCATTTTTTGTGTTGTGTATCACACAACACACAACAATTGAATGAGTGTTGTGTGATTGGGTGAATGTTATTTGAAAGGTTTATTGAATTCTTTCAGATTAAATTGAGATGCTTGATGTCTTTCATTTCAGGCATTTCCTGAATTTTGACGAATGTTCAACACTTCTAAAATTTCTCTATATTTTATGTCCTCTTCGGTCGCTGAAACCTTTGTGTTACTGTAATTAATATCGTATTTTTCTTTCATTTGTAATTTCAAAATGAAAATGTGTGTACCTTCAATATAAATGTCAGAATTATATTATGACTTTTGATGTCCATAGCAGTTTATGAAATTCAATTAATCAATTGAATTCAGACAACGTTGAGGCATTATAAATAATGTCATTTCTTCCTTTGCTTGCAATGTTCTTTCCTTTACTGTGTGTTCCAAATTTTTTGAATGTGTAACATTTCTAAAATTTCTCTATAATTTTTGTGTTTTCAAGCTGCTAAAATCTTTTTGTTATTTCCTCATGGTGGAGAAGACTTAACTTCCGAAGCGAATGCTAAGCCAGAAATATTCCTCGGAACACTAAGGAAACAAAAAAGCCCATTTGATTCCTTCAAAAAAATAAATTTGACGTTTTGATATCTATGGTTATTCAAAAAATTCAATTATTCATTAGTTGACAAAGATTGATATACAACGAAACGTGAACGAAAATATAGCTCTTAACATTGAAAATAGCCTGTTATCGCTAAATCGCTAAAAATATTAAAAATAACTATCTCAAACAGGTAATCAATCAATTTTTAACATATATATATATATATATATATATATATATATATATATATATATATATATATATATATATATATATATATATATATATATATTTCAAGATATATATATATATATATATATATATATATATATATATATATATATATATATATATATATATATATATATATATATATATATATATATATATATATATATATATATATATATATATATATATATATATATATATATGCAATTTGTCATGGAAATATCTTTGAACGCTCCCAGTTTCCATCCTCCCCAAACGATGCACAGCTAACAGGAAGAAATCCCACACGCTTGCGTGTTAACTTTCAACAATTCGTCGTAAAACGGTGGCCTAAGAATTTTCACAATCACACGCGTCCGTACCTTCGAAACCATCGAATCAGTCCGTTAAACTTGCCGTTCTTTGTTCCGCGCGCAAATTTTACGATCACAAATTCCTCGTTCAAAATGAATAGAAACCAGTAAAAATGAACACGACGCAATATTGCGCCCTCGGAAATTTTTCGAAATCTTATGAACAAATACATGGCGTGTTAAGTTTGACTTTTTGCGGATTCGGTACTGCAGCAAATTTGTTAATTATGAGTGTGCTTTTAAGAAAAGACATGCGGTGGCCAACTAACTTCATTTTGATTGGTTTAGCTATAGCCGACTTGCTGGTGATGATCGAGTATATACCCTTCAGTTTTCACAGGTATATTTACAGAGATCGCAGGAATTACGTCAGTAGCTACTCACACAACTGGGCGATTTTCATGTATTTCCACGCATTGTTCAGCCAGATTTTCCATTTCATCTCTTGCTGCCTCACCGTTATCTTGGCCATATGGAGATACGTCACGATATCTCAACCTCACCAAACCAGGGTATGGTTTAGCCTAAAACGCACCCTTTATGCTATAATACTAGTCTATATCTGTGGACCATTAATATGTAGCCCCATCATCTTTTCTCTATCAATCAAACTGTATAACCAAACATGTGACTACAATGGAAAAATCATAGGAAAACAACATATAAAAGATTATAAAGATGAAGAAATAAACACCGAAATAATATATCTAACAGATATACCAAGCAATACAGCTAAAGTTATGAGTTTTTGGGTGTACAGTGTTGTATTGAAATTAGTACCATGCATCCTACTCACTCATTTATCATGGAAATTAATCGCTATTCTCATGGAGACTAAGAAGCGAAAGAAAGTGTTGTTGCAAACAGTTGTTAATATGAAAGATATAAACTCCGCAAATTTGTTGACCAATAAGAAGAAGAAGATTACACAAGCTGATAGGACATCAAACATGCTATTGGCTTTATTGTTCCTGTTTCTTATAACGGAGTTTCCTCAAGCTATATTGGGATTGCTTAGTGCCATACTGGAGGAGTTCGAGAAGCAATGTTACAGGCCCTTGGGTAAGTTAATATTGACATTCATTCATATGAATCTGGTGTTGACTGATCTACTCTTTCTGGCATTTCCAGATAAAGAATATTTTTAGACGTTCGGGAGTTATTGAATTTTTTTGAAAGAAATTTGGTTTATGTACTTCTTACGAAGTATTTCAACATGAGAATATTGAAGAACTTACGACCTTGATAACGCAGATGAGAATAAGGAACAGAACACTTCAAAAACCATTGTATTTGTGGGATATATTGACAGTTTCAATGAATTCATTATGTTTACATTTTATGGGGATAAAAATCAGAAATCGTGAAATTTGAAGTTTATAATCATTCGAGAAAAATTGAAATGCAATTGTAAGTGTATGTTTTACAGCTTTCTGTATCAAACTTGACTTAAAGTACATCCGATAGATCCAAACATACGCAAAGCATTGAATAAGGATCTTGAACCAATAATTATTTATGCTGAAAATCATGGTCTCCAATTTAATGTAGACAAAACACAACTTATCTTCATTGGTTCCTCCTCAATTCTTCAAAAATTCTTTCTCGTATCCGATGTAGTTTTAAACGGACAAGTAATAAACTAAAGTGTAGTAGTACAAGCTGTATAAAGCTGTTTATTTATTTAGCTGAAGCTTCACAAAAAATCTACATATTTTGTACTGTCAATTTTCAATTATTTACCTATCTCATGATTTAAAATATACTTTCTAAGATCACGCTTAAATATCTTAATACTAGCACTTGTTTCCAATATACTTGGTAAATCATTGAAAGCCTTAAATCCGTCATAGTATATGCTATTTTTGGATTTAGATAGCTTACAACTTTGGGTATAAAAACTATCAGTATTTCTAATATTATATCTATGCACATCACTGATATATTTTACATTTTTTATTACATAACTTGGAAGCAACTGATTTTTTATTTTCTTTGTTCAAAAAAACAGTGTTCTTGGTTTTAGAGACATTAGTTCCAAAGAGTCCAGCATAATTTTAACACTTCGAAATGGTTCGCATGGCTCTATTCTGTAACTGTTGTAATTTTTGAATTTTTTCATGAGTCAAACCAAATAACAACGTGGTGCAATATTCAAAATGTGGATTTGAACAACAATAATTTCACATATGTCGACAGGTTTTTCCCTATTCTTTTCAAAAAATTTATTTTTTCAGATATTTTAGATGATAAGAAATCAACATAATCACTGAAACCCAATTTTTCTTCTAAGATAATGCCTAAATATTTTACTGTTTCTACTCTTCTGATTTTTTGTTCATTAATCTTTATAGTTATATCCTCATTATCATTGGTTTTAAGGGTTTTACTTGTACCCAAAACTATGAAGTTAGATTTCTGTACATTCAGAGATAAGTTATTGTCACATAACCATTCATTAATTGCAGAAATGTCTCTATTGATCCCCTCTGTCATATTCCTAATATCTTTGCCACAAATATAGAGCATGGTATCATCAGCGAATAAACGTATATAACATTTTGTCACGTGAGAGACAATATCGTTCATACATAAGGAGAACAACAACGGGCCTAAGACCTATATCTTAGACAACAAATCCAAATCAACTCTAATAATATCCTCAATTCTGTCACGTTGTGATTATGCTAATGCCGCATATTTTACCTGCTTAACTGTACAACGTTTTTGCTACAATTTGAGACGTTTTGATCATATATATTATATAATACCAATGAAATCCTAAAAATTAACTTCAGGTTTCACTCACAATGTTATATCTTTATATATAAATTTTTATCAAAATCTTTTCCCAAGTACCTGGCCGAAAAAATTGTTTCAAGAAATAAATTACACTCGAGAAAGATTCGTGACAAAATGCTGATGAATATACCAAAACTTAATACCCTGAAAATTCAGGTATCATTCAGGAACACAAATTGATGAAACTATTGAATTTGAAGACATAAATGAATGATCTATTGTTAGATAAACAGAAAAAAAGGAACAGCAAAACATTCTTAGAAATAATATACTGATCCTATGTGGTTAATAATTAGTAAAACTGGCGAAAGACAATATCAACCACCTTTTGATATGGTTTTCCGTTGCTTAATGTGCTTCCTCTTTTTTGTTAATATTTAAGGAAACACTGTAATGAGTTTTCATTCAATAAAGTTGTATAATAATTATTAATATTATTAAAAAGTCAAGATACATTGGTGGTCCTCAAAAAAACGAATAATAATTCTTGAATAGATAATGTTATGAATAATTTTTAGATAATTTGTCCTGATAAATCAATAAAGAACGCTTGAATGAAAGTGCTTACTGTAATTTTTCACTCAGTATCGAATAAACGAATAGATCGTACATCTTCTAGTAAAGCGCATCAAAAAACACTATCCTAGATAGGAACTCTATAAAACTCAAATGATTTTTGCCTACGTTAATCAAATATATGCTACTGGTTCTGAAATTAAAAGAGTAAAGAAATATAGAATGAATCAATCTTGTCACATATAATGAAAGATTAGATTAAGAGGAATTGGACTCTTCATTCAGTTCATTGCTTTTGTTCCTTTTCTCTATAAATCAAAATGATTAATTTGGTATCATAAATTTGAGAAACAAATTCCATTCTTGTTGGAAATAGTATCTCAGGAAATTATATTGTCAAAATATAAATACCTTAGAAAATTAGCAATTAAATTCATTGATTAATTAGGAATTTATAGGTGAATAAACTGTTATCATTTTTAACAAAGCATTTCCGGAGTAATTCCGGGGATTTAAATGAACATTGATCCATAAATTCTTCTCTAATTCATTATATCTACATAAAAATGGATGTTTAATAAAATTTAAGCTATATAGAAGATTAATTAAAGATTAAGTTAATATTTGACTGCTCAACACCAGCTGAGGTATATCAAAATGGTTTTGTGATAAATATTCTATTAATAATCCGTTATATATTTTCAATTAGCTCAAAAAAGCTTGGTTTTAACAACTCTTGTAAATGGTTTAGCTGAACGTAGCAAATGTAGAGCATTAGTGAGCTCTTTTCGATTTCAATTTCTTATGTAAAGTTATTTTTTTATGGTCAGTGATATGTGAATAATAACCTATAAATATGAATGAAATACAAGGCATAAAAGAGATAAAACGTGGGTGGGACTTTTATAAACACACATCAACTAGTGGAATATTGAAATATGATTTTATGAACATCTTTGGGATCAATACTTGGCGTGTCATATGTGTTGAACGATGATTAATGGGTATGACAATTGAGGTTAAGCTAAGCAATCTATTGAAATCTAATTTTGGAAAATTAGACCTTTTAACAATAGTAGATTTTAAGCTATGAAATATTTTCTTAAATTGTCTGGAAAAATGTAGAACACATTGAGACATAATTTTGCATTTTCCAAGTGTTTTTTCTGAAGCTTAATATGCTACGTTCGAATACTCAGCTACATATGGAGGTGTTTTTGAGATATGTCTATGAAAAGAGTGAGTGATATATATATAAATATATATATATATATATATATATATATATATATATATATATATATATATATATATATATATATATATATATATATATATATATATATATATATATATATATATATATATATATATATAACATAAGTGTGAAGGTTTCTTGGGAATGAGCACAGTTTAAAATTGATGAAGTAATTACTTATTCGACATATGTTTCGGCTCTAGGCCTTTTTCAAGAATATTATAGGTTCATTGTTGGTTGGAAATTGACTGGATAATTATATATATATATATATATATATATATATATATATATATATATATATATATATAATAACATTTATTGAGAAACATGCTTTACATGGTAAAATTACATTCCTCCAATTGATACAATACTTCCAACTAAGAAGAATGCTTAAAAAAGACTTGAATTCAGTTTTGAGTCTGATCTTCCATTCAGCCCTCGAACAAAAATATTGGTTCAAGTTTACATTCATATTCACAATAATATGCATCTATATTAAAAAAAAAAAACATTTGCTTAGAAATTTTGAACATTTGAGACAATTTCACATGGTGAAGAACATTTGTTTTAAAGACAATATAAGAACATATGATACAAAAAATGAATTTATACATAATTGCCTACATTCGAATCATCGAAATACTTTGCCACACTATAGTTTGCCTTTGTTTAGAGCAGATCTTCATTTATCCTCTTAAACAAATTAGCTTTCAGTACTTTCGAGAGAGTGCTCAAATTTAGTTGTTTTATGTATAGGAATAAGTAGTACATCCTTGTTCCTTGTTGAATACTCATGATTACTATTCAATTTAATAAACCTTCAAATCTTCATTTTCTTCAACATATAACAAACATCTATAAATATATAAACATGGTAAAGTGAGTATGTAATTATTAATGAAGATAGTTTTACAAGATGCTCGAATATAACTTAAATTCAAACACTTGAACTTATGATTTACACTTTATTGACTACATGATAGCATGACGCGTTTCGTCGTTACAAACGACTTCTTAAACATTAAAACATTAAAACGAATTAATGTTTTAATGTTAAGATTATTCTGTAAGCATCTGAAGAAGTCGTTTGTAACGACGAAACGCGTCATGCTATGTAGTCAATAAAGTGTAAATCATAAGTTCAAGTGTTTGAATTTAAGTTATATTCAATTATAATGGATTCACATCAAGTAAACGCCAACACTATTAAATAAAAAAAAATACAAGATGTTCGTTGATGAATATTGAATATTAATCGAAGTATTCGCTTCTGTGTAATAAACACCCTATTTATTTCTGTAGAGCAGCCCCACAGCAGAATATTATAATTTAGATGAATATAGATAGACAAGACTGTAATACACATTCCTAACACAGTTTCTAGGTACAATGTTCTTAATTCAAGAGATTTCAAAAATGAGGTACTCAGTTTTTTACATAAAATATCATTGTGTGTTGTCCATCTCCAATTTCTGTCTACATATATTCCAAGAGATTTAGTTTGATATATACTTAGTTGAGATATATAAATATAGTGGAATATATAAGAAACCGAAAATATATTTTGAGTCAAAACTTCAACATTTCTTAGATTATGTTACGAAAGTCGTAGTAATAAGTAAAAATACTGAGTTCTTCAGTGGAAATAGTGAACAGGTATCGTTACAAACGTTTTGGTAATAAACTATAGACATAAATTTATCGGAGGCATTCGACTGACCCTCTTATGTCACCTCCCCTTGACATATTTTCGAGGTTGTTGGAAAATGTATTTCTTTCGGACACTGAAATATTGCATCGTATCTTATTAACTCTTGGCATTCGAAAAAATGGAATTCTTTTTCTCAAAGGAGCCTTCATAGTGAAACCAAAGTTCCATTATTTTGCAAATAAAACAACAGATTGGTCTCATCGCTAGACATCGTTAAAAACTTAGAAGCGATTCGAAAACTCAAATGAGAGTATATATTGGTGAAAATTTATTTCATTATAAAAAGATCATATAAGAGATTAAACTGAAATATACTTCAATAGCCATTTGAGGATAAAAAAAAGTATTGAAATAAATAAGATATATTAAATAAAAACATATCTTGAAACTTGGAAAAGAAATGTAAACAATACATTGTTCAGAGAAATATTACATACTTTGGAGATAATTTATATTTTCCAAATTACTACCCAGATAAATTCTGAACGGTGTTTTTTTTAGAGGTATAGAACTTTAAATTGCAATAAAACAACAATGGATTTTTTATTCGAAAGATAATCTTGTGGCATTACATTTTGAATATTTCTGGCATATGACCGCACGGCTGGCTAGGATGTAGTCCAATCTGGACGTCCAATGTTCGACTTTTTCCAACATTTGTGGCCGTATATCGGCAATAACACGGCGAATATTGTCTTCCAAATGGTCAAGCGTTTGAGGCTTATCCGCATAGACCATTGACTTTACATAGCCCCACAGAAAGTAGTCAAGCGGTGTTAAATCACAAGATCTTGGAGGCCAATTCACAGGTCCAAAACGTGAAGTTAGGCGGTCACCAAACGTGTCTTCCAATAAATCGATTGTGGCACGAGCTGTGTGACATGCTGCGCCGTCTTGTTGAAACCACGGCTCCTGGACATCATGTATGTTCAATTCAGGAATGAAAAAGTTAGACTGTAACGTTCTGGCCATTAGTCAGTCAGTTTTTCTGCATGTAACGGTCTTTTAACATACACTTGAGGATTATGTTCACTCCAAATGCGTCAGTTTTGTTTGTTGACGTAGTCATTCAACCAGAAGTGCGTTTCATCGCTAAACAAAATTCGCTCATGAAAACTAAAGTTCTATACCTCTAAAAAAAACACCCGTCATAAATGAAGCTCAATTTAATTTTTAGCAGGTTTTGCTGGGGGCCAGGACCACTAAGTTGCAGGAGATTTTTAAACCAATGGGTCTCATGGCGTGCATGTAATCATTTTTCGTGCCAATATCAATTCATTTTCCGCTTGTACTATTAATCCCCCAACTTGTCCACATCCAATTTTTTTTTCTACGTCATCTACGTTTTGATTTTCTTCAAATACTTTTGCACGTTCATTTATTAACGCTTCGGTACATTTTCTGTTAGTAGTTTCTTCTGGAATTTTCTGTAATACTCTTAGAATTTTTTAATATAAAACGCCTAACGTTTGATGAGGATTTTGAGCCACTGCTAACCTAGTAAAACCAGTAGATTTTTTTTTATATATTACCATCATTCAATATTTGGCAAAATTATTGTATTTATGTAAGTTCAAATGAAAGTCTGAAATATTGAATTAATCAAAACCAAGAACTTGGTCCAACTTTTTTCGAAATTTCCAAATTAATTCTGGACAATGAGATGACTATTTTTCTCAAAAAAGTATAGAAGTTTTACTATATCTATATGAAACATGAGAAAAATTAATTTTTTGTTTGCTTCATTTCAATATCCATTCACCTCGCTAAAAAAATCAGAGACAATCATAAGGAAAACAGCATCTGATAGGAAGAAAACGCCAAACAGGAAGTTTAACACCCTTCCAGAGGATAGTGAGTTATTTCTGCCGTCAAAAATACAATCCTGGTGGTCACCATACTTGGCCACACACTACTGAAAAGAGCCTACAAGTGCAAAACCTTCCATCAGGTGTGCTGAGTATTATTTTGATTCAATTTACTATTGGAGTGTATGAAAAATATATTTTTAAGGAGTCTTTTGTATGCAGCCCTTTCAGAATTTTGTTTGATAATTTCAATTATTCATTCATTCGTCAAATTTTCAGTTAATGCATTTAGATTCAGTGATGCATTCTTGATTCATCGCAAAAAGTTATTTTGTTAGATATCATTATAATTATAGCAACTATTCCCTATTAGGAGAGCGATTGAACTTGAATTCGCAACTATTAGGCCTTTCGTTTCAGCTGTCTTGCCTCCCAAAAACGCTTCATCCTCTCTGAATGCTTCTCTTTCCGTTCATCAGTCCATTTCATTCCAAGTCGTTGCTCAAACATCACATGTGTGTTTTTATAGCTATACTTCGTGCGATCTTCGAGATTTTTATAATGATCTTATATACATCCTTTTGGACCTCTTTCAGCTAATCTGTTTCACATTTACTCTGACTTTTTACATCGAGTAATTTCTTCGGTGGGTATTTCATTCTATAGACATGTGCATAAAATTTTGCTAGTCGTTTTCTGATTTATTCCGTTATTGTATTTGCTTTTCGATAAAGTTCGTTGTGAGTTCTTTTCATTGAAATGCCGTTCTGTCAAATATGTATATATCCTTTATCATTTATTTCATATAATTTACAAGAAGGATCCGAGTAAGGCGTTGTTGAAAGACAGATTAATAATTTATAATAAAGTTAATTATAATTGAACACAGTTTTTGGGATGAGGTAGTTCCAAAACTCTTTTTCAAGTAAAATGTGAAACCTGCGTTTCATTTTATGCTAATTAAAAGGGTTGATAATAATTACTTCAAATAGAAACAAGGGTCTGAATTTTAAATATGTCAGAAATTACCTATATGATCCGGGTGCTAAAAAGTTTCGATTATTTATTATCGTCTGGGGTCCAGGGTCTCATAATAGGATTTGTAGCTGCGAACATTGAAAGTTTTTCCATCTGTGCCGGTAATTTTCGTGATATTGATGAAGTTTTATGAGTATGAAACGAAAATTTAGAGAATATCAAATTCAAATTGAAATATAGACAGACAAATGTCTATGGAGCTAAAAAATGATGCTTGAATATGAACTTTCATTTAAACCTATGATTTACACTTGATTGAGTACATAGCATGATGCGTTTCGTCGTTACAAACGACTTCTTCAGATGCTAACAGAATAATTCTTCTGTTTTCGTAATAGCGTTTTCTAAATAGTCATTGCTCGGACTATTATTGAATATCATTAGAAATCATCTTTCAGTATTCACTATGGTGTGTTTATCATTGTAGAATTGATCCACAAATATCAATTTCATAGTTGATGTGGGTATTGTTCTTTATTTGGGGATTTTAGTATAGATAAAGCAAATTTAACGTTGCAGAGATAATTTGAGGAAATCAATTTCTTGATTAGCATGTCAGAGAATGTTTATTTATTCAGTATCTCGAATGATTTTCCGTAAAAACTCGACCGCAGCCAATAATGCTGGGATTTAAAAAGCAAATTTCTATCGAAGACGGCTGTAAAAATAGGGGTTGCAAATGGAGCTTTTAGGGGAAGAATACTATTTCTACAATGCGATTGGATATATCCAAAAGGCTATTTTGTTCATTTTAAGTGCGTCTAAATCTGAGAAAGAAATCGTAAAATGTTTATCTATCTTAATCTGTCAGGGGTGGAAGTGCCCAATGGGACTCCTGAAGATTTCCCGATGGGCTAAAATCTTTGGTTTTATTCGGGCTAGTGTCATCCTGGACGATGAGGATAAAAGACAACGAATGCTAACATTATTCCGGGGCGATTCAGATAACCCCATTTTTCTAGATAAAACAACGATTCTGATAAAATTGTTTTCTAGGTGGTATTCGCATGCAAAAAAGATACGACTTTTGATTTTGAAACGCAAATGTGAAAACAATCGCTTGTGCTTTTTTGTTTCTTTTGTCACTGATGTACTCGACCCAGTTTTCCGAATAAAAAGTATGAAATCAACTGAGCAGAAAATTTATCATAAAATAAATTCAAAACCAGCACTATTTACATATAGTTATGGAGGCGGTAGGAAAAGAAATAAACTGAAAATATCTGGTATTTTTTAGAACGGATATACTGTGAAAATAAAACGGAGAGTAGGGGAGGTAAGCGGGGATTTTTGAAATGACCAGAGCGTATCAAATAATTATATAGGGAGACTCCTTGCACCCTTTTATGTACCTTTACTAAGTATGAACCGCTCATATAGCAGGGTCTGTTGAGGAGAACCCGTCAGATTAGTAAAATAAAATCTTTAGTGTTGGCGTTCACTTGATGTAAATCCATTATAATTGAATATAAACTTAAGTTCAAACACTTGAACCTTTGATTTACACTTTATTAACTACATAGCATGACGCGTTTCGTCGTTACAAACGACTTCTTCAGATGCTTACAGAATAATCACAACATTTTGAGTTTTAGATAACTAATATACCTTTATCAGAAGAAAATTTCAATAAAGAACTGAATATCATTAAACAGATTGCGGTTAATAATAATTATGAAAGCGAACTAATGTCAAAAATTCTTCACAAAAATCTCTATCGGAAAGCTCTACGAATAGTATTTCCTTATCAGTCGGATAGAAATCGTAAATATAATAGTTTAACATACTTTGGAACCGTCAGTCAAAAAGTCAAAACCTTTTTAAGTAAACATAATTTTAATATTTCATTTAAAACGAACAATAATTTATCGAGATACATTAAAAACAGTAAAAACAAAATTAAAAGAGAAGACAAATCAGGTGTTTACCAATTGAATTATGGAACATGTCCCGGTATATATATATATATATATATATATATATATATATATATATATATATATATATATATATATATATATAAGTAAAACTAGTAGAAATTTCGGTACTAGAATACAGGAACATAAATATAGCTTCGCCCATAATAAAAGTAATTCGAATTATGCTAACCATTTATTAACAGAAAACCATACCTTTGATACGAATTTCACAATTTTAAACAATATAGAGAGAAATAGTCAATTAGATTATTGGGAAGTAGTGGAAATAAATCGGCTTAAAAATTCCGGAAACTTGCTCAATGAACAGATAGAATTAAACAATTCACCCTTGTTAAACCTTTTCAGCTAAAAGAAATGATTTCTCAGAATGGAATATCTTAGGTAAAACCAAAACCATAGAACACCAAAATTCCCTGATATATATACCTGTATTTTTCAAAATGTTGTTATTATTCTGTAAGCATCTGAAGAAATCGTTTGTAACGACGAAACGCGCCATGCCATGTAGTCAATAAAGTGTAAATCATAAGTTCAAGTGTTTGAATTTGAGTTTACATTCAATTATAATGGATTTACATCAAGTAAACGCCAACACTATTGAATACTAATTTTTTTTAAATTGAAGGACACACTATTTAAATTATGAAGAACATAATCTGACGGTTTCCTCGGGGCGATATCGTTAGAATCGAGAAGAAAAGCTGAAACCTACAGCGGCTGAGAACTGTGTATTTCCCGCTCTGCGCGTCATTTTCTTTCTCGCTCTTCCTCTATCACTGTCTCGCATCGTCCCCATACTAACGATTTAGTATCTCAGCTGATCACAATAGCGTGCTCGCTTTTGGTAGGCGCTATTATTACTTGCTCAGAATAGCAATATCCCTCCATATAATTGTCAGATTATTATTCAGGAGGACTTTGATATCAACTTGAACCTCCTGCATGAAATACTGAAGCGCTGGAGTATCTCAAGATTAAGTTTTTTTCACAGATATCAAAATTAATTATTGCTTTGTGCCATATCCAAATCGTCAGACATTTCAATACGATACTTTCAAGGGATTATTTACATACACTTTGAATGTCTGACATTCTGGAATAACTTTCTTATTTTTGTTTTTTCAACCGCTTGTTACGTTTGAAAAAATCGTCAAATTAATATGAAATGGTTATCAGAAATATAAAGGTCGTTTACAATCTAAATGACTGACGCGCTCGTGTACTTTTATACTATTTTTTAAACTTTTTTTTTCACATTTTTGAAAATGTTTACACGCTGTCCTCCTACTAAAATCGAAAATTTCAAATGAACCCTGTTCTTTTTGGAACATAAACTTTCAAATGCAATAGGTTGCCATAACACTCGAGTAACTGCAAATTTACTCCTACTTAAATATTTCCTACTATTTTGAAGAAACGTTTTGTTCTTGAATGCTCCATAGAAACCTGAGGTGTCATTATGAATTTCCACAGAATTTCTAAAAATATAATGTCATTATTGAAAGAATTTTTGATGTTTTTAAATTTAAAACCAATGGTCAAAATGTGTCTTTATTTTGTGAAATAGTTGCACAAAATTGTCTGAGTGGTCGAATGAAATATTTCAGTCCAAATAGAAATTAGGAAAAAAGTTACGGAAACCCCTATCGTCAAAGTGGTTGATCAATGTATGGACAAATATACCAAATTCTTCAATAAATTAATTTTAATATCACTTCAATTCGATGTTATCAATGTCGAACGTATTATTTCAATTTTAAATTCCGTCTATTTCAGAATTGGGTATCAAAACAATTAATTTTTATCATTCAAATCAACTGTTATTTTCAAGTAACTCATTTTTATTTGCAGAAGATCTGATAAAAGATGTACCTATCATCAATTTACAGCAGTTTTAGACATTTTTTGTTGAAATTAATTCGATCAGAGCATATTTTCTTGAACACAAAATTTTACAAATCAGGATTTTGTGAGGAATGCAATTAAACATCTACACAAGACATAGTTTGGTGATTTGTATTAACCAAGATATCGATGTCTAGATTTTACTATTCGAGAATAGACGTTATTTATTGCTTGGCTTTAAATGAGTTTCGTACAATTCCAGTGTCAATCTCAATTCGAAGCATGCATTAATTAAATCTCAGGATATAGCTCCCATTGTTCAGATTTGAATAGAGCGAAATAAAAACGTGTTCTTATCCGTATATTCCTCGTATTTGTGGTAAGAGAATTGAATGAATCTCATTTCTATTCAATGAGGTAAAGCATTACCTTATTGTCTTTCATCAGAGTGTGAATCTGGATAATAACAACGAAGTCAATGAATATTAAATTCGTGAGTAGTTTTTCAACTATAAATGAGTATCATTCAAACCATTCACACAAGTAATACTCAAATGTTGTCAACGAGAACGAACCTATCACGTTTGAGAGTGAACATTAAGTGCGCTTCGTAAAATCGTCGAACTTGTTGAATGATAATAGGAGATAATAGAATAAAATTGATGATATACAATAGGATGACTTTCAAAAGACCACCAGTTCCTGTATCCGAATGAGGAGAACATCAGTTAGTAAACTATTCACGACAGCTCCCTCTGTCGGGGAAAATACGTATAAACTCTCCATAGCATTCTAGATTCCTACACATTACAACATTAGTAAGAGTACTTAGAGGCTTTGTAGACATTTCATTCGAACACAACAGAACTTTGTCTGCAATATTATCATTCCTAATCGCTCTAGATCACGTCCAGGCGGGCAAAAATATAGCTTGTTTCAAGATTCACTAATTATTCATACTAGAAAATACTGAGACTCTCAGTCGAAATATCGAAATATTCCAAATAAAACTCTCAGGGAGTTGTCTACACAAATGTTGTCAACGAGAATGAACCTATCACTTTCGAGAGTGAATTTCGAGTGCGCTTCGAAAAATGATCCTTTTAATGATCTTAAGTACGTCGAAAAAAATCTTCTGTAAAACGAACTACAAGTGTATAAATAAGAATACTATAAATCTATTTTCGAATCATCGAATCTTCGAGTCTCGAAGAGGATTCTACACCTTCGATTGCTAACGAAGGTGTAGAACACCTAAAAATCGAAAATCTATACAAACTACGTATCTGTACGGTAGTGCATAGTTGAAACTTGAAAAAGCTGATTTCCGAGGAAATTTGCAATGTTAATATAAAGCATGTGGAACGTCTCAACTCTCCCAGATTTCATCTAGAAATATTTGAGCGTTCATTTACAAACAACGCCGAGAAAAACTATAATGAGGTGAAAAGCGTATTAAAAAGTTTTAAGACATCCACTTTCCGAAAAAAGTTAAAAATTGCATTCCTTCTTATTCAGGACATTGAGATCACTCAGGTCGGTTGATTATTTCGATACAGATCATATTTCGTATCAAAGAAAATAATAGAAAACATGGTCAATATCACATAGTTAAACATTTCATATACTTGCAGTTTCTGTACTTTCTGTTGTTTTCTTTGCTCATTTCATTTAACTGTTTTTTTGCTTACTAATAATTTTATACATATTCTTAAGGTTAAGTAGGAGTAGCTTGAGCTAGTCTCCCCCATGTTTAAATGTCATTATTTTACGAATTGTACATTCAATAAAGGCATATTATTATTATTTATTATTATTAATATAATTATAATAACAAATATTATTATTATTATTATTATTATTATTATTATTATTATTATTATTATTATTATTATTATTATTATTATTATTATTATTATTATTATTATTATTATTATTATTATTATTATTATCATTATTATTATTATTATTATTATTATTAATATTTGTTAACAGAAACTTCACTTTCCATAGAAGTTTCGAAATTTTACACAGTATTCAAAAACGCAGCATGACAGCAAAACAGGAATCAAATTTGATTTCTGTTTGATGATTTCAATCAATAGGCTCAAAAATTTTGAGAATTCATTCAATGAACAATTAGAATTAAATAACTCGCAATTGTTGAGCCTTTTCAAATGAAATATTTTAGATGAATTAATTAGATATAAAGGCCTGATTAGTAAACTTTGTTGTTAACAACTCATACCTTGCAAGAGTCTGAAGAAGTGTATAACCGACGAAACGCGTCATTGTATCTTCAATAAAAAAGTGAATCAAAGGTTTGAGTCTTCGAATTCATCTTATATTTTTTTCAATGTTATATCTGAATCCTGATCTGTTATGTCAAAATTAATCTGCAGATTTTCAACACATCAATTCAATTTTCCCGGAAAGAAAACATTTTGTCTGAGAGAAATATTTTAATCAATTTCAAGCCAGATGAATTGAAAGAAAAAGAAAAATCTTCCACAAAATCTTCTCAAATACCCGAAGCATTTTCTCATTTCTGCGTTATAAGATTTACCAATTTCGCTTTAAAATTGGACTACAACGCGTTGGCACTTAGGAAAACTTTGATATTACATTTATCTAATGTTTTCTTCTGGGAATAATGCGACGCGAAATTCAATTTTACTCCAACGTAGCTTACTCTGAAATGTCTCTCAACACTCTAAATGATGTAAGTACGTTTTTGTATTACTTATAACGAGGTTCAAGTTTTTACAGAAATAAAATTCCGATAACTACAAGAGAACTCCGGTAAAACAATGCTTGACCTTCAACTGAGATAAAATACAGCTTGCGAAGCGTCAAATTTTCCGTGAAAATAGAGAACTCCTATGAACATCAGTCTAAAAGAACTGAAAAAGAATAATTAGCTCATAGATAAATCTTCTCCATATATATGTTAATATGTTACGAAATTTTCAATTTGAAGTGTCGAATTTATTCTGATACAACACTATTGGAAATGTCTTCACAAATTGTCACTGCGGAAATATAAATTATCAACGTTTTAGGGTGAATTCCGAACATCATCAAACTCGTTGGTTGAAGCTTTCGCGGCCAGTCGTTGAACTAGTGTTGTCTTCGTGCTAGAGAAACGTTAGGAAGAAATTCCAACCGACGTTGTTGTAGAGTGCCTAAATGGTCTCTATGGTCAGACTAACCACAACAACCTCTGAAGTAATTGAGTGGAAATGTTGAAAATTTAGTGCGTTTCTTCCGGAATCTTGGCAAAAATCTTGTCACAATCGCACTATACAATACCTGAAAGAGTTTTTCTACTTCGATTGAGGCATCGATAGATGCTTTTTTGAAAGAAGTATTGAAATCTCGACGTTAGTTTAGCTAAAACTGTACTTCACATCGATTCCTGTAGATGGCGTTGTGATATATTGCATACTAAGTAGTTTCCCATTCGACATCTTGTTAAATCTTGTTGAAACTTCCTGTCTGGTGCTTCTTGTTCTTACATTCAGTTGTTTTCAATGTCTATAGACCTTTTTTTAGGGAAAGTTCTTTGCTTAATACATACTCACCTATGTAGACTTTGTTGGATTATGCATCTCAACAAGAATAGTGAAATTTGTTAATATTTTCGAGATTGTAGAAAATGTAATGAACGAAATTCCCAGAACATCGTCAATTACGTTGAGAGCAACTCTACCAAAGAAATTTCTGCTTGCCTCATTATAGGATCTGACATTATACACCAACATAATGCAGCTCATTTCTATTCGGCGGGAAACACTAACGACATTAAATGTACAGACGATGCCAGATGACATTCATTGTGCAACACTAATGAGAACGAACTGACCACTGAAAACATTTCAGGTGTAGATATTTCAAAAACTCGGATATTTCGAAATAAAATCGCTCATTTTGAAGATAGATAATAATTCTTCGAATAGATGTCACAGATTTTATCAAAAGTTCGTCTCTCATACATTTATGATGATGTAATGTCGTAATGTGAGAATTTTGTATGTCTATCTCTAAGTCCCTTTAATTATCCAAGTGAAGTTCATACTGAATTCAAATGAACTTTTGATATCGCTTTCTCTTTATAGTTGAATGCGTAGACGGTTTTGTGTTGAGTTAATCATCAGTTTAATATCACCTGCAACCTTTCTAACTAATTGGACATGAAAACTTTCAAATCTCTAATTGATTGGGCTGATACTTGATGATAATTCAATACCATGTTGCTAATGAAAGTAACATGGGATTGTCACTATTGTCACTATGCAATGTGGAATCACATTACTTGCAAATTGAACGATTAGTTTGAAAAATGCTTATAATTCATCTGAAAATATTCATCGTAATTATTTTCATTCAGTTATGTTGTCATACTGTATTTAGTTGTAAAAATTAGATTGGCAGCACTGTTAACATCCCACTTCTCAACTCGGGCGCCAGTTTCTGTCAGTACTGTCATTCTGAAATTACGGGTGACGTTGTGCGCTCATGCAAAATCTTGTTGCCTTCGTGGATACTTTATGGACGTATGAAACTGTTAATGGATTCTCTCAATATGTCTTCAATGTTCCTCAGAAAATGACAATATCAATAAATTGATGTCTGTACACACTTAAATATATATTGCATTATGATTGCTCTTATTTGAGCAAGTCTTCCTGAGTTGGAAATCAATTTCGAACCGAATTTGATAGAACTTTGTTATGTTCTTTGTTTCCTAGGGTAGAGAAAAAACTGCCTGAAATGCATAGAAAGTCAAGAAGGTATAGACGCAAAGAGTTACACTAATAAACATTGGAATGGACATAAATTCAAATATTTTTCTCCAATATTACGAACTTTATATGTTGAATTCAACATTTGATTGAACTAAATCAGAATATTCAAAGCACAAACCTACTTTTTTCAACCAAAAATGCCATTTTTGCGCATTGGGTCTAAAATTTTAACACCTTGCAATTTGTAGCAGTATAACATTTTATTATTTTATGTATCATTTGTTTTATTTTATTTAACGTACCATGTATTAAAGGATACGTTCTAATTACAAAACAAGAAAAACAACAGATACTAAAAACAAAATTGGTAGTACAAAAGTTCAATTTTGTACTTTCCTTCTGGAAGAAACTCTTGGAACAATAAAGTTAAGCTTTTGCAATAATTCCTGTTATTTCACTTTATTGTTAATTATTTTATGCAAGAAGATTATTGCATGGCGTTTCCTTCGCGCACTGAGTGTGTCCACATTATGTCAACCAGGATTCCAGACTGTTGATCCGTATTCAAGTTTAGATCTTACGAAAGCACAATACAATGTTCTCAGAGTTGATATATTGCTGAATTCCTTACCAATGCGATTAATGAACCATATACTCTACAGGCAGCAGTTACTGTAGCATTGATATGTGGCACAAAAGTTAATTGAGAATCAAAGGTTACGCCAAGGTCAATAAATGTTCTAGGCCTTCCCAAAATATTATTACCAATTTCATAGTTGAAATTTATCAAATAATATTTCGTGGAGAACGATATAACATGACATTTGGAGATGTTTAGGGTTAATTTGTTGAGATCACACCAATTCACAATATTACGCAAGTTTGAACACAGTCACGAATGCTGCAAAATAATGAAAAATCTTGAAGTCATCATTCATATCGGAGATAGCTAATGTTTGCAGGAAACATTGTAATGTTTCAACAACCATAAACCTTCATTTTTCCTAATTCGTTTCATGAAAAACGTTCGCATTTCTGATGTTATACCTATTTATACTTGCAACTATTTATACTTGCAGATACTCCAAACGAGCACCTGTTTACGATTTTAGAGTGCTTAATTTTCCTTTTCACTGAAATCATTACAATAGGTAAATCATTCTGTAGTTTCAACAACGTTTTATGTAAATATTGATGAGTTTTGTTTTTTTCTCATGAAGTTCGCCTCTCTTTCATTACCTTGGGTAATCCAAATCAAGATAGAGCGTTAAATATTTATCCTAATCCAACTTGTTGATTTGAAAGATATTTCACAACACTGAAATCTGAAAAGAATAAAATCAGAATTTTCCGTAATTTAGATAGAGATGCATCTACACAGTAGGCTATGTTTTAATTATTTCTTTTCATTCCTAATAGTGATCACAAGTTTATCACATAGAAATCGTGGGTATTTGTCAATTTCTTTGAAGTACGAAGAATTCAATAAGACAGACTTTTTCCAAAGACTTCAATATCAGTGAGATTGCTTCAGTTTCAAAAATTTCAACTAGAGAAACATCGAAGTTTTCCTCGTTTTTCAATTTGTTCGAATGGCTTTTATTTTAGCATGAAGTTGTCAAAGTTCGATACAAAACACTAGATTTAATTAAAGAGACTACTCCTTTTATATGAAAGAAATTACAAATCATTCTTTTTATACTGTCCTTTTTTCTATCTCGACGAGTCATTTTTAGTTTCTTTCGATGAACAATGTGTATTCGAGTTGAGAAGATATACAGGGTGACTCTTCAAAATAGACATGTGAGGAGGTAATATCGAACTTGTAAATACAGCGGCTATAAATAATAAATATGTACGAGTGTGGGGTGAAAAGTTTCCAGTCTGACCAAGAAAACGATGTTTATAATTTTTTATTTTTCAACATAATCTCCATCAACACTGATAATTACATCTCTCATAACGTTCTTCTAATTTAGTTATACCAGTTTTAAACGTAGATTTGTCAAACAACTCAAAATATTGATTCATAGTTTCGACAACTTCTTCGTTGCTCTCAAATCTTTTAACGCCAAGTCATTTTTTGAGGTTAGGAAACAGGTATTAGTCGCTGGGGGCTAAGTCTGGAAAGTAGGGAGGATGCGGCATCAATTCAAACTTCAATTCGTGGATTTTGGACATGGAAAAAATCGATGCATACGCTGGTGCGTTAAAGTGATGAAATAAAAATTATTTCTTCGCCAAATGGAGTCGTATAATTTGCACCTCGTCCTTCAAACATTGCGATAAGTCTGCGTGGTATTGGCCAGTGATAATCCTACCCTCTTTGAGATAATCAATGTATATCTTCTTCTCGCATACCAAAAAACAGTAGCCGTAACTTTTTTGCCGATAAAATTGTTTTTGCCTTCCTTTGAAGTTGGTTCCCCCTTTCCAACCCATTGTTTTAACTGTTCTTCATTTTCAGGAGTGAATTAATTAATAATAATCAAAAATTCGTTTGGATTACTCCTATACATCGCCAAATTTTCGGTAGAAATGTTTTTTCGAATCAGTTTATGGTCGAGCGTTAGCAAACGCGTCACCCATCTTTCACACAGGTTTTCAATGATCAAATGGTTGTGCAAAATATTTCACAAACGTTCAGCTGACATCCTACAGGTCTCAGCTATCTCATGCACTTTCAATCTGTGGTCTTACAATACTATTTTCTCATTCAACGGTCCTGAGCGACGTTCGTCAGAGGTGGTAACATGAACCTTTTCTAATTCAGAAACCCACTGCTTAATAGTTGAATATCATGGAGAGGAGTCCTCTAGTGCTGAATCCATCTCTTCTTTCATTTGTTCTTGTCTAAAAACCTCTCAAATAGAAGTATTTGATGACAGCACGTTTCTCCAATTTTTGCATTTCCACGAAAACAACGGAAACGTCTCGCTAAATGTGCTCCCAAACGCAAACTAACGTAGCGCTTGGGCTGAAACTTAACATACAAGCTCAGTAGTAATGGTACTGTAGGATGCCGTTCCAAATGTAGACCTAGTCACGCCATCTCTTGGTCAGGCCGGACATTTTCCACCCCACCTCGGTGAAAACGTTATCAGTTTACCACCTGCCAACGTATTCACGTTGGCAGCTGGTAAGTTGATAACTGTTGAAGATTATCATGTTCAGATTGTCTCAAAAACTTGAGGTGCAGTGCACAAATTTATGTTTTTTTCACTCTGTATTTAATAACGGTTGCTATACTATGTACAGAGTGTTCCGAGTTATGTTGACCTTCCAAAAAACGTGGAGCATAAAAAGGATATCATGAAATCAAGCGAAATTTCACTTTTTTCACATAAAAATAATTGAATATTATAAATTGAATAAATAAAAAAAGAGATTTGGCTGAGTTTCACTAAGTTTTACCAAGAGATCAACAAATATTCAATTACCTTCATTTTAGAGTATTAGTTTAATGTTTTCATATTCTTTTCATTCAATTCTCATTATGAATTATCAACATAAATATGCCATAACTACACAAAATCAACATAAATTTTTTTTCATAGAATTAATAATTATATTGTAACAACACTAAATAAGTATTAGAAAATATGACTCATTTTACATGAAATGTTCACCATAACAATTGTGAAAAGTGTTCAAAAATGTATGGAAATCCTAGATTTGAACCCCTACTCAACAATTTATTGCTGTGAGTTCGATAAAACTAGAACAAGTGAGTGAAAACCAAAACTATTCACTGCTCGTGAAAAACAACGGAAAAATAGAAAATTCTATGAATTAAGTTCAATGGAATCATGTTTACTATTAAGTATTACGAAAATAAAAAATATAATATATTTTCTCTGAAGCTGAACTTACCCAAACGTAAATAAGATCCTATGAAATGTATAAGATATCCAAGAGACCGAAAGCCCTCACATATCGAGAGGATTTTATTTTCCAATATTCTCTTTCCGTGAAATATGGAATCTATCATCCAAAAAAAAACCAACAGTATGCACATTGTGGATAAAATAGAAAAATTCTTCTGGCTATCTTCCCTATTGAATTTATTGGGCTTGTTATTATAAGTGCTATCGATATGTTATTCAAATTTAGCTGGACAACCGTATTTTATGAAGCTCATTTCCATTCAGACTGTGATATAAGTACGTATGACTAAATACGAGGGTGGGGTGGAAAGTTTACGGCCTGACTAAGGAAAACGATGTTTTAAAAAAAATTTGCTTTATTTTCAACATAATCTCCATCAACTTTGATACATTTCTCATAACGGTGTTCTAATTGAGTAATACCAGTTTTATACGTAGATAAAACGCTCCTCAAAATACTGATTCATTGTTTCTATAACTTCTTCTTTGCTCCTAAATCTTTTGTACCAAGCCATTTAAGTTTGGGCACAGATGATAGTTGTTATAGGCTAAGTCTTGAGATAAGGCGGGATGCGGCATCAATTCAAACTTCAATTGGTGGATTTTGGACATGACAACAATCGTCGAATGCACTGGAGCTTCATCATGATGAAACAAAATGTTTGTCTCCGCCAAATAAGGTCGTTTAATTTGCACCTCGTCCTTCAAACGTTGCAATAAGTCTGCCTAGTATTGACCAGTGATTCAGTCTTACACTTTTCAAGATAATCAATTTATATAAATCCTCTCGCATACAAAAAAAAAATAGCCATAACCTTGTTTGCCGGTAATATTGTTTTTGCCTTCTTTGGAGTTGGTTCTCCCTTTCCAACCACTGTTTTGACAGTTCTTCATTTTCAGTGGTGTAGTGGCAAACCCCAGTCTACTCAACACTCATGAATCGACGCAAAAATTCGTTCGGATTAGGCCTATACAGCGCCAAATTTTTGGTAGAAATGTTTTTTCGAAGCAGGTTTTGCTCGACCGTTAGCAAACGCGGCACCCAATTTGTACACAACTTTTCCATGCTCAAATGGTTCTGCGAAATATTTCGCACACGTTCAGCTGACATCCTACAGGTCTCAGCTATTTCATGCACTTTCAATCTTCGGTCTTTCAATACTATTTGATGGATTTTCTCGATAATTTCTGAAGCTGTTTCCTCAACGAGGCGTCCTGAGTGAGGCTCGTCAGAGGTGCTCACACGACCATTTTGAATTCGGAAACCCCCAGCTTAATAGTTAAATACGATGTGGAGGAGTCTCCTAGTGTTGAATACATCTCAGCCATCCCGTATATTCCATTTTGGTTACAACCTTGTGTTGCTAATAGTAAGTTATAATTAAGAAAAATGCAAAAGTACTTTGCCTCAAAAACATGCATCTGCAAAGAATCATCACATATTTTCCAACTCGAAAGTGAGTAGGTAAGTAATGTGTTTAGGATTTTTTTTTATTCGAAAATAAATGACTATGACAAAATCATAAGCCGAAAACTCAAATATTAATAACTTACGTGCTATATAAATAACAATATATCAATATAAAGCAGCTAAGGAACTAAGAAATTCTCATTCAAAAATAAAATTCATTATAAATCACAATGATATATCTTTTTTCTAGAAAAGTCATTATTCACATAATTAGATTCATTTTCATCTTGTCTAATTATCTACAACTGTAGTTAGGGCGTGTTTGGAAGTTGTTATTATAAAGTGTAACAATATTCAGTTCAACAAAGCGTTCAAGTAATTTTGGTTCAAGCAAGTTGCAGTTGATTTTCCATTTCCATAGCATAATTACACAAATATAACGTACGATCTAGTTGGATACCGAAGTTGAATTACGGTTATAACTTTATGCTCCATTAAACATACTTGCTAACAAATCAGAATGTGGGTATAGTTTCAAAACATAAAATTTTGATATCACATCCGCAGATGTATATATATATAGATGTATATATATATATATATATATATATATATATATATATATATATATATATATATATATATTATTCTTCAATTTCTATATATGACCTTCATTGACTATAGGAACGCATTTGACCTGCTTAAAACTCTAGCTGCAAGCACCTCTTTGCTGAGGATAGGAATACCATCTTGCTATAACGAGCTGATCCAGAATATATACGAACATGCCACAGCAACTATCAAAATGGACGAATACTCGGAAAAATTGCCAATAATTAGAGGCGTTAGACAGGGAGACCCGTTTTCCCCAAAACTATTCTCAGATGCTCTGAAATGTATGTATTCCAGAAGCTGGACTGGTGTCTGAAAGCAATCAAGATAAATAGCCGCTACCTTAGCCACTTGAGGTTCGCTGACGATATAGTCCTGTTCTTCCACGATTCCACCAATCTTCAAGAGCGCATCAATAAACTGAACATCGTAAGCAAGGAATTAGGTCTGGAAATAAACACCGCAAAAACAAAGATGATGCTGAACCCTTTCTGCACCAGACATCAAATGGAGGTCGACGGATCCTCATTAGAAATAGTAGCATCTTACACATATCTGGGACAGATTGTCACGGGAGACGAGTCATCTTCAAATCAGATATGCGACTTTCACTAAAGAGCAAAGTGTTTCATCAATGCGTATTACCAGCGATGACCTACGCCAGCGAAACTTGGACCCCAAAATCTGCTCACATCCAGAAGCTTCGAACAATCCAGCGGAGTATAGAAAGATACATGATGGGCCTAACTATACGAGATAGAATGCTCTGCATCTGGATAAGAGGACAAACAAAGCTGAGGGATGTCGTGGAGTGTATAAAAAGGTCATAGTGGCAATGGGCAGGCCATCTAGCCCCAACGAGAGATGAGCATTGGTCAGCTGTGGTTGGTGAGTGGAAGCCCAGAGACAGGGTAAGACCAAGAAACGCCCTCACGATTGATGGGATAAGAAGCTTGTGGATTGGCTGGCCGTTGCGTGGAAGAGAGAGACTGCCGATAGGGAATCATGGCAAAGACAGGGGGAGGCCTTTTTCTGTAGTGGAGGGACAGAGGTTGACATTGCTGATGATGATATATATAGTCAACACTAGGACTCTTAAATATCGAATTTACGATTTCGAGAGGTGGAATCTAGAATGCTAGATAGAGTTCATACGTTCTTTTGTATATAGAGGGATCTCCTGTGATTAGTTCACGAACTGATTTTCTCCTCGTTCGGATATAGGACTTGGAGACATTTTGAAAGTCATCGATTCATTATTGACTGATTGAATATGACTGATGATTACTAATAGGAATAAAACAATTGTTCATATTATCATTCAACAAGTTCGATGATTTTTCGAAGCGCACTTAAGATTCACTCTTGAAAGTGATATGTTCGTTCTCGTTGGCATTTGTGTACACAGCTCCCTGAGAGTTTTATTCGAAATATTTCGATATTTCGCTTGAGAGTCTCAGTATTGACTAAGTATTAAAGATTCATGAATCTCGAAACTAAATGAAGTTGAGATGGAGTTAACAATTTTATCTTTGGTGATGTGAAAATTAGTGATGAGCGAGGTTTGACTTGCATAATTGAAACTCCTGATGTTGCTCAATTGTATTGAAACTTAATGTTTCATTTAAAGTTAGACTTTTCCAGAACTAAAATAAATCAATATTATTTATCTCAGAAAATTTCCATTTCAGTTGCCTTCATCATGGTAAGTTTTTGAATTATTGACTTTCAACCTTTAATTAATTAATTAAACAATTTAACTTGACTTAATGCAATAATGATGAAAATCATAAAGTTATAAAGTTTCAATTCAATATCATTAAACCCATAGTATAAAAACGGAAAATTACACAACCCTTGGACATCGGACAAATTGGCACAATGTGAAAATATACGACAGAATATTCGCATATCACCATAAAAGAGAAATTATATTTCGGAAACATCAAACAAAAAGGACAGCGGAAATCCTGTTGGTTAACAGCATACTTGAAACTTTTTATATCAAAACTGAATTTCCGAGTCACAAAGTTTTTCGCATACCTAATACTCTTATAAGTTGAAAGAATATCGTGGAAAATTCATCTTGACTGCTCTGTGGGATGAATGTATCTCAAACTTTCATAGTCGGAAATCACAGTTACGCGTGAATATTGCCCACTTTCATCATCAGGTTACAAAGGCCATTGTTGAGGATAAAATACTACCCTTTGAATGGAGTAGACGATTTTTTATTGAAGTGGAATTGAACTTATGCTGATATATTTGAAATAAGGAGTTGTCACTCAAACAAGTTCTATATTGTAATATTTGTGCGTATTTGAACCATGATATATGACGACGTTTCCACAAACTCTATTCCTTTTATCTGGCACAGATAAAAATTTTTTTTGTAGAACTTTCAAATCGATTATTGAACACGATTTCACAGGGAAATTTCAAGTGAACGAAATTTCTTGGAATATTTCTTGACTTTCAAAGAAGAGATAAATGTAACGCAGAAAAAAGTGCACGTAAGTAGAGCTCGGAGAAATAGATTTCTAATTCAAAAATCATCGTTACATTTTTCTTATTAAAGCTTAGTGTGCTTCAATAACTTTAGCACTCAATACATTTTACATTATATTTTCAATACATTTCAAATATAATTTCATAAAAGAAAGAGTATTATATATAAATGAGAGGTAATAATAAAAACTTGTCTAAAAATCACTGACTGAACAATTCTTTATTCGACTAGTTTCGCCTTTTACAGCATTATCAAGAATGAATACATATTACAAAGCGAAACTAGTCGAATAAAGAATTGTTCAGTCAGTGATTTTTAGACAAGTTTTTATTATTACCTCTCATTTAAATATGAACTATCACAGAGTAGATTCATCGTCCATCGAATTTAGTATTATATATGATATTCAAATTGAGTTGAGAAGATTAATGCTTTCTAGAAATCTTTTTCATTCCTGAATTGAACAACCTGATGTCCAGGAGCTGTGGTTTCAACAAGACGGCGCAACATGTCACACAGCTCGTGCCACAATCGGTTTATTGAAAGACACGTTTGGTGACCGCCTAATTTCACGTTTTGGACCTGTGAATTGGCCTTCAAGATCTTGTGATTTAACACCACTAGACTACTTTCTGTGGGGCTATGTAGAGTCATTGGTCTATGCGGATAAGCCACAAACGCTTGACCATTTGGAAGACAATATTCGCCGTGTTATTGCCGATATACGGCCACAAATGTTGGAAAAAGTCATCGAAAATTGGACGTCCAGATTGGACTACATCCGAGCCAGCCGTGGCGGTCATATGCTAGAAATCATATTTAAATTGTAATGCCACATGATTATCGTTCGAATAAAAAAAATTCTTGTCAATCGAACGATCCATCGTTGTTTTATTTCAATTTAAAGTTCTATACCTCTAAAAAACACCCTTTAGTTACTGTTTGAATCTATAGCTCAACAACGATTTCAAATGACCCAAGAACTCGATGTGAATCGAACCCACCAGTAAACCGAGAGCGTTATAGGGTCACTATAACGTTGAACTACGAAAGTACTCTTATATTATAGTAAAAATTAATCATTTTTCCTGTTATGCTTACGATTTTCTGGAGATTATACCAGGGGTATTTGTTTCAGAAAATAGCTTCAAAAAATTTTGTTATCCAAAGAACGTCTATGTTAAACAATGTAAAGTGAATAACATTGTACAGAAACTTATTTATAAACCTCAGAATGGTCGAAATAACTTTCCTGTTATTCAACATTGAAAAGAACATCGAATTTTTATTTATTAAACTATTAATTTGGCAAAAATGAAAATGTTGATTCTCAGCCTTTCATACAATATTGCTCAAATTCTGAACTATATAAAACTGAAACGATAATAAACTTTTATGACGCTTAGTAGTTATTATTTATTGATATATTAGCGGTGTGAACCATCTGGTTACTCAATACATTTGAATATTTTCGATACTTTATGTTCAACAGCATAAAATGCTTGAGTATGAAATAAACTGCAGGATATTTCATGGACTGTAAACGAATAGTGAAATATATTTGCGTGATGATCGAGAATAAAACCACTTTAGCATTGGTGATATAAATTTTACGGCTTTGTAAATACGGTCGGTCAATTTACGTCTTTTTTATCTTCTTGTTAATATTGTTAGGTTAGAAGAGACAAGTCAAGCGGAAACTCAAGCGATGGTTTTCGATCTGAAGTACGGGAATTCTCTAAAAATTGTAACTTTGAAGTTTAAAGTTTTTCTTCACAACTCTGAAGAATACCACTGGGAATATTTGCGTTGGAATCCCAGGGGAATCATAAATACTTGTGGTTTTTCTTCTTCTCAGCTCTTCTTTTTATCATCGTGAATTCATATTCTCGTGATTGTTTTCCTTTTTTGGCTATTTTGTACCATACTGAAGTATTGGGTGAGCTTTTTGCCGGTTAGACCCTTCATAAGACCAGTTTTTCTTGTAGACACCATCCTCTTGATGTTTTGCTAGGTCTGTCCCTTCTGATCGTATGACCAAAGATGTCGGAATTTTTCTGCTACTGGAATACTTAGAGTAGCTTTCGATAAAATCTTTAACCAACGATTGATGAACAAACTAGTGCATTCAGACATTTTTGGAATGAAACTGTCTTCGTTGTGTGCCCACCTTTCTAGTAGATCATCCCGTAGTTTTGTTGTTGAGTGGGGTTCCACAGGGTCTATAATAGGTCCTCTGCTGTTCCTTGTTCATCCATCTGACATTCCAAAACTGCTCGATTGTAAGTAGTTGCAATACGCAGGTGATACTAAGGCATATGCGGATCCATTAGAGTACAGCGATATGATACAGGTTGACGAATCAACTATCTCTCAATGGAGCGATACGGGGTTTAATCCTCTGAACATAATCAGGTGTAGTATGATTCACATCGGCAAGACTAACCTAAATCTGCCGAAATTTATCGACGGTTCAGAAGTCGTATCGTGCACATGAAGACCTGCGTAACATGATTTCGAATCTGTCGTGGTCCTCTGATATGAGTGCGTTATGCAAACTCATCTCTGTATCTATTCGGAAAAGTTTTCAAGCGACACAGAAGCTATAAAAATAAATCTGATGAGAAATATACAGTTCCCTGGCCAAATGATTGATTGAAAAAAACGTCAAAGGTATACCAGTGGCAGAATGAATTTATCGGCCGTAAATGCAATGCGTGAGTGGAAGCAATCATCTATAATTGTGAGAAATGCACGAATAACTGAACCAAAATGAAAGTGCATTGTTTGCATTGAGTACGATAAAAATTCCATGTGATATTTTTTTCATTTCGGAAAATATAACTTTATGTTAATAGCTGATTTTTTCTTGAAATTATTCGTAATTTTCCTTCAACAAGGTCAAGTGGTGACCAATATAACAGTTTGACGTCACATAATCCATATTCTTTCATTATTGATGCATCACGAAGCTGAAATAACTGAATTCAACTAGAATTTAGATGCAATGAATTGAAAATAGCATTTTCTACTTGAAATATTCTCATTTAACTTGATTAATTGATAGAGGAACATAATAAAGTGAATCATTCTTATTATTCACTTCTACGTCAAAATGAAAACCTTCTCTGTGTAAGTAGGAAAGTATTCTCATCTCAGATCTATTTAGGATACATTCATTGTAGTCTCAATTTATCTCCAGAAATTTCTAATCTTCCTATACTTTATTTTCCTTTTTTTAACTTATTAAGACAAATTGAAAACATTCTTTCAGTTTTAAATAACAGTTCGAAATGACTTCATCTCGAGTGAAAACAGACGTTCAGTATTTTCGTCATTTACTAGCGAACCTTTTCGAACACTCCAGGGTGGTTTTTAATTGAGTCACATTCCGCAGGTATCGTATTTCGCAAATATAACAAATTTTGAACTGCAGTAGTTTAAACCGTTGATTTCAGGGATCCTCATAAGAAAACGTCTAGGGTGTTAAAGTCATGATATCGAGCAGGCCATTCGTTTTGCCACTCTTGACCAATCCATTGAATTTTCTATGTTTCAATCGAAAAGACCAAACTAGAATGTTATAGTGCATCATAGTGCATAAACGATTTGGTACATCCTCCAGAAACTTTGGCAATGTTATCGTCTTTGTGGTAGAAACCGGTCCAGTTAGATAGTTACTCACAATTTCAACCCAATTATTCAACAAGAACTGATATTGAAAACGAATTTCACATATCCAATGCTCATTTTCGTTCCCTTATAACGGGTGATTTAAGAGTTAAGGTTTTCAGGTTGGCGGCACCCATCTCCTGTCAAAATGAATAGGTTTCAGTATACTCCGCCATGTCATCATGGAAAGACTTAAAAAGGAGCAACAATTGCAAATTCTTGAAATTTATGATCAAAATTCGTGCTCTGTGAAAAATGTGTATCGTTTGTTACGACCGAAAAATTGTGTTCAGCGATGAGGCTCATTTCTGGCTTACAGGATATGTAAAAAACAAAACTGTTACATCTGGAGTGATGAGCAGCCACATGCCATACAAGAATTATCGATGCATCCTGAAAAAACACAGTTTGGTGTGGTTTATGGGCTGGTGGCATCATCGGTCCATTGTTCTTCAAAGACGACCGTGGAAGAAACGTTACCGTCAACGGCGAACGATATCGAGCCATGATACGCAACTTTTTTGCCCCAGTTGGCCGAGTTGAACTTGGTTGACATGTGGTTTCATCAAGACGGTGCCTCATGCCACACAGCTCGTGAAAAAATGGACATGTTGAAGGATGAATTAGGTGAGCAGCTTATCTCTCGAAATGACCCTGTGAATTGGCCGCCAAGATCATGCGATTTGACACCTCCGGATTATTTCTTGTGGGGTTATGTAAAGTCGCCAGTGTATGTGGACAAGCCGAACACGATTGAAGCCTTACAGGATAACATAACACGAAATTCTCGAAAAAGTTTCGCAAAATTGGACCTTCCTAATGGTCCATTTGATACAGAGCCGCGGACAACATTTAAATGAAGTTATCTTTAAAATGTAAATGGCAAAGGCCAAGTTATCAATTTTAATGGAAATTTTGAATATATGATGCAAATTGATGGTTTTATCGTTTTAAAAAACAACTACGCTTAAAAAATCATCCTATATATAGTTATAATGAAATGTTTTCCTTATTTCTTGAAAGGAAAAAGATTTTCAAGAATCATTATGAGATAAAATAATTTAGAATTTTAGAATATTGGTGGACCAAGTAGGTACTATCTCCTTCAATTTGTGCTTGAATATTTAACTTATTCTCTGCACATCTAGAAGGAAAAGTCCAACCTTACACTATATAATCTGGAACTACAAATGCATTCGTGGTATTTTTTTGTTTTGTATTCGATCCCTCAAAAGTGCATTCCTTATGTTGAGAATTCATAATTCAGTATTTCAGGAAGAATATAACGATTCGAAAATTCGACAAAGCAAAAATAAAAGGTCCTCTTGTTATTCTCATACGTCGTTTTCATTCATTTTCAGGACAAATTCTAACGCTGGTCGGAAATGAAAATTCCTTCATAACCAACAGGTCACGAAAATCTGTTTTATGTGTCCGCTTCCATAAATATTAACTTTATGTCGTGAAGCACGCCGTAAATAGAAGACGAATGTAGGAAATGGCTTACAAATAAACAAGAGACATGGGGAATAGTTTAAATAGCGAGTTTGTTAAACCTCCCAAATAGAAGATGTTGTTTTATTGTTTTACATATTTCATTATGCCACGCGTGATTAATAATAATGAATGGGAAGTTAATCTGAGGTAACGTTTGAAATTTATGAGTATATATGTGACGAACTTTCACTTAATACCCCTGAAATTATTGGTGCATTGAATTGTTACATCAATTTTTATTATAAGAAAAACTGAAATTATTATTACATTAAAAATTGTTATGAAAATAATAAAAATACGTTTATTTTATCATATTTATATTAGTTTAAGGCTTTTTGTCGGACTTTCATCGCCTTTAAATTTGAGTACAAATTTCTAAACAAGCTATGATTGAGTGAAAATTAAATAATAATAATAATAATAAGTTTATTGTCAATACAAACAGTAGTTTTACAATTATTTCAACTAATTCTATGACAAGAAGCTAAGATGCCAATATAAAAACAATCGTAACAAAAATACGATTAAATCAAGGTAAAACATAACGTAAATTTGACAGTTCCCCATATAAATGCATCGAAACCGCAAAGCCATCGGCTGTCTGTGGTCTACTCATCAAAATACAGGTTCAAACGCTGTGAAAAAAGTAAATTCAACCAGAAATACAAAAGAAAACAGAACTCAAACTCTGCATCGAATTATGTCACGCAACCTCTCACTATCAAATTGATTAAATAATTTTTTGACAGGTCTGATAAAATTCCTGATATTTCTAATACTCCTAATCTCTACAGGTAAGATGTAAATCAGAGGCCCAAGATACTCTGTGCTTCGTTGACCGAATGATTCCATGGAAAATTTTGAATGATAGAATTGATTGGTTTAAACAGAGAGAACTGAAGAAAATTCATTAAGGTACCTCAGACTTAAACGGAAATATAAAATGACGATAAAAATAAACTGGATGTGAAAAAAATAAAATGAGTAAATCTGCGGTACGAATTGAGATAGAATCACTCAAAGTATCCATAGTAACGTGGTTTTGGTTTTTCAATCGAAATATATTACAGCAGCACGGAGTTTTTTCGAAAGACCAGCTTGAAGTTGAAGTAAATGAAATTCAGATAATATATACTTCGAAGATCCCCATTGAAGCTGTTCCTGGAAAGTCGAATTCTGGTATAAATTAAACATAGATCCCTTTTCTTAACATTTACATTTTAAAGCTACACCGAATGAAAATCGGAATTTTCATTGATTTACATTCAAGTGCCGACACTATTCTAGTATATGATTCAGCGGTTCTCAAAATATATATATATTGAGACCACAAGGGATGAACTTGTGAACTACAGTGTGTTTTTTTTGGAAGGAAAAAGGGAGGTACATTGAATGGTAATTCAAACTTTTGTCAAATTTTTCATGAAATATATTATTATCGTCATATTATTGCTCTTGTCGATTTGCTCCGTGTGATTCTTTCATTTCAAAGCTCATTACAGAGACAACAATTAAGTCAAAATATTATTTTCATGTGGAAATGTATGTCATACTCATAAATATTTCATTCAGTATGCATATTATAAACTTAAACAAACACATGGTTGAACCACAAGATAAAACCGAATACATAGAAAGAAAACCAAAAATAAATCTTCTCCTATCACAAAACATAGTGAAATTCTTCAAGTCGGCCATTTTAAATACATAATGAATCAATATTTAGAATTTTCTCATAATTTAATACAAATACGCATGACGACGTTTCGAAGTACTACTTCTTCATCAAATGCTGAATTAATACTAGGTGTAATTTTACAATCTCAAAACTTATACAAAAATTACACCTAGTATTAATTCAGCATTTGATAAAGAAGTAGTACTTCGAAACGTCGTCATGCGTATTTGTATTAAATTATGAGAAAAATTCCAAATATTGTTTCTTCTTCTTCTAGCTTTATTTTAGGCGAAAGCCGCCTGTTTATTCTTCGGTCGTTTGTCTGTTACGGAACGTTCAAGTTGTCACTCCATCTTTTCCGTGGTCGTCCCACGCTTCTGCGCCCCAGTGGAGATCTATCACGGGCGATTCTCACTATTCTTCTTTCGTCCATTCTGTTTATATGGTCATTCCACTCCTGTTTTCTGTTCATTACCCAGTCATTAATGCTGTCCACCTTGCACATGTTTCTAACATTTTCACTCCTTTCTCCGTTGAGAAGTATTTTCCCGGTTATCCTGCGAAGCACTTTCATTTCGGTTGTCTCCAGTAGTCGCCTGGTTTTCGTTGTTTCTGGTCTAGTTTCTGCAGTATATGTCATAATGGGCCTAACAGTTGCTTTATAGATTCGTGCCTTGGCTTCAATTCCGATATGCTTATTGCGCCATATTGTGTCATTCAGACATCCTGCTATTCTTGCTGCTTTTGTTGCCTGCTCCCTTACCTCTGCCTCGACATCACCATAACCCGAAATCTCTATGCCGAGGTATTTAAATTTCATTTCCTGCTGGATAGATTTACCATCAACCTCAAGCTTGCATCTCAATGGTGTTTTTGATGTAATCATGCACTTTGTTTTAGAAGCAGAGATTATCATATTAAACGATTTGGCTGTACGGTTGAAATGGTGTAGGAGGCGCTGTAAATCGTCTTCATTTTCTGCAATCAGCACTGCGTCATCGGCGTAACACAGAATGGATATCTCTTTGTATTGTTTCATTATGGATATTAATTTTCTCCAAATATCGGCATCATCAATCATCATTTTAAATACCTCGGGTATTCAAATACAGTCCTCAGGTTCGAACCCAATCGCTAATGAACAGAGAATTACCAAGCTCCAAAGGGCCTACAAGCTAAAATGGGCGTACTATAACAAAAAATGAATTTCGAGAGGCGCCAAATTGAGGCATTATAACACAACGATTCATCCAGAAGCAATCTTCGCATCTGAAACTATGGTTATTGACAGTCATTCTAGAAAAAGAGAAATAGAAAAACAAGAACGGAAAATTCTTAGAAGGATTAATGGGTCTATCCACAAAAACGGTATGTGGATAAAAAGACCTCAAAATGAACTTTATCCAAAGACCAATACGATAACGGAAGAAATCAGAAAACGACGAGCAAAGTTCTATGCACATGTCTACAGGATAAAACAGTCTAGAATACCGAATAAACTACTCGATATAATTATAAAGAGTAAATTCGCAACGGAGTGGCTAAAAGAGGTCGAAAAAGATCTACAACAGATCAATATAAAAAATGTCGAAGATCGCACTGAGTGTCACTATGAAATCGCACATGTGAAGTTTGAGAAAAATGAAATCGCGAACCTTGAATGAAATGGAGAGATAAACGGAAAAAAACATTCAGAGAGAATGAAGCGTTTTTGGGACCAAAAGATGAAACAAAAGTCTAATTATTGCAAATTCAAGTTCAATCGCTCTCCTCATTAGGAACAATCGTTATAATAATAATATTATATACTTTCTTCATGTTCCCCATTAAATTCAACAATAACAACACTTGTCGTTTGTTGTATGATTCTAGAATCGAATATTTCTCCATATAGTCCAATAATGCAGCTAATAGAGGATATTTAAACTCTTTCACATCTTCTGATTCTTATGACATTCAATTTATAGCTGTGTATATGGAAAAATAAGTGTGGCACCCAGAAATATTAATATTAGGCATTAAAAATATGATGGTCGAAAAAGTTTGAGGACCACTGAGCTGCAGTTTGAGAAAAGCTAAATTAGCATCACGATTCCTTCGTCCACCTCCGTTTTGCCGAATCACGTTTCCATGTAAGCTACTGTTCAATGCAAAATCACACGTATCGAAGTCACATAACCACTAATTCGTTCGCATCAATTCCACAGGCACGGCCTGAAATTCGCGAATGATAATCTGGACATTTCAAGAGAATTTGCTGCAAATAACTAATCGAGGTAATACACCGTTGAACCCCACATTTTAATGCTTCGAATTATCGTGGTATTTTTCGAATACTCGTGAACTGAATTTGTATTTAGCTTGTCTATTTACCGAAATCATTTCACTCTAAATTCAACCACTTTCCAATTTCTAATTGAAATGTTGATTTCAATTAGAAGTTTGAGTTACAACTTCCAGCTAGAGTCAGCTCAAAGGAAAACACTTTTAGTTTCATGACTGAGATTGAAAATGAGCTCACGCTCGAAACATGTTGACATTTGATATTGTTAAATAAAATCGTGAAACATTAATCCAAATATTTGATTTAATTAATACTTCCAGTTTCAAATGTATGACTTCTTGAAAGAGTTAGTAATCTCACGCTCTCATTTGAACTTCGTTGTATGAAATCAACTCATTGAAATATTATAGGAAGAAATTGGGAACATAACCCATTCCCAGTTGGTTCATATTTCCAGTTGGTTTACATCGAAAATTATTAGAGATTGTAGTGGTGATCTTGAAGCTTTTAATACCTATAAGACGCTAAGAAGCATTACAAAACGGGATATTGCTTTGTCACGCTCGAAATATATGAGTTCTCTTGAAATGAACCTTAAAAAGGCTCCTTCGAAATTCTGGGCCTATGTAAATAATTTACGAAATTAATGAGATTGAATTCTCGCTTAACTCTTGGTGAAACATAATTGAATATTAAAATAAATTAAACTCTTGTCTTAATGTTTCACGATTTATTTAACAATATGTATAGTCAACATGTTTCGAGCGTTAGCTCATTCTCAAGACTCTAGTCTTGAGAATGAGCTTGATAATTTCAACGTATGGGAAAAGTATGCGTACCAACATAACGAAAAATTTCGATAATCGAATGTGCACATTCCGCGAAAATTCAAGATTCAGTTATACTTTTGAAAAGATCACGTAGATATTTTGTAACGAGTCACATTTATTGTAGCATGTTCAACGTATATTGTGTTTGTTATAATAAGGCAACAAAACTTTGAGTACATCCTTCTCGTAATCAAAATATTTTCTTGTACATAACTTCGTACCGTAAACACACCTTTAATAATATTTCTCGTATTTTGAGTCCAACTTTAGGAGATTTGACAAAATGTTTCCTCCTTGTTTGCAATTGAATGTGCGTTTTATCTGCTATAAATGGTGTTTCTATCATTATTTGTCTTTTTACTATTAATATTCTCCAATCAACATGAAACGCATACATGAGTACACATTGGTCTGGAAAAATGTGAAAATTTTTTTCGTTCAAACTGAATTATTAATCTATAATTCATTTATGCATACTCATGTAGTCTTCCAATTTATCACATTGTTGAATTTACGAATTAGTGTAGGACGGACACGTGACAATTCGAGTGAGACCAACCGCAGCATGCTCTTCTTGGATAATTGGATTATTTAGACTAGCCTGATTGTAAAATCCGATTGTTTTGATAGAGGTTCATTGTTTGAATAATTCGAACAGAGAAAATTAGATTTCGTGGTTTATTTTCATACAAGTTTTCGTAGAACTAATAAAAACTGACGATGTGGAGGAATTTTTCATCGATTTTGCTTTAGCTTAGATAACAATCTTCAATTTAAAGCAAGCTACCATATTGTGAGTAAGTATAACAATTTTCCGTCAAAGCAAGTTGTTTTGTCAGAATTTCTATATCTTCTTCTTCTATTGAATTTGTTTCGACTTCAACAGTAGATTGGGAGTTGGCCCAAATGCAAATTGTTCATTCATTTCATTATTTTAAGTGTTTCATAAAAGAACAATGCATGTTGAAATTTCGAGAAGAGCAAAAAGTTTGTGAGCTAGCTCTGTTTCCACAAATATTTAAAAACATCCAAACAATTGCTATTATATCGATCAATTCTTTTATTGTATTTCACAGTTATTTATTTTTTTATTTAGAGATCATTGTCTTTTACCTCAATAAGTTGCAACTAAACTTGAACAAATGCCATCATATTCTTTTATCCAAAAGTAAAAATCCTATGTCTTCCAGTTTGAAATTGTCAGGTCAAGTTTGACTGAAGTCAGTTCATTGAATGATTTGGGTGTTGAGCTTGATAAGAAACTAACCTTTGAATTGCATGTTACGAATGACTAGGCCTTTTGGTCGACTTGAGTCTGTTATTGCTTTGTATAATTTTATTGTGAGATCCAAGTTAGAGTACGCGTCGGTCGTCTGGAATTATGATAAATACAGGAATAGATTAGAAAATATGAGAGTAACCAGAAATTTTATAGGTTGGAATGTTTGAATTTGAGACGTGAGTACTTTGGTATATGTCTCTCCTACAAATTGCTTGATGGCTTAAGGCCAACTTACTCCATATTTTTCAATATATTTTATTTATAGTACAAAACATGTTGAGTAATCTGTAATAATTGAGTAAGTTGAATAATTAAAAATTGACAGTTCAAAGTATGTAGATTTTTTGTATAATCTTCAGCTAAATAAATAATATTATTTATGGAGTTATCCTTTCATGATGATCGAAAACTTTTCGATGAGATGTATGAAAAATTTCTAGTTATAAGATATACATATTAGATATAACTTAATTTATAGGTAATCAATAACATTTGTAATATGTGCTTTTCTACTACAGGACAGTTTTAAACTGTCTGTTGAGTGAGCCTTTGTAAGTAAAAAATTTCAAAAAATTAAAAAATAAAAAAATTTATCGTTCCAAATGTTGCCAATATCAATTTCACTTTGCCGATTTTAGAATCACAATATGATTCGTGTAAATAAATGGAATAGAACGTTTTTTCAAGAATTTTAACTAAAAGTTAATGATGAACAGACAGAAGAGTATTATCTACCTCCAATCGAACATATCTGCACAGAAAATTATAGACATTTATCAAAAGTCAATCAGAGAATAGAGTGCTCTTCAAATTGATCTCATAATTCCTGGATATCCAATTTGAGAAGAGTCTATCTAATCTCTCAAGTGAAACGTGATCTGATACTGGATTACTTCTTCGAGTAACTCGTTTAAGTTCGGTCTTCACCTAAATCCAATAAATTGATGTATTTAATATCTATCGATTCGTTTTATAACACTTTTTTCAATATTTTGGATTTTATCGAACAAAAGAAAACGTATAATTCGGTCTACTTACCAAATCTCAAGAATTTACATAATTTTATATCGTGAGGATGTGTTTATTGTGTATATATTCCACCGGAACGTATGTCAAGTGAGTTGATGAATTTTGTTCAGAAAAAACGACCTGCGAAATCATCAATAAAAAATTGAAAAACTTTTGGAGTGGCTAAAAGAGGTCCAAAAGGACCCACAACAGATCAATATAAAAAATCTCGATGATCGCACTGAATGTCGCTATAAAATCGCACATGTAAAGTTTGAGCAAAAATCAGATCGTCAATCTGGAGTAAAGTGGACGAATGAACGGAAGAAAGAGCAATCATAGAGGATGAAGCGTTTTTGGGAGACAAAAAAGATGAATCAAAATTCCTAATGATTGCGAATTCAAGTTCAGTTCTCTCCTCATGGGGAACAATCGTAATAAAAATATATATATATATATATATATATATATATATATATATATATATATATATATATATATATAGTAAGAGTGAACCAAAACTTCTGATACTGATAAAAAATTGATTATTTCCTAGGAAGTTGATTCAAAATTCACTTCTGATGAAATAATCATCAGTATGCCAAATCGTATAGGACACTAACATAAATACTGTTGTGATAGACAAACGGATTATTGTGGTTTCTCCTACTTCTAACTATCCCAGAATCTGAAAATCTCAAATATACAACTTGAAGGAATTTTTATCTTTGATCTCCCCTCGTACATCACATTTTGAAATTTATTGTTGAACAAATGAAACATCTCGTTAGTAGAGCCTGAATAAAAATTCAGGTTAATAAATCTTAGGAAGCAGAAGAACATAAATTTCCTTCCTTTCCTGAAAGTTGACTCAAATAATTTTTCTGCATCATTTCTCTTTCAGGTTTTCAAAAGAATATAATATATTTTTTGTTGGCACAGTAGGGAAAGTATAGACAAAATTGTAGTTCTAATATTTTCGAATTATTTCCAGGAAAAGATTAAAAAATCTGTCATGAAAAATTATTATTTCAGACCACTGTACCCAAATTCATCGGAGCAGGTCGTTAAAGAGTATTATAAAGCCGTAATTTTTTTTCAGAAAAACCATGTTTATTTCATTTTATGGCGTCGTAAATTCTAATGGTTAAATGAGGATCTCTATTAGTTCCCTTATTTACACGAAAACCTAAAGAGAATACGAATTACAGCGTTTCCTAACTCTGTTCTTTTTTATGACAAATTTATAGTTCTTTTGAAATTATTACTGCAATAAGTGGAAAGTTCTGCAATTGGAGACTGCAAAGATAACCCAAGCTGAAAGAATCTATTATTAGTTTAATTTTCACGAAGAAATCTTATTCTTCATAGTCAGACGGAATACCTAGTATGAAATTTGACGCTCTATAGGCGTAATCCAAACGAATTTTTGCGTCGATTCATATTTGTTGATGAGACTTGATTTCACCATTACACTCCTGAAAATAAAGAACAGTCAAAACAGTGGGGTGAAAAAGGTAAAGCAACTCGAAAGAAGGCAAAAACAATTTTATCGGCACACAAGGTTATGACTACTGTTTTTTGGGATGCTAGTGGAATTATATAAGGGTAAGACTATCACTGGTCAATACTACGCAGACTTATCGCAACGTTTGAAGGACGAATTGCAAATGAAACGACCTCATTTGGCGAAGAAAAAATTTTGTTTCGTCACGATATTGCATCAGCGCATTCGTCGATCTTTGCCATGTCCAAAATCCACGAATTGAAGTTTGAATGGATTCCGCATCCTCCCTACTCTCCAGACTTAGCATTCAGCGACTATTACCTGTTGCCTAACCTATTATGAGAATTGTTTCACTGTTGATGGAGATAATGTTGAATAATGAAGCAAAACAATTTTTAAACATCGTTTTTCTTGGTCAAGTCGGAAGCTTTTAACCTTACCTTCGTATGTTATTTAAATATTGCTTCCCTGAAATACTCGAATTTGTGCGCTAGAAAAATATGATAGATAGATACTTATCGATGCAATTCGAAATGGTTACATTTTCAGCCCAGGTTATGCATATGGAAATTTCAAATAGTATATCACGATATATCATAACACAATTCAAAAACGAAAACAGTTGAAATTATAAGAACGAAAAAAAAAGAAGTCAATAATAAAAAAGGTTAAATCTGTGAAAAATTGAAAAGGTATTTCGTGATAAAAACTTTTCAATATCTTCGAAAATATCTTCCTCAAATAGTTCATCCTTTGGAGTTCACCAGAACCACCCTGAAGTCGATATCTTCTAACATTTCTGAATCCTATCAGGAAAGAGTTTTTCTTGTATGGACACGTGTTGCAGGTGCTCCACAACTTTTGGTGAAAATTTTGCAATTAGAGGAAATATTGTATGGGAAATTGTAGAGGATAGTAGGGGATATTGTAGAGGAAATATTAGAGGAAATTTTGAATACCGCCAACGAGGAAATGAAGCTTAATTTGTTAGAATCACTTCAAATTAATAAATACAAATATTCTGGCAACCTTTTGAACAGCCAAATCGATCATATCTCAAGCCCCCTTCTCAATTTTTTCAAAATTAATTAGTTTACTATATAGTAGTTCAGTATGAATTGATCCCTTCTACCTGTTATCTACCAGTTTTCTCTGTATTCATAATGTAAGTTAATATATTGTATGTATTCGAGAAATTGTCATTAGTCTGCACGTAGCATTTGAAAAAGGTGAATCTCATCGAAACGTACGTCATGCAGTATTCTTTTTAATATATGTGTATATCAGTTTAACAATTGTTTTATTATGGAAATATTGTACTCATAATGAAACAATATTTAGAACTTTCTCATAATTTAATACAAAATACGCATGACGACGTCGAGCGTATTTGTATTGAATTCTGAGAAAATTCTAAATATTGTTTCATTATGGATATTAATTTTCTCCAAGTATCAGCCTCATCAATCATCAATTGTACTTGATTGAAGTACGAGAATCATAGTTGTTGACAAGATCTTCACCTATAAGAGATATTGAAACTTGGAAGTTTGTCACTATAGTCAAGCTTTATCATAATTATTCACTTTAAGTTGCAGTTCCCCTTGTTCTATCACAATTTTCCGATCAGTATCCTATCAACTATTTTCATCTCTACAAGTAATAGATAAAATCGAACCATCCTTGTATCTCATTCGGGTTATAAAATTAAACAATATTCAAAAAACGATATTTCATTGAAACCCTAATGAATTCATAATGAACCACACTATCTTGGACCTTGTTGTTGAATCGGTGGGTTTTACAGGTAGTTTTTTAAAATAGATGAAAAGCTATTACAAAAATAGAACTCAGGTTGAAAAAATTGAAAACTCTAGGTCCAGGGCGGTTCTGATTACGTCAGGTGTTCCACAAGGAAGTCATCTCGGTCCTTTTTTATATTCTCTCTTTATTATGATATCACTTTGGTTGTTAAGCATTCTGAGGTTTTGATGTTTGCCGATGATTTGATAATCTATAAGTTCATATCTTCAGTTGGTGATGCTGCTGATCTTCAATCCGTCTTGCTAGCTGTAGTGGGATGGCTTTCGAAACTTCAGCTGAATGTCAATTTTGTTAAATGTAGATGTATTACCTTCCATAGAACCAATGATCCAATATTGTATCCGTATTCAATTGGTGGTGCAAGGCTTGAGCGTACTAATCTCATTAATGATCTTGGAATAAACTTGGACTATCAACTCGAGTTCAAGGAACATATTAGAACAATTACCAACCGTGCATTGAGAATGATTGGTTTCATTCGTCGAAACTCTTCTGAATTTTCTGACGAATTAAATATAAAATTAGTTTATTTTACTTTTTGACGACCTATTGTTGAATATGGTCAATTATTTGGTCACCACATTATAAAGTGGACTCGAAGTATATTGAACGAGTGCAGAATAAATTTCTTTTATATATATCTTCCAAGAGGTCAATACCTCGTATAAATTTTTCGGCATCTTTTATTCGCACTCAATTAGATATACAAACCTTAGCTTCAAGAAGAATTATATTTGATATGTTTTTTTTGTTCAAATGTTTGAATAATTTTATAGACTCTATTGAATTGCTTGGTCAAGTTGGCTTTCACGTTCCTTTCATCAGAAGGACTAGAACTGACAATGTAACTCCAGAACTCCAGCTGTCATACTAATTATTTGAACAATGCACCAATTAATAGAATGTTATACTATGGTAATCGATATGTAAATGCTGACCTATGTTTTTGTACATCACTTAGACAGTTTCGCTGTATAATTAAGAACTTACTCAACTAAATTTGGGTATTATGTGTATTTTCTCATTTTTTGTGAATGGGTTTTCCGTATTTAAATACATAAATAAATAAATAATGAATGCCGGCAAAGAGCCCCATCAAAACCAAAAATAAATACAGAGAAATCTTCACAACATTTTAAAAAAAACTTAATTTCAACTTAATTTTCCAGATGGTACGTAAATAGGTCAAGAAGCTTTTATTTTACAATGATCCATTGTGTGTGGATAAGTCCTGGAAATATCGAACTCGTTTCAGTAAAATCCAAGAAGTTTTGTTGTTTTTTGTTCCTAACTCATTATATCAAACTGATTCTTAAAATTGAAACGATTGCTGCTCTAATTTCCAAGAATTTTCCGGCATTATACGATATAAACCCCGTAAAACTTTCGTTACGAGTGATCCTCAGTTTCTCCCCTTATAAATAGGAAAAATTCAGCAGTAAAAAGGCGATATAGTCGGAAAGAATGGAAAAGAGAACGAAATCAGAAATGCCTGAGGGGCCTAACCTAGTTTATTTCAGTCTGATGTTTACGAAATATGATATTTTCTATCATGACTTATGATATTTGGAATAGTTTCCAAGGAAACCATAAGAATATTTTATGGAAGTGACACACAACTTCAATAAACGAAAAACAAGCCTCGTTTATTAACAAATTGTGAAAACACTCTGTGGCAAAATAAATATAAGCTCTCAGGGTTGGTTTTCTAATTGTTGTTTTGCTATTTTTCACAATTCAGTTTCCAGTTTACTCAAAAATTCAACATGTAGAAAACTGGTGAGGGTAAGGTAACATAAACAGCAAGGAGAGTAAACAGAAAAGATGGATAAAGCTTATACGTACTGGAGGTTTGAAAATTTTATCAACTGGGCTTGCTTGAAAACGCTAGTGAAAAGGTCAAATTTGTGAGGTTATATAATCTGTCACTGTCAAATCTGATTGAAGTGTAAAATCAAAAATTGCTTCAACCATTAATTTAATGATCTAAACCGGAATGTTCTTGAACTCAATGAATACGAACATCATCAAAATGAGTGTTATATTAGTGCTATCATTTCATGTAAATAAATTTTGAAAAGAACGATTCAATGTGGCCGTGAGGAAGATAACTCTAGATACATCTTTCTCGACATTTGAATGATGATAACCAAATAACTATAGAAGTTTATTTTATTGCTACTGTTCGAAATGTTGGTTATTATGATGGATATAATGGAACTATATGATGAAATTAGATCACAAAACATCTATGTTCAACTTCAGCTCGCGCTGGACCACGTTGTAGTTGGTGTGAGGACAATTATTCGAGTTTAAATGTGTCAAAGTGTAATGTTGTTTCTTTCACAACGAAGAGAAAATTGACTGCGATTACAGCATCGATGGTCAGGTTCTTCTCGTTCTGATAAGGTGAGAGATCTTGGTGTAGTCTTCGACCAGAAGCTTTCCTTTGTCCCACACATCACCCAACTTATTTCATTTGATGCAAAAATATATGGATTCGTTATACGCAATGGCAAATATTTTAATAATCCCTCAACATTCATAGGACTATTTAATACTCTAATCCGTAGCAAGTTGGAGTATGGCAGCATGATCTGGCATCCCATTTACACTTGCCATCAACCCAATCTTGAGGCTACTCAGAGAAGGTTCTTGAAATTCTTAGTTTGGAGGGAAGATAAAGTTTATCCTCAGAGAGGAGTCAATCATAACGAATTATTGAGTCGATTAAGTTCAATCTCATTGCAGAGCAGGAGAGAAACTTTATCACTTCAATTTTTGTACTGCACAATAGTAGTCATTGTCCTCCTCTCTTGTCCGCTTTGAAATTTCGTGTTCCTAGGCAAAATTCTCGTAATACAGAATTATTCCACCTAGAAACTCTGAGGACCAACTCCCTAATAAAATCCCCCATTTGTTTTATGGAGTCTACATTCAATAGAGTTGCCAATAATTGTGACATTCGTTTGGAGTCCATAGAATTTATTATCAGGAGTTATGTTAACAAAAGAAATTGATTAAAATGAATTGATTTCGATTGAGTTCTATGTAATATTTCATTGAATGCTATAATGTTGTTATAAGTTACTATTTTTTCAGATTAGATTGAGTTCTTTGTTATATCTTTTTCATTCTAATTATTCAGTTGTTTTCATCATTGTTATTATCTTCTATAATTGGGTGTTATACCTGTTGAGAATAAAGAACTTATTATCAATATCATTATTTTTATTATTATTTTTATTATTATTATTATTATTATTATTATTATTATTATTATTTTTATTTTTATTATTATTATTATTAAAACTGAAAAGGAATTACAGGCCTCAAGAGATGCCTAAAAGTTTCACAGTTTGAAGATAGATTTCTAAGACTAACGACTATAAGTCGTAAACAGAATTGAAAAAAGGTAAATTCTTCGAATTTTATTCGATAACTTGAGTTTCGAAAATTTCTTCAAATACAGTCTAAGATCTTGGGGTTTATTAAATCAGTTATCGAACTGAATTGATATCTTGGCAGCATGATTTGTAACTAATCACATTGTAGATAGGTATTTACCAATTGTCAAAATCCTCCTACGGTCGGATCCAGAATAATCTGTCTCTTATGAAGACGAAATGGACTAACCTAATACGATTTGAAGCTCAGGGAATAATCTCAATCTGTATCGATCGAATATCGAGATTAAATTATTATTTGGGAGATTCCAAATTTTATATGCAATATAATACAAACTTTATGATTGAGTATTTGAAATTTCTAAATAAATTACTAATAGATCGAGATTTTGTTATTCTTTGTATTGCCTACATTTGATGAATTATAGGACACCATAATAAAAGCAAAAATGTTTGTGAATTTTGAGAAATCCAGGTATTAGACGCTCTTCAAGATATCGAAATAAATAGATAACCTAGAAAGTTGTTCATCTCAAATTATATTCTAGAGAATAGCATCAACAACAATAAACAGAATAATCAATGAATCGACGAAAGAACAATAACAACTTTGTCTTCTTGAAATGAGGGAACAAATAAACAATTATTCCATTTCTTCAACTACAAATATGTATTCGAAAAGATCAACGAAAATTGTTGATTGATGAGGCCGATATTTGGATAAAATTAATATCCATAATGAAACAATATTTTGAATTTTCTCATAATTTAATACAATTACGCCTGACGACGTTTCGAAATACTACTTCTTCATAAAATGCTGAATTAATACTGATTGTTAATTCAGCATTAATTAATGATTTATAACTCATTAATAATTAATTCAATAATTAACAATTAATTAAAATAAATGAAGAGTACTTCGAAACATCGTCATGCGTATTTGTAATAAATTATGAGAAAATTCTAAATATTTTTTCGTTATAGATCAACGAAAAGTTTATGAGAATAAATAAGGTTAAATTGTTTTTATTAACAGAAAAACTTTATAAAAGAAAGCTAGATGAATGAAAACAAATATAACAAGGCAATTAGCTTTTTTGCTCAAGAAGTTTCAATCAACTGAAAGCATATAATTAACGTTGAATCTAAAATCAATTCAAGTGGAAGAGGGCCTCTGTACTCTTTCCATAGCGATATACAAAGTTCACTGAATTGAGGTAACGTCATTATTGTTACTCGCTCCAATGCTTTAATGAAATTTAAAATTGTCTACTTACCTTTCCGCTCTCCATAGGGAACGCTTCATTTTAAATTTTACGATATAACCAACATTTATTACATTTCAGCTTCAAAACCTGATACGATACACGAAAAAAATTATTGGACATTATTTTACGAATATCTCATAATTTCGGTATATCTATGTAAGTAAATTTATTTACAACAGCTAATAAACTTCACAAAAGAGAAATTTCATATACAAATATCAAACAACATATTGCAGCCTCAAATATTATTTTTCACAAAAGGACACAATAATTTTTTGAAATCATTTTGATTCTCACATAATCTTAGTCGCTAATCTAGACTATTAAATAAAATTATTCCTTTCTCACATATTTAGGCGTTTATATATATACTCCACTTATCAATATAGAAATCGTTTCGTTCCCTAGACCTTGTTTGATAACCATGTACATCTCCGACGTATTTTACACGGTCAACGATATAGTTAGGGACCTTGACATATTTTTTTCATAATTAAAGTCTGAAGTTTTATATACTATATGATACCTAATTTTCAAACAACTTGTATTTCTAACATAAGTGGTACAGGTGCGTACCTATATATGCACTTCAATATAATTCTAAATGCACTATTTTGGAGCTTTTGCAACTTTTGAATATCATTTTGAGGCGAGGTGTATAATACAGTTGAACAAAAGTTTATATGTGGTAATATTATCGACTTATACTATATCAACTTTGTAAAGGCCCTAGCATAATTACTTGTTCTAGCTAAAAAATTCACTTTTCTTCAAATTTCACTCATAACATACCTGAAATGATCTTCAAAACTCAAATTTTCATCGATAATAACACCTAACATTGAAAATAACACCTTGTATTGATAATAATTTCAAAATTTGTTCATCTATGTTAGTAGATAAAGAATGGGACAGAGTGACCTTGACCTTGAAAAGTGGGCGTGGTGGGGGTAATAAACGGAGTCGACCTTGAATCAGTGTTGAGCAGTGGGGAGTAATGGGTGGGGTTAATGGTAGGGATTGACCTTGAATTCGATTGGTCAGGTACGGCCATGAGAATTTCCGGCCTCACCAATCGTATATATTTCATCGAATCAATACTGAGTAACTCATTTAAACAAAGTGCTCACCACTGATTCCAGGTCGACTTTGCCTATTCCCCTCACCACTCCCACTATTCAAGGTCAAGGTCATTCGGTACGGTACACCACCATTCTTTATCTACTTATGTAGTTCAAACCTCCTCTTAACATAAACAAGAAAAGTTTAGCAAGATCTAGGCAGTTTTGCTAATTTAATAGATTGTTTTCTCTACGGAAGAGTTTGTAAGAGTCTTTTTTCAATTCCTAAATGACATTTCGAAAAAAAATTGTAACATAGTTCTATGTATATATTTTATTTTTTGTATGGAAGGCCTTAGGGTAAAAATCTACAATGAATGTCTACGATATTCATCAAATCATCATCTTAGTTTACAACATTCATGTAAAGGAGAAAAAATCAAAATTCAGTGATGAGATAACTCCAGTTTTTCAACAGTATATTACAGTATTATACAAATTGATAAGTATCAACATATTGAAAAATAATATAGTAATGAAATAAATAACTTTGTGTCACAATATTTCGAGCAGTAAGCTTATTATCATTGTTTTTCTGTATTATTTTCGACTAAAAATAATTAACACCACAAGTTCGTGTTAGAAATATTTGAATAACCAATTTCCCAATTTGTTTCAACATTTTCCAATACTTTCTATGTTTTCAATTCTATTATGAAAATGGCCTCAACGCCCAAAATTAATTATTGGGAAACTTGTTCAAGTAGAGATAACTCAGTATGAATTTCATTCGATTCAATGAGGATATTTTTAGTTGAATCAAATATTTTTCTTTACCAAACAACTATCACATAATAAATAGCATACGCACTAGGAATGCTACTGAACAATGTATTTTCATTGATTATTCGTTTTTTTTTGTCCTAGTGAATTATTGATTCATTTTAATATAAATACTTGCATTTCAACACAAAAATTGAGGTCAAAATTGAAAAAAAAAGATAATTCAAATATAATAATATGAACAAATCTGAAAGGGTGCTCGAAATGACAGAAACATAATAGAATTGAAAACTACCAAATCAACAATTTCTTTCTCTCTAGGATATGATGTGATTCATCATAATTTCTTCTGAGGTAGCTCCTCCGGACGATATTAGAATTTATGAGAGCGTGTCATCTAGGTATGATTGTTTGAGGCTACAAAATGACCTGAATGATATCAGCCTGTGGTGTAATAATAATTGTTTACACTGGAATGTCATGAAATGTATTGTGGTGAATTTTACTAGGAAGAGAAATGCAATATCCATTGATTACAACATTGAAGGTGTTAATCTGACTCGACTTCAGGAGGTTAAGGATCAAGGCCTAGTATTTGATCAAAAATTCTCATTCATACTTCATATCAACCAATTAATTTTATCATATAGCAAAGTTTATGGTTTCTTCGTTCACAATGCTAGATTTTTTTCGAGTTCCTCAACACTTGTCCATTTATTTAAAGCCCTAGTGAGAAGCAAACTTGAGTATGGCTGTCTTGTTTGGCGACCAATATATAATTGTCACATAAACCGCCTGGAGGCACTGCAGAGGAAGTTCTTGAAATGGCTGTCATTTCGAGAGGATGGTTTATATCCACCTAGGAGTTGTGATCACGCTTGTTTGCTATCGAGGTTTGACACTAGGAGCCTCCACACCAAGAGAACTTTGAATGCATTGAAATTTTTTTCGAATTGCTCAATGAAATCTCGACTGTCCTGAGCTTCTGGGTAAACTTAATTTCTTCGTTACTCCGGGTGTACTAGAATAAGCCAGATATCTTACTCAAAAACCTACAGAACCAATCTTCTGTCACAATCGCCGTTCAGCTTTGCATGTTCTATTGCAAACCAGGTATCAAGCTGCTGTGATTTGCACTGATACTCACTTATTTCTAACATAAGTGTGTATTTAAATCTTAACAGCGAGGTATCTTGATTTCTTCCGAATGGATTTCTGACTGATTCATTTTGTTGAGTATTATAATATATATAATAGTATAATGCAACATTTAGATATTGACATTATAGATTATTATATTTGTTAATGTTTTATTTGTTATAATTATTTCTAAATATTGTATATCTATGTTGTTATTGATATTTTTAGTAACCATATTTATTCATTATGTATTATCTTCAGTATATGAGTGAAAGTCTAAATTGATATTTCATATTGAAATTCTGAAAAAATAGACGGAATAAGGTGAAAAGTAATTCACTTCTGTCTGAATGGAAGCAGATTGGATTTCTTACGAAGCAAACCATCACAGAATTTTCACGAAGATATTTCGATTTCACAGAAAACATTTTCATCAAAATTCAGTGATTTTACTCACATTTGTGTGCCAAACATAACAGGCATATTTATGCTCCCATCCAAGGAAGTCTATGACTATCAATCAATCACAGATGACTTGTCTGAACCATCGACGACTTACTCGCTTAGACCGTGACTTTGTCACTGAATAACATCGATATTCCAGTATAGTAATTCCTATGAAACCAAATAGTGGCTTTCAGGATATGTCAAAAACTTTCCGTGTATTATAGATATTCGAAGGGTGATCAAATTCTCAGATCTTACGTCATTTTGTAAGGGAATATGTACGAATTTCCAATTTTAAATATCTTACAAACAAAATATAAGGTTATGATATGTTATGTTATGTTATAAAATTTCATATAATTCACGAAATCATATCAGTCTTCTCTATTTTTTGAAATTTGAGGTATTTTTTGATCAATATCAACTCTGATATTCCGTGATGAAGAATAGTTATATTTTTGAACGTAAAATATTGAAGATTTTTGTAAAATAGTGGCAAAATTAACTTCACATATGAAAGATTTATGTTTCGAGAATTGACGTCAAAATTTATTTCCTTTTATTTGGAAAACGGAAAAATTCATCTTTTGGTTGCGAAAAAATTCTATTAAATGTTTAGATTCATTGTTAGTTGAACTCTATACATATAGGTTACAATTTAAAAATGATAAGGAAATTATGAAACAACGTAAAAAAATCGGAGAAAATGCACAGTTATTCTGAACACTAATTTCTTCAAATCCGGAATTTTTTTCAGGAAAGTTGTTTCAGATAACAAAAAGATTCAGCCTGATTCTCCTGATTGAATTTTTTATTCATTCTTCAGACACCGCCTGGAGAATTTAACGCATTAGTTATTCGAAAATGAAGTTTTCTGCAAGTGCATAATAGTGCTACATTGACGCCTCCAACAGATGGCACTTCTGTATACACATTTCCACTTCGTATCTTGCAGTATTAAGTATCGCGGCAGAGCGTTCAAGGTTTCAACTTATGATATATGAACAAACAGTACTGATTAGACTTTGATATGTTTTTTTTTTTTTGGAATTCAAAATGAGTTATATTCATTAAAAGTTGGAAGTATGTCAGCTAGTGAATGTAATAGGAATCAAACCTGAAATGACTGGAAAATAAATGTTAATTATAACGTATATATGGAGATTTTTGATAAAAAAGCCTTTCTGAATAATTTTAATGTGAATCCTTGAATATTTAGTGGGACTTTATAATTTTCATCGTCTAATTTTGAAGAGAATATCTGGAAATAATTGAATAATGCAAATTATTATCGGAACTTCGTCGATCGTAAATAATTTCTCAGAATAACCATTATGAAATATTCCCATAGTATCCTGAAAATCACACGTCGAAATGGAATCGCGAAGCATAGTTCACTGTAATATATTCAAATATTATTATTGGTTCTGAACTGAAATATTAATGCCTTAATGGTTTCTGAAATAATTTACAGCCAAGGCGGCAATTATGCAGACAATTTATAACCCCAAACTATACCCATAATAATGAGTTTATTTCAATTTCAAATTATAAAATATTGCCTGGCGTTAGCAACCCAATTATTTTTAACTGGAATGTCACACGGTATACTATCTGAGGAACGAATAATCAATGTACGAAACCTTGATAATAATGATGGGAAAAGTAGTAGCGATATTGGTATTTGCTTAAGATTTTTAACCATTTGAAATATGAGTATTTTGTGAATATGTATTTAATATTGACTATTTTTCTCTTCAAATTAGTCTCTTGGCTTTTTTATGGTCAAAGTAGTTGGATTTGCTCATATTTATTGTTATCGTTCTAATCATAGTCTACTAGAGAATGTAATCTAAAATTCCCAAAGATTGCAACATCCCTCAAGGAATACTGAATTAACCGCCAGGAGCAACTCGACGAAGAGGCTAACTGAGATTACTATGAGAAGATAGAATCAATGAGGGTGTTAAAGAAATAGAAAAATCAAATTGGCTCTTAACATAACCGAATGGCGATAAATACTTAAGGAAGAATGGCCCACCTAAGGCCGTACACTTTATGCTCATGAAAGACTCATAAAATAGAAATAATGAATATTGAAAAAAAGATTAATTGACTAACAAATGAAGACTTTGATTCTTAGTGAGTTATATGAATTAGGATGATTAACTTTGAATTTATCGAGGATGGAAAAATTTTCTTCAAACTAATGATCATACCTTTTGATGTATTTTATGAATTGAATTTCAATCGATTGAAATTTTCCTAAAGTTTATAGTCACTTTGGATCTGAATAGGAATTACTAATCTACCTTCATTCTAATATGTAAAGATCTTTGAAGAAGAAAATAGCCATGACGAATATCTTGGCGTTAAATATTCATATATGTCCTTATTTCATCAATTCAATTGAATGAAGAATATTCCAAATGCAGAATATTCAAAAATATTGAAAGCTTTTCAAAAATTTGTTATCAGGGTTTTTGGAATAACTTCAATCTTTAATTATTTTGGACCTCACTATAAAAAGTAACAGCATTTTCGGAAAATTTCTTTCATAAGCATATTTTTTAATTATAGTTCGCTCCATCATTTCGATCATAGATTACCGACAATCAATTCTATGACAAATAGAGCTTTTCAATTTCTATCGCCATAGAAGACCGTATGAGGGAACACGTATTATTCGAACAATAGCTCCCAATATTGATTTTCCTTTGAAGCGATTACATACCTCAATCGCTTTAATAGAAAAGTATAGACTGAATCGTTAAAATTAATACATGCTCTTCGTGTTGTATCAAATTTCAATATGATTGAACTTGAATGGCTGTCGCCTCAGAAACTGTTGACTTGTGAGTGAAAGAGGGGATAATTACTTTCTGTGTTAAACAAGAAAATAAGTTTAGGCCTTTCATGTTAATAATCGGTGATTTATTAAGAGTAGTTTTTTTGTAATAGAATAAATCACTCATTTTGCATCATATATTCAAATTATCATATCATCATTTTTATTGAAGTTGATAACTTGGCCTTTGCCTTTTACATTTCAAAGATAACTTCATGTAAATGTTGTCCGCGGCTCCATATAAAATGGTCCATTCGGAAGGTCCAATTTTGCGTCAATTTTTCAAGCATTTCGGCCTGTATCCCACGAATTACGCGTGTTTTGTTATCTTGTAAGGCTTCAATCGTGTTCGGCTTGTCCACATACACTAACGACTTTACATAACCCTACAAGAAATAAACCAGAGGCATGATATTAGCGACCAATTCATAGGGCCTTTGGAGAGATAAGCTGCTCACCAAATTCATCCTTCAACATGTCCATTGTTTCACGAGCTGTGTGGAATGTAGCACTGTCTTGATGAAACTAAATGTCAACCAAGTTCAACTCGGCCAACTAGGGCACAATAAAAGTTCGGCGTTGACGGTAATGTTTCTTCCACGGTCGTCTTTGAATAAAAATGGACCGATGATGCCACCTACCCTTAAACCACATCAAACTGTCGTTTTTTCGGGATGCATCGGTAATTCTGGTATGGCATGTGCCTGTTCATCACTCCAGATGCGACAGTTTCGTTTTCTTACATATCCGTTAAGCCAGAAATGAGCCTCATCGCTGAACACAACTTTCCGATAAAACAGCGGATTTTCATTAAGCTGTTCTAAGGCCCATTCACCAAAAATTAGACGTTGTGGTAGGTCATTCGGCTTCAATTCATGCAGAAGTTGAATTTTTCAGGCTTTCAAACCCAAATCAACACGTAAAATTTTCCATGTGGTTGAGTGACACATGCCCAATTGCTGAGAACGGCGACGAATTGACATTTCACGATCCTCATAAACACTGTACGCTACGGCTGCAATATTCTCTTCAATACGCACTGTACGCATGCGAGACAATGGTTTGATATCCAACAAAGTAAACTTGGTGCGAAATTTGGTGATAACAGCACGAATTGTTGATTCACCAGGTCGATTATGACGACCATATTATGGTCGTAACAAACGATACACATTTTTCACAGAGCACAAATTTTGATATTAAAGTTCAATAATTTGCAATCGTTGCTCGTTTGTAAGTATTTCCATGATGAAATGGCAGAGTACACTGAAAACGTTTCACTTCGACACATGACGTTTGGATGCCATTACCAACCAGGGCCGCCCACCTGAGAAACTTAACTCTTAAAAAATCACCTTATATATGACAGATATTCAATTGTCCAACGAAATCGAAATATCTTTTCATTTCAGAAATGAACATAGTAAGAATCAATTTGGTTTTTTCTCATCATAAAATAAACATCGTTCCACTGTTCCAATTATAAAAATCAATTGTATTCATTACCAAAAAAAAGTCCGATAACAAAACATATCAATATTGTCTCCTTCGTATGTTTTTGTTTCTATAAATACAAGTTGTTTTTGTTTGAGCGTTCAACCATTCAATAATGGCATTGAAGGTGAAGATATTAATATATTTCACACCAATTTCAGTGGTTCTAATTATTTCAAGTGTATATTTCATATTTATGAAGAGATCCAATAAATATAAAAATGTTTATTGTGATTTTAAACGTGTTTATATAGTTCGAAATGAGCATTTGTCTCACGTTTTTCGTTTATCGAATTCACTTTGTTAAACGTCAACCTCCCTAATGTTGTAATTTTGCTCTCGAAACTTCGTATTCGAATTCTTCAAGATAAATAAACAAAGACTCAAATTATATTCAGTTAGATGAAATCTAGTGAATTATTCTTATTTATTCATTCTGCTATACGCAGTATCTAATAAATTGAATTTGTTTTATTTGGAAATACTCATAACTCCTCTCTATTTTCGACGATTCGAAATCCAGATTCCATGAATTGGTGTAAAGCTTTACTTGAATCTATTCATTAATTTTCTCATTTATTAACAGAAGGAATATATTAAATTAATGGATGGATCCCATTACTGCGTCATTTTCGTAATGAATGTCATTTGTTTTAATACCTAAATGGCAGTTTCTCAACATTTCAGTATGTACGTAACGATAATCGCATACAATTTTCATCTCGTCCCCTTCTCAAATAATAAAAATGTATGTATTCATTATGTAATTCGTCTCCAAAGACTAGTGGTGGGAATGGAGATACCTTACTGGTAAATCGCTGCGGGTGTTCCCTAAGGATCGGTTGTAGGATCGATTAAATATAAGCACATATTAGCTCTCGAAAGTTGATAGTTTGTGTTTTCGTTGACAACATTTGTGCAGGAAGTTTCGTGAGTATTTTGTTCGAAATATGGCTCTTTTTGATTTCAGTTCCTCCTCTACGACGTCCCATAAGATAATACGCGCTCTAATCAATTAGAAATTCTGAAAATTTGGCCAAAAACAATATAAAACACTGGGGAACAATTTGTAAAATAATTCCTGTTGACTTCGATTTTTAGGCTGTTTGAGAGGTAAATTGACATGCTGATTCCAAAACTTCAATCATTTTTTTTCGACAGTTGTTGCGCATATTATTACGATTCGCGGAACTGAACGCGAATTACAGAAAGCCCTACTGCATTCCTGTCAGCGGAACTTATTTCAGTAACGACTGGAGGGGGTAATGACACGGCGCAATAGGTTTAGATTCGTATTGTCTAGACCACTCTGGTCACTTACGTATGAGACACTGTAGTAAACAGGTGTACTTGTCGCTCTGAAATATGGTAGCTGGTTTCCGACGCTTAATACAAGATTTTGTATTCACACAAGATTGGCAGTATTTCGTTCTTATTTAAATATAAACTAAAAAATTCTTTTATGTCTGATGCTGGTGGTTCGCGTCGTAAGTGCTTGAACAGCCCCGATTCGTTTTGTTATACAGGTGGAAGTTTTACAATTCCTAGTCAACGGACAAACATGAGTACCTTTGTCAGGCAAGCCTATTTTGCTTACTTCAAGGAGAAAATTGGCGACAAAGATAAATCATGGACTTCTCACAAAATCTGCAAGCAGTGTGTGGACTGTTTGAGCATGTGGACAAAAGGAACACCTCATAAACTTCCGTTTGGTACAACAATAAATTGGCGAGAACCCAAAGACCACTCCAGTGATTGTTACTTTTGTATAGTAAAAAGTGCAGAATATAACAAAAAAAAATATAGAATAGTTTACCGTCAGCGATATTTACGCCCTATATCGCATTCAGCTGAAATTCCACTTTTTCAAGAATCAACCTCTTTAAAAATACAAGAACATAAGTTGAGTGATGATAAAGTTGACAATGATTCTGCTCGTAAAGGATTTAATCAGCATGAGTTAAATGACTTGATACGAGATTTGGGACTCTCGAATACTTCGTCAGAAAACTTGTCAAACCTTCAAGCGAGAATGCCCCCAGATTGAACATTCTAGAAAAAATTATAAGCGAAAATTTTCATCCTAATATCTGCTTTTTTATTTTTTGTATAAATACTATGTAGGATATAGATATAACAAAGAAAAGTAATATAAAATAGATCATCCTAGTTTACCGTCAGCTATATCTACTCCCTGTGTCGCATTTAGCCGAAATTTCATTGCCTGTTTTTCAAGAATTAACCTCTTTCGAGATACAAGAAAATGAGTTGAGCGACGATGGAAGTGATTCCAGCGACAAAGATTTTTAAGTTGACGATGATTCTGTTCGTAAAGGATTTAATCAGCATTGAGTTAAATAACTTGGTACGAGATTTGGGACTACCCAAAAGGCGTCAGAAAGATCCCCAGATTGAACATTTTAGGAAAATTTATAAGCAAAAATGTTCACCATATTAAGTTTTTTTTATTGTTTGTATAAACACAATTTAACTATGAATAAAATATTCTAATATATTTGGTTAGTACCCACTTCATTTTCCTCTCTATGCCCATTTCGTTTGACTGTTGCGGTAAAGAGAGAGTATCCTGTAGTTTAAAAACTTGACGTGATAAAAAAATTGCCAATATTTTTGAATTAAGACACTAAAATTTAGTCAAAAACAAATCACATATCTAAGACAATAAAAATGCTGTTCCCCATGTAATCATTACAAAAATTACGGTATCAGTTAACAGTCACGACAAGCAGCAATCTTAACTTGTGACTGAAATTATAATCCACAAAACAACAATAAAAAGCGCCTTTAGAGTGCGCACAGTGCAAAACCTGCAATACTATTGTTTGCTAAGTTCGGATTGAAAGTTTACTATTAATGTCATTTTTCTTGTCCAACAAATTTTGACGAGATACTCACATTCTTTTTCTCATCTATGGAATCTGTCATCATTGTGATTTGTCTGCATTCAATTATGAAATATTCTATCATAAAAAATATGTGAAAGTTCAGGAAAAATAGAAAAAAAGTTCAATTAATTCCAAAAATTATATTTCATTTAAATGAAGGAGAAATGCTAGTTAATAATGAAAAAGAGGTAGAATACATAATATAATTTCTCCTTGAATGTCTCGTGAACAAATATTGTATACATAATACTCCTCGGAACTGTATATACCATAATGCATTTGTGTTTATTACTCATTGCTGAATATCGTAAATCAGACACTGAGTTTAAATCAACATGCTCTTCCTGAAATCATAAAAATGTCGACACGAAATATAGCCATCGATATGCATATCTCATAAGTTATAAATTTTATTGACGTAATATATTCCGAAATTTTATATATTCCTCTGGAACTGTTACTTTTCCATAGTCATATCCCGCGAAAAAAATATATCAGAAATTCCGTACGTTATTGAAAATTATATCAGGGTTAAAATTTTCATTTATATAATTAACTTTTCCTAGAATGTTCAATTTGTGGACGATGTGTGTTTCCAAGTAAGTCGTTGACAATACTTTCGAATGCCAATCGAGCATTCTTTTCAAGTTCGGTCATTGTTTCAATGAAACGTTTATCTTCAATAAGTTGCTGAATCTGTGGCTCATCAAAGAGTCCAGCCTTTATCTTCTCATATGACAAGCTAGGAAATGCCGAAATGATATACTGAAAACAGTCCCCTTCAGTGGACAAACGTTCAACAAATTGAGATCTAGTTTTAGAGATAAAACTAGATCTTCATGAGATCTAGTTTTATATCTCTATCTATTTATAAGTGGCTGATTTGGAATGTTTCGATCACCAGGCTTCAGGTCAGATCTTGGCGGCCACTTTGACTGCACCCAATGCTTCTCACGAGCTCTGCTGTCACACATACATAGAAAACAGGAATACTTGGTATATCTGCGTTGGTAGCCAAGAAGGAAATAAAGCATTTTAAGGTAAACACGGATGATCCATTGGTGTAAGTTAAATTACCTTCTTTATGTCTTCTTATTCTTCATGCAAAAAAACTGAATGACCTATTGGGACTGTACCTTATTCCATTGTGAAGGAGAACACACGTAAGAAAAGCGTGCGCAACAACTGTAGAAAAAAAACTTGATGTGATAGAAAAAACTGATTTAAGTTTTGGAATCAGCATGTCAATTTACCTCTAAAACAGCCTAAACATCGAAGTCAAAGCAATTATATTAAAAATTGTTCCCCAGTGTTAGTATGAATGTTAGATGAAATGCAAGTGAAAATAAAACATAAACAGGGGTTGGCATTCGATAAAGATCAAAAAATATAAAGTTTTGTCGGTCCACTAAAATTCTCATCTAGTTTTTCAAAGAGCTTTTCTAGGTTGTCAAGATTTTTGCATTTATATTTAGTACTTTCAATACTTGAAAGTTTCTTTGGATACTTGATGATAGTTTGAAAGACTTTCTGAACTTAACAGACGGGGTAATACAACTTAGCTTTCTGATAGTTATCAACAACATTGAAGACTCAGAATATCATCTAAAACAGTCAAAATAGAAAGTAACTGATCATTAATTGCATATAATCGATTACAAACAGTAAAATAACAAGCTTGACAACTCCAAATAAGTCATTTCTCTCCTATCGTTGCCAGAAATTCTTGTTTCCAGATTGTCTGGCGTACTTCGAAATTACCGTTTTCAATTTCATTTCACAGCATGAAAGACGGTTATCGTGATTGGGGAGAAATATATCTCCCAGGTTACCATAATTGAATTTTAACAACTGGAATGCGAGAATCAAGTCTTCGGGTAAGAGAAGGTCGACAAAACACCCTATTTCGACCAATTTGTAGTTCCTTCGCTTAGCTAGAATGAGTTTCAGCAAAAGATATTTCAGAGGACCACAAAAAACCATCACATTAGGTTCTGGTAGCGAAAAAAACACGACATATCTTTATGTGAAATATTTTCGAAGAGCAGTTTTTATTGATTTTGAAATTGCACGATTCTCTTCCACCCCTCACATCTCTATTGCTCTTGGAATTCTTCAATTGATGTATTTCAAAAAGAAGGTCTGTCAGTGACTTTCATGAAACGAATTGCATCTCATGATTTCGATATCAAAAGATGCCAATTGGATGTTCAATAAATCATCTAAATGAAATTAAGAGAAGACAAATGCAAAGAGAAATCGATACAAGCTTTCACCCTTTGTTCTACGTTACTCTCGATGAATATAAATGAATCTCACATCTAGCATGTATTGTATTCAATAAATTCAACAAAGGACCTGTAACTCAGTTCTTAAATGAAAAAACCATTCAATTAAAATATGACACACTATAGTAATTTTCACTGTATTTCGTTCAATATAACAATATTGATTCACCAGCACAATGACTTTCTCATTACACTAATTTAGAAGTTACACAAACTGTAGAATTTTAAATGATACCCTACGCCAAATTTATTGTGGAACGTAGGAAATCAAACGGAAAGAATAAGAAACAGAAGGGCTCTGATCAAAATAGCTTCTCCAGAGTATTGATTGCTGATTTATGGTATTTGATAACTTTAGAACACGTAAAAATTACAGGGATGCAAGTGGTGCAAAGTAATAATAGATAAACGTACATTAAAAGTTGGTTACTTAATTATTGAAATTCTTTCTGTTATTGACCTTCATGGGTACTGAGAAAGTCAGTTTGAACGCTTTTCGTTCTGTATGCAATATTTTCAATTCTTTCTTGTTAATATGGTTTTCTTGGAAAATGTGTATTGCTAAGTTGATTTTTTTCCTTTCTATAGCATCCAGAGTCTGACTTTTTTGCTAGTTTGTCCAATATACAGTGTTTTCGCATATAAAAATTGAATCTATTCAGTTGCATCTCATCACGACACTTTGGAGAAATAAGGATTGATGTAACTTTCAACAGCAGTTTGTTTAACAGAATAACTTGGAAAACCACATTGTAAAAATTAACGAATTAGATTCTTTTATATTTAATTAAATTTTATTAAGCATAAAAAATGAAATAATTTTTAATTTTACTTTTTTTTCAATTTTTTTCCTACGAAAAAAAACGTGAATTAAATTCCTTCAAAATCGTATGGAGACTCCAAAATAAAATCTATTTCAACAGAAAGCGTCAAAGTCAACTTGTTTTCCTCGAAATTCTCATCCTGGCAAGGAGGCCAATGTTGAAAGTAACAAAATGTTTTTCAATCAATAATTTTTCTGTATACACAATTTCTCTCTACTTTATTTTACCCTGTACACTGGATTTCATAGAACTCTTTAAATTCGCATGAAAATTGAAATACCCTGTATCTCAAAAAATTAGTCATTCAGGACTTATATTCACACAGAGTTTCTTTTATCGAAATGGATTGAATAACCTTATTGAATATTAGCTTATTATCAAGAAACACCCTGTATACCTTGGGACAAAGTTTGCTACACGAAATTCAAATTATTTCATTTCTGAAGTGCCTCCCATTGTTTTCTGGGTTTGATTGTTCTCATTTTCTTAAAATTTCATGAAAAGTTTGAAATTTTTATCGTACGTTCGAAAACCTAAGTTGTTGATTTGAAATTGTTAAGACGATGTTTCACTTCAGGATTTACTTGAACTCAATGTTAATAACTGAAAGGAATTATTGTGAACAAGTTTCGTCTTCTTCAATTTAAAACCAAATTAATACATCACTAAAATATTCTACAGTAAATGAGCGCTAGTTTTGGCAATATTTCGATTCCGAAATATACATAAGTTCTCATATATCTAGAGAACATCAAACATTGTAAAGAAAAATTATTTTTCCCTACGTAATAACCAGATAATACCTCTTTAATATCTAATATCTGGTCATGCCGCATTGAACAAAGTAGAAATAAATTGGATTGAAAGGCTTGACAACACAATTAGTATAGGGGGCCCAACCATCCGTTTCCTATCAACCAAACCGAATAATACCTACAGCTTCACTTGGTTTACTGCATTAGAAGATGAGTTTTATCGGTATTGGACATATCTATTTGCCCTTGTAATGTGATATGCGACATTGAATGTACTTCTAATTCATTAGCAATACAACACTCCCTTTGGGAGTATGATTTCATTGGATACAAAAGAGTCCTCGAGAAGAGAAAAATAATACAATGACGTACGGATTTGGCTATGAGATGAAATCCCACAAGACTAAAATAGTGTCACTACGTGTTAATAAAAGAATACATGATATGTGTGACACAATAGATCGAGTGTGAAGAGTGATATGTACCTTTGATGTGTATAGAGGTCATTCATCGCAGAGGCAGAGTATGAGGATGATAAAACACTATTGTCGTCTGAGAGATGGGATGTTGTGGCGCTTCAAGGCTTGAAGATTAATAAACCACATATTTTTGAAGGGTAGTTTGATTTATTCAGTGCCATCACTCCATTCAATTTCATCTATAACTTCAAGTTGGCATTACTGTTGAAGATGGCGACCGATTTAACAACTGAGAAAAGATTCATTCTCAGTTTGGTTTGGCAATTCATCATGAATAAACTCACGCATGAACAACGCTTGCAAATAGTACAATTTTATTTCGAAATAATCTGTGCGGTATACGTATCGTGCGAATTTTGTTTAGCGATGAAGCGCATTTCTGGTTGAATGGCTTCGTCAACAAACAAAACTGCCACATTTGGAGTGAAGATAAGCCTCAAGTGTATGTTAAAATATTGTTACATCCAGAAAAACTGACTGTTTAATGCGCTTTATGGGCTGGTGGAATCATTGGTCCGTACTTCTTCGAAAACGATGATGGCCAGAACGTTACAGTCAATGGTGATCGGTATAGAGTCATAATTATTAACTTTTTCATTCCTGAATTGAACAACCATGATGTCCAGGAGCTGTGGTTGCAACAAGACGGCGCAACATGTCACACAGCTCGTGTCACAATCGATTTATTGAAAGACACGTTTGGTGACCGCCTAATTTCACGTTTTGGACCTCTGAATTGGCCTCCAAGATCCTGTGATTTAACACCGCTAGACTACTTTCTGTGGGGCTATGTGAAGTCATTGGTCTATGCGGATAAGCCACAAACGCTTGACCATTTGGAAGACAATATTCGCCGTGTTATTGCTGATATACGGCCACAAATGTTGGAAAAAGTCATCGAAAATTGGACGTCCAGATTAGACTACATCCGAGCCAGCCATGGCGGTCATATCCCAGAGATCATATTGCTCCATCGTTGTTTTATTGCATTTTAAAGTTTTATACCTCTAAAAAAACACCCTATATATCCCGTCCTGATGAAACACCAAGATTAATTGGTTATTGAACTTTTGGATCCATTAACACATATATTTAATCTCATAATGAGCTAACCCACTTCTCCTAATATATGGAAATCGGCCAAGATGATACCTGTCTTGAAAAGAGGTGATCCTTCTGTTGTAAACAACTACAGGCCAATATCAGCCTTATCAAACATTTCCAAACATTTTCAAATTGTAGTCTCTAATGCTATATATCCAACCGTCAGAAACAGCATCAAGATTGAGCAACATGAATTCATGTCAATGAGATTATACTCAAGCAATCAAATACTGGTTTCTCAGTGCGTTTTTGAAGTGCTCGACTCCCCTGTCAAATTAACTTTCACAAACTTTCAGAAAGCCTTTGATAAAGTTGCTCATGCGCTCCTGTTACAGAAATTACGCAACAAATTTGGATTCTCTGATTGCCTCACAAACCTTTTTCATTCTCACCTGGTTGATCGACTTCAATTCGTACAGCTGGAGGGTATAGAGTCATCTGAGTTTATATCTACCTCTGGAATACCTCAAGGGTCTAATCTTGGACCACTGTTATTTATTCTGTTCGTAAATGATCTGATGCATAATATTGGCTCCTCATATTTGATGTTCGCAGACGATTTGAAACTACATCATGACATTATGTCACAGAACAAATGTGTTCAACTTCAACTCGCGCTGGTCCATGTTGCCAGTAGATGCGAGGATAATTATTTGAGTTTGGATGTGTCAAAAGGTGATAATACTGTGCTCACAAGAAGATCGAGCTGAGTGTGATTATAGCGTCGGTAGTCAAGTTCTTTCTCGTTCTGATAAGGTGATAGAACTTGGTGTAGTCTTCGATCAGAAGCTTTTCTTCATTTCACACATCACCTTACTTATTTCATCAGCCTCGAGATATATGGATTCGTTATACGCAGTGGCAAATATTTCAATAATTCCTCAACATTATTCCCTTATTCGTAGCAAGTTGGAGTATGGCAGCATGGTCTGGCATCTCATTTACACTAGCCATCAACGCAATCATGAAATCATTCAGAAGGTACTTGAAATTCTTAGTTTGGAGGGAGGATAAAGTTTGTCCAAAGACAGGAGTCAATCATAACGTATTATTAAGTCTATTTAGTTTAATCTCATTGTGGCAGTAGAGAAACTTCATCACTCAAATTTTTGTGAAACACTGCACAATAGTATTGATTGTCCTCCTCTTGTCCGCTTTGAAATTTCGTGTTCCTAGGCAAAATTCTCATACTGCAGAATTATTCCACCTAGAGACTTCAAGGACCAAGGCTCTCATATAATCCCTCATTTGGTTTATGGAGTCTACATTCAATAGAGTTGCCAATAATTGTGACATTCACTTTGACTCCATAGAAGTTGTTACTAGGAGATTTATATTGAGTTCTTTGTAATATTTCATCAAAGTGTCTATTATTTAATTATTAGTTACTATTTTAGTTTTTTAGATTAGATTGAGCTCATTTATATATTTTTTCATTTTATTCATTTAGTTATCATTCAACAATTTGTTATTATTTTCTCTAATTGGGTATTATACCTGTTGAGAATAAAGAACTTATTATTATTAGATTAATAATTGATGAGGCCAATACTTGATGTAAATCGATAAACATAATGAAACAATTGTTAAACTGATTTACACATATATTAAAAATAATACTGTATGACGTACGTTTTCAAATGCTACGTGCAGACTAATGACAATTTCTCGAATACATATAATATATAAACTTAAATACAGAGAAAACAGGTAGATAACAGGTGGAAGGGATGAATTCCTACTGAACTACTATATAGTAAATTAAGTAATTTTGAAAAGAGGTATGATCGATTTGGCTGTTCAAAAGGTTGCCAGAATATTTGTATTTATTAATTTTAAGTGATTCTAACAAATTCAGCTTCATTCCCTTGTTTGCGGTATTCAAAATTTCAACATCGGAATTGAATATATGATTTTCGTTAATCAAATGATTCGCATAATGAGAATCTGTCTTCTGATTATCAAAGCTACGTTTATGTTCCGAAATTCTTATTTGAAAACTTCTAAACGTTCTACCAATATAAAACTTATCACAACTACCACAGTGGTAGTTGTGAACACAACTATTTTGTTAATACAAATATTCTGGCAACCTTTTGAACAGCCAAATCGATCATACCTCAAACCCCCTTCTCAATCTTTTCAAAATTACATAACTTACTATATAGTAGTTCAGTATAAATGCATCCCTTCCACCTGTTATCTACCTGTTTTCTCTGAATTTAAGTTTATATATTGCATGTATTCGAGAAATTGTCATTAGTCTGCACGTAGCATTTGAAAAAGGTGAATCTCATCGAAACGTACGTCATGCAGTATTATTTTTAATATATGTGTAAAATCAGTTTAACAATTGTTTTATCATATTATTAGATTATTGAAAGGATTAGAGTGGAGGGAAACCTCCTGAGATTTTAGGAACACTTCTGAAGGTGGTGTACAAACATCGAAGTCTTAATCATTATTAAATGGGAAATACAATTCAAAAAAATCACATCTAATAAAGGAACTAAGCAAATAATATCCAAAAGAGTAACTTGGATGTTTAAGAAGTACACACAACAAGTGAATAGAATTAATTTTGTTTTTATACTGAATGACACTGAAAATACTGCATCTGTCCCACTTATGAAGGAGTTTAGTGCGCCCAGAACAACCTAGGAGTCCAGGGAGTTCCACATATCAAAAAGTAGATGAGATAAGAGAGACTACCTTGTCCATACGAAGCTTTCGAGCCTAGGTCTCAATGAGTGACTTCGTAGACTATTGTCGACATTTTAGAGTGAATATATCTCTGAAATTTATTGAAAATAGTTCATCCAAGACTCTAAAAGTAGTGGTAATCTCCTTGATTACCTGCCTATTTCGGTGATGAGGTCACAGAATAGTAAACACTGATTGTACAGAGGTCTCTTCTTACCATACGGCATTTAGGTAGCTCTTCTTTGAGCTACTTGGATAAGTCTTTGGCCACACACTAGCTCTGGGCCAATGTTGTGTCATTATTATCTGCCAAAGTATAAAATCAAGATGAATAACACATTTCACATATGAAGTTTTGCGAAATACAAGAAATGAGGTAATAGGTCACCCAGAAATCTACCTTCCATGGATATATTTGAAGGTATTTTACTTTAAATGTTCTTTGACCATCAAGTTTATTATGATACTCCTGAACATTCTGTTGTACTTTCCTGGTGAAAGTCTATCCTTCTTATGACTCTACTTTGTCATAGTTTGAAGATATTGTCTTCTTTAAGGTTTCAACAGAAGGTCTTGGACCTAGGATTCGCGAACTTCATGGAAATATTGAATTGGTTTCTCGAAAAATCAATAACTTCTTACATATGAATTTCTGTAATATTCTCTGCCGTTGAAACTAAATTCCAAAGAACTAAAATATAGTTATTATCAGTACACAATTTGCGCAAATAACGTCGTAAAATAGAATTGCATATTCATTGTTCCATTCTCATAGCATTTCTATTTTGGGCGAATAAATATATATCTTCCGAAACATCGTGGACAGGCAAATAGTTCCCTCTGCGGTAACACTTGGAATTAGGCAAATTATATGTCATGTTATGTAAGCAAAGAGGCAGACGTAATTTTTTGTGACGCTAAAGAAGAGCGACATGATGAAACTTTGCTGACAGTTCTTCAACGGAATTGATTAATGAGATTGCCTCGTGCCACTGTGTGAATAATAGAAACGTACAACATTCTAACAATCTTCGTTTCCGATTTTCAGGTCAGAAATATGAAATTCAACTGAGTAATTCAATTCGGAACAATTTCGAGTTCTAAAAGTTTGTTCCTTAACTTTTTAGGTTCATTTATATTTAATGCGATCACAAGATTGAAGTTGAAAGATTGTTTTCACTCTTACGACAATTTTCAAGTTTTATCATGTTTTTCCATTGCACTAGGAAATTAGGAAGCTTGCTTTCATCGTGCCAAGCCTATCTTTTCAATTTAATATAGGTCTAATGGTCAATCGATCTAGTAATTAATCAAATTTAGGGAATTTTGTGATAGGAAATTAACGATTTTTAATTAGTTCCATTTGTGGGATTCCAAACTGAAATTTAATTAGGATAGAACTCGCACAAAATTAATTGAACATTCTATTCGGAGGACTAATGAAATGTGTTTTGAAACAATGAAAATATTGATAAGGTCAGGAAACGGACAATAACTCGTAAAACTCATGAATATTTTCAGTAGGTTCCAATACATAATAAAACTACAAAAAAGTTGCAAATCATGGCTACTGAAGTAGCAGTCACCTTCAAACATTACATTATAAAATAGTTAGCAAAAAAACCTATTCATTACTGTTACATAGATAGAAGTATTGATATATTATGTTAATTCCAATCTTTCTCAATGTTCAATGACGCTTTTATATGCTCTCATCATGACATTATGTTAGGTACTAAATGCTAGAAATGTTTGATCGCTGTATTTGCTCATTCCATTAGACCCTTTTTATTAACAGAGTGAAATTGTTTTTCCCAGAGGTAAAGAATATCATTGAGAAATAAATATTGAATGCGCTGTGTTTGAACAATATAGAACTCAAGGACATTAACTACAGAATAGCCTAAAGGGTCTTTCATTCTGATATATGTATCGATTTTCTCAAGCAATAACACTTGGGATCATCAATTTTGTTGTCTTAGATCTGTGAATTGTTTTTGACTACATTTTCGTCTCTTAATTCAAAAATTTCATCAATTTTTCTCTATCACGTCAAGTTTTTAAACTACAGCATGCCCTCTCTTTACCCTAAAAGTCATACAAAATGAAGTGGGTACTAATCAAACATATTGAAATATTTTATTCATACAAAGATTTTAATATTAAAAGTTACATAGTATTTATACAAAAAATGAAAAAAAAGATGTTAGGGTGAAAATTTTTACTTATAATTTTTCCTAGAATGTTCAATCTGGGGACATTCTCGCTTGAAGTTTTGACAAGTTTTCTGACGAAGTTTTGGAGAGTCCCAAATCTCGTATCAAGTCATTTAACTCATGCCTGATTAAATTCTTCACGAACAGAATCATTGTCAACTTTAAAATGTTTGTCGCTGGGTTTACTTCGATCGTCACTCAACTCACGTTCTTGATAAATTCTTGATAATTCTTGAAAAACTGGCACTGGAATTTCAGCTGAATGCGACACAGAGCGTAGATATAGCTGACGGTAAACTATTTTATATTTGTTTTTTTGGTTATATCCTGCAGTTTTAACTATACAAAAGTAACAATCCTTGGAGTACTCTTTGGGTTCTCGCCAAATCATTGGTAAATTTTGTGATAGGCCCATGATTTATCTTGGTCGCCAATTTTTACTTTAAAGTAACCAAAATAGGCTTGCCTGACAAAAGTACTGATGTTTGTCCGTTGACTCAGAATTGTAAAACTACAACATATATAACTAAACGAATCGGGCTGTTTGAGCACATACGACACGAACTACTAGCGGGAGAAATAAAGAAATTTTTGATTATATATAAAATATAAATAAGAACGAAATACTGCTAATCTTGTGGAAATTCTAAATCTTGCACTACGCATTGGATACCGCTTTCACTATTTCAGAGCGACAAGTACCCGTTTTTACTACAGTGTCTCATGCGTTTTTGACCAAATTAGTCTAGACAATACAATTCTAAACCTATTGCGCCGCTTCATTACCCCCTCCAGTCGTTACTGAAATAACTTCCGCTGACAGGAATGCAGTAGGGTTTTCTGTAAGTCGCGTTCAGTTTCGCGAAGCGTAATAATATGCGCAACAACTTCAGAAAAAAAACTTGACGTGATAGAAGAAATTTTATTGAAGTTTTGGAATCACCATGTCAATTTATCTCTAAAACAGCCTAAAAATCAAAGTTAGCAGAAATTTTGTTACAAATTGTTCCCCATTGTAATAATTCATAAGAAAATGAATTTTCTCTTCTCGCATTTTAGCTGTATTTTATCTCAACTTGATGAAATTCATCAGCCTGGTTGTTAATTAACACTAACAAAAAACCGCTTAGTGAAAAATAATTCGTAGATGGTTGAATTTTGCTTTATTTCGCTTAATGAATCAACAAGAATATCAATCATCCTAACGAAGGAAAGGATAAACAGTTTCCAAATTTAAATGGCGAGATCTTGTCACAAGTGCTAGAATTTCAATATTAAACTCAAATATTTTTCCTCTCGAAATTAATGATTGCATTTCGTCCAGTATCAGATTGCCGAGTAGACTGTAATTAAGAAAGAAAACTCAGTTGGAAAATTGAGTTGATTTTTTTTCAGGTTTGTAATGAAACAGTGATTAGTCTGCCAGGTGAAGTGCCAGTTTCGTTAATATCCCTGCATTTCACCCGACCTGATGACAGAATAAGTTATCCTTCCATTTTTGCAATTAAATCCAAGCGGAGTTTAATAGATTCTTTCGTAATTTTAATTAAAATACAACTTGAAACGATCTGAAAATTGAATATGTATGAATATATTCAATTTATACATATTGTTCTACCATAACAAATGCACAAAATAAATCGAAAGCAACTTGGCAGATAGTTGATAAACTAACGAAACAGAAATCTGAATTTAGTTTTGATAATATGAAACATGTGAATCCACATATACTTGTAAATAATTTTAATAATTTCTTTGTAATTATAGCTCCCTTTTTAAGGGGAAACTTGAAGTCAAAAAATACCCCTTAACAAAATTTAACACGTCTTCAAAATTTGTTCTATGTTTTTAATATTGAAGAATCTGAAATGATTAAAATAGCTATTAAGTCAATAAAGAACAAAGGCCCGAATAAGAATATCTAGAAATAAAATAGGATAGTATTAAACTTCGCATAATTTTTTTGTATTTTTTATTCCATTGAAATATTGTGACTTTTTCATTTTTCTTGCTGCAAGTTCAATATTGAAATATGTAGCAATAATTATTGAAAATAAACGTTATAATTGGATATAAACTCAAATTCAAACACTTGAACTTATGATTTACACTTTATTGACTACATAGTATGACGCGTTTCGTCGTTAAAAACGACTTCTTCAGATGCTAACAGAATAATAACAACAAATTTGAAAAACGCAGGTATAAATATCAGGAAATTTGAGATTCTTTGACTTTGGTTTTTACCTAAGATATTCCATTCCGAAATCTAATTTTTATTACCTTAAAGGTTTAACCTTTATGAATAGTGGAAATAAATCGGTATAAAAATTCTGGAAAATTGCTCAATGAACAGATAGAATTAAACAATTCACCCTTGTTAAAACTTTTCAGTTTTTTTTTTCAAAATTTGTTGTTATTATTCTGTAAGCATCTGAAGAAGTCGTTTTTAACGACGAAACGCGTCATGCTATGTAGTCAAAGAAGTCGACGAAGTGCTATTTAAATCGACTTCATCATCTTAACATATACTAAAAAACATGTATATAAACATACATGCATGAGTATATATTTTCATTTACGTTTGATCTTAGTTTCACCCAAGGCAATTCCGACGTTGCAGAAAACGTGTTCATTCTCACAATCAACTCTAAGTGCAAAACCAGATTCAGGCACAGATTAAAAAGACGACATATTGCCAAGAGCGATGGAGCTACAGAAGCTTCCATTATTAGTAGAACATCAAAATGACAGGTTTTGAGCGTGTATATTCCAGACACTAAAATAGACAGTCCGAAAAATTTCTTCATTTTTATCTGTGAATATCCAAAATACTATATATTTCGACTGCCTATTCTGTCATTTTGATTGGAAGTTATGAAAATATTCTTCATAACTTCCTTATTTGTTTAATCCAAAAATAACGATGGTTTCTCGAAAATATTTTCAATTGTTCTCATTCTGAAAAACATGGATCTGTCTGGTACAAATTGTACAAGATCAAGAATGTTGTACAATTTCTTACTGAACAAGTAGTAATAATAATAATAGTTTATAATTATAATTTTTATATACTTTATAGGTTTATATATAATTTCATTATTTTATATTTTTATTATTATTTATATATAACTCCATATATAATTTTTATATAACTTTGTATTAAATTTTATATACTTTCATAACTTTATAATTACAAAGTTTCTAGTTATACGAGGTTTGTTCGAAAAAAAGGTAAATTTCGAATTTTTTGAAAACTATTTATTTATTCATTTTGTCCCCTTCAAAGTAATCCCCATTAGATATATTGTACTCATGCCATCGCTTCTTCCTATCCTCGAGCACTTCTGAAATGCGCTTCTCGGTATGGCAATCAGCTCGTTCTTCGATTCCGACATCATCTCATCAATTGTGACAGAACGTTTTCGTTTCATTGGTCTCTTGAGTTTTAGGAATAGAAGAAAGTCTATGGGAACCAAATAGGGTGAATATGGTGGTTGAGGCATGATTACGGTGTTGTTGTTGGCCAAAAAATCACGAACAAGCATTGATGGTGAACTGGTACATTATCGTGACGCAGAATCCATGTGTTGGTTATCCGCAATTTCGATCGTTTGAGCCATATTGCTTCACTCAAACGCTGCATAACTTACTTGTATTATTCCTTATTAACCGTACAACCTGTTGGCAATAACTCATGGTGCACCACGGCGTTCTATTCGAAGAAAACAGCGAGCAAAGCCTTCACATTTGATCGAACTTTCCGTCTTTTTCGGTCTTGTCTCTTCTGGTCTCTTCCATTGAGATGATTGGGCATTGGTTTCGACGTCATAACCATAATCGCACGTTTCGTCACTAGTTATGACCTTTTTGAACAAATCTGGATCGTCCTTGACGATACTAACGCGAAATTGCTTTCGCTCAAAATTTAGCAACTTCGGAACAAACTTCGCTGCCACACCTTTCATGCCCAAAATATCCGAGAAAATTGCTTGGCATGAACCGATTGATATGCCAACCTCCCCTTCAACTCCGCTAATAGTAAATAGACGATTTTCCAAAACCATTTTCTTCACTGTTTCGATGTCTTCTTCGCTTTTTGACGTGATTGCAACTAGAGGACTCTCATCGTCATCAACATCTTCTCGGCCTTCTGTAAAACGCTTGTACCACTTATAAACACTTCTTTCAGACAAAGCAGACACACCAAAGGCCACAGTAAACATTTCAAATGCGTTGGAGTACTTTTTTCTATTTTTAACGCAAAATTTGATAAAGATTCTACAGATCCATTTTTTTCAAAAAAAAAACTTCACGGAAAAACGAGGCTAACCTTTTGTGTTAGTCATTATGTTAGTTCTAAAAGCAAACTTCTAATCCAAAATGACTGATAATTTCAACATATGAAAACGGTACATGTACTAACATAACGAAAAAAAATTTCGATAAACGAATGTGCACAGTCCGCGAAAATTAAAAATTCACCTTTTCTTTTGAAGAGACCTCGTATATTCAAGACACTGAAATAAACACTATGAAAAATATCTTCAACTTTATCTGTGAATATCCCACAGAGTATATATACTACGTATTTTTTCAGTTTCATGAAAAAATATTCTTCATTACTACTGTGTTATTTGGTTAATTTGAAAAATCTATTGCATTTTCAATCTACAAGAATATTATAGAAATTCGTTCTAAACAGCTGAAAAAGTCATATATGTAATGAAAAAAGACTCCGTAGCAAATAGTTTACGAAATTTTCTTTCAGTTAAAATCATAAGCGACATTTATAGTTCCATATATAGCAAAAAAGATTCCGCTATAACAGCAATAGTGTCTGCATTTTGTTGATTGCCCAAGTTTTGGCTATTTCGTTGCCTAAAAGTTCTCAATTTTACGGTCGGGTAGACTAGAAGTTTCAGTAATCAATTTCTGGTCTGTAAAATATCTTGAATGCCGCAGTGTGGCTTTTCAATGGTCAAACAAACATTTAAGGTCATTTTCGGGGCTCCTCGTGATCATCGCAGATGAAAAAGATACGATAGTTGTAAGCATCAGTATTTGCTCAACGTAAAATTGGACAGTTAGAATTCCTACAGTCATTTAGGGGATAAGGCAAGCTCGTTCTTTGAGGGGCAGTTTGCAATTTTCTTATTTTCTGGACACAGCTTTTATACTGAAGTTATTTTTCAGTTGCCCAATTGTGAAATAAAATAACAATGGGAAAACGTTATGAAAAGAATTTCATGAAATTACAAAGACTAACGGAGGATAATAATAATAATCATGAAAACAGGTGTTATTCTAGAAATTGAAACAACAATATCCTCGCAGATAAATTTTAATATTGACAACATTCGACAGAATAATAGTCCCCTGAATGATATTGTGGCGTTTCTCAAGGGTTAATACCCTATAAAATATTTCTATATCTTCAATATTCAGGAAAGAAACAAAAGTTATAATAATTATGTTGAATGTTGAAGAATGAACTGTATTCGAACTACAATTCACGCAGAATACTGCAAAAAATATCTTGTATCAATTGAACATTACTGGAAGGTTCTATATTACGAGAGGTTCATAGAAAAATTAATAGCACTTATTGGGCCATGAAAGGTTAAGAGTAAATGTGTAACATTTCCCAACATCTGGAAGAACCATAATTCAGAAAACTCATTGCAATATTTCAGCTTTTATGGACTTAAGGATCATTTGTTCCTTTCCATTTGCTGGACTACGAAACTGGGCGAGACAATATGTGATAAGATAAATCATATTACAAGGATATTTAACACTCCAATCGATGTATAGATATAAATATTACAATATATATATATATATATATATATATATATATATATATATATATATATATATATATATATATATATATATATATATATATATATATATATATATATTTATATATATATATATATATATATATATATATATTTTACAAAATTTCCATTTGCTGGACTACCAAACTGGGCGAGACAATATGTGATAAAATAAATCATATAATCATATTGCAACGATATTTAACACTCCAATCGATATATATATATATATATATATATATATATATATATATATATATATATATATATATATATATATATATATATATATAAAGGAAATACAGAGTTAACATTGCAATTTTTTTTATATATATATATATATATATATATATATATATATATATATATATATATATATATATATATAAATTCACACTGGTTATTTATTGTTCTGGGTATGATTACTACGAAGTTATTGATATTATTTTTTTTGAAGGTTTCCCCTCCTTCTTCAGCAGTAAAAACTGAATCTAAGATGGTGAACAAAATGAAAAACAAAGACATACAAAATTATTGTTTGAATCAGATAAAATCAAAACTTACGAATTCGCACACGATAAAACTTAAAAAATATTTTTTTGGCGTCAATCTAATTCAAAGATTAATTTTATACTGCTGAAGACGGAGGAAAAAACGACTGAAACAATCAGAAAAAATAAACAATATCGATAACAGTCGTAGTCATCATACCCAGAACAACCAATAACTAGTGTTACATATATATATATATATATATATATATATATATATATATATATATATATATATATATATATATATATATATATATATATATATATATATATATATATATATATATATATATATATATATATATATATATATATATATATATATATATATATATATATGTATTTTCAGTGTTCAATTGGGATTGAAGTCCAGAACAGGAAAATAAGTTATTTCTTTAGTATATTCCAAGCTTTCGAAAATGTTTATTTTCTTCCTCAGGGGTAAAATTGTATGATATCAACAGTTTATATAACAATGCACTATTGAAAACTTGTTCCAAAAACACTGTGAAGTTAGTCCGATTATGGGCTCATTAAAAATCGAAGGGAATTTAAGCTTCTGGATATAAACTTCTTTCTTAAAATTGTCGAACTTGATTATCTCCCCTGAAATACTAGGCGATATTATATTTCATATGAAATTTTCCCTAGAAATATGAGGAAATCCCCTTGTCTCTCACAAGATACCTTTAGTAAAGAAAATTTAGCTTATAGAATAGTTAAACTACTTGCTTACCTCCTATTGCTTCTGAATATTTCTTGTTCTTAATGACTGAGATTGAATTCTCGCTTAACTATTGGTGAAACATTATTGAATATTAAATTATATCAAACTTTTGGCTTAATGTTTCACGATTATATTCAACAACACCAAATAGTCAACATGTTTCGAGCCTGAGCTCATCTTCAAGACTAAACTACAATAAGGAACGAACAAAAAATTTAAATCTATAAAATGGAGGTAAGTAGGGTTATAAAACGCCGGACATTCGTCATCGTTTTATGTCGGCCAAACAAGTAGAAAAATACAAACTCTTTCACTTATACATATTTAAGTTTGAGTCAATCTAATACAGCTTATTGTCAAAAACTTCGGTTAACAGAAACATCAATTAATACACATAACTTTACCGACTTTATAGCTGATGGACTTTATACCCAGACAGTTTGATTATTTGACGAGTTATTATTAACTTGCCATCTCCTATTGGTCAATTTTCAAAATGCCCGGGCAATATATATAAAAACCCATTTATCACTTGGTCAATAACATATTGGAAGTTCCTAAACTGAGATAGTGAAATAAAAAGGAATTTTTGCAAATAATCAACAATCAACCCTCCGAATCTGATTCGGATGCTTCTTTTCAACTAATTGCGAATAATTTATAAGGGAAGAAACTCGAATATTTGGTTAATTGATAACAGAGTAAATAGAGAAATGCAATTTCATCAAGTGTTTCTTCATTGAATTAGCAGAAAACTGATTTTATCCGAGGCAAACGTAATAATTGGGAGTACCCGGGAATGGAATTGTTGCAGTTTGCATATTATATGAGACAAATTGAATTACCTTTACATATATAATGATTAGGTAGAACGTCCTCTGAAAATTAAACAGCTTTAACACGTTTTAACTGTTGTAGCACTCGTATTCATAAATAAAATAAATATTAATACGAATAGCAGATTTATTCATCAATAAGGATGGATTCAAGTGGAGATTTGTCGTATAATATCAATGAAAATATCATTATCGAAACTCTATTATATATTGAAGATATAACTAGAAACATTTAAAATTTAAAATGAAGATAATCAATATTACCATGTTATTTTTGTGATTTCATTTTTCTGATTTTTCTGTCTTCGAAAATGAAAAAATATAGCGTTTTCTCTCATTTAATTTAACTTTCAACTGATTATATTTATCATTTTGAATATGAAATTGACCTTTTTGTAATTTTTTTGTACCACTATACTCAATTTTCATCATAGTGAACATATTTCCCCCCATATATTCCCTCATTATTACAATAGAATATTATATTTCATCATACGGAAGAAAGTTCACTAAACAGACGGTTCTAAAAGGCTCTTTTCTCTCTATGTGTGAGTATTTTCCACTGACATTCAGAGGGAAAACCTCGAACTGATCACCCCTTGGTTTTTGCTACATCTAATAAATCACTATGCACTGAAAAAGATGACATATTTCGTCTTATCTGCAATAGAAGTTGGAGAGCAAATATGTCCTCACCTTATATGAAATAATATGTTATGCCTTCAAATGATCTGAAAGAATATATATGATTTTATCAGGAGAAATTAAAGATATTACGTTTTTATCAAAATACGTTCAAAATATGAAAAAATCTTCGAATTCTCTTGTCAAAATTCCCTAAAATGTAGTTCAAATTTAAATACTTCAAATAGAGCTCAAACTTGTGTAAGTTTTCGATGTTTTTCTCAATTGAGGAAAATAGGTTGATTCACATTTCTTTTTTAGTTAGCTCAATATCTATCTCTCAATTGAAGTTCAAATATACATTCTGTAAATGAAGCTGAAACTTGTACAACTTTTTGATGTTTATTTTCGATTGATGAAAATAGGTTTGTTCACAATTTTTTTTTTGCTGCCTTCGTATTTATACTGGACAGCTAAACCTTCCAGCAAACGATTTCCAAATCGCTTCTTGAAGAGATAACTGTATATAGCTCTGCATGAATGAGTGTATTATGCGTGTTTATTCATATTCTGACATCTGTTGATATGAATACGAATTAATTCAATATTCATTTACAGGAACCTGTATTATCGGTAATTTTTATTAACATCCTTATTTTACAGGTGATTTCATGGATCTTCTAGCATTAATCAACTCAGCAACCAATGTTCTACTCTACTGCACAATGTCAAGACAATTCAGGATAACTTTCATGGAAACATTTTTTCCGACGTGTCTAAAGTGCACCGAGACGACGATTGAACTGACCCAACATTCTGCAGCTGACAGAAACGGAGAAAGAACACAAATTTCACAAGCCACGTAGCTAAGGCTTCAGCCGTCTTGTAACCTGTCGGCAAGAACTTCAGTTTAAGTGAAAAGTTACGACTATTGGTATAGTCTGTCCAGAAATTCCTGAAAGGGTGAAATGACAGTTTCATTTATACCACCCATAAACTCAAAGGGTTGCGACACGACGCTATTTGAAGTAACACGCGTTCATTTTGAGTACATACATGAAAGCATTTCAGGTGACTCTATTCTTTTGTGTTTGTGAGTCACCTCAGAAATAGCGTGAAAATAAAACGTCACGCACTTATCGTTACTTCTGAACTTCAAGATAATGCGATAAATAATACAAAAATTCATACGATTCGACATAAAATTGATTGAATAAGAAATGAAGCAGCTTTTGAAACACTCGAATATCATTCCATTTCATGAAGTTTTCGAGGAAGCAATAATTGTTATCATAATTTTAAGGGCCCTTTTCCCTCCCAAAAACGCTTCATCATATCAGAGTGCTTTTATTTATTCATCTCTTTTATTTTTAACCTTTTTTTATTTTATAGAGTAGTTTCTTTACTGTTGTGGAGTGTTTTATACTGTAGATACGTGAACATAACTTTGCTTGACGTTTTTTAATTTCTTCTTTTATTTTATTTTTCTTTCGATAATCTTCGTACAGAGATATCTTCATTTAAAATCCGTTTGTATTGTTTCTATTTTAAATTAAATTAAACTCTTGGCTTAATGTTTCACGATTTATTTAACAATATGAATAGTCAACATGTTTCGAGCGTTAGCTCATTTTCAAGTAAAACTACTATAAGGAACGTGCAACAAATTTATATAAATACAATGGATGTGAGTAGGGAGGATAATTGAAAATCCACTTATTCAATTATCCTCCCTACTCACATCCATTGTATTTATATAAATTTGTTGTACGTTCCTTAGAGTAGTTTAGTCTTGAAAATGAGCTAACGCTCGAAACATGTTGACTATTCATATTGTTAAATAAATCGTGAAACATTAAGCCAAGAGTTTAATTTAATTTAATATTCAATTATGTTTCACCAAGAGTTGAGCGAGAATTCAATCTCAGTCATTATTTCTATTTTTCTCATTTTTGTGCATTCGTCATTTCGATTGCGTAAATTGCTTATATATATTATCATACATACGAGGTGGGATCAAAAAGTAAGGTGACTCTTCAAGTTTTGCGGCTACGGCGGTCGGTTCGATTCTCTATTTTTTTTTTGTTATGGTGATACACTTATCTTGGACATCTGTGAAACGTTTCAAGTGTGTTGCAGTTTCATTCGTTTGTGAGAGGCAATAAGGTTAGGACTGTTTTATATGCTACTATCGAAAAATATGGATCAAACAGCTTGCATCAAATTTTGTGTAAAAAAATGGAACCAACAACTCTAAAACTCTTGAAATGTTGACAGTGGCATACGGTGAGTCTGCTTCAATTAAAAACATATTTAGAAGTGGTAAAAACTCTGCCAAGAAAGTCTAGAAGACACTATTGACGAACCTGTTTTGAGCATGAGAACAAAACCGTCATTATCGGATCGCTACCGTATTCAGCGGATTTGGTGCCCTGTGATTTTTCCCTGTTTCGAGAACTGAAGAATCTAATGAACGGCTTTCATTACATTTCTATTCTTCAATTGCTTTTAAACAATTGAAGACATTAAGACCACAAGAACCAAAATTAATATTGATGAATAAATAAATATTTTTCAGTATAAATAAAAAGTCACTTTACTTTTCGATAATACCTCGTATAAAAACCCATTCAATAATTATGTGTTACACAATCAACCTTGCGTACGTTCTGTATATAAAAACCAACAAATGGGAATAACATCTCTGATATATCATTCGAAATATCGAAAATCAGGGGCATAAAACAAACAATTCCTCCCACTCCCTCTAATATACGGGAGAATATCGAACGTCGACTCAAAATGGCTTCGAGATCCATTCCAATTAATTCACATCCATATACTGACAAACGAAAAACAAATTTCAGTTCGAAATGATGAGACTGAACAACATATTCATTATTTCGAATCAGAGCCCGAATTTCGTTATGTACCAATTATTTTGATGATTCGAACCATCATCCATAAAATAAATTAGGGCTCGAAAAATCATACATGTCAATTTGATTCCATCAAAGTAAAATATAAAATGGTTTTCCGAATATTTAAAAGCATACATCTCCATCAGAGTTCAAAAAATTCTGGGTAAATTAATGGTACTTCAAATATTCGATTATTACGTTGGATATCATCAGGCTCTTCAAAAATCAACATTTTATTCAACCTATCTCGAAAACATTCGATCTGTATGTGGTTCATTATTTATTTACTGTATGTTTTTTTTTTCATTCAATGAAGTTGTCATTCGAAATTATCAACTGACAATTAATTTTGGAAGAAACTTTATTCATTTCAATTAAGCGTGCAACAAGTTTCGATATTCAAGTTCCAGTTATGATAATTCAGTTTCATGTATAATCAGTTATTTGAACAATATATGGTACTCACATATGAACAGAAAATCGTAATTTTCAGCAATAACACGCAGCTAAAGTGCCAAATTCATTCCTTTTTAACGTTTTTCTACAAATTCAGACCTCTTCAAAACTTCGATACGAGTAATTGTCACTGATAGACATAACTAAAGTAAAATAAACAAAATTATAATTGAAAATATTGCTCTCCAGCTTCTCGTATATATCAGATGGCTGCTCATCATCCACTTCGGATGTATTTTCATCCTCTACATCATGAAAAAACCATAAAAATAATGAAGTTTTTGAAACATATGATTTCACAAAAATTCATCATTTCACTTTTATCTGTTCAAATCGTTTTATGGTATATCACGAGTATTATTGTTCATTGTTTTGTGTTGTTTCGATTAGTATTTTTCGAGAGATTCTTATAACTTTATAAATTTTTTTGTTGTGTTGGACAGACTGTACTTATTTTATAGGATTATCTACTCGAATTGAGTGTCATACGAACACTTACTTTTAAAACATGTAGCTCTAATATATGGATATATGTAATGTTTTTATTTTGAAATCAGACAATGAATAATATCTGATTTTTATTGTTGATGTTTGAGAGAAAAGAGTTGGTAGACTTGTTTATGAAGTGGAAGCTGTCCAGGAAATTTGTATTGTGTATTTTCAAATGCAGAATGAAATATGTTGAAATGGATATTTTTCAATAATGGATTTTGAGAAAAAGTTTTTGATATAAAAGTATATTAGTTTAAAATGTTGATAATTTTAGAAAATACAATAAAGGCAGTTGATTGAACTGTATCTTAATTACACATTCAAAGATTTTATATCACAATTCATATAACTTATTATACGTATGAAAAACTTCTATGTGTATCTGAATCTGTGTAGTTATAAATTGAAAACTATTTAAACTTTTTGTTGGATTTTGACATTTAAAATAAATAAAATAATGTTGGAAAGGTACATTTATTATTTCTTTCACAATAAATATTGAATTAATAGTTAATTGAAAATATTTCAAACAGTTTGAAAGGTTGAAACCATTTGGAACTTTTTTGAGCATAATGTTTGAAATATGAGATAAAAATAACACGAAAAACCTTCTTGGGTTCAACAGGCTGATAAAATAATAATTCTCTAATATACAAATTAGTGTTTCCAAAACTGACATCTCTTAGTATTCATCAAAATGAAGAGAATGAAGGTGCTTTTGAAGTAACTGTCGATGTCCTTTTCACTCTATGACTTTTCTTCGAAAAATGGAATGCTGTAAAAAAATATTTGTCAGATCTGACAGTTATTGATATTTTTCATCCTTGCTTGTGTATATTGTGTATATTTTTTCATAAAATGCTATCAATTGAAGACGTGAATTCGTTAGATGTTTTCAATCCATCCACAGAGTTCAAATCACTGGGCTTGAGTAAATTTTGTGTGAAAAAACATTTTGAAATTGGTTTGGTGAATACTCTAACGCCAGAAGATGAACCTTTTCTCAATAAATTGATTTCCCTGAATAAAATCAAAGAAGATATCACACATGTAACTTTTATCGACTCTAGCGACGTCATGAACTTTATAAAGACCTCTGCCGGCTCGAAAGATTCAGTTTTTCCTCCATTCTTACTAGAAGAACTGAAAAATTTTTCAAAATACCACGAAAATCCACATTTGGACAGTTTTGCATTGATCAACCAAGCCTGCAGTATCAAATTCAAACTCATACAGGCAATGTATGAACAGTTTTCTAATGAAGTAAGAGAAAAGAGAAGGCAGGAACTACTCGGTAAAGAACTTGCTGCATTAGCTGATAAAAGACCAATTGGAAGCCGAGAAAAACGTAGCCGTAGCAATATGGGCTCTAGATCCAAACACTCGACAGCCACATCCAAAAAAAAATCTATTCATGAGATAGACTGTACTGAAATTGGATTAACGGAAAATGATTTGATAGTAGACGACATTCTAAAAGACCAAGTATATTTCTATATTATAAAAGGATATAACGATATCAAGTTGGTGAAGGAGCTTGCCAAAATGCATGTTGAAATATCTTTCATTATTCAAATCTCCGAACGTACACCTCACGACCAAAATTCATTGAAGCAGTTTTGGAAAGACATCGACACAGTGAGGTCATACCCCTGCGATTTTCTCAAAAATATAGCTCTCATGAAGTACCAACCACCTCCACACGATTGCATCGTACGGTCCCCAGAGAGTAACCTCAAAGACATAGTGGATATTGTAAAAAGCTTGATAGACCTTAAAAGACTACATTTCAATTATGTGAAAGATCTTTTACTTATTGATACTAAACTCCCAGAAATTTTCAACGTTTTTCCTCTTTATGAAAGTTTGATGGACAGGTACCCTCCAGAAACCCTCACTATTCCTTTAATCATTGACGGAATGCTAGAAGAGTTACAATTCAAATCGATTAAAAATGCTGTATATACGAAAAAACTCACTCGGCCTCATCCTAGAAAGAAAAACTCATGTCCATTCGATATATTTTCCAAAGTGAGACGTCCAAATGGAATTAAGAAGGTAAACGACGCAACATACTTCAAAGTTTACGAAAATGATAACCTCAATCTAACATTTAACTCTTATAAAGTGGGATCCGAATATATGAAGAGTAGTTTGAGAGTTTTAAAACTTCAAGTACCTGTTCAATTAGCACAAAGGTGTGAGTTTAATACCTCTATAGACGATTATTTACCTCATGCACATGAAGTATGCATACCAAGTGTTAACCAAGCAGTTTTAACCAACGATCAAACTGATCATCTCATCAATTTATTATATTTGAAAAATAGTATTCTTCGTAAATCTACTCCAGTTGATATGGACGGCAATGAGTTCACTAGAAACCTAATCATTCATAACTCACGAAAGTTTGTGGAGGATGCATTACCCAAATACGTTAGTGAAAAAACTGGCAAGTTCTCTGAAACTTTTATAGGAATGAACAGGGAGTTCAACGTCTATCAATCAATTCGACCCTTGTCACTCCATTGGGGGGAAGTGTTGAAACCGGAATTGCTACTCCAATACCTTCTAGATTCTCAGCTGAAGTACCTTTGCTCTGATTACGTTGTTTGTGACCTTACCAACACCTTAATGGTACGATTTCACAACGACGTAGATACATTTGGTCTGCACACAACAGTTTGGAAAGAATACCTAAGAAGTCCAGTAGGCCTGGCGGATTTCTGTAAGTTTGTATTGATGGAAGATTATGAATGGCTCAAGAAACATATACCGTACTCTCAAATAACATACGTAGATATAGTGAGAAGGTTGGAGAAACAAACCCCAGTTCGTTTAGCTGATGATGTCTCCAATAACGCCTACAAACACCTGTTAACTCCAGAGATTCAATATAGCTCATCAGATATACGAAAATACAACCAATGTGCATGTTTTGAGGATGACGTATCCAACAGTTCGAAAGACGAAAGAGGATTGTACAGTCAGCGTGCATTATCGTCGAATCTGCACGAAATACTACATGATTTGGATGAATATACGAAAACGGTAGATTTTGCTGATCACTGTAGACGTGAACCAAGCCAACCATTCAGTTTTCCGGCTTATGGTATGGGTTCAACTAAGTTTAATATTACTGGACACACTACAACGTTCATCAGTATGGACAATGTTATTCTAACCGTTGATACTAGCAGATTGTGTACCGAAATCTCCAATCTAAATCTGAAGTTATTATCTGACGATAATCTCTTCGTACTACACACCAACCAAAAAAACTTCAACTTCCATTTCATATTAGCCGATGGAACTATCGTTGTTTTCGCTAAACCTAAGGAGGAAGAATGTTCTGGGAAAACAGATACAAATTCTTCACCTTATCCAAGCACTAAGAATTTGATTTATGACGAGCTGTCAGCAGCATCACGTCCAAGTGCAACGTCTAGGCAAGAACAAGAACAAGAGGAACAAATGATCATATCCATGGATTTCAACCATTATAGTTCTCTGGAATTATATCCCGTTGTTGGTAATATCATTCGAGAATCTCCAGAGGAATTATACAGGAAGGATGTGGAAAAGGAGATGGATATTTTGCAACGTCTTCAAACCAATACGAATTGCATCAAAGTTGCGCGACGAGGAAGTTTCGAGCATTTGGAACAAATTGTTACCGAAAATGCTATTCCAATCAGTAGTGTAGTTCGAAGAATAATCAATAATCCGGAAAAGGATCGACTTTGTAGTATGCCCAAAAGGAAATGCGTGATACTTGGGGATGTACCACCGAAAAAATTGAATTCTTCTTTCGATTACGCAATAACTGTACCAAATGGGCTTACAGTAAAAGTGTTGCCTAGTGAGAATACTCCCAATTCGTATATAGTCAAACAGTCTTATCAATATGCTGTTGGTCCCGAAAATGTTGAAGAAGAAAAATACAGAATTTTCACAAACGATGGTAACATTATAATCAGAAAAGTTGACGGTACAATGAGAATTTTAACGTCTAGTGGAAAAGAGGTCAGGTTTGACAAGATTTCGAATACATCAGGAGAAGAAGTGCATTGTAAGTCGCATAAGAAGCTGGATGAAGATCTGGTTAGGAAACTACTAACGAGGTAAGTCGATAATATTCCAAACTCCAAAAGAAGAAAATGGACTGAGTTTGAGATAGCTCACCATTTAGGTACGGGTGAGGTTCAGATTCATATTGAAATAAATAAAGATTTAATTGAAATTTTGGGATAGGAGTTGATAAAATGCTGAAGGTCTACGCAGGAAGATCTTGAGAAATGCTGAAAGCCTAAAAAGTCTCATTGAAAAAAACTGAGAATGCATGCTGAAGTTAGTTGTAGGAAGTCACTTACGTAGGTTAGACCTACATCCTCGTTATCATTGAATACGACAATTGTGTAGTTTTAGGTATTGTCTAGGTATAGCTGTCTAGTTTTCTTTTTTAAGATGGGTCAAAAATGTTGAGAAAGAATTTAACACCCCTCTTTATTTTTGTAGCTTGTCCAACTAATGCAAGTTAAGCCTACTTCAAGTCCAAGAGGTCTGTATGGGGAGTCTCAACTGGATGCAGTAGCGATGTGACAGCAATCACCATCGCTAGACTGCTAGACATACAAGTCAGTCAATTTATGATCGTTGGCAAAATATAGTGCATTTTTCCAAAAATTCTCAGTTTTCTTCATGTTATAGGAGTTGAAAATGTTCCTAGAGGAGAGGAAATTTTCCGTTGTTGGGAAAAAGCCTTGAAACAAATTGCACGAAGTGATGTTCAGGCTTTTTCATGTCGTCTTTGAAAAAGTGAACCAACATTAATGAGCTATTGAATATTCGAGGAAAAAATTCAAATTATCATTCCTATTCTTCTCTCAATAGTCCCTTGTTTTGAACGTTGAAATGACATTCTTCAGTTCCTTGTTCGAATTCATTGATTGTTTGAATCTTTTCTGTAGCACATTTGTGTGTTAAGTTTTCAACAATGTAGAAATGTAAAACTGGCGCATTCTAGAAAGTTTTGGGGTATGCTAACTTAGCGCGATAGTTTTTAACCACCATGAAGCTATTTACTCTAAGTAGTATTCGAAATTAATGATCACTTTTCTCATTGAAAATTACAGATTAATGTCGAACCATCCCGATCAAGAAGAATCAGACTTCTACCCGAGTAGAAGAGCTCATCTTCGCTCTAAATCCAAATCGGTTTCGAACTGTCCAAAACTAATCGAAATGTCAAAGATTCCGTTTTCCGCCATCAGCGTGGTAACCCTCGACGGTAACAGAATTACTCTCAAGGATAAGAAACTTTCAAAGATATCATACAGTCGTCTGATGTCCGAAATAAATTTCCTAACCGAGGAGAGGCAACTGAAACGAGAGGATGGATTTACCTCGACTACCGACAGAGACGGAAGTCATCACGTCTATTTTCCGGACGGGACATCCATCAGAACAACAGTTTTTATCGAAGACGAAATAGTCAGGGTGAATGAGAAGGATAAAATGGGATGGGTAGTTATCACGACTGTGTTTTCTTACGAGCATGCGTTTTATAAACCCGTCTATTTCGATAACGTTAACGATAACATAAAAATTCGTCTGAACGAGCATCAAAGTCTGGAAGTAACGGAGAAAGGAGCACGGCTTGATATGAAGAATTCGGCGTGGGACATCAAAACTGATGTGATTAGTTTCACCAAGACCTGCGAACGGTGTGATTCTCATTATAATTGCGAAATTTGCATCGAACCCTTGTACCAAAACAAGAAGCTAGACCAAGAAGCAAACTTTGTAACTGCTAAAGACAGCTACGACAAGACATTCAAAGCGGATTATTCAGGAAACTGCAAGGTCATTCCTTCCACCATCAAGGGTGCTTTCAACAAGAACGGATGCAACCACGCAGTAATGACTGATCATCAAAAAATTTACTGCATCAAGAAAGACCTATCTGGTATGTTACTTTGGAACGACAGAAAAATGACCTCTCTAATCAGAAGTACAAGAGAAAATCAAACAGTTCATCACAATATTGACTCAAAGAACACTTTGCTACTGGTTACTATAACCAAAAACATGAGTACGAAATTCAGTGAGAGATTTTTGGGTAAAGTAATAAGAGAATTTGAAATGATCGAAGAGATGTTACCAGTAAACCGACCAGTTTTGTATCAAGTGACTAGAAAACTCTACAGTTTGATCGAGGTAGGTCAGATCGACGATTTAGTCAAATGCTTACAGAATGTCTTCAAAGAAGAGGAGGAACAAGAGTTGTCGGAATCCAAGAGTGTTGTGGAATTCCTCCAGCATTACACAGACCGGTCTCGTTCTTCGTTAATCAGTGCGAGCGAAGAAGAATCTAAAACGCCTCTGGCTACGATAAGTGTCCATGAAAAAATAATGGCATTAGGTAAACAGTTTCGTGAGGCCAAAAAAATTATGCAAGCACCCTTGCCAAACTATTTTCATTCTTCTTTGTGTACATATGTACCTCCATAAAAGTCGTAAGTCCCTAGACTGCTGAAGAGAAGAATATACTACAACTTCTCAATTCCTCGAGTTGAGTTATCAATTTTTAGCATAAATGACGAAAATGAAACTATAATTGAAATTCTTTGGATTTTTTTTTATTTTCGATTGAAAAATTGTAATTTTCCATTTCATTCGATACTTTTTAACATCAATGGTTTCTCCAATTTAATTTTTTACATCTTATACAATATTTTTAAACATATTTACAGTATTTTATAATTATACTTAGTTATTGATTTGGTATTTTACTGCACTTTATCAAGTTGTTGTAAAATAATGAAGATTTTATATCAAAACTGAAAGTTGTATATCTTTTTACTGAAAAATTGTAAATTTACATCCCATTTATTACGTTTTTTGATATGAATTTTTCCTTAATCTATATTTTTTACACTGGATGATTTATTTTGATACTTTTATATATATTATTGTTAATCCAATTGATTTTCTCATTTATATATTCATATCGGTTTTCTTCAAATACCTAATACATAAGTATTGTTAAAAGGTTTTAAATATATGTTTAATGAAATAATGACCACAATATCTTCATTCTTTGACAAGTGTCGTTAAACAAACCGAATAATAACTGATGAAGGTATGACAATTCATCTGTCATTTTATATTAAAAGTGGGCCTCAATTAAAATGTCACTTTCAACGAAAATGTCGTATATACGTGCAAATGAATCTTTTTTATCCCAAGGTCGAAGACGAAGTACTTTGCAGAGTGCTAATACAATATTCAGTAAAGCTGATCTCGATGAATTTTGTCCAACTGAACTATACGAAATAATACTGGCCAATGAGCTGACCCCAGAATGCGTGGAGCTACAAAATGGGATCATTGAAGCTAGCAAGAAAGACGAAAATCCCCCGAATGTAGTTTTCATAACTCAGGATGAAATTTACGAATTCATCAAAGCTGTAGATAAGAACGAACTTCATAACTTTTGGCATCCATCTCAACACATCGCAAATCTAAAAGAATTGTGTAGCGAATACGTAGAACTTTCAGAGGAAAATGAAGGGTACGATGATGTAGGAATAGAAAATTTCGCACGGATATTGAAACATTACGTAATCAACAAAATGTGTACTCCAAGAATAAAAGCAGCAGAATTTGAGAAAAAAATGTCCAAACTAAACGAAACGCTTAAAAAATTACAGACCAATAAAATCATATCAGCGAATGTAAAGAAAAAGAAACCGAAACGAAAGAAAACTAAGAAAAAGATAGAATCACAGGAAAATGAAGATTTACTGCAAGATTTACCATCAAAACTTCCAAACGATTCGGATGATTTGAAGGATCATATATTTTTTTATATTCTGATAGGATTTAAAGATCCGATATTTTTGAAAATCTTACCTCGTCATAAAGTACCAATCAATTGCATCCTTCAAATTTCTAGCAAAGAATATGTGAGTAGGACGGAATTAGACGACTTCTGGAGGAAAATCGATGAAATGTCGAAACGTGTCCACAAGCACAAATTGACTGAAGATATGATTCACATGAAATATGTATATAACTCGCAAATACCTGAGGAAGATCAAGAGGATTTCTTCAAACAACGACTGACTGAGCTGTATGACATATTGATGGAAATTCCGGAACTTAAACGCAAACATTTTCACTATATCAGACATCTGTATCCGTTTGATTTCAATGAGGGGCAATTTAGATACGGCCCTTTTCCAATGTATGAAGCAAATATGCAGAAAATACCCATTGAATTCGTAACTATTCCGTATATAGTCAAAAGTATGGTGGATGAGGTAGAAAATTATTCAGTAAGTAGTGAAATAGAGAAATGTCGACAAAATGAATTCGACAAGGTGTGTAAAATAAAATGTGAGCTATATCAAAGAAACAACGAAGTCGACAAAGTAAAGAACGATAAAACCGAATTCGAAAAGCAAAGATGTCCCTTTAAATTCAATAAATTCTTAACACCGCACATATTATTAAAGCCCAAATCGATTGAAGAACGTAGAACTCTAACGCAAAAGTTCCACGAAGGAGATCAACTGAACATACTGATATCTGCAAAGAAACATATGGAGAATATGGTGCTATCCGATTTTGATATATTGTCAAAACAAAAAGTGCTTCAATTAAGAAAAGCTTGCGAAGATTCGCTATTTTGTAACCACCAAGATGATATATGTATTCTACGCAAAGATTTCATCCCAAAGATGAAAAAACCAATTTTTACGAAAGAACAAACCAACCACTTTCTCCATTTACTTTTCCTGAGTAACATGAAGATATCTGAGGATACATTTCGAAGGAAGAAGATATACTCGAAATATCTCTGTACGGGAGAAGAGGTTTTCGAACATCTAACTTTTTTACCGGATTCCAATATGCTAGTGTCTTGTGAAAATTTATTCCAAAAGTTTTACGCAATGCAGCACAGATGGATCGAACCCTTACCTAACACTGTCCTAATTCAGCGTCTATTTGAGTGTCAGAAAGAATTTTCTAACTTCCACTTCCATTATTGCTATCAAACGAACACCTTTTTGGTATATTTCCACAATAACCTAACAGCTTCTGGTACGAGATCCAGAGTTTGGAGAGAATCTTTGAGAACTCTAACTTGCCTAAGAGATTTTTGCAGCTTTTACATATTCGAAGACGCCGAATGGTTATCGAAACACCCCCCAAAGAAACAAATTAAGTATGAAGAATATAAGCAAAACGAAGATGCACGTTTTTTCCAGCGTATGATCGAATCTGATAATCGATATCGGGAATACAAGAAATACCTGGCACCTTTCCGATATTGCGGGGACACTGATTGCCAAGGTAACTTGACCTGCCTCGTTGAAGAATGCGAAAAAACTGGAAAATACGCACCGATTGAAGGTCTATACCCGAACCTTTCAGAAATAATGACAGAGATCAAAACACATCCCACAGGTTACGATCTTAAAAAAACTTGTGCAAAGGACAGAGAACCAGACACTTTGCTTTCGTACGATCGAAGACCACAAAGATTCGGACTTACAGGGTCCACCCACGAGTTCTTCAGTCATGATGGGGTTAAAATCACCATAGATACGTGTCGATTTCATTCCGAAGACTTCAAATTAAACTTTTCGATGGAATTCGACAGCAATGTTTTGTTTGGTCACTTCAGGAGGCACGATGTCAACGTACATCTCGCTTTAGCCGATGGAACTATTGTGAAATTCGGTAACCTCAAATCTAACGTGCAGCCGAAATCAAGTTCATGTTCCGAAATTGAAGTGAACGAAAGATTGGGTCTATTTCTAACCGTGGCAGGGGAGTCGATTTACGACATGTATTGGAATGATCTGATACATGCTCCTGATGACGTGACTCGAACTGAAGAAAGAAAGATGCTGTCGATTTACGAAGATAAAGATTTTGTACCATTAGAAGATTCAGCCAGAAAAGTACCCGAGAGGGAATCCAAGAAAACGTATACGAATATTCTGAAACGCTTAGTTCCGTCTAATGAGGCATATAAAGTCGCATTTCACAAATCCAACAATTTATCTGCTAAGTTGAAGAAAAAGTATGTTTCTTACAGTTCGATCATTAGAAGGGTCCTGAAAGATAACGTCGAAGATAAAGAGATGCCAGTTTATCATAGAAAGGTGCTTTTGAAGGGTTATGATCAATCCAGATATCAAAAAGATGATCTAAGTGTTAAAGTAACTCTTCCAAACGGTTTAATGGTAGAGGCCCTTCCGTCCACTACAAATAACGATGACATTATCATCAAGCAAATGCATTCGGAAGCTGGTAAAAATAGCAGCGTGTCAGATGAAGACTACCGACTCTTTTTCGAGAACGGAATGATTTTAATTCGGTTTTCGAGTGGAAATATGAGAATAATGGACGCCCAAGGAATAATCGTTGAATTGAGAGAAAAACCGATAAAATCTAAATTCGATCTGGACAATAAGAAATGTTTTAGAGATATCGAAATGTGTCGCAAACAATTATACTTAATCAACAAGAATTCTAAAAGCAAAAAGCATAAAATCGACTCTTATAAAAGGAGTAGACGAAGTCATTTGAATTTCAGTATAAAACTGAATATGCAACATTTTAATATTTTGGATAAATTCAAACTGCCATTTTCTAAGGTTGACTTGATTACTCTAGATGGAGGTATCTACAAAATCAGGGAAGATACTGTGAAAAAAAATAAAGTAGCTAGATACCTTGATAGTCATGACTTTATTAATCACGAATTATTTCGACAAAGAACCGATAACATGAAATCGTTATATAAAAACAATGGTAGCGTCATTTTTGTTTTTCCCGATGGTACAAAAATTACCAAAAGTATGGTGGTAGATACAAAGCTTTCTTTTTTCAATAAACGTGATAAAGAAGGCTGGGTTATCGTTTCCAATATTTACTTATACGAGCATCCCAGTTATTTACCGATCGAATTCAAAAATGGTCCCAGATTAGCTAATCCTAGATTAGCTTTGATTTACTTGAAAGACAACGTCAAGTTAGAACTGGCTTCAAACAACTGCGATATTGAATTTAATGAACAAAGTTTCATTCAACTCGATCCGGAAAGTATAAACTTCAAAAAAGTATGTCTAAAATGTGGATCTAGTTGTACTTGTGATATTGACATCCTACCAAAAGATTTCAAGAAAACCACAGAGAAATTCGAACCGTTTTTAATTATGAAAGATAGTTACGACAAGCAATTCGAATCAGATTCGCAGGGTCGTTGCAAAGTGAACACAGATTTCATAAAAGGTGAATTAAATAACTTGCAATGTAATCATTATTTAAATAACGACTATCAAAAGGTTTTTTTGATACATGGAGATTTATCAGGAGACCTTCTTTGGAACGATAAAATGGTAGTTAGAGAAATTGATAAAATTAAGCAGGAAATAAAGAAAGATCCTCTGGCAGCAACGTTTGAAGAATTTACAACAGTTGATAAAAGTATGACAAGTTTTAAATTTATAAGAAATAAGTATGTGGAGTTTAAGGACAAATATTTATCTCCAAGATATATGTTTCCAATGGTTTTTATGAAGACATCTGATTATGATATTAATCCTTTACCATCTTATCAAGTTTCAAAGAGTATTTTCAATATAATACAGGAGAAAGATATAAGAGATTTGAGAGATATTTTCAAGAAGTTGTTCAAAGACTAGCTTCAAAAAAAAATGTTGAAGGTTGGTTAGATGAAAGCCAAGACGTAAAGAATTAAGAAGATAATTTGAAACTTAGTTATGAAGTTCTCAATTAGTTTTATTAATATCACTCGGATAAACTATTTTAAACTAGAAAAAGTGAGTCCATTTTCAATTTTATTTACATATTTATTTACGAATAAGTATACTTATATTATAAATCAAGTATTAAATGTTTTAATCGTTTCACTGTTTTCATAAATGTTTGTATGGATACTCTGTATTCATTCCAGATATTTGAGGTTCTAATATATTAACAAGTTTCCTGAAATGGAAAATAATAATTGTTGAGCTCTCGATATTAGATAAATGATGTGACACATGCCATTCTGATACCAAATCTGTTGCAGTAATATTTATTTGCAGAGAAAACCGAAATTTCTGCTTCTGAAAAGGCCGTGACGATAATAGCGTCATGTTACAGATCAGAGGATTTTTTTCAGAGGTAATTTTCGTTAAACTTATTTCAAATTTAATTTCATTGAGATAAAGAGCGATATACTGTAAAAAATAGACAGAACATCTATCATTGTGTCTAAAAATTCATTCAACAAATATTCGATTGAAATTTTTTCTGTTCTTCTTGAATACTTATACGAAATATTTCTTTAGTGAAATTCTTTAATGTATAAAATTATATCATACGATTTCGAAATTATCATAGATAAAGGAAAATAACAAATTATCTGTTCATTATTTTTATTCATAAAACTAGACTAATTATATTACAACTTAAAATATTCAAATTCATAATTCATTTACAAAATTATCTGTTCTAGTGAGACGAAAAACTTTCTGAAAATATACAATCACATCGAAAATTTCACAAAAAAACTCACAATATTTTTGAGCATCATAATTCATGAAATAAGAAAAGATATGAAAGACAATTTATAAACTAATTAAATTTTTTCACTTAATATTCATTATTTCTACATTATCAGTTTGTCCTTTGGCATATTTGATATAATATCAATATTAAATCAGTTTTTGCGACGTTTTACATTATTTTATCATTTATTTTAGTTCTATACTCACATTTTATTAATTAATTCTACAATTTTCTTTATCTTATAAAATTCAAGGTTCTCTATTTTCTGGCTTTACACTATTATTATACAAATTGGCACCGATATTGGACTGAGCTATCTCTAATCTATATATCGAAATTTCAGATCAAATTATTGGTTAATTCAACAAATGAATTCACTGTTCAAAATTTGAGCATGAATATCCATGATCTCAAGTTTCAGATGTTAAAAACTTTTTGTACGTGTTCCAATTTTCGTTTTTCAAAATAATATGTTTACTCATACAGTTTCGAATATTATATACATAAACGCGACTAATATACATATTTAATAGTAGGTAATATCGCAGTTAATATAATAAATCAAAAAATTATTCTGAAAGTTCATAGTTTGGGACGAGATAAAGTATACGCATAAAAATCACATTGAAAGAAAATTAAACCACAAATAATAGATCCCCCCCCCCCCGATACTTGGTGACCCCCTTTTCCCGCACGACCAGGAATCGATTCAATTTGTATTCAATCCTCGCGAGGATATTTGAAAAATAGGAAAAATATAATCGAAATATTAGGTTTTCTCAATTTTCTTCAATAAATGCGAAACAATTTTATACATAGAGATTCACTAATAATTGAAAAAAATTCAACACTGGAAACGTTACCTAAAATTATAAAGATAAAGTATGACTCCCTTTAGAGTTCAGTTAGAGTTGTTTCATTTTAAAATTTCAAGAAAATATTTGCCCAGTAGCTTCAAATTATTTGAGGTATCGATGTCATACTCCTTGGGCATACTTCTGTGGTTACTTACTTCGTGTGGCTATTCGCCCTTAGAAATTGTGATAAATAAATATTTCTGAGTACTATCAGAAGCGTAGGACTGCAGTAGGTGACATGTTGACTCATCCCAGATTCTACGGCATTGCTTACTCTGACATTTCAGTATAATCTACTTATACTCTCCAATACTGTCTACTCAAATAACGTAACGCTCCCTAGTAACGCTCAAGTCAATGTTTCGCGAGATTTCACAAGTTGAAGACGAAACTGCACAATTTTTCGAATTTATTTTAATGTGCAAGTTAAACAATTAAATTTTGGTCAGTTCATAATTGAATCATTCACCTGATCAAGCGCCATGTAAAACGAGTACGTTATTTACGTAAAAAGCACTGGATACTCAAAAAATTGCGAAGAAATGGCAATGTCGCCAGTGGCGTAGATTTTGTCAAGAGTCAACTCGTCACTTGACCTAGTTCTACGCCCCTGGCAGTCAAAAAATTTTTGTTTACCTTAATTCAATAAAGAGGGACAACGAATTTGATAAGTCCAATAGTTTCAAATTACTGGACTCAATACTCTTTAATTTTTTCAAGTGCAAAACCCTGTCTCTTGAAACAAAGTTAAGTAGGTACTTTGGATCAATTCTAGTTTGAGAAAAATTGATTGATGTATCGTCAACTTTGTAGTAGTTCATTCTAAATCTTGAATAATAAATTAAACAAATCTCAAATTATTGGATTTTGTATTCTTCAACCTAGTTCTAAAATACAAACCCCAATGATTTTAAGACGTGTTTAATCATTTTTCAAGATCTAGTTTCAAATTATTTCCATTCAGTTATTATTCGATAATAATAATGAGAACGCAGCGGACTAATTAAAATTCAAATCTGAAAGATCACAATTTTCCTAACCTCAATAATTTAATTAGATTTTTCCCCACGTGCGCAAATAAAAAAAAATAAAATGTGGTGTGCATTCCATAAAATATCTGGTGTTTTCTTTGCAACATCTCAATCGTAGTTACCTTGGCACTAGTCACCCGTTCATTCATAGCCTACTTCACGTATCGCATCATAGATTACACTGGGGAACAATTTAGAACAAAATTTCTGTTGAGTTCGATTTTTGGGCTGTTTTAGAGGTAACTTGGCATGCTGATTGAAAAAACTTCAATCAGTTTTTTCTATCACGTCAAGTTTTTTTTTACAGTTGTTGCGCATACTATTACGCTTCGCGATGCTGAACGCGAATTACAGAAAGCCCTACTGCACTCCTGTCGGCGGAACTTTTCCCAGTAACGAGTGGAGGGGGTAATAACGTGGCGCAATAGCTTTAGATTCGGATTGTCTAGGCTAATTTGATCAGTTACGCATGAGACACTGTAGTAAACAGGTGTACTTCTGCTTTCTTCGTCGCTCTGAAATAGTGAAGCAGGTTTCCGACGCGTAGTGAAAGATTTAGTATTTACACAAGATTAGCAGTATTTCGTTCTTATTTATATATAAACTAAAAAATTTCATTATGTCTGCCCCTGGTAGTTCGCGTCGTAAGTGCTTAAACAGCCCCGATTCGTTTTGTTATATATGTGGTAGTTTTACAATTCCCAGTCAACGGACAAACATCAGTACTTTTGTCAAGCTAGCCCATTTTGCTTATTTTAAAGTAAAAATTGGCGACCAAGATAAATCATGTGCTCCTCACAGAGTCTGCAAGCAGTGTGTGGACTGTTTGAGAATGTGGACAAAAGGAACACGTGGTAAACTTCCGTTTGGTATACCAATTATTTGGCGGGAACCCAAAGACCACTCCAATGATTGTTACTTTTGTAACAATTGTTTATTGATAGCTCAAAATGTAGCTTGAAATGTGGTCTCCTCCATAATGTAAATTTATATGGTTCAGTCCCAATAGGTGATTCAGTTTCTTTGCATGAAGAATACGAGGACATAAACAAAGTCACTGACTTGTTGCAATATAACTTACACCAATGGATCATCTGTGTTGACCTTAAAATGGTTTGTTTCCTTTGTAACCAGCAATGCGGATATACCAAGTATCCCTGTTTTCTATGTATGTGGCGCAGCAGAGCTCATGAGAAGCATTGGGTGCAGTCAAAGTGGCCGCCAAGATGTGACCTGAAACCTGGCCATCCAAACATTCTAAATCAACCACTTGTCGACAGAAAAAACATATTTCCGCTTTTGCATATAAAACTAGATCTCATGAAGAAATTTGTTAAAGCTTTGTCAAACTGAATTTTTTTAAACTGACACTTTTATGTATATCATTTCGGCATTTCCTCGCTTGTCATATGTGGAGATAAAATGTCTTGACCAAGGTCGGTCAAGAATTCAAGGTCGAAAAGAATTCTTGGTTGGCATTCAAAAGTATTGTCAAGGACTTTCTTGGAAACTCTTAGAATGCTTTAAAAAGCTTGGCTGTAACTTGAGTAACAAACTGCATTTCTTACACACCCATCTTGCTAACTTTCCAGAAAATCTTGGCGCTGTTAGTGATAAACAGGGTGAGTTATTCCACCAACATTTTAAGGGCCATGGGGGCAAGGTATCAAGGTAGATGTGATGTTAGTAAAACGGCTGACTACTGTTGGAGCATCAACGAGAACGTTCCCAGATTTAACATTCTAGGAAAAGTTATGAGCGAAAATGTTCACCCTAATATCTTTTTTTATTTTTTGTATAAACACAATTTAACTTTCAATATTATAATAACCTTTGTATGAATAAAATATTCTAATGTTTGGTTAGTACCCACTTTATTTTCCTACGTATACCCATTTTGTATGACTTTAAGGGTAAAGAGATGGTATCCTGCAGTTCAAAAACTTGACGCGATAGAGAAAAATTGATGAAATTTTTTAATTCAGAGCCCAAAATTTAGTCAAAAACAAGCCACAGATCTAAGACACTAAAATTTCTGGTCCCCAGTGTTTATTTATAAATTAATGTTTCGATAAGCGTAACCTGATTCTCAATTTCTTGTACATCCATCAAATTAAATCCATGCTCAAATTTCCATAAATTCTGCTCAATGCAATTTTAATTTCCATATAGATATCGGCCTTTGAAAAACCGTAACCTGACCGTGTTCTTTTCCGCCAATAAGAAACACGAAGAAAGGAAACTTGGACTCCATTAAGTTGTTCTCCACTTTTTCTATCCTCTTCCTTCTTTCGCCACCTCCGGCACTCAACGCTCTGCAACATTTATTGTTGTCCTTCACTCTAGTTCCGCTGTCGATGGACAAAGACTTCGGAGGTCGTGCCGAGCGAGCGGAATGCCTGTAAAAGACGCTGGTATTCCTACAAAACTTCTCGTTGCAGTTCTGCATCTCTAAGTCTTCGAGGGAATTCCGATGGTCTTCCCCCAGGTCGTTCAAGATTCGCGCGGCATTCTTCTTATTGTTATCTTGGTCGCCGTTCATCACGCCGCCTTTTATGTCCGACCTCATATAATTCGGATTGCAAAATCCGAAGGGGCCGCTCTTGTCTTTCTCCCTATTCTTCAGGTTCTCCTCCTGGGGTGTGGTGCTGGTTTTGACGCTGTAATTGCTCGCCGACGATAACCTGTTCATCGTTTCGATACTTGCGTAGTCGGAAGTGGAAGATACATTCTCTTCGTTATATTGCGTGGTCGAATTGGGAAATTTGGAGGAATTCGAGTTGACCATATGCTGATACAGGGGGTTGTCGGCGTAACCCAGGTGGGAACTGTAGCTCTCACCCCTCTTGATGACGCTCAAGTTCGCGTATTTCGGGTCGTCCTCCCCGTTCTCTTGGTTGGTGGGGTATTCTATGCCCAGGTCTGCTTCTTCGTCGGTGTCTAAGTAAACCAACTTCGTGGCCTCCACTGGAGTTAAAACAGGAGTCGGTAAATTGATCAGGTTGAAGTTTGGCACGGATATTGGTTCTCTGGGAATCTTCGTCGTAGACATATCGAATTCTACGCGTTTTTTTATCGGATTAATTTTGTCATCTGGGGAAGTGGGGCCTGACTCCGGGCTGTTCTTCTTGATAACAAACGCTGACTTGGACTTGACGAGTTTTCCTGCGAAAAAACATCGGAAAAAATTGAAGGAGCTCCAGTTTCTTCTTTAGGCATAAATTTTGGGGTTTGTTTACTCACCTCTAACTGGCGTAGAAGACGCTACCTCTAAATTTAGCTCTGTTTCCGCGGTGGGTGGGCTGGCGTGTTGCTTGAGTAAACTCTCCGTACTGTCACCTTTGCAGCCAGTTAACACCGTATAACTGCATTTATTGTTCAGTCTAGATATGTTTATTTGAGATAGTTTCGAAATCTCCTGAAGGAAACTCCTGGACGTTTTGGAATCCCCTTGGATGATATCGCTGCCATCTGTGTAATTATTTTGTGAAGCTTTGAAGACGTAGGTTTGTTCGCTTGGAGCAATCTGAAAATTATTCATGAAAATCGATCGTATTCAACCTCACATATCGTAACGTTGTGAATATATTTGCAACGTTTACAACAGTTTACGTATACTGTTTCTTAAACTCAATACTTATTTGGAAATAAAATATACACCAGGAGAGTAAAATTGCTCATTTTGTCTATATTGAATGATGTCAAAGTTATCACCGTAGGTCATATAGTTATCTAAATTATCAATAATAGACGTTAAAATGTTTCAGATACAGAAGTGTTGTCCTCTAGGTCTCAATACGTTTAATATATTAAATAAAAACACTTGGCTTGGTTTCACGAAATTGTTTCAGTGTAGAAATGAGGTAACACAATTGTCAAGTTTTTATTATAAATTTTGTGAAACCAAGCCAAGTGTTCTTATTTATTATATCATACAATATTTCACCAAGAGATCAGCGAACATCTTAATCATCAATCCACTTAACACGTTTTTCGGAAATTTTTCTCTGGCAAATAAACAGACATGTTGTATTTGAATGTGACATGAAAGTTGGATGGCATGAGGCTGTTGAAAAGGCGTAATTTTGGGAATTTCAGATCAATAATTATATATTTAAACAGCTAAGCTCAACCTCTCTCTAGTTCCATATCGATGTTTATCTCAATATAAAAACACACGCATTTCGGAATGAGAATTGAATGGAACAACTCTATTGAAGGTAGACTCCATAAACTAAATGGGGGATTGTATTAGAGAGTTGTTGCTTGGAGTCTCTAGGTGGAATAATTCTGTAGTACGAGAATTTTGCCTAGGAACACGAAATTTCAAAGCGAACAAGAGAGGAGGACAATCAATACTATTATGCAGGAATTTGTAAAAAAATTTGAGTGATAAAGTTTCTCTCCTGCTCTGCAATGAGATTAAACTGAATCGACTCAATAATTCGTTATGATTGACTCCTCTCTGTGGATAAACTTTATGTTCCTTCCAAACTAAGAATTTCAAGAACCTTCTCTGAATAGCCTCAAGATGGCGTTGATAGCAAGTGTAAATGGGATGCCAGATCATGCTGCCATACTCCAACTTGCTTCTTCAAAGGAAAGCTTCTGGTCGAAGACTACACCAAGATCTGTCACCTTAACAGAACATAAAAGAACCTGACCACCGACGCACAGTCGATTCGAAAGAAACAACATTACACTTTGACAAATTCATACTCAAATAATTGTCCTCACACCAACTAGCCACATGGTCCAGCGCGAGCTGAAGTTGAACACAGTTGTCCTGTGATCTAATTTCATGATATAGTTTCAAATCGTCCGCCAACATCAAATGTGGAGAGTGAATATTATCAATCAGATCATTTACGAACAGAATAAATAACAGTGGTCCAAGATTAGACCCTTGAGGTATTCCAGTAATAGTTTATATGACCAATGAGTTATCTTTTGTCTTCGTTTTTGGTGAAAAGTTCTTTCTATTTTCTGTTTTATTTCTGTTAGATTTTTGGTCGTATATATTTATTGTTTTTTTATATTCTCAAGTTATGATTTTTAATCTTTAAAATGTTTTTTTTTGTTTTATTAAATTTTTCGTGTGTTTCTATCGACCGAGTATTCTTCTTGTATTTTTACTTATTTCGGTTAGAGCTTTTGTCGTATTGTTTTATTACATTCATTATGATTTTCAATTACGAAATTGTGATAAATCGTCTTTCGAGGTTCTAACTGACAACTTACCCTGTTAGTCGGCAAGTATGAAGAGTGCCTGCCTCCCCTATCCGCCGAATTGCAGGTCCTCATACGAACTTTCGTGGCCTTGGCCTCGAGGGAATTTGAAGAGGGTTCCTTGAGGAGTAACTCGGATACAGTTAGGGCGACACTTTCGGCCCTCGGAGACGGCTTGACGCCGGGCGTGACGATTTTCTCCCACACTTCGGCACCTGGAAAGAGAGGAGGGTCGGTGTTAATAACGTGCAGTTTTGCGGAAACGAGCTACCCCTTGGGGTTGCAGTTATCGCACGATTTACGTTGTAGTTATTTATCACTCCTGACAGAAGAACATCTGCTACGTGTGTTTTGCGTTTATTTTGAATTGATACCGTTTTATCTGGAAAATCTACAGAGTGTCGATGTTTCTGATGGAATTCAACGTGTTTATGAATTTTAATTTTTATTATAATATCGGGACTAATAATAAATTACCAGGTGCACAGTTTTTCTTCAGATTGGATTGAAAATTGAATCTTACTTTATTATAATAATGATAATATTTATTCAGCAATAGCTATTACAAAATCATATATACATTTAGGTTCGAAATATATTATTTACAATTATATGTTTAAAACGAACTTAGCTAATTTACGCGAGAATACCTTAAGGTCGCTAATATTTTTATGGAGCTAGGCAATTTATTAAATGCGTTGAATCATTCATAAATTATACAAAATGAGAGGTAATAATAAATACTTGTCTGAAAATCACTGACTGAACAATTCTTTATTCGACCAGTTTCGCCTTTTATGGCATTATCAACCTTCTTGATAATGCCGTAAAAGGCGAAACTAGTCGAATAATGAATTTTTCAGTCAGTGATTTTTAGAAAAGTTTTTATTAACTCACATCCATTTTGTAGATATAAATTTGTTGTACGTTTCTTATAGTAGTTTAGTCTTGAAATTGAGCTAACGCTCGAAACATGTTGACTATACATATTGTTAAATAAATCGTGAAACATTAAGCCAAGAGTTTAATTTATTTTAATATTCAATTATGTTTCACCAAGAGTTAAGCGAGAATTCAATCTCATTAACAAGTATTTATTATTACCTCTCATTTAAATATGAACTATCACAGAGTTGATTAATCGTCCATTGAATTTATTCATAAAATATAGTATTCCTATGTTTAAAACGCTTACAAACTTGCATGTAGAGAAATTGTCAGCATTTCTTTTATTATAACTGTGCACTTCACTGACACATGTAACATTTTTTATTACATTATATGGGAACAATTTGTTTATAACATTAAATATAAATACATATGTAGCAGAAAGTATTCTCTGTTATTTTAAAAATTAAACATTATTTTTTTCAAAATTTGTTCAAATTTCTTTAAATTTTTAATGTTCAAAATTTTTTTTTAATTTCAAACATTATTTTTAAACAATTTAGCATGCTTTGGATTCAAGTATATCTATTGCATTTCAAAATTGTTCGCATAGCTCTATTCTGTAACTTTTGTAGATGTTGAGTTTTTTCTGTATTCAATCCCAATAACAATATTCAAATGTGCCATTATAATTGACTTAAAGAGCGATAACTTCATATATGTCGTCAGATTTTTTCATTTTAAATTCTTTTGAGAAAGTTGATTTTCTTAGAGATTATAGACGATATGACGTCGATATGAGATCATTGAAACTCAATTTCTCATCTAACATAATGCCTAAGTATTTAACAAGTTTTGTACTTATATTTTCGTTACTTTTTACCTTAAGAATTTTACTTTGTTACATTCAGCGATAAACTGTTATCGCTTAGCGATTCATTTATTAATGACAAGTCATAGTTTGGATATTTTTAACACTAACATAAATCATTGTATCATCTGCGAACAATCGTGTAAAGCATTTTTTTACATGCAAAACAATATCATCAATGTATAAGGAGAATAGCAGTGGACCTAAGACTGTACCCTGAGGTACGCCAAAATCAACTGCTATGCTGTCCGAAAGAACACCATTGAGCTTAGCGTTTTGAGATCGCGAATGTAAATAAGAATTGAACCATTTGTTTACCTAAACCTTCAAAACCAATTTTATTAAGTTTTTTCAATATTTTATTTTTTTGTATATTAAATATGTTTAAGGTAAAATATTCAAAATTTTAGAAATCTTACCGAAGTTAAACTTCCATAGTTCATTAGTAGGGTGCCCACCCCTCTCCCCTCCAAAAATAATCATAAACGATGGAAACCGACAGGCGGCGTGACTGTGCAATGGTCCCGGATTCATTTTCGTCTTGACATTTGTCCAGGTTCTCTTCCTGGTGTCCCATTTCCAAAGGTCAGAACGTTCCTAGAAAAAAATAAGCTGAAATAATATCTACGAAAGACATCCAGTAAGATTCAAATTTGGCAAAAGTGATCAATTGAAGTAATTGACAAAAATTAAACATAATTCGATTGGGTAAAAAAACTACTACGTACTTACTTGTAGATCTGTCATTCCTCCATAAATCCACAAGGAGTCATCGTGAAAAATCGCAGAATGTTTATGACGGGGTGCAGGATACGCGTCGCCATTGCCTCCCTTGGGGCAGCTCGATATCAAATGCCAAGATTCAGTATCTACGATGAAAATTCCAGAAATGTTACGCTTCAAAAATATTCAAGAATAACGAATAATTATTTTAATATTTTATTTTCTTCGGGTTGTGATTCATTATCAATTATTAATAATAGTGGGTTATTGTAATTGGTATTGATTCTTACCGAAATGGAAAGCCCAAAGTTCGCTGCAGGACCCCCGCAAGTCCTGATATCCTCCGTAAATGAACATGGAACCCTTGTAAACAAGTGCTGTATGTCCTCGTCTGCCTTTTGGTGAAGCCACTCCTGTAAATCGTCTAGGGTTTAAGATCTAGGCTTCAAATTAAAAAGCATAGTCTACAAATTGTAGATGATAAACTCATATAATTTGCGATCAAAGTTTAATATTTTTCTCATCCAAAAAAGGGTCTCGAGAATAATGTGAAGATTGGTCTTTCGAGAATCCTGCCGCGGAGTTTTTAGACCCAACAGAATAAACACAGTGTTTGGTCTATATATTTATCGTCTTTTTGTTTTCATCAAGTTGCAAAGAAGTTATTTTCTGCCATATTTCAACGAAAATAATACTCGGCAAGTACATCCTTTGCTCTTTCCTATTCATGGTACCAGTAATAATAATAATAAAAATAAGCATATATTCCCAACTGGTAACAACCCAATTACAGGAAAATACATAATGAATAACGATAAAATATGGTGACTAAAAATATCAAGAACAACATAGATATAAAATATTAAGAAATAATTATAATAATGAAAAAATCATCAAATATAATAGCCTAATGTGAATAATTGTTGAGATTAATATCAATATTAATATTATCAATGTATACATAAATGACGATAGAAAAAGTTTCTACATTTATTTCCACAAAGTCTATAAAAAAAATGAAAAATGTTCAATTTTTTCGAATTAGAAGAAAATAGAATACAATTGTCCCCCTTTCAGAGTACATTTGCACAAATTTTTTCATTTTTATCTGCACAACGCAACCGTATTTTTTTAAACATTTTCTTCAATTTCTATGATCTATTGTATTTTTATGAATTATGAGTTGTGCTTTCTATGAACCGTTCTTTAAAATTCAATTCGTATTCTTTTTGTCATCAGTCTTGATCATTATATACATATTATCGAAACATGTCAAAAATAAATTGTAAAGTTTAGTGAATTCTTCAAACAGAAGATTTTATTTTTAATTGTTCAACATTATCATTCATGATAGTCATTCCAAAATACCAGTAACATTTTCACGTTGGACGATCATCATTTTAACAATTAATTTCATCAAATTTAATGCAGTCTTTAATCAATTAAACTAACATGAAATGAAAAATGCACAATATTTCGAATCTCCTATTTTTCGGAGACAGTCCTCTATCCTTTCTATCCAAAAAAAATACACTTGAAATAAATTCGAATACTCCCGAAGACATAAAAAGAAAACTCAATGGAATTCATTTAAATGTTTATTTTTAGTTGATCAATATTTTCAAACGATTTACACAAGTTTTCAGCGAGTAAATTATTCGAAATTCTTCTAGTAAAGTTTACGTAAAGTGAACATTCTACCGAAGTAATTAATTCAATTGTGAGACGTTTATAAAGCGACAACTGGAAACTGAATGAAGCACTCTATATGTAAATACGACCGATGCTAAAACAGTAAGCTTAAGTAAACATCACGAATTAAATTGAGTGAATTGAATGAAACAATGCATGTAAACAGAATACTGTAGATAAACATGAGAAAGATATAGGTAGAACTATACGTATTCAATATCCCCAAGAAATTTATTCAATAAGAGTAACAAATAAGAAATCCTTTTATTTCTCGAGGAATAGGAAAATAAATCTATTTGTTTCAGGTAAATAAAAAATTATGAAAATTCACATAGAAATTCCGCAGAAAAAATATTTGTTTTTATATACATTGACAAATAATATAAAAGTTCATATAAAAATATATAAAACATTTGTCATATATATGACAAATATTCAGGTTTTCCACAGTAGCATGTTCGTTGCATATATATATACATTACTCTATTCAACGAAACGAGTTTAATTAGGTAGGGCCACTTTTTTCAACAATTCGAAAGGTTTTACTAATATTTTCTGAACACCATGAGTGTTACGAATATCAACTGAATTATTAACTGAAAAGGTAGGGAACAATAGTAAGAAGACAGAAATTCAACATGGCCTAGTAGCATTAGAGAAATACACGACAAAATATCAAACAAGCAACTTACAAGAAAATTGAAAAATATGAATATAAATGTAAGTATAACACCAAATCAGAAAAAAAATTAATGTTCGTCTCTCTCACACAACAATTTATCAAAAATTCATGATTATTCAAAATATTAGGTTTTTCATATTGAAAACTATCCTGTTTCAATGACAATTATGCATGAAAATTGTTAGACTATATTTTATTTAAGTTTTAATAGTACTTAATCTCAATATAAAAATATTATGTAAAGACAACTTTGAGATGAATCATAAAATTTTCGCATGAAAAATATTACATTAAATAAAAATAAATTTCAATCTAATAACTACATCAGTTTTAGGCTTTCCAAAATACTAAATTCCAGGTGAAGGGCATTTCGCGCCCCTACAAAATGGCGAAGGAACCAGGACCAGCGCAATATTTTACTATTACAGAAATTGATTTTTAACCAAATTAAATTGAGGCTAATATTTTCAAAATTCATTCTAAAACTCAAAATAAATTCAATATGATTTGATAATGCACGTTTTGTTATTACATTATTTCCTGTATTTTATTTTATAATTTTCAATTTACAAAAATTATACAAAATTTCATTAAAATCTTCAGTTACTTCCCAGAAATACCCCACTTTTCGATCATCCTTGAATATCCAAAATTGAATCGATCAGGATCAACTCGTTAAGCATTGGAAAAAACATTGTTTGCATTGGATGACCGATTCTGTTTTTTTTTATAATTTATGGAATTATGGCAATAATAATAATGATAATACAACTTTATTGAATGGCAACTCATTTCGAATTTCCTTAAATATTAACAAACAAGTAAAAGACCATAGGCAACGGAAAACCATTTCAAAAGGTGGTTGATATTGGCTTTCGTCAGTCTTACTATTAACCCCTTACTATATATAGTAGAACCAGTATATTATTCCTAAGAATGTTTTGCTTTCGTTTTTTCTGTTTATCTAACAATAACTTACGCATTTGTGTTTTTATATTTTATAATTTCATCATTTTGTATTCGTTATTCAGTTGATTCAAATATTTAGACACCAAGTACGAAAATGATGCCTGAAACTTCACGGTATTATGTTTTGGTATATTTCTCAGCATTTTATCAAGAACTCTAAGTTCTTGATAAAATAAGAAATCTAAATCAATTCATTTCAGTCAATTTCCTTTGTTCACATAACTCCTTAATAATAACTTCTATGAAGTCAAAGTGAATGTCACAATTATTGGCAACTCTATTGAATGTAGACTCCATAAACCAAATGGGGGATTGTATCAGCGAATTGTTCCTTGGACAATCAATACTGTTGAACAACCAATACTGTTGCAAATACTGTTGCACAGTAATTTGCACAGAAATTTGAGTGATAAATTTTCTCTCCTGCTCTGCAATGAAATTAAATTAAATCGACTCAATAATTCGTTATGATTGACTCCTCTCTATGGATAAACTTTATCCACCCTCCAAACTAAGAATTTCAAGAACCTTCTCTGAATGGCCTCAAGATGGCGTTGATGTCAAGTGTAAATAGGATGGAAGATCATGTTGCCATACTCCAACTTGCTACAGATTAAGGCATTAAATAGTCCTATGAATGTTGGGGAATTATTGAAATATTTGCCATTGCGTATAACGAATCCATATATTTTCGCGGCAGATGAAATAAGTTGGGTAATGTGTGAAATGAAGAAAAGCTTCTGGTCGAAGACTACACCAAGATCTCGCCTTATCTGAACGAGAGAGAACCTGACCACCGACGCTATAATCACACTCAATTCGATCTCTTTTCCTTGTGAAAGAGACAACATTACACTTCGACAAATTCAAACTCAAATAATTGTTCTCACACCAACTAGCCACATGGTCCAGCGCGAGCTGAAGTTGAACACAGTTGCTCTGTGATCTAAATTCATGATATAGTTTCAAATCATCTGCGAACATCAAATGTGGAGGGTGAATATTATCCATCAGATCATTTACGAACAGAATAAATAACAGTGGTCCAAGATTTGATCCTTGAGGTATTCCAGAGGTAGGTATGAACTCATACGACTGTATACCCTCGAACTCTACGAATTGACGTCTGTCAACCAGATAAGAATGAAAAAGGTTGGTGAGGCTATCAGAGAATCCAAATTTGTTGCGTAATTTCTGTATAAGTAACGCATTAGCAACTATATCAAAAGCTTTCTGAGAATCTGTGTAAATCACATCAACTTGATCGGTGGAGTCGAGTACTTTAGAAACGTACTGAGAAAACAATATTAGATTGCTTAAACAAGATCTCATTGACATGAATCCATGTTTCTCAATCTTGATGCTGTTTCTGACGGCTGGATATATAGCATAATAACCTACAATTCCAAAAAGTTTGGAAAAGTTTGATGAGATGGATATTGGCCTGTAGTTGTTTACAACAGAAGGATCACCTTTTTTCAAGACATGGCCGATTTCCATATTCTAGGAAAAATGGCTCTGCTTATTATGAGAATAAATAGGTATATGTGTTAATGGATCCGGAAGAGCATAAATAAATTAATAAAATGAGACAATAAACTCTATATCTGACTAAATAAATTATATAAGCAGACTCTTTGGCCTGTCCGATACTTTATTACTCCACAAGGGCCTCATAAATCGTTCATTCCGTCAAAGAATCGTTAAATCGCCCCCAATCCCATCGACAATATTGAATTAAACTTCTCCTTTTAGTGCTTGTTCGACGTATATTTATCTATGTCTACCCTGGCTCAAATTTGCTGATAAATTAGGTCTTGAAGAAGTCAACGGTCGCATGTCAGCAAGATTTATTAGTTCAGAGAATCTCATCTTATCTTACGAGCTCCGCAAAAAAGAGTGGACTGGTGGATCGATATGGCAGTAGAACGCGTAGGCCAGTTGGATTTACCTGTATACCTCTTCGTATTTTACCAACAGGACGGTAGATATTCAAATTTGTGTGTTTGCATTTCTCCGATCATATTTTAACAAAAAGCGACAATTTATGATGATTATTCTTTAACCTGAATGTTTTATGACACCAATTCTGAGACAATATAACTTTCCAAGTATCAAAATCTATGTAGATCAGCGTTTCTCAAAGTGGGGCCCAAGTCCCACAGGGGGGCAACCCGAAAATGGATTTGACACGAGTTTAACCCTTTCGCACTCCTTTATTTCAACTTTTTTGCCTTTTCCGGAGGGTGGGAACATAAGAATTTTAGAGAGGCTTAGGTGGAGCATGGCACAAAAAAGGTTGGGAAACACTGATGTAGATTAAATTTTAGATTGTTACGTTGGTACACATATCCGTAATGAATATCGACATAAACAATCATTTTTATTTCTCTTTGGATATAATGAGGTTTTTTTGTCGTGTTAGACAAATTTGATATCGAAAAACTGATCAAAAAATTCATATTAAAATACGTATGAAAATAAAATCAAGTGGTCTAATATCCTTGAATAGTTGGGAGCACTTGGCAAGTGTACCAACACCAAAAAGAAATGTTCCCAACAAGGACTATCTCTTCACAGAAGACCGAGAAAAAAACTGAAAAGTAATATGAAGAAAAGGTGATTTACAACGATTCTTAGATAAAAATTCTTTGATAAAAAAGGTTACGAAGTTTGAAGTAAAAGATCGCAAACACTAAAAGTTAATAGCCACGAGTTAGAAAATCCGCTGACATATCTAAGTAAATTATATCTCAGCGAGATAACTTCAAAAGAGATAAAATAAATTTCAAACAACTATATATCCCGTTGAATGAATTTTTAAGCGAAACCTAAGAGAAAATTTAACGAAGACATGAAAAAACTTTGAAAATATTTTAATGAAAGATGCATTATCAATACATTGACATTCTGATATATCTTTGTTCTTTATTTTTGATGAAAATTGAAAGTGAAAAGTTGCATGACTTCTCAGTGAGAAATTGAAGTTTCATTTCTTATTTTTCATCGAATTTGGCCTACGCATATTTTGTGGTTTAGTTGTAAAATTATTGACGAATTGTCAATTTGATCTTTATTTTGAAGTTTCTCATTAATTTTTTTTTAATGTTTGTATATTACGTGCGTCTTATAGTTTTTTATCATATATTTGAATCTTATTCGAAATATTTCTTTATAATATTAATTGTCAATGAAATTGTAATTATTATGTTGGCAGTTTCGAAATATAATCTAAAATGAGAGGTAATGAGAAATAGTTGTCTAAAAATCATAAACTGATCATCCCCTATACGCATGTCCCCTCTTCGAAAATCATTAAATTCTTCAAAAGTAATAATTTGAATATAGCTTTTTCGAGTCACAGCAGGTTGGATAGAATGATTTTTAATAAAAAATTGTCCAAACTCGATCCAATGAAGAAGACAGGAATTTATAGAATGGACTATGAAGAATGTAAATCATGATATATAGGCCAAACCAGAAAAGATTTTGAAACTAGGCTTAAAGAACATCTAAAAAACGGACAATCAGCTTTTCGGGAACATCTAGAGTCTACAGGACATATCTTATCGCATATAAAAAATTATCTCTTGTAAAAACATCATAATTAAAATCTCCTCAATGGCCAGTTGACATAAATCACTCTCCTCTGTTGAATCTCTGATAATTTGAAAATAACCACCTCTACCACCTCCATTCTATGTTACATTGATATAGAACATAGAATGGAGATAATATAGATGTTCTATATCCTACCACCGAAATGATCTATAAATATTTTAATGGATGTCTTTGTTATACGTATTCAGTCTTGATAATGACGTAAAAGTCGAATAAAGATTTGTTCAGTTTGTGTTTTTCAGATAATCTGAAATAAAAATTCCTAAAATATTTTCGTTGAAATTTAAATACAATTTTCAACTCACCCTTTCGAGATCTAATTTTCTTCCACGTATTGGCCTTTATGTCATAGAGCCACAGAGGGGTTTCTGTACCAGCCGAAAAACCAACTTCACCACCAAAGACGTAAAGACTTTCCTTATAAGCAATAGCAGAATGTTCTTGAAGACAAGGCAGTTTATCACCTGAAGGTTTTAACTGATGCCACTTCCCAGTAACTGAAAATAACAATGTTTATCCATAAAATACATTATTTTCATAGTGTTTCATTATTGTTTGAGTGTCTGCAGTAAGAGACGTAAGATTAAACTGTTGAATTGTCACTAAAACATGAGTATTTTAACGAAACATTCCGTGGAGAAACTTGTGCGTAACTCTATTGTCTTTGAAAGAATATTTAATTTTTTTTTAACAGTGTTGGCGTTTACTTGATGTGAATCCATTATAATTGAATATAAACTTAAATTCAAACACTTGAACTTATGGTTTACACTTTATTGACAACATAGCATGACGCGTTCGTCGTTACAAACGACTTCTTCAGATGCTAATAAAATAATGTTCTGTTAGATGCTAACAGAATAGATTATTCTGTTAGCATCTGAAGAGGTCGTTTGTAAGGACGAAACGCGTCATGCTATGTAGTCAATAAAGTGTAAATCATAAGTTCAAGTGTTTGAATTTAAGTTTATATTCAAGAATATTTCATGTGGTTTTTTTATTAGAATGATATTTGAAAGAAAACAATCTGAGAATTATGTCTGCATAATCATGTATTATCTTCAACTTTACAAAAGAGTTTATGTAATTTAACATCATCTCAATGTCATTTTATGTTCACTTGGATGGCCCTTGATAAAATGGCATCGCTTTCAACGAAAAAATGAACAACAAATCTTCATTATTTGTAGCTTTCTAAAGGGCAACTGAAAGGATTCCCTTTCCATCCACTTCGCTAAGTGATGAAAGAACGATAATAGGCTTTCTAAATTGTCAAGAGCTTCTATCATGTCTTCCCTGTTCCGCTTGTTCATTTCAGTCTCTCGAGTCTCATAAATTTCTGCAAGGTTGAGAGCGTTAAGAGCATCACCGGAATGACGGTTAAACAATATTCGAAGTGATGTTATGGTAGGTTAGTTACACGGACGTACAATAGGGGACGTGGAAGAAAATTCGTAAGCAGTTTTCCTTTCGGAAGGTACCGTTGTATTTATTGTAATATCTCAAATGAGAATAATACACGAAAATATCAAGTATACCTAATGATGAAAAAAGTAATATTCATTTAGGAATAGCTATTAAAAAATTCATAAACACATTTACGTTCGAAATATATCATTAAAATTTATTTAAAAAGTATAAAATTACTCAGTAATATTGTATACTCTTGATAATGGGTTAACCACCCGAAACATATGTAGAGTTTTTAATATATTCAGGGAAACTCAAGTCAAGTGTGTTAATTTTTAATTTTATAGTTTTTAACATAATGTTTCACCAAGAGATAAGCGAAACCTTCGTGTCATTTATTAACAATTATTTGTATAGAACGAACTTAGCTAATTTAACACTTAAATACTTCAAGGTCACTAACTGTTTTTATGGAGCTGGGCAATAGTTAAATGCATTGAATCCTTCATAAAATATATTTCTAGATTTAGGACGCTTACAAAAATGCATGTATTGCATGTAAATTGTTGGTATTTCTTGTATAGGGTGTCTTTTTTAGAGGTATAGAACTTTGAATTGCAATAAAACAACGATGGATCAATCGATTGCCAAGAATTTTTTTTACTCGAAAGATAATCTTGTGGCATCACATTTTAAATATGATTTGTCATACGACCGCCACGGCTGGCTCGAATGTCGTCCAATCTGGACGTCCAATTTTCGATGACTTTTTCCAACATTTGTGGCCGTATATCGGCAATAACACGGCGAATATTGTCTTTCAAATGGTCGAGCGTTTGTACTTATCCGCATAGACCAATGACTTTACATAGCCCCACAGAAAGTAGTCTAGCGATGTTGAATCACAAGATCTTGGAGGCCAATTCACACTTCCAAAACGTGAAATTAGGCGGTCACCAAACGTGTTTTTCAATAAATCGATTGTGGCACGAGCTGTCTTGTTGAAACCACAGCTCCTGGACATCATGGTTGTTCAATTCAAGAATGAAAAAGTTAGTAATCATGGCTCTATACCTATCACCATTGACTGTAGCGTTCTGGCCATCATCGTTTTTGGAGAAGTACGACCAATGATTCCACCAGCTCATAAAGTGCACCAAACAGTCAGTTTTTCTGGATGAAACGGTGTTTTGACATACACATGAGGATTATCTTCACTCCAAATGCGGCAGTTTTGTTTGTTGACGTAGCCATTCAACCAGAAGTGCGCTTCATCGCTAAACAAAATTCGCTGATGAAAATCGGGAACAACGGCAATCTCGTTTTGGGCTTATTCGACGAATCTACGCCTTGCTTGATGATCTTTTGGCTTCAATTCTTGCACGAGTTGGATTTTGTAAGCACGCAAACCAAGATCCTTCCGCAAAATCTTCCATAAAGTGGATGGACACAGATCCAATTCCTGTGCTCGATGGCGGATAGACTCATTCGGGTCTTCCTCAATGCTACGCTCTACAGTAGCAATAGCTTCTTCTGTGCGCACCGTACTTAGATGGCAATTTTTTTCATAGAGTTTAGTTTAATTGTTCTTTTATTCGTTATTTAATCGGTATAAATCTCTTTATTTTACATTGTATTACCTTATTTTATCATTTAGATCTCATGCAGTCACTGTGTTGGTGATACAACACTATTATACTCAAGGATATATTCAGTAAATCACAAAACAGATTCAAATTGATTACAATTTGAAACAACAACTTCCTTTTCAGATGAAGAATTGACACATTAAAACAGTTTTATTCTAATTACTTTTATATTTTTTTACTTTTTTTTTTAATACTGACGAAAAACTCAGGATTTCCATTAAATATCTACATCGGTTTTGAGCAGCGTATGAATTTTACTATTGTCATTAACACTTTTCATATATTTCCTCGAGATAAAGCTTCATTTTTTCCACACAACGAGAAAAAGCGTGCGCCTTCTCTCAGTCAAAGCTGCTCTGATGGTTGCCAACACGTTGCAGTTGACTGGATTTCAATTACTGCGGCCTGTCGGTCGGTTTTTTTTCGTGTCACATTGCCGCTGATGAGAAATCGATTCGAAGCTCGAACCAATAGAGAGTTGTTGCAGTTTTATCGGAAATGATGTAATTAAACCGTCGAATCAGACTGCAAATCATCCCGGTAATTGCAGTTTGTGTAATTTCCGAATTTCGAATTCGGACTTGTGAATTCTCAATAAAATTAAGTAACTATATTGTTTTCCAAGAGCCAGACCACTCATTTTCATTGTTATTTTACAATAAAAGCTTTATCACCACAAAACACTCCTCAAGTAACTTTCTGACTGGGTAAATGATATTACGAAAATGACCAAGTCTGATTCTGTGGTGCATAGAATATTCGAGACATCTACTTGTATATGTAAATGAACTGAACAACTAACTTATTGTTTAATTCTTATCATATTAAATTTATATTAAAAGACTATATTAAATTTCTCACACAAATCCAATTTCTACAAATTAAAACAGCCTGTGGCAGTTAATAAGCGAAAAATTGGAAAGAATATTTCGATTTTTCTTGCTTTAATTACATGATAGTTCATAAACATCTTAATAAATTTGTAATAATTATTTAACATCTTATAAAATTAATAATAATTTTCATACTCCCCGATTTCTGAATTATGAGAATCAACTGGCACTTAAAATCTACCTATGAAAGTTATTATCCAGAAAAAATAGAAAATATTTAATTTGTTCTTCGACAATTTTCTCCGAAAACAACTTGAAGAGATATAGAACGCATATTAAATTATTAAACGAAACTCGAAACACGTGATCTGTCACTGATATCGTATACTTGAAAGTCATGTCCGTGCCATCGATAAAAATCACCTTTCCATTACCGTGACTTTTATTCGACACAAATACTGACATTATCTCCGACTTTTCCAACACGAATGCTAAGTCGCACAATGAAATTTCTTCATTTTCCGGATGTAATCCATCACTCGTTGGATATCCGTTCGATTGTGTGACAACAATCCATTTAGTTATGATGCCTTAGGGGAAGTTCCAGTCACAATCGAATAGTTCGAGGGTCCCGAATTGCCTTACGACAATTCATTTATCACTGAAGAACCATACGGTTCCAGTCTTGTTTTTCACCCTTAGAACTGTCTAGGATGTTTAGTGTGCAATTAAGGGCCTCAAGGCAGTAACCACATTTCGAACTCAAGTATAAATCTTTCACGAGTATATTTAAGGAAGTTTCTCGTACCTTATTTCATTAAAATTTTCGAGAAACGACGTTGTTTTTAATCTTAGACGAAAAAGCTTGCCTAGTAGTAAGATATCAAATGTATCGCCGCGTTTGTCTACCAATAGTTTCTTCTAATCATGTTTAATCGATAATTCGATATGTAGATTCAGAATCTCTCTTCAGTGGCTCTAATACATCATATTATTTAAAACGTACTTATGAACCTTCTAGTTAAATACACAGCCTTACTTTAATTACTTTACTAACTTCACCTAAGTAAAGTTAGGTTCTGTCAGATACTTTGAATAAATGCAGAATACTTTAATTAAATTTCTATGGTGCATACGATAAAGGTAATGAATACAATGAAGTAACATTTCCATCGTAAGAATGGAACTGTGCCACTTGAACGATACAAAAATACCGATACATTATCGGTATTTACAATTGAATATTTTAAACATTTTGTTATTATGAATATTTTCAAGAAGAAGCGACAAAGGAGTGCATTTTTATCCGTTTAAGTTATAAAATCTTATCATAACCATTTTCTATGATAACAAAGGTATCAGTTCAGTTGTATTATATTCAGAATATATGAATTATGTATTTCAAATATTAAGTTGAAATTAATTTCAATATTGTTAACGGAGTTTCTAGTTCTCTATTTTATTTACCTAAATTATATCTCCAAAAATCTTTCATGGGTAAATTTCCGTTTCTCCCACCCAACAAGTATATGTGATCGCCCACCAAAGTGGCGCTATGTTTCGATCTCGCGGATGGCGCCGGGCCAGACGCGTCTAACGACGCCACTGCACTCCACATTCCTCTTGATCTCCTTCTTGTCTTCGCGGCTCTTCTGAGGAACCACGAGATTCCAAGAATACCTGTAAATTAATTTGCGATAAGTGAATTATAATATATTTGAAAGCTTGATGGCTTCTATTACGTTCTTGTATTGGGTTTTATCAAAGACGAATTATTATGTTGGATTAGTTCGATAACACTATAGATCTCAATTGTACAAGGTTACGGTATTACTCGTAATAACGTTATAATGAAAATAATGAATCAAGAAATCTTGTTTTTGAAGGATGCTGCACAATATTAGAGTCTATCAATAATTATAAAGTTTTTTGAAATACTTTCTTTCAAATAAAATAACTCGACAATGTTTTTTTACTGTCTGGAGAAATGATATTGAAAGCTCTAATTCGTCAAGAAGAAAAAGAGCAAATGACATCAAGTGAGGTTAAAAAATAAACTCCGTATTATTTATTCAATCTAAATTAAACATGTCATAAAATCAGGTGTTTTAAAGCTGGTAATTTTTTGAAATATATGCATATTGTATGTATTTATTACCTACCTTTAGTCACAACTTTACAATTAAAGAAGTAAATAAACTAACAATTCCGTTATGTGTAATATACACATACGTACCTCGTACTTGATTTTCATATAGATTATAACGGTTTATACATAAACGTCAATTAAATAAAATTGAAGTAACCAAGTAAAGATTCAAATTTTATGTAGTTCATCCTGCACAAGTGCATAGCTGTTTCGAATTTGAAAGGTTCACGAGTAACATACTGTGCATCAAAATATAACTAAAATTTGAATAAGTTTAATTGCGTTAGATCTCAAGAAAATTCGAATTATTTCATTATACCAACCTTCGCAGCAGAGTTGAATAATGGCCTCATCAATTCTAATTATCCATTGATTAATAGAATTCGTGTGTGACATGTAGATACAATATTGTATATTAGATACCCATATATTATTCAAGAAGTCATTCGGTGTACGTATCAAGTTCTACATAATATTCAGTTTTGAATATTACAAATAGTTTATCTGGATTCCATTATTGGAATCTTATAAAACCTATCATTTCATCTGGGAGGCTACTAAATAAATTACATCTCCAGGAAACTTTTAACTTCATGACAAAATGTTTGTCATAATAAATGACACAATTAATCATTCGAAAAAACATGAATCACCCATTCATATGTTACTAGATAATTTTTTTTCAAGAAATATGAAAATACTTTCTATGAAATTTGTGTTCTTTTACTAAACGATTGTAAAAAAATAATGTATGAAACTCTCAGGTAATGGCTATTAAGCAACAGAAAATGTTCATTGAATAATTTACTATTTTCAATTCAGTAAACTTTTTTGAAAGAGGTTATTACCTGGAAGAGTACCTATTGTACGTCTGTATGCATTACCGATTATTAATCGACTCATCAAACAACCAAACTATAAGACATAAATAAACAAACATACTGACCTAATACAGGATATCACACCCACTTGACTGCAAGCATTGGATAATTTGTGAAAGATAAAATCCTCGAACCTGTCTACATAAATTAATAGCTTTCAATGAAACTTTAGAGTCCATTTTATTTGTTTTATAAATATATCAATAAAAAATCAAATCAACAACTTTAACCGCAAGCATATTTTATTTGTATTTTGTGTTGGTAACTCAAAAATTATCCACAAAATTTTCATTCGATCCAACTGTTCGTAATATAAATTTCAAAAATTCACCGCAATAATAGGTAGATAACCTTTGAATTAATTCATATGTAAACAAGTTCACATTTCGCAAACAAACGATAATTAAGTACAAATAAATGTGTACAAACCTTTCAAAAAATTTCTTTTAACAAGTTCCAAACCATGAAAAGTGTTACGCAAAACTATCGCACTACTTAATATAAAAATCTATCTACGGAATTAAATTCCGCTTCCTCTTTGTTTTCACGACCGCTTAAAACACACTAACACTACAGTATGAGGAGTTTTCACATCGGCGGTAAGTACGCCAGTGTAATATTGATTCGGCTTTTCCAACCCCGACTTCGGAAAAGCTCCGTTCAGATCCAGAAGGGGAATGCGCGGTAAAGCGTTGCCATAACAACGAATATCCGGAAGTAGTGTGGAAATTCGGACTATAAGAGGGGGCAGATCAGGTATGCTTTATTTAAGGCCTAAAATCAAGGGTTGGTTATGATTAATTGCCCTTAAAACCTATTATTATGCAAACATAATAATTAATTTATATATATATATATATATATATATATATATATATAATATATATATATATATATATATATATATATATATATATATATATATATATATATGCGTGTGTATAAACACTCATTTGAAGAATTATATAAAGTTGAAAGTCCAAAGGAGTTATGTTAAATACATTAACATAACCCATATAAAAATGATGCGCCTTTTATTCAAATTAAAATTTTGAATATGAAATGAAATGTCTGCATATATTTTCACGTATTATAGTTTAAAATTCAACAAACAATACTCTTAATTTTATTTCCAACTTTATTATAATCTTTTGTGGTATCAACAATTATAACTATATTATTGCCAGGTACAAAATAAAAACACTTTGCATAAATTATTTATTGAAAATAAAGTAATCAACCAATATGGTTTCTGCCATTTGAAAACATTCAAAGATAACATTACTAAAATGAAACAAAAAGTAGGACCAGCACGCTAAATTATAGTGTAAATTTAACAACTGACTTCACTCACATTCTGCTTCGCCCAAAGCATTTCTTTTTATTTGTAGTTGCAATTCAATAAATCCTAAAATAACAACAAATTCCACTTCTGTGGGAAATAACTGTCATCAAAAGTCCTTTTATATCATTGTTCTAAATTCCAAAATAAATTAAATAAACACAAAACTTAACCTTATCAGGTTTCAATTCCCCATACTCATTACACTATACACATAAATAGAGTATAGAAAGATACTCTTTTTCATTCCTAACAATTGTGCATTAACAAAATCTAAATACTAACACATTAGAAAAATTTTTTTATATAATAAAATTTTTGAACATAATCAAATAGACATATCACAAAAAATCGTTATAAATTAAATGACAAAGAACATAAGAATACTCTTATAGCAAATTGTGTGTGTAACACTTATATCATGATGTACCAATATGCAGCTGCTTTAATTGCACCATTTATTTAGGCCTGGATATACCAAGTGTAAACTGGGGTTATATGCACTGGAGTGTGGAATTCAATGCAAAATACTGGGAAAAATATTTAAAATCACCCACTGACTTTATATCGCATATTGTAAAAATATCCTCCATTTACAACAATCAATGAGTAACCCAATTTAATAACTATAATATTTCTTATATGTACTGTAGAATTAAAGACAATATGACTTGAGAAGTTATCATGCAATTGATACTCCTTATTTTAAATGTAATTTGAAAACAATTCCTAAAAATAATATGAAAATGATACAAATATATAAACACAACAAAAAGCTACAGCTGAAAGTTTTCTCATTATAAATAAAATCTTAATATACACAATAAATTCTATGTTTTCTGCCTCTTAAAATGAATAGAGCATAACATTTAACAAGATAAAAGAGATCCATATTGAATTGTGAAGTATAAAATTTTCATAGCTGTTTTCAGACATTTAAATTGTAAATGAAAAGGTTTGTACAATTTATTATAAACAACACTATCATTCAATGAAAATATCAAAAACTACAGATACGATGTATGATACAAATTATAGAAACAACCTTGCCTATGAAAATAGGTATATGATACCACTGAATGTAAATTTGTAGTTTTTCAAATTAAATCACCATTTATAAGTAAGCAAATACCTAAATTAAAGAGACACTTAATTAAATAAGAAAGAACTTTAAAACTTATTTAAAATTTAATCATATCAATTTTCAATGTTTGTGTCCTAGAGGCAGTGAAAAAATTCAATATAATTACTATCGGCTTTTAATATCATTATTGTCGATCGTTTAACAAATACTCTTTCAGTAACACTACGTTGAACAACCATATTTGCTATTTTTGGCAGCAATCTATTCATTCCAAAAATAGTTAAATAACACTAAATTTAAAATATATTGAAGTATAAATTAAGAAAAATTTATTTCATTTAGATTTATGTCTATGATTAATTTAATTAAAATACTGTGCAATCTTGGTATTAGAAGCATTCACATATTTATGTAACTAATATATTAAAATTATGCAAAATTGGGAACAAGTGAAAAGATAATATTATATCGAAAGAGGATATTTTCATTATTTCACAAAACTACTTCATCATCTTATACTTGAATAAATATCACTGTCAAAAACACAAACATAACATGATATTCAGTACACAACACACAACAAATCTCAAATACTTTCACATTCAACATAGTTAATGTGTAACAACAAAAATATCTTTGGCTAATCCATAATAAAGCATGTCTGTATTTAAAATACAAATATAAATATTTAAAGCTCAGTAATTGGTATATATTTGTTGTTGATGTTTCCTTTCACATCAAAATACACCTACCTAATTTCTTAAGTTTTTTCTTTTTGCGCTTTTCATTGTCTGATTGTGGTTGGTTACGAATAATGCGTACAACCTACAAAAGATATAATTGAAATATTTATTTTGTCATATTGATAAAAATAAACAAACCTCATGAAATGTTGCGTCAATATTCAAAGGTGGATCTTTGGCACTTGTTTCAATATAAGGAATTCCCAGTTTATGTGCTAGTTCTTGTCCTTTTTCTTCTGTTATTTTACGTATGTGAACTAAGTCAACTTTATTTGCTACAAGCAGCATTGGATAGGTATCCCTTAAAGAAAACTTAATGAATTACAAATGACAAATATCTTATCAATATGTTTACCTATCTTTCACTCTTAATATTTGTGTATGGAAATTGACAATGTTTTCATAACTGTTTTTATCTGTTACAGAATATACAAGAAGAAATCCATCTCCTTTTCTCATGTATTGTTCTCTCATTGCGCTGAATTCTTCTTGACCAGCAGTATCCAGAACTGGAAAAGATAATATAAGTAAGTTTGATACCTTCTACTAGGATATTATTCAGTTAGTTTGGACTTACCATCTAAAATACACCACTGGCCATCCACTTCCACATGCTGTAGATAACTATCTTCTATAGTAGGATCATAGTCAGTTACAAATAATTTTTGAAAAAATTGAATAGTTATTGCACTTTTCCCAACACCTCCATCTCCTACTACAACTAATTTAACAGTCGGTAAATTTTCGTTTGGTGGGCGTGTCATTGTGCTTTTATATTTTCTGTTTCTACTACCTATCGTGAACTACAATATACTACTAAAATGATATCAAACTTTTAGAAACGATCACTGGTATCAACCCATCAACCTGCAAAACAGTATCTGTTTTATAAAGTAACAATTAGAATGACTCACAACCTTATCTGTATATAATACCTAGGAAAATAATGAAGAATATATGGTTTGATTAGAGGAGATAAATGAAAACAATCAGAGATAAACACTTTCCCAAACAAAATTGTGAACAAAAACCACCTATAAATGTATTGACACTGACATTTTGTTATATGTATGCATATAATGATGTATGTGTCTTGTCAATTGTCATTCCTACTTCGTTTCCACAGAACATAATCGATATGTTCTGTGTTCGTTTATATGTACAAAAACCCGAGTAATATTATACACAGCCTAACTCCACTTACGTAAGTATAGTTAGGCTGTATATTTTGCTTAAATTTTTTCTTCTTCATAAAGCCGAAGTTTTTGAAACTAGAAAATGACTTTATTCAGTGTTTATATTTCTCAACACTTAACAGCATGCACGTAGTTTTGATACACATCTCCACATCTAGTTTAGCAATTTTATTTCCTATACGAGCGCTTCTACTAAAGGGTATCATGAAACATTTTGTTTTGTTTCAATACTTGACGACTTTCTCAGATTGACTAATTTTTTTATCAATGAATAAAAATATTTCATTCATGAAATTCTTCTGAAATTCGTCTTACACTGAAGTTCTGTTACACTACGAAAAAGCGTTAAGTCCACAAAAACTTTTCACTTACTTGATTACATCTAATAATTACATATGTGAATTTCAAATGATATTAGGTTTTATTATTATTAAATTGGCTTATGTAATTGATTAGTTGAGTTATGTAAATAATTTTATTATTTTAAGTGATCATATTTTCACATTATCCTCACCCTAAAATAATTAATACAATAGCAATTGAACTAACTTCAAATTTCAAATGAAAAAAAAGTAATTTTATACAGGCAGAATCAAAATTAAATATATAATTAATATCAATCTAGCTTAAAATAATTTTTTTTCAAAATCCTTACACTTAAAATTTTTTTTTTCCATAAAATTACTAAAACGCCGAGCCAAAATCTTAATATAATTGATAAATATGAAATAAAATCAAAGCATAAAATTATTACCTAAAACAAAAAGTATTACCTAATGTTCGAATGCTGACTCTTCAAGTAATATCTCTAGATTCAGTCATTTAGAAAGTGTGTAATGTCTTCATTTTGATATATCAATGAAATCAAAAATTGCACTTTCTGATGTAGTATTATCTTCATGCAGTTTAATAGTCAATCTTTGACATCAGTATTATATATGCACCTCATTTTCTGTTATTATTCCCAAGTAGAATAATCTATTCTCTTATGTTTATCAAAAATAACTCAAGATAGTAATTAAAAAATTTTTATTAAATTATTTCCTAATGCGTATTTTATTTTTGTTAATATTTGTTTCATGTTAAAATGTATCATCACTGAAAACCGTCTTATTGTAAATATGATCTAATCTAATCAAAAGCAAAGTAACCTAATAGTTTATTGGACTTCGACTTCATTTGAGTCAACTAGTTATTAGAGTATATTTGCTGATGATAAATACAATGTGAATTTTAGTGTTACCTGTGTTGAATGTTATAATCAAAAAATGAATAGCAAGTTGGAAATAGTTTGGACACCCCACCCTGATAAATTTATTACATGGGGATCTGATATTTGTTTGTATGAAGTGCATCCATTGAAGAACAATATTAATACAAGTAAAATTTTATCAATATATTTGTACTATTGCTTCGAATTGATTCATTTTAGATATAAAACTGTGTAATACTAATGGTGCCAATCTAATCTCTTCAAATTCTAATCACCCTTTTATAAAATGTTTGGATGTTCACCCAAAGGTAGATTCCGATTTGTTAATGGCAATTGGAAATTTGTATGGCAAAGTTTCTTTATTGAGTTGCGGTCCATCTTCTGGATTTGATCCACAAGCTTTAACTGGCAAAGATTTAGGTAAGTATTGTCATTTTCAATATTAAAGGCTTGTAAACATGAGACATTATTGAAAAAAATATTTATTAAAAGATTAATGTAAAAAATTTGACTGCAATTTCTTAGAAATGATGTAGGTATGTTCACAATGTTTAGGTATTTTTGTTTTTACATACAAATGTTCATTTCCTTTTTTTTCAGTTCCAAGGCACTCTCGACCTTGTAATGCTGTATTGTGGAACCCTGTAGATAACAATGTCCTTGCAGGTTGCTTAGATAAATATAGATCTGATCATGCAGTTTTATTGTGGGATATAATTAAATTTCCTCCAGTAAATGAAAATAATGCTGCAAAATTAAGTATGAATACTGTACAGCCTGCTGTTGAGTTAGCTAGGCCAGTTGCAGAATATGGAATTTCCGAAAGTGCTCATAGCCTTGGTTGGTTTAAGTCAAATAGTAAGCAAATGGTTGTCGGAATGAACAACAAAAACATTAAGTTATTGGATTTTAGAGGTAAAAACTAAATTCATAAACGATCTAAAAAATCGGTTATGTATATAAAAGTCTTCTTATATTTCCATTGTTGTAGATCCCAATAAGGTTGTGATCTCCAATATGACCAAAGCTGTGTATGGCGTATGCGTTGATCCCCATAATGATAAACATTTGGCCTCTTACTTAGAGAATCAGACGTTTATTTGGGATATAAGGAATTTTGAGAAGCCTATAATCACCTTGACTCACCTCAAACCTGTTGTTAAAATTGAATGGTGTCCCACAAAGTTAGTATACTTTCTATTTAATATGAAATTATAATCAGTCTATGATAATTTGGATATACATTTGGTAATAAGTCACAAATTGCCAGATCCAAGGAAACTAATAATCACATCACTGAAGATACTTATATAAAATATACTTCTTCCAGATATAATCTGCTTGGAACCTTACAAAAAGATAGCTCTTGCATCATCTTGTATGACATACAACGGACATTAGTAGGAAATGAAGAAATAGAGCCTTCTGTTTTAGAAAGAAGTGTTTTACCTGGTTCTCCTCATAACATTACTTCTTTTTCTTGGCACAGATCTGATGAGAGTCGCTTTTTAACTATTGCTCTATCAGGTATGAAGATGTTGCAATTTCAATATGTAGCATTACATTCTCAAATCTTATATATTTAAGTACATAAATCTGAAAAAAGTTGTTGAATTTAAAAGCAAATATTTAGTGTTTGAATAGTTACAAACAATGCATGTGAATTTCAAAAATATTTTGTTTTGTAATTGATTTTTTAGGTTCTATCATCGATTACACTGTCTTTGATAGAATAACTTTGAATTGGGGTGCCACATCTAGTGTTGTTTGGACATATGGCTGCAAGACAATGAAGTATATTCAAGACAATATTTTAAATGACATATCATACAAAATAAAGAAGAGAGCAAAATTAGAATATGGACTTAAGGTAATATATAATATTTTGCAGTACATGTTATAATGGTCTAAGTTGAAGACTTTTTGTATTGAAAAACTGCATTAGATATGTCTTGGAGAGTTTAGCTGTTATCAATAGGTGGACAGCCATTTATAAAAGTATTGATAAAATGTTAAACGAATGAAATTCATGAATAAATACATGTTTAAGTATAAATAAATGATACTTTTTTGCTTAGGATGAATTTTGGAAGAATAGTGATATAGCTGATGATGATATGCTTAGTAATGTTTGGAACTGGTTGTACTTAAGCGAACAATTAGTAGAAAATAATATTTTTGGTGATAAAGATATAGTGAAAAACATGTACTACAAACATCCTGGTGTACAGTCAATACTTAAAATTGATGCAAATACTAATAAATCTGAGTTAGTTACTTTTAATTGGGCAGATCTTGGGAACCCTAACTGTAGTGGAAGTGTTCGGATATTCAAGTAAGTTGAATAGAGAAATTAGTTAACTCAAAAAGTCACATATCCTCTATATATAGTTATGAGTATAAGATATGTATATGAGAATATGAAGTTTTCAATCATTTCAGACATGAAGATCGTCAGAGAGCAATGCATTTGTGTAGTTGGGATTTTGAAAGCTTCACCGATGAGATCTTGGAATTTGTTGAACACCTAGAGAAAGATCATGCTTACACTAGAGCTGCCGCAATAGCAGTTTTCAATCTGAAAGTGAAGCTTGCTATAGAAATATTGGGGAAGGCTCCTGATCATGCATCTGATGGCCATTCTTTGCAAATTGTCGCCATGGCTTTGGCGGGATTCTGTGATGATAAGAATAGTACTTGGAAGCAATTTTGCTCTGTGCTCCGAACCAAATTGACAGATCCTTATCTGAAGGCTATGTTCTCATTTCTGACAGCAGATAACTACAATTATGATAACGTATTGGTAAGTAATATGTTGAAATGAATTTTCTGTTTTTTATCACACATTTTTTCCAAGAATGAAAATGGCATGGCTGTTGATGATCGTGTAGCATTCGCATGTTTGTTCCTTCCAGACAACAAATTGCATATTTACTTGAAAAAGTTGAGCGACAGACTTTTAGAAGAGGGAAATTTAGATGGTTTGTTACTAACTGGTTAGTGGTAACATTTTGCATCTAAACAGAGTTATTGATGTTGTACATTTTAGGAACAAATGCTGATGGAATTAAGTTACTTCAGAGGTACTTGGATGTTACTGGTGATATACAATCAACAGCTTTACTGGCTGTCCAAGCATTTTCTGAAGAAGTCAGTTCTCATGCTGCGAAGCATTGGGTGGAGAGGTAAATATAGAAATATTGAAGAGTTTGGTTTCAGCTGTTGCACTTTGTTTAATTTATTCAAGCATTTTTATTTACTTTTAATTTTATTTATAACTTAGTTTGTTTTATATTTATCAATTTTTAATATCATTTATACTTCTGTTCAATATATTACTCTAATGCAGTGTTTCCCAACGTGGGGCCCACGCCCAACAGAAGACAATTTAATTGTTAAGGAGACAATTCGAAAATGGACTTGACATAGGTTTAACTCTTTAAATTTCAACATTTTTACCCTCTTTATGTGCACAAAAAAGGTTGGGAAAGATTGCTCTAATAATTCTTTAGAAAGCTGTCCATTCACATATTTAATTCTGTTTTCAGTTACAGAAATCTGCTTGATACTTGGCAGCTTTGGAACGAGAGGGCTAAATTTGATATCATGATCAGCTCGCATCGACCAAATGAAAAGCACTCTCAGCAGGTTTACGTATCATGTAATTTTTGTGGAAAAAGCATTTCGGCTTGCATTCAAGGACTAAATAGGCCGAGAGGCCAGTTCATTAGAATGGGAAATGCAGCCAACAATAAACTGAAGGCTAGTAATGTTTTAATCATTAAAATAAATGTTTATAATTGCAAGACTCGAATGTTTTTCTTGTAAAAAGTCCAATATTCAATCTAGTTTTCACTAATTGTAAAATGAATTTAATAATGAAACAAATTGAAAATTTTACATTTATGCTGTATGATTTAGAACTATCATTAAAAAATTTTATTCAATATGTTCTATTAAAGTGAAAAAAAAATCTTTAAAAGTGTTATAAAACAGTGAAAAATTCACTTATGAAAATGGAAAAATTGTACTGCAGTTTGAAGTCTTGTGTTGAAATACATCATTAGATTACAAAATATATTGTAAATGAAGAAGACTGCAATATTTACCATTCAATATTCTTATTTCAATGAACTTATTGGATGAGTTTTGTCTCACTAAGTTTTTTATAATAAATTTTTTATTTTACAATAAAACACTTAGTTCGAAAGTGAATAAATGCAGATTTTCTTATGAGTAATTTTTTCTATAAACGTATTGACTATAACTTGTAAACAAAATTAATTATTTTAGGTGTCATCATGTCCCAACTGTAGGAAACCATTACCCAGATGTGCTATTTGCCTCATGCATATGGGCTCAAAAACAGAATCTCTGAATAGTGATATTGAGAATAACAAGGTATTGGAGTTCGCACATTGGTTTACATGGTGCCAGACTTGCAGACATGGAGGTCATGCGTCCCATATGGTGCATTGGTTCAAGTCAGTATTTGTTTTCTTCAATTATCGATTTGCATTCTGAATTTTTCTATAAAATGAACGAATTACCTAAATCTTATTTTTTTAACGAGAAATATATATCGCTGAATTGTAGTCTGTACCCTCAATCATATTTTTTATTTTTCAGGGAACACTCTGAATGTCCTGTAACATCGTGTACCTGCAGGTGTATATCAATAGATTCTATTACTTCTACAATGTTTACAAGCTAACTTTGTGATATGACTTATTAGACTGCAAACTATAAATTGTGATTATCTTACTTTTAGTACATATATTATATAAATTGTATACTTTTACTTTAATGAATAAATATATTTTTGCTCAAGCACTTGGTATTATAATATAGTATTTATTAATTTCGAGTTGTCATAAAGGGAAATGAAAAAACTTGAGATTTTTTAAATTTTTATTCTAATCTATATTTGTGTTTCCTAAATTACCAACCAAGAATAAATTACTGCAGTAATTTATTCTTGGTTGATTTTAAGATGATTATAATAAATAGTGTTACTGAAATTGCACAACATTTTGAGATTTTTGACAGTATGGGAAAATACTGAGTTATAATCCTGAGAAAAGTATTTTAAAAATCATTCGAATTTTAACAATGAATATATAATCAAATGATCATGCACATCATTAAAATAAATAACACTTGGACTAGCTTTGATTTTGCCTCATAAACTGATGAAAGTTAGGTGCACAAAACAACTTTTAATATTTAAAATAAAGACATTGCTGAAAATTCACTAGCAACCTGCTTTTCATCCCTTATTCTTGACTGCAATAAAATACATTCTAAAACTCCGATTCTCACATCCATATCCACAATTTCTTGTTTTATTTTGATAACTGCTTTCTTGATATTTACTAGAGGTGTACCATCAGTCATTGAAGTACCTCTTTCCTCCATTTGTTGCTTTATGGTTTCCAACTGATCATTCAATTTATTTAATTCTCGATTTCGTTCAGCAACACCACCACTTATCTTCTTATAATCCTCTTTGACTTTTGATAATTTATCAGAATATTGCCTATAATCGTCAAGAACTGAATCTAATTCTCTATTCAAATATTTTTCACGGTTTCCAATTTTATCAAGAGTGAGTGTAATGTCCTTATGTAATTTTTTGAGTTGAGTATTTGCCAGAGGCATTATTTGATCAATATTATTTTTATATTGCTTCATTTGATCTAAATGAGACCTCCAATCCCTATTATCATTTCTTATAGTTACTTTTAGGCGAGGCACCACACGTTCCACTTCTAAATTCCAGTTTTCTTCATCAGTATTGAGATTTGTTTGTCTAGTTATAACGTTTTTTTCATTTCGATTTATATCCCCAATATGAAACAGATTCTCTTCTTCTGAATCATCAGAATAAGCAGCAATCATTTCTTCTTCAACTCTTTCAAGATTAATTTCTGATTCATCATCTATAACTTCAATATCTTCCTCTTTCTCTTCTGGTAATATTGGTGTTTTCCATTTATGATTTGAAGTCTTCAGGGCTAGAGTAGCTAGTTGATCTAAAAGAAAAACAACTTGATCTCCAACTCCTTGTTTATATTTATTAGGAGTAAAATCAGCTTTTATTCCGTTAGCTTTTGCGCAATCTAATATATTTTCTATTGTATCATTTGGATCGTGTGATTCCTGAGGTTGTTCAATTTTTTGACCTGCTTCTCCTATCAGCCAAGAAGCTAGCAATGAAAATAAATAAAATTGTTCTCCAGGATTTTTTTGAATTATGAAATAATATCTGTGGATAGGTTTCATTTTAAGGTTTGCTAAAAAATCTTTTTCATAATTTAATAATTTTAATTTGTCCAACAAGTCTTCCATAATGGCATGGTGAACAAATGAATTTGTATAATTATCTTCGTCTTCTTTCTCAACCAATATTCTCGGTTCAGTTCTTAACATTTCTTGATAATGTTAATGTACCCAGTATAAATATAAGCAAATTTGTTTGTTGTGATTGATCGACGTGAAAATTTTAAATTAATCATATTCCCGCTGCAGCCAACTTCATGAGGAATTTATTGCTATGATAGCAAACTTCACTCGGAAGCGTTTTTGTGTGGAAAACTGGTTTTTCTGGTATCTACATCTCTTATTCTCTATGTTTTAAAAAGGAACTATAATCAAACTGGAATTTATTTCTATGAATAATTTTAGGGAAGGAAGAATGAGAAGGAAAGATTACACTAATTATTTACTTTTTAAATTTGACTTTGATAAGTTATCAATAGAAAAGTAAACTAGTTAAAAGAAAATTACATGAAATATAACTTTTTTAAAAAAATGGATTACTTGTCTCGATTTATTTAAATTAACATAATTTGAAAGGAGTATTTTAATATTTTTGTGATTTATAATGTCCTAATTTTATTTTGAAACCATGTCCAGTACATTTTGTGCAATTCAAGAGGGACAAGTAAATGCGTTGGCATTAAATAAAGATTATACGCAAGTTGCTGTCGGTGGACGTAATGGTTGGTTTCAGAACTTTTACTTTATAATTTGGCTCATAACACTAGTATAGAAATTATTGGGAAAGTTTGCAAATTTAATGTTATTTTTATTTTCTAGTCTTCAAAATTTATCTGATTGAGGATGACAAGTTTACAGAAGTTTACAATTTACGTGCACCCAAACATTTGGGTACATCTTTCTCATGCAATGATGTTGCTTGGAGTTCAATTGATGGTAAAATATTAGTAAAATAATTTTAATAAAAAAATTGAGTCCTTGTTTGAATTTTAGACAATTACTTGGCTACTGCTGCCACTAACGGTCATGTCTGTGTTTGGAATCTTACAAAAATGGGCAAGGCTATGCAAGAACAAGATTATCAAGAACATAAGAGAACTGTTAACAAAGTTAATTTTCACACATCGGAACCATATAAATTGATTTCTGGTTCACAAGATGGTACAATGAGATATTTTGATATTAGAGTATCAACAGCAGTTGCTATCTTTTATAGGTAAGATTTTTAAGGAGATAATATGTGGTCAACAACAAAGTACACCTTCACAGAAGTTTTGAAAACCTACTGCATAATATATCCTGATTGAATGATGAATTTTGTTTTAAGACCTTGTTTTTACATTTTTTATTGAGAAAATAAATAAATAATATTCGATGGTTTTCAGTAATACTGAAAGTGTGCGTGATGTTCAGTTCAATCCTCATAACCCTTGTGCTTTTGCTGCTGTTTCGGAAAATGGAAGTGTCCAATTGTGGGATGTTAGAAAACCGGATAAATATTACCATCAATTTACGGCACATAGTGGCCCAATTTTTGCATGTGATTGGCATCCAGAAACGACTTGGTTAGCCACAGCTAGTAGGGATAAAACTATCAAGGTATGAATTTTCAACAAAGATCACGTATTAAGATTTTTAAAATATTTCAACTGTTCTTTTTAAGGTCTGGGATATGACCAATAAACCCTCACCAGAATATACTATACATACTATTGCTTCCATAGGTCATGTTAAATGGAGGCCTCAAAGAAAGTATCATATATCTAGTTGTGCATTAGTAATAGACTCCAGTATTAATGTATGGGATATAAGAAGGCCGTACATACCCTATGCAGCTTTCAATGAACATAAAGATATTGCTAGTGGAATTGCTTGGAAAGGAGATCCTGACGCATTTTTAAGTACTGGCAGGGTGAGAGTTCTTCTATTCGAAGAGTTATACACATTTTTTCAAATGCTTTGTTTAAAGGATATGATGTATTATAATAAATATAATATCTCAGAGTTTTATCTCCACACCAAATTTCATACAAATAAGTTCAGCTGTTCATCTCAATGCAATCTTTCATTTTAGCCTGAGTTATACTTTATGAAAGTTCACCTTTCCAGTGAACATGCTGTTAAAATTGATTTTTAATTTCATAGATTTTTGTGACAAATCATATATTTGTATATTCTGAATAATAATATTACAACTTTGAGTTGATATGTTTCCACTTGTCAGTTCATTATCAAGACTAACTTCGAAACAATATACATTCATACATTCTTTCACATGCAAGTATCAAAATTTTTTATAATATGATTTTAGGATTGCACTCTCTATTACCATGCATTTAGCGATGCTGACCGACCAGCTAGTAGGGCTAATGCTCAGGCCATTTCTTTAAACACCAAAGGAGAGATATTATATGCCAAAAAAATTGTTGTATCCAATAATAGTACCTGCAAAAGTTCAATAGGATTGATGAGAAAAAGTTCAACCTCTGTCGTTCCAGATCACTTTCACCAAGCAGCAAGTTTGTTACAATATTATGTTAAAAATGTACAACAAAGACAGGAATCCGAAGCTTTTTTGTGTTTTGCTAAAAACTATGCTTTAACTGGCCGAAGTTTATCAGAAATGTGTGATCATAATGCGGCGGTAGCAATGGAATGTGGTAAAAAACCAGTAAGTAATTAACGAAAACTACATAATGAAAAGTCAACTAATTCAAATTGTACTTACTTTTACAATATAATTCATTCTAACTTCATTGTAACTATAATAATCAGAAGATGTAGATAAAAACATTTATTGAACTATTGATAGTTTTTTCTTGAATGTGTTTGCATTTTATATAATTTTAGTTAATTGAGTGCTATATAATATGGTTTTTGTTGATGAATAATTTCATATTTTGAATTAATCCAGATTTCAACGATTTGGAAGATGATCAAGACCATGTATGGTGAAGAATTTCTTCAAAACACTGAAACTCATACATCTAGAAATAGAGAAAACTCAATCAGTGGCTTGGTGCCTCCTTCAGTTGGAATTGAACATCCAATTAATGATCAAGTTAATAGAGGTTTGCATACTTTTACCTTTATAAAACATATTATATTGATTAAAAATGAATCTGCTTGTGATTAACTAATCAATCTCATCAAATGTTATTAGATGATGATAATCCAGTTGCTCAGTTCAGTGACGAGACAGAAAATGAAGATCAGGTAGACCATGTTGCAATGTATAGTAATGGATTTCCAACCTATCTCAATTATCGAACGGGGCTTCCTAAAGGTGATTTCTCTTTTGGCGAAAATGAACTAGACATGGAGTTTGACGGCATTGGAACTGGTGAGTTTTGGTAAAATGTCCTATTATTAATTCACCTGAGTATATATAAGAATAATAATAATAATATAAATGTAGCAGTTTGCTACATTAACATCAATGTGTAATAATAATTATTAGCTTGAAATTATTTAAATTCATATAACTTGTTTCAATTCCTTACAAACAAAAATGTACAATTAATATTTAACTAGAACTAGACCCAATATCAATATGAATCACCACAGTTTCTTCTCTTTTTGTAAGCATGTACATTTTAATTTTATCTTTAACTTCAAGTCAAGCTTTTTAATTTTTGATCTACTGAATTATATTTATTAATTGCCTTGAAAAACATTGTATTTGGACCTATTTTGGTTTTTTTTGTGTTCCAAGATAAATATATTCTTGTTTCTTGTGCCATAATTATGAATTTTGTTACCTTTTCTCTTATGTATTGAGGCATTAGACCCGAATTAATTTTGTGCACAAACTTTATAGCATTGATTTCTATAATATCCTTAACACTAATCCAATTCAGTCTTTGTAACTTATATTTTACACTAGTTAGTCTTCCAAATTCAAGAATGATTCTCATTGCTCTGTTTTGAAGCAACTGTAATCTTCTCAAGTCACTTTCTTTGCCCAAATAGAGCACTGTTCCCTCGTAATGTATATGTGGTAATATTGTATTGTTATAGACAGTTGTTCTTGTATTTCTTGAGAGATAGTTACTTATTCTATTCATTAGACCAATCTTCCTTTACATCTTTTTACATATAAAATCTATGTGTTTATCAAATATAAGTTTCTGATCGATCACTATTCCTAAATATTTATATTGTACTATTTCTAACTCTTTCCCTTCAATACACAAGATGATTTTCTAGTTTTTTAGATTTTCAATATGCAGTATGTAGAACTCATTTGATAAATTGGTTTATTAGAAAGAGAAAAACAAAATGAACAAAGTTTATTCTATGCAAACGGATTCAGTTTGAGTTTTATTTCTTTCTCTTAAAATTTTTTAATGAATAATTCAAATACATTAAAAATGTAAATCCCACTGTTTAAAGGTGGTGAAGAACCATTTAATATCTTTCATTAATCTTAATGCTTTTAAATTGTGTTTAAATTTCCTTAATCTTAAAGCTTTCATGCAATTTTAAATATTTTCTCTGAATTTTTATTTCAGAGTTGAGGAATAGTTATAGATCCTTTCAACCTGTCCAGCCAGTGCAACCTGATTGGACTTTACCAAGTGAAGCATTCCCAATAAGACATGAAATTCTAGATAGGTCTCCACCTGCTGATCAGTTTCCGAATAATTCTCCAGATATAAATGAAGACCCACTCCCTCTGATGACCTCGGTGCATGATCATCCACAAGGACTGTTAACTGTAAGGGTTCTCCCAAGCAAAATTTCATGGGATCCTGGAAATTTAGTAGTTGCAGCATTGAAACATCATGCATTGTTAGGTGATATACAAACTGCAGTGTGCATATTAATAGTGTTAGGAGATCAAAGAAAATTCTTAACTGATCTAGATGAAACTATACAAGAACAGTGGATATTAGGATATATTGAATTATTAACTAGATATCAACTTTGGAATATAGTAACACAAATTATTAAGTTATCATGGATTCCTTCAATAAATCAGCTTAATCAACAGTCAACAAGAGTTAATACAAGTTGTAGTAAATGTAATAAACCACTGCAAAGAATTGGTTGGTTATGTGATAGATGTCATTCCTCAGAGTATGCTCTTTGTAGTGTTTGCCATCAAGTAGTTAAGGGACTGTATGTTTGGTGCCAAGGTTGTTCACATGGGGGCCATTTGGTACATATGCAACAGTGGATTTCTAAGAATAGCATGTGCCCTACAGGCTGTGGACATTTTTGTGAATATAGATAGTGTAAAAATTTTAACTGACGAAAATTTGAATGGAAATTTTATCAATAAAATAATTAAATTTTATTATTCTCAACTTATGGTGTTCTATTGTCACTTCCTATTTTTATCAACATAACTTGCTTATAGAACTGGCAGTTCAGAACCACTAACTGACAGAAACTGACATTTATCATTTATTTGTGATCCAATATTTGAAATTAAAAATCTATTTATCCTCATTTGAACTCATATAAGAAGTACTATAAATACTTTCAGTTATAGAAAGTATCATCAATATTAAAAATTTTGAAATAAATTGAAACGAAGTACCCTGACTAGCAAAGTTGTCAAACGTTGAATATTTTACTAAATTATAAAATAAATGGATGATAACACCTGATCTTTCAATTCAGATGTTTACTGTGGAACTTTAGTATTATTCTGTAAATAGATATTTAAATAAAAAAAACATTATAGGTGAATAATATTTATTAAACAAGTTGCAAAGGCAGTACAATTTTATATATTATATAATGAAACAATCTTTATCTAACATAAACACATTAAGAAACTCAAAAATTTTCACTTGAAACAAAAAACCAGAAAAAAGTGATAAGCAAACTAAATTACTGTGTGGTAAGAACCTTATTCATAATAAAAATAAAACAGAATATTTTTATATTGCATCACTTGGATTATAAAATTCAAGCTTTAAAACTTGTATTATCGATTTATGACTTACTTTTTATTTTAGTAGTTTACTTAGATCTAAAAAAATTATTTCCTCAAGCAGAAGAAATTATTTTCTGTTATTTACAGTTTAAATTTTACTGGAAACATGAATATTAATTCAAATGAAGTTGTATGTATGGAGGCACAAATGAACTGGTTGTTTTGAAATTTTTAATAGAAATTTATATTTCCTACATAATATAAGCCATCAATAATGAATCAAGACTAAATATGCAAAAGCCACAATTCAACACACATCAATTGCGATAATATATACATCACAGAACAATATTTATCAAACAAAATTTTTGAAAATTTGGAATGTTTGAAATTGAGTTGAATTTTTTTCCAGTGTGCGTTTTTTCGAATATAAATCAAGAATAGTTCAAATTCGTTACATGTTTAAACTACGACAGTTGCAATGTAGCAATTTTTTTATATTATGGCATTTTATTAGTTATTCATTTTCATGCAACTTAGATAAACAATTTGGATAGACAAATAACAGTAGTTAAATTAAGTAAAAATGCTTCTTCAATTTTTTTTGGTAGATTAATGCTTCATTCATAGTCGAAGAAACAAAACAACAGACTATTAGTACAAGAGTAATTATTTTGGAAATATTTTTTCAACTTGTCTGAGTTGTATTATCTTAGTTATAGTTGTTAAATAAAAACTTCATTACATTCAATCAATGTGTTTTAGGCAATAGGTAAAAGAATTTTCAAGAACTTCAGACATTATTCGAGATACTGAAGAGCATTTTAATGTCTGTTACACATTCTTGAATTTCCCAATATTTGTGATAATAAATGTAATGTACTCATTACAGAAATGACTTCATCCAAAATAATAATGTACATCAATATGTATTTAAATAACTAATGTTGCTACAATATAAAATATGACTATTTTTACAACAGGAAAACAAAATACAAAATTATCACAATATGAAAAAAGTTGCATTATATGCATTGAATATAATAAAAGATTCATTTTGTTTAAAAAAAATGTGATAAAAATTATTTGAATATTATATTCAATGTTTCACTTCTCAGTCAAAATGTCATATTGTACATTTTAAATTAACTATCTCTTGGGGTAGAATTTTCATACTTACAGAATGATCTATGAAAAATATTAAGGACCATTTCCCAATTTTAGTGAAATACAAATATTAGATATACTTAGAAACATGTGGATATAATAAATATAAAAAATATTAAATTTAAAATTAATTATTAAAATTAGAACTTTTTGGGCAGAGCACTTTAAAGTATGGTACATTTTAGCTTCTTTTTCTTATTTTTATCTTTACCTCGACCATTATTGACAGTTTTTTCTTCAATTTTTCTTGCACGAATTTCTCTCATCAGGTCATAAAATACCTGAAAAAAATATATACTCTGAAAGTAATATCACATGGAATGGCAATGCCTTACTATAGAAGGTAATATTTCATCAAGAAAAAAGTATGAAGTGCATCATATCATTCAATACCTTGAAATGCACTTCATACTTTTTATTCAACATAAAGTACTTAATAATGTTTAATTATGAACATTAGTTTTCATTATTTTATGAATTAAATCAACTTTATCCAAAATTGTTGGATAAAACTAGCTTTAGCCCGCTAAACTTAACATTAACACCAACTTAACAGTGGTGCTGGCAAACAGGTTGGCTTCATGTTCAGACTTCTTTAGTCAAGACTTTAAATTGTTTAAACAGTCTGCTGGTACTGCAATTCGCGAACTATAGTGTGTATGTCAGTGTTGAAAAATTGTATGTGTTTTAAGAATTTAAAGATTTAATTTAAGAGTTTATGTATTTCTGTATCAATGCGTTGATGCTTATCAAGGATTTATTTTCATTTTATGTAATTTTATTACTTTATATCCTTCAAATATGTATATTATAGTTCAATTATTTGCACATTTGATAATCTCTTATGTATTTAGTATCATTGCGTTGTTCCTAATCATGGATTTCTGTTAATTTTTTCAGATATTTTCGTTAATTTTATATGCGAATATGTTTAATAATTAAAATATGTTTTGTATAAATTTAATTTTGTGTACATTTGACATTCTGTTTATGTATTTTAGTATCGCCGCGTTGATCCTAATCATGGTTTTCTGTTAATTTTTTAGATATTTTTGCTATTTTATAAACTTCAAATATGTATACTATAAATTTAATTTGTTGTACATTTGATATTATGTTAAGCTTTATATTGATTCATTAATATGTTTAAAGGGAGTCTCCGTCATCAACAAACAGTTGTACAATTATTATACACTGCATGCTTGAAATAAATAAATAAATAAATTAGCCAGATTTTGGACTTTAGCCATAACAGATATATTTTTGTGAAATAACTATAATCATACCTTATCCACATGTTCTCTAGTTTTGGCTGATGTTTCTACATAAGGAACACCCCATTGTTTTGCTCTGTCACTAGCTTCTTGAAATGTTACTTTTCGCCTATCTTCTAAATCACTCTTATTACCAACTAAGAGAAAAGGAATATTTTCATCATTTTTAACTCTCAGGATTTGCTCCCTAAAATAATATTTCTGTATTGATATCTTGGAACATAATTAAAAATAAATTATAAGGCAGAAAGTAATACCTCCACAAAAGGAATTTATTTATAATTTACTACTATCAAGTCAAAAGACAAATAAAAAAATTATAACCCTTATTGTAGTAGTAAAGTAAGTCATCAGGGTGTCTTATTGTGCCCAAAAGATATGATTATATGAAGAGTTTATTTTATATATAAATTCATACCAAAGAATTTAACTTTGTATGTTTTTACAAGAAACAGTACCTGAATTCTTGGGTTGCTTGGAAACTTTCATCCTCAGTTATTGAAAATATACAAAGAAATCCTTCCCCACTTCGAAAATAATTATCTCTGATGGCTGCATAATCTTCCTGTCCAGCTGTATCTAGGATATCAATCTGAACATCTTCACCATCTAATAATATTTTTTTTCGATAGGAATCAGCTTTAGTTGGTTCATAATCCTCAACAAACTCATCATACATGAATTGCAGTGTAAGTGCAGATTTCCCTACACCACCACTACCTACCATAATCACTTTATGCAAAGCAGGTTGAACTGTTGCTTTTTTTGCCATTTTTACCTAGAAGGATAAATTGTTAAAGGATGCAATGGAATTATTTTGTCAATTACTCTTGAATTTTATTCCCGCAGATTACCTTGCAGATCTACAAAACCAGAAGTCGGCTTCAATTGATTTAAAAAATGGTTTCAATAAAACGGGATAGCCTCGCCTTTGAAAATTTTCTAACAAGATTGACTCAACCTCGATTTTTGACACATCGCATTTCTTCCTATATTCCCCGCCCACCCAATTGTTTACAAATTCGAACATGGGAAATAGTTGATTCATATTCAGATTAAAATGAGTCATACTCATGTATTTGAGCTAGGACGATTTTATTTCATAATATAATAAATCATATAAGTAAATAAGGAAAATGTGGCATTATGAGTCTTCTAAGTTTCCAATAAATCCATTACAAAAATAATTTAAAGTAGGTAATATCACTATTCACAGAGTAGGTACATTTTTCATGACATAAGGTAGGCAACTCTCAATTGTCATTCAATAAGAGATTCGATTGTGTAGTTGTGGCTAAACTCACGACAACAATGATTTATATTTTGTTATGAACGTATGATTCGATAGGCTAATCTCATTAGTTTTTTAAAGTAAACACTTTATTCGCAATTTTCGATATACTTAAAATGTATAACAGAGTAATTCGCTGATTCTCCATGCTGCAATCTCTATAGATAATTCCATAAATCATAATATCTCAAGGTATATCATAATAAGTCATCAAAGTCGACAAGAAGAATGAATACTCTAAAAATTCTCCTTGCATACACCTTTCACATTTAGATACCCATAGAAGTTGCAAAGTATATATTATGATAGCGATGCTCGATGATCATTGAAGTTCGATGATCATCGATTTTGAAGGAAAAACATCGATGTTCGCTATTCGATAAATATCGAACATCGATGTTAACGGAATCGATATCGATGTTAACTCACGGCCCCACGCACGACCAATAGTGATGTTCGATGATCATTGATGTTGAAAGCAAGAATATCATAGTTTTTAGATCGATGTTCGGTATTCGAGAAATATTGAATATCGATGTTGGGCTTGCGATTATGAAATCGATATTTTTCGATGTGACGATTATGACATCGATCATCCCTATGAGTGTTTTTTAGTTCTATGATTCGAAAGATATTTTCGGTTGTTACAAATAGATGGAATTTTGATGCATGCTTAACTCATAAAAATATAGCAGATTGACATTGTTGCTTTACTTGGAGATGGACATGGCACAACTGTTCCTCGAGTTCCTTGCAGAACGAAACATTCGTGTGCTTATAGCTGCCCTAGTACTTATCAAAATACCTTTACCCCATTCCTTTTATAAATGCATAATTGTTTCTGACTGGAATTCTTGATGTCTTGACAGTTTCTACTTATGTTGCTTGGTAACAAAAATTGAAGGTTGAAAAACGCTGATACGTCAAATATGCGGTATGATGCATTGAACTTAAATAATTTTTATGTTCTATGGTCTAATGTCTGAGGACTGGCATTTTACGGAACGTCAACGTCATGTCATCGTCCCGTCAAAAGATTTTGAAAAGGCAACTGGACTGCTTGAGATTTCAATAAGTATACAGGAACTATTTCACGCAAAATAAAGTATACGATATTTTGACGTGGCGGTGACGTTCCGTAAAGCTCTTACTATATTCTCGTGTAAGGAATTAGGAATATATGAAATAGATAGAGTAATAGAGAGATACAGGAATGGGTGAATATCCAAATGGCTCGTAAGGCGTTTTTCTGCGATAACTCAATGCAAACATGTATATAGTCGACACGACCATTCGATATATAAAATTTGTTCACATATTCATTTTATAAAACATATGTGTCTTTTTGAACAAAATATATATTTTTAGAAGATAGTAAGGATTAGGATTCGGAATATCTATAACCAAGTCATTTTCAAAATATTCATTTATTAAATTAATTCACAATTATCTTAATTGGTTAGCATAATCAAATTCGTTTTACTAATTGATTTAACACTGATACATTGACATTTTCAGATATTTCGATTGTTTTTAATTTTGGTGCACCGAATTTTACACAAACATGTCTTATGATTATTAGAGTGATATTTAGAAATATACATGTTTCAATATAATATTAATATCACAGTCTTCAACAAAATTTAAAATTATGGGAGAATAACAAAGTACCTACACACCTTTGAATCTTATGTTTTCTATTTGATATTTAACTCTATACTCAATTTCACAAACAAAATGATACAGTCCTTTGCATGTAATATAAAAAATACATATATAGATGTATATTTTCATATAATTAAGAAATTTTTTTAAATATTACATGTGCTGCTCTGTAGTTTGTAGAAATCTCATAATAAAAACGTTCAAGTCTTCTTCGTTTCTGAAATATTTTGCAGGGCTCGAACAAGATTTTCCAGAAAGCACGAATTTCAGGTTAACTTTTATATTAATATTAAAAACATTATCTACATAAATTCACTTACACTGACTGAAAGTTTATCAATATTTAATAACAATTTAGTACCTTAGAAATGGTATGAAACAATAATTTTTGCAACACTATATACATAAATAAATTTACTGTGTGTATGTGTAAACTTCACCCCTTTTGTGAAAACTGAATGCCTTTAAATGATAAAGTTGGTAACCATTTACGATAAATATAAATCACATATCAATTTGACAATACTATACGTTAAATTTGGACAATACTCGAAAATACCCTGTTTTTGCAACTTACATATACAGGGTGTTCTACTGTATGAAAATACAAGAGAAAATCATCGCACATCACTTTCACATATTGAAGGTTGAAATTACAAATATTGTGGTATAATAATATTCTTAATTTACTCAATGTTTCCATATTTTGATATCAATTTTAATGAATTAAGATAAGTTCTCGCTAAGTAGTTAAGAGAAAGACAGTTATATACCTCAAAATATACTTTGGGGTACTTTGTCAGAACTTGATAGAATCAAGTTGTTTTTATCAAGATTATATTCATCGAATGTAATGAGGATGAATGTCAGAGTAAAGGACGAAAAGTTGGGATCACTGAGAATTTTAGAGAGCCATTACCTGCACGTTAATTGCACAAACTGATCAATCTGCAGAATATTCTATATTTTGTTAAAAGATTTTGGTGCTGTACTTGTAGTAGACTTTAATCTGAAAACCTTGGACAGTATTTCGTTTTAGGTATCTTAGCTTTCGTCAAATGCATCTATGACATATTACATGTCATCTGTCATTTGGTTCTCTAACCGATTTGCACTATGATATTTCGATTTCTCATATTAATCTTCTGTGACATTGGAATCAAATATGGTTTTATTTACAATTCTAACAACTTTAAAACCAATATTTCGTACAATGTACAAATCAACGAAACTAAAACTGAGAACACCCTGGATTTTTTCATAAGTAAACATATTTATAGTGTGGTCGGCGGTACAATTAGAGATGTTGTTCCATTTCTACATTTAACGGTATCTCGATTGTCGCCCACAGATGTCGTGATGTTTGTTCGTGACGTCATTGTTATCGCTGAAGTTGATTGGTCACCTTTGCTCACTAGTAAACCCATATCATTTTCTTCTTCGTTATTCGGCACTATAGATGTAGCTCTGGTAGGCCTGAGAGAAAAAAACAAGACATTTTATGAAAAATTCAAACAATCGAATCTACTGTTAATTAAGAAACTTCACTTGAGAATTTAAGGAACTTTCTCATTATACAACGTTTAATTTTGAAATGTAGGATATAAAACTAATGGAAAATGAACTGCTTCCATATCTGAATGGCTTGAAAAATGGATAAAATTTTTAAAATTATGTGTAAGTTTGTTCAATTTACTGCGGTACTTTGATCGAAAATAATGAATACACATCAAGTTCAGAGTTTTTACCTCATTTTCAAGGTAACGATATCTAATTATGCTCGTTAAATACTCCCTTTCAGTTTCGTATGATCAATATTTACCATGTTTTACACGGAAATGTGTGAGTTCAATCACAGCTTTTGAAATGGTTTCGTCTACGCTAGGGTATCCTCCGGTAATCGGTTATTGATTTACGATAAATGAAATACGTGAGTAGCTAATAAAATACATACCTGAAACGTGTTGAACCCTGTTTATTTTTCCTTGGGAAAACACTGTTTTCAAGATGCAAAGTAGCGTTTATATCTCTTCTCGCTGCGCATGTGCACGCTTTCATGAAGCTCTTTTTGAAATTGTCGCTAATGAAAGCATACAAAATCGGATTCACAGCTGAATTTGCGTAGCTCAGACAGCCAAACACTAAGTGCAGAGTGACGAAAAGACTGAAAAAAATACATGAAATTAATGAAAATAATGCCAAAATGGAGCTAACTCTATAAGCATCTACGATGTGATGCCTCAACTATCCTTCAAGTGATAATGTTTGAGAATATGGAAGTCAATGACACACTTGCTGGAAGCACAAGACCAACAAGGAACTCCTCAGTTGTGTCACGTCCATTTCCAAGTGAGACAACGATTCAATCTCCAAACACCTTTAAGATATCTAAAATATCACTTACTTATCGTTGCCATTCAGTGAAAAATTGAGACTAGCTAGCTGCATGACCCAATATGGTAACCAACAGATGATATAGACAGTAACCACAGCAAGTACTAAATTGGTAACTTTCTTGCGGGACCTCTTCTTTTCCTTAGATTTGTTTTTGGGTCCTACAGTTTTAAGTTTCTTGATAACTAAACAGTAGAATATCACAGTCATGCAGAGTGGTATTGCGAAACTGAAGAAGAATGTGTAGATTATGAAAACTGCTCCACCTTCCTGTTCATCTTCGTCCACTGTGAAAAAAGAAGAAATATCAAGATCAAGGAGTCACAAGAACATGAGAAATGAAAGATATAAAATGAGAAAACTTGTGAAACAAATCAATATTTCAATTAATGTATTTTCATGTTTGAATTTCTTTTCGCAACATTATCGATGTTTTTGGAAACATTCTAAGAAAGTTTCATGCATCTCAAGAAATGTTTGAAGAAGATTGGTTTCTAACCTTCAAAGCAAAATGCATTATTTGTTCACTTACCTCCAGTGCTGTTTTCTGAAGAATAATTTCCATTGTCAGGGTCCCATTTGATTACACAAGATGCGGTATTTGTATGATCGTATATAGTTGCATGTTGAATTATTGGAAGCATGAGAAGGATGCTGCTGGTCCATGCCAAAATGGATGCTATACCGGATATCAACGGCGTCCTCCATCTTGGAGCTGCAATAGGATGACAAACTGCTATATATCTATCCCCACTCATGATACTCAGAAGTAGAGAACTTGTAAATTGGTTGATGCTGGTCGATATCATGTAAGCCTTGCACGCCACTTCGCCAAAAATCCAGCCTCTATTTACCATGGTAACAAGCAGAAACGGAATACCAACCAGAAAACATTCATCAGCTACCGCCAAATTGACTATGTACATATTGGTGACAGTTTGCATCTTGGAGAATCGTAAAACGACGTAAATTACCAGGGTGTTGCCCACAAGTCCTATTATGCACACCCCTGCGAATACGACGATTTGGAACCACTGGATTATAGTTAGTGGAGATGATCGAATGTATGGCTCTGCGGTTGAGATGTTGAAAAACTCCGTACTCTCCATGTTGGCAATGAAGTTTTCTTTTCTCTTGCTCTACTAAAACGTATTCATTCTGTAACAAAAAATCGTATCACCTATCTATTGGTAAATCGCCTAATGTGACTGTTATATTCTAAATGTTCACTAATATAGATTCGGTAATTCATGACGTAATAATTGAAACCATAGGCATATCAAATATTTCTTCGAAATTAGAATCATAAAACATCAAAAGAGCACAGATTCTATCTATGATAATCATCAAATTGAAGAACACCACGATTTCAATAACAATTTCAAAATATTGTTCGTATTAAATTGATGAACTATTTATTTTATGGAAATTCATTTCAAACAGACTGAAATAAAACTGCTTTTCGTCAATTTCACGCAATATATTGAAATTGTTCGACTGATTTCGACCATAACGTCATTGTCGAGTCGAGTTAAGAACATCAGTTTTATTTCAGTCTATTGTTCGTATCTCTATGAATTATCATATGTTTAGAAAAAGAAGAGAATGTGGAATCGAATAAATGCAGAACGTATTAACTACAGGATGCAAATTAACAAACGAAAATTAATTTAATTTGAATTTGTTCGTTGAAGTTGTTCGTTTAATAAGTTATTTGATTTTTTTTTCGTTATTGATTACCATGACTGCTTACAAATTGAGTTTATACCCTTTAAGTTGTGTATGCGTTGTATTAAATTCGTTGTTGAATATATGATTGCCTTCCAAAAGATGTTTGTATAAGTTGATTACATTTTTCTTTCTCACGACATGGTTTGATAATAGTGTCTATGGGTGAACATTACCACCGATAGATTTCATGTCCGATTTAATTATTTTTCGTAAAATTTCGCTTCTATATTATTCTTATATCTTTGTTAAAGTGGCATACAATATAAGAATAAACCGTACTGAAGCGTTATTGACAGTAAGTGAAAAAGTTTTAAGAAATCTTCAAAGTGTGGGACTTTAAGAACTGGGCCAAAAAACAGAGTAAATACAGTGCATAGAGACAGGAGACATAGAAAACGATGAGAAGAAATATTATGTCCAGAGTAGTTTGGATAGGTAGAAAATTAGGTTAATCATATTTCGGTGGAAGAAGCTTCAAACCTACACGGTTTATTCCAACATTTTGTGTAATAAATCCACGAATTTAATTCCTTAAAATAATGAACGACATAAACGAGGTTATATCATTATCTTCATCGAAAATAAAAACAAAAACAATCACTGTCGTATTTCCTACGCTTTTGAGTGCTATATGGAACAATCTCTCATAATATCTAGCTCTCCTGAAATCATAGCCACCCAACCGGGTTTCTCTCTGTGGGATTTCAATTAGTTAGCGGGATAAAAAGCGCAGCGGTAGATTAACCGAATGTAGGTATGCGTATTAAAAATAACTCGTTCTGCATCTCATCAATTTTATTAACTGAAGCGGAGTTCTGAAAGCATTCGTGTGTATTTTTCTTTAAATGCGATGCATCGAGACACTTAATTACGCTATATAGCGAGGATTCTGTTTGTAATGGCTGCTGCTTTTGCACAGAAATTTTAATGTCTTGACATAGAGTACCTAGATAAGACTCGGAAGATCAGTGTTCTGGAAATTAAATTTTCTAGGTTATGCACCATTGAGCAAACTAACAGATTATTTCGAATGTAATATTAACACTCGACTTGACTTTAACAGACTTTAACTAGTTTTCATGAATTAACTGCGCAAAAAGAAATTTGTATATTTCATTCAATGCTTTGATGACTTTCTTTCATACTACATTTCGAATGAAAACGTTTTGAAGGTTAAAAATAATTTCTGGAGAGAGAAGAAAGTTAAAAAACTCAGTTAATTAGAATATATCGAACTAAATCGACATAAAAATTCAGGTAAACTTCAAATGATCAAACTGAGTTACAAAATTTATCACTCTTGAAGAGGAGTGCTAAAATATGCATTGGAAATAAAGTTACCAATTTTAATAATATTTATTTAGCTGGCGCTATACAAAAAACTACATATTTTGAACTGTCAATTTTGTCACAAAACTGTCATACCTATCTCATTATTTAAAATATACTTTCTTAGATCAAGCTTAATCATCTTAATACTAGTACTAGTTTTCAATATACTTGGTAAATTATTGAGAGCATTAAATCCGTCATAGTATGTGCTATTTTTAGATTTAGAAAGCTTACAACTTTGGATATAAAAACTATCAGTATTTCTAGTACTATACCCATGCACATCACTGACATATGTAATATTTTTTATTACATTACATGGAAGCAGCTGATTTTTTATTTTAAATATGAAGCGAAGAGTTTTCTTTGTTTAACAGACATTACTTTCAAAGAATTCAGCATAATTTGAACAGGGGTATAACTATTGCACTTTAAAATTGTTCGCATGGCTGTATTCTGTAACTTTTGTAATTGTTGAATTTTTCCTTTAGTCAAACAAAATAACAAAGTGGAGCAATATTCAAAATGTGGCATTATTATTGATTTGAACAACAATAATTTCACATATGTCGACAGATTTTTTCCTATCCTCTTCAAAAAATTGTGATTTTTTTAGAGATTCTAGATGATATGAAATCAAAATTAATTATCATTGAAACTCAATTTTTCGTCTAACATAATGCCTAAATATTTCACTGTTTATACTCTTCTAATTTTTTGTTCATTAATCTTTATAGTTATATCCTCATTTTTTTTTAATTTAAGGGTTTTACTTGTACCCAAAACCCAAAAAAGATTTTTGCACATTTATGGATAATCTTTTGACACATAACCATTCATTAATTGCAAGAAGGTCTCTATTGATCCCCTCTGCCATATTCTTAATATTTTTGCCACATATATAGAGCATAGTATCATCAGCGAATAAACGTATAGAACTTTTTTTCACATGAAAGACAATATCGTTTATATATAAGGAGAACAACAAAGGACATAAGACAGTTCCTTGAGGTACATCCACTTTAGTGCTATCCGACAGCATTTTATTGCATGTATGTTTCAAGATTAAGGTGTAAATCCTCGAAATGACAAACTTTAAAACAGCCAGAAGTGTTATCTAGCAATATATAATAATAAATGAACCATATTACTGTAAAACTTAATTAACCTGGGGTTTTATTTTATATCAAATATTGAGCTATTGGACAACACCATTTTTTGAATTGCCTTTTTTTATTTATGAATTGAATGGAATGAAACAAACACGTAATGTTTAGTAGAGCTCCAAAAATAAATTCAGAAAGTTTTACTCAATCGATGGAGTTGTTTTTGAGATTAGCTCGCAGAAACATAAAATCGAACAGACAAAGATTCTTATTATCATTATTATGGATTCTATTACTTTAATAAGTTATTAATAAGCCATTAAAAGTTTTCCCCTATATCTATCACACCAAGTTACATTTTCATTATATGTGTAAATATTGGTTATATATGTTGCAATTCACCATTTTGGCCAATATTACATTGAGCTAATATAAAATGTATGGTATAGAAGGCGGTGTAATTAACAAAGTTTGGCACACAGCCTCCAAATACGGAGAGAAACCGTTCTCAACTTTGACTCCCAAATTACTCATTTTACGGTATCGTTAAATTACATGCAATATGCCTCACTTTTCATTTATTATTTCAAATTACTCGTATAATTACTGTTCAACGCCCCTAAAGAATTCATGCAAATGACTGCGGTTAAAAAGTACTTGTTATTTTTCAGCTTTTTCATCTCATGAATATTCAAATTGGCAGAATTGAAATTCATAGAAAAGTGGATGACAGGTGACACAATATATCGAATTCGATTTGTTTCGACAAAGAGAAATAGAAAAATGATGGTTGGACTGCGTGATAATTCAATACTTCACAATGATGAAAAACAAGCGATTTGATTTTTACGTTTATTTTCACAAAAATTGGGAAATAATTTCAAATACGTTCAAAATATCCTACATCACTCCATTTTCAGTCGATTTGAGATGAAAAATACAAGAAATTTGTACCGATTGAACCTGTTGCATCTTTTTGAAAATTAAGAATTATGGTTTTCTTGAAAAATATAAAACTATAGTTTCATAATTGAGATTGAATAACTCTTGGTGAAACATAATTAAACCATATTTTGAAGACTCTGTTATGGAGATTCGAACCCAATAATCCGAGGTTTTGCAAAGGACACTGAAAAAACAAGATATTGGGGCCTATTTGATCCTCCTTTTGAGATTGAAAAATTATGATTTTCTTCTTGAAAAACATAGAAATATGGTCTCATAGTTTCTGCATTATTTGTTTGGTAATACTTTCCCAAATCCGCGTCATCATAATATTCCAAAAAATTTTGTTTTTCACAAATTCAGCTATGAAAAAGATGAATCCGTAATAAAAAATGTGAGAAAGTCAATAGTTTATTAGGAAAAAATTTGTAGACTTTCCTAAGAAAACGTCAACAATAAGCCGCCATATTGATTCTCATAACTAACTCATTCAAAGTACTGTATTGCCAATCAAAGAAGATATTGAATACTGTCAAGGTTTCATTTATACGTATTTCTCATAAATTTATATGTAATATATGTTAAATATATTATATATGTCCCTACGTGCAGTGTGCATCAGGGACGAGAAGAAGAAGAAGAATATATGTTTACTTGGTTTAATTCTTTTAATAGAGTAACATTTTCGAAGGTAAACGAAACATTGTAATATTCACTTTATTCACTGTGTAATTTTTGGATCAATCGTTCATTACCCCAATTTGAATTGAGCTGAGTGTAAACGTAATTTGAAAAAGTCATGTAAATCCTGTGCAGTGTTTTAGGATTTTAAAAAAACCAAGCTTTAATAAATACAATATCAATGGAATACTTAACCTAACTCAACTTAACCAAAGAAAACCTGACCAAACCTAACCTAACCTAAACAAACCTAACCTAACCTAACCTAATCAAACCTAACCTAACCTAGCCTACTCTTTTAGATGTACCTAAATTTAATTTTCATTGTAAATATTTTGAATCATTGAAGCATATTATATTTATTATCTTATTTTTATAATTTAATTTCTTTATAACTGGTAATTATATGTTAGGTTAGTTTTGTATTCTATTAGGAATATATTTTGTAAATTTTTCCACTGTTATCCTTTAACTCTACACGCGATTTATCTTAATCAACTGTCAATTATTCAAATGACAATATTACAGTCAATTCTTAGCCTAAAGTAAAATTTTAATGTTATTTACGCCACATCCGAATCACAGAAAAGTTATATTAATTGTATTATGTACACTTTTACAGTATTTAACATTACTTAGGTTGGCAATGCAGTACTTTGAATGCAACTATAAATCAATATGGCGGCTTATTGTTAACATTTTCTTAGAAAATTTCACAAATTTTTTTCTAGAAAACTATTGACATTCCTACAATAATCAATATACATTTGTTTTTTTTATTACCATATTCTGAAGACGCTGTTATTGACTTTCGAAACCCATTTATTCCGACGTTTTGCAAAGAACACTGAAAATACAAGGGATAGGAACCAAGTTGATGCCTTATCTTCCCTAATTGGTTTGAAGAATTATAATTTTCTTGTTTAAAATCATAGAAATATGGTCTCATCGTTTTTGAATTATTTGTTTTCATCTTTTATTATCTTTTGAAGACTCAATAATTGATATTCTGATAATCTAACTAGTGTATCTGAATAGGACAGTGAAAATACAAGATATATGACCTCTGGATCTTTTTTAGAATGAATAATTATGAAACACACACAACTGTAGTTTTGTTATTTATGATTATTTGTTTCTATTGATTTTTATATTGTGAAGATACACTAATTGAGGTTGGAATACAACTATTTCGACTGTTTTGCGAAGAGCAGTACAGAAAACACAAGAGATTTGGATAAGTTAAATCCTTTGCTTTTCCTTCATTTGAGAATAAAGAATTTTGATTATCATTTTGAAGAATATAAAACTGTTGTTTCATTCTTTAGCGACTATTTGTTTTTTCTGCCTTCTGAGGATGAAGTTTTTCAGATTAAAATACAACTAATAATGAAAATAATTCAATTTTCACAACCCAAATGTTTAAAATTACATTACATGTTGATTACTTTGAAAAAGAAGCTCCTTGTACTAACAAAAACTATTTGACTTCATTTACATTAGGTTCTGTTAGCTTTTTGTATTCGAGAATATAAACAAATCCCAACTCAGGTTGTATTTTTAAGGAATAAATCCTTCCATCAGAGACATTGAAAGGTTTTTAATTGCTTTTCTACCGAATTAACTCTCTTGAAAATGGATACTCCTCGTATAAAATTATTTCGGAATTCAATTTAAAACTTCGTTTCGTTGAATTGAATGCAGGGGTTTTTATAAAATTAGCAATGAAAAGTTCGCCAAAGCCTCCTTTCAGCCACTTTTACGGCATTAAGGTTTAAAAGTCCCATAAATTTATCGGCTGAAGTGTAAAAAATTAAAAAAAAAGGATTTTATAGGAAGAATGTGCATGAAAGGGATTCCATAAAAGCTCGCACAGTGCATATTATGCAAAATAGGTGGGGGATATATTTGCAGATATGGTCCTGAAGTGAAATATTGTAATATAGAGTTTATAGTTTCTCAATAAATAATGAATGTTTTGCTGGCTTCGAAAACTATGTGGACGAAGTCTGTTATACTGTGATGATGTTAAAAATGGAATTGTTTTTGGAATGAGGTTATTTTGTGAGCGAAATTTATTCGAGAAAAATAGGTTAGGTATTCGAAGTATATGAAAAAACTATTTTTTCTATCGTTTGAATGGAATAGTGTTGATTTATATCACTTTTAACCCCAATTTTAATTGGATTTTATTCATTAATCAAGTTTATATTGCTGAGAAAGCTTTCCTTATCAAAAATAAATACAAATATTGGCGATATTGCACTTTGAACTTTCGTTTATCATCAGACGCTGGATTAAAAATTGTACCTGAAGATGAACAAAAATTGGAAGTAACATTAAAGAAAGTATCATGTTACTGTCGAAATATATGCTAGCCAGTTAATTGAATATGTGAAGAATAGAATATAAACTTAAATTCAAACACTTGAACTTTTTATTTACACTTTATTGACTACATAGAATGGCGCGTTTCGTCGTTTAAAGGACTTCTTTAGATGCTAACACAATAATAACAACAAATTCGAAAAAACAGGTATAAATATCAAGGGAATTTAAGATTCAATGAATTTGGGTTTTAGTTAGGATATTCCATTCTGAAATCTAATTTTTATTACGTAAAAAGGCTAAACAAGGGTGAATTGTTTAATTCTATCTGTTCATTGAGCAAATTTCCAGAATTTTTATGCCGATTTTCTGAAATTCGTATCAAAACTATGGTTTTCTGTTAATAAATGGTTAGCATAATTCGAATTGCTTTTGTTATACGCGAAACTATGTTTATGTTCCTGGATTTTAGTATCGAAATATCTACTTCCAAGAACTTTTTAGTTTTCCATCTAAATGAAAACCTTCAATGGAAAGAAGCAAATCAAAGACATCAAACAGAAACAAGCAAATAGAAGACATACAAAAATAACTATGCAATGTTATATTTTCGATGAGGATTGTGAAACCATACGTGAACCAAGGGGTACTAAATGTTGTTAACCATGCAAAATTTCAGTCGTTATTAAGATTCGGAATCATTTTCTGGGGTAGCAGGTCTGAGATTGACAGCTTATTCAAAACACAGAAGCAAGCTGTTAGGATCCTACTGGGTTTGAAAGGACTGATTCCTGTAGAGGGCTCTTCAGGGAGAATAGCATCTTAACGATTACTGGGATATACATATTTGAAATATGAATGTTCATTTATAAGAATAGCTTGATATTAAATGACTTAATACCAACTGATAATAGAAATTTCAATTATTCATTTCCAAGACATAGACTCAGAATTTATTCAAAAGGTTATTACTCAGCAATTACGATCTTCAATAGACTACCGCAAAACATTAAAATCACGAAAAATTTCAAGCAATACAAACAAATGGTATTCTCGTTGTTAATTCAGTTAGAACAAAATAAGTTGTCAGACTACCTCGGAGACTTAGTAAACTAAATTAAGATTATTGTTCATTTATGCAATGTTTTAGTTTATGGACGAATATGATGTTACGAATGGTTTGCTTTAGATTGTTAGCATTCCATTTTAATCAATGACTGAATGAAGATTACTATTATTGTTATTATTATCTACTTAATCATGTTCTTTTTGTTCATTCGCTTTTAATTTGATTGATTGTTAATTTTTTCTGTAATTGGGTGTAAATATTTTGGGAATAAATGTACTCTTATTATTACTATTTGTTTTATTTCTCTTTATTATTTGGGTGACATGAAATTCAAATACGTATCTCTCGCCACAATCAACTATTACATTTCTCTAATATTTTCAATATAAAGATGATTTTGTAATTACGGTCTTTGTGAGAAAATGTATTATCTTTGTTTAGGCAACATAATTGACAAGATAGATCTTAAAATTAGAATAGTTACTATTGTTTTACCTATATAATTGTATTACGAGAACCATAAAAAAGATTATTATTATTATTATCTCGAGTGAATGAAAACGTCAGTTATGATATTTGAAGTTTTCTCATGTTTTATTTTCTACGAGTATCTTACCCTGATACTCGTTGCTCCTAACAAAGACCTACATTTTCGATGACACTAATAAATGAATAATTTCTTATCGCAGTCTTTTGATTCCTTGGTTCTCCTTAGTAACCGTTAAAAATATTCACCTTAATCTGCTTTCGCAAAAAAAGCACACCCTGATTGATTACTTCCCCGAAACCCACCCTGTTACCGAAGAGTTTGGATTCGAAGTGCTCATTTTTTAGCGAAAAAAGCGAATAAATCCTTGTCATTAATCCTTCTCAGTCTGAGTTATGGAAAATGAGGGAGGACGAAGTTGACTGTCCCCGGAAATTTTAGTCGAAGGCCAAGTTATCGCAACAAACACAGACTCTCCTTTATGTAAATTATGCTACAGAAAATGCTTATCGAATGAATGATAACTCAGGTTTTATTGGTGTTTACCCCCCATTGTTTTTCTGATTGATGAAATTACCTGTCCGGTAAAAACTCGTATACTCAATCCATTGTGTTTGTAGGGGTTTAATAGACTAACATCTCTGTGATAAATGGCTGTCGATAATACCTATTGCCCCAATTTAGAAAATTGAATGTTGAAAACCCCAAAAACTTCGTGATTAAATAAATGAATAATGAAGAATTCAAATGAAAGATAAAATGTTATTGATAATAATAATAATAATTTCTTTATTCTCAACCGTTATAACACTCAATTACAGAAAATAATATCAATATTGATAATAACTAAGTAATTAAATGAAAAAGATACAGAAAAGAGCTCTGAAAAAATCAATCTAAACTAAAAAAAATACCAACTAGTAACTACATTATAGCATTCAATGAAATATTACTAAGAACTCAATTTAAATCACATCATTTTAGACATTCTTCTCTGTTCACATAACTCCTGATAATAACTTCTATGCAGTCAAAGTGAATGTCACAATTATTGGTGACTCTATTGAATGTAGACTCCATAAACCAAATGGGGGATTGTATTAGAGAGTTGGTCCTCGGAGTCTCTAGGTGAAATAGTTCTGTATTACGAGAATTTTGCCTAGGAACACGAAATTTCGGAGCGAACAAGAAAGGAGAACAATCAATACTATTGTGTAGTAATTTGTACAAAAATTTGAGTGATAAAGTTTCTCTCCTGCTCTGCAATGAAATTAAACTAAATCGACTCAATAATTCGTTATGATTGACTCCTCTCTGTGGATAAACTTTATCCTCCCTCCAAACTAAGCATTTCAAGAACCTTCTCTGAATACCCTCAAGATGGCGTTGATGGCAAGTGTAAATAGGATGCCAGATCATGCTGCCATACTCCAATTTGCTACGGATTAGGGTATTAAATAGTCCTATGAGTGTTGAGGGATTAATTTCCCTTTCGTATAACGAATCCATATATTTTCGAGACAGATGAAATAAGTTGTGTGATGTGTGGGATTGATGGGTGGTCAATATTTACTACAGTGGTTAAAATTTGAACTATTTATGTAGAACTATTTACATTACTGTATTTACATTACTGTAGAGTATATGGTTTCATTTAATCGCATTGGTAAGGAATTAGCATTATACTATATTGCTAAATAATATATAACTCTGAAAACATTCTATTCTGCTTTCGTAAGATCTAAACTTGAATACTGATCAACAGTCTGGAATCCTGGTTATCAGTTACTTATTGATCAACAGGAGTCTATTCAACGAAAGCTACTGAAACTTTGAGCTTCAGAATTGTGGAATATATCCACCAATAGGCATACAACAAGAAACACTTACAAGTCGAAATAATATGGACACACTCAGTGCGCGAAGGAAATAATTTTCTTTCATAAAATAATTAACAATAAATCGGAATTTCAGGAATGTTTGTAAAAGCTTGACTTTATTGTTCCAAGAGTTTCTTCCAAAAGCGAATTCACGTTCTACCTTCCAACAGCTAGAACGAATGTTCTAAAATTTTCGCCATTGCACACGATGTGTGAACAGTGTAATATTTTGGGAGCCAAGGTGGATGTTTTGAACTGTTCCGTTACTGATATTAAGTTTCCTTGATATGATTCTGCTAGAATAATAATTTATGTGTATTCACGTACATGATTCATATTCACTCATATACTTGTATGTGTGTATAAGTGTTGATATGTGAATGTATATGTATGTGTGTGTTTATCTTTATATGTGTGTATAAGTTCGGTCAGCATTTAGTTTGTTCATTTCAATAATTCCTTTTACCAGTTGTGATCCACAAACTCTTTCTTTTAAAATTAAACTTTAAGATTTGAAATTACAAAATTGAAACTTTTGAACTTTTGTACTACCAATTTTGTTTTTAGTATTTTGAACATAAACTGAAACTCTTGAACTTTTAATTTACTTAACTTAGCATGACGCGTTTCGTCGTTACAAACGACTTCTTCAGATGCTAACAGAATACTTGTCAATAAAATGTAAATCAAAGGATCAAGAGTTTGAATTTTAGTTTACATTCAATTATAATGGATTTACATCAAGTAAACGCCAACACTATTGAATATTTTTAGTATTTGTTGTGTTTCCTTTTTTGTAATTAGTAATTAGAATTAGTAATAATCAATAATAGAAATAATTATTATTATTTATTAAAACCTGTCCTGTAAAACAGTGTATGTTAAATAAATAAATTACTTTTTGGACAAACTGTTAGCTAACTATTCCTGTACGTTATAATGATTATATTCTCTTTGTCCTTAGAGTATTTTCAATTTTCATTGGAAATTTGAATTCCAATTTTCAATTTTGTTAATTACAAAATAAAGCAATGACATTTTGAAGATGTTTCCATTTGTATAGTAATTAATAGTTTGTGAAATAGAACTAGTATTTCTCGAAAATCACGAGGGACATAAAAAGGGAAGATATAGATATATAAATCTTTGGCGAAAGAGTCAGAGAACGAAACAGGTTAAAATCATTTGTCTTTTGGTCAAATTCTGACTGTACTTCTTCAATGTCTCAACCAGGGACGACTAGTTAATTTATTATTGTATTATTCTTGAGAATGATCTAACAACTCGAAACATATATAGAAATGTCAATGATAAGTCAAATACTTCATGCAGGTATACCAATTTCAACAATAAAATGACGAAAATGCTGATATATAGATCTGAGTGAACATATTTTTATTCGAAATTTGTAATGTACGTTTCACATTACAATGGCTTCTTCGAATTGTCCAAAGAAGCCTTAATATTTTTGAATATAAAGAACAAATTGTTCGTCTTGTTTTGTAAATTTGTTTTGTGGGTTGATACAATTGAATCTGTTTGATAATTTGAAACAGGATGTAAATGAAAATTCCCAACCAATTTTTCCATATTCTGCCACCAAATTATGCAATAAAAATATGACTGTCGTCATATGTGATGTGTTTCCGTGACCAACTTCCTGTTTCATCATTACTCAAATCTATTTCGGTCCTGTATTTATTCGGTAAATATACAAAACACACAAAAATGTCGATTTGATGGACGGCTTCTACGATTTAATGGCTAGCTTGCTAAAATTCTCTTTTCCATAGTAGGTCAAACTACTTCGCAAGCTCATCATGTGATTTTTATTTAACAACCGTTTTTCCGGAATTTGGTGGATCTGAAAAAACATCTAGGGGCATGACTGGCGCTTATTTCGGTTAGAAATAACACCAGAAAATGTTTCGCATGGATTTCCGGATACTGCCATTTCCGGCTAGCAGTAAAAGTCATTAACTGTCTTTCTATATTGTTCAGGGATGTTTGACGTTTCGACTACCGAAATTTAACTCATTTTCAATATTATATTGAGAAAAAGTCGTACTCATACCTCTTCATTGATGAATTATACCTAAAATATGTTCATATCGGCCAAATATTATATTTGAAATGTAACGCATCGACATAAAATAAACTGAAATAAAATCCAAATTAAAAATTATATAAAATATTGAAGAACAATTTTACATTACGATGAAATAATTCATAAAATAAGCCATTCAGGTTTTTACAATTGAAGGGTTTTCACGCAAAAGTGTTTTTATATCTGCGAATAATTGACTTCATTCGACCTACGATTTGGTTTTGTTTTGATATCTTTGATGTTTCTAATTCTCTTATATTTGTTAATTTCTTGAGATATTTGCAGAATTACAAACAAAACTGATTCAAACATTTTTGTTTCTTCACATGCAGCTTGACTTGTTCAAAAGAAACTCTCTTTTTTCTGAAGTATTAGCCATAACATTTCGAATTCTATCATATTGACGCATTTTTTTTATTAGGTGAACAAAGTTTTGTTAGAACTTCAAAATTCAATATGATTTTTCCAGTAACCGAACCGAAAAATTATATAATGAATTTATTTATATAATGAAGCTATTTTTTTTGAATCAATTATTTAAATCACGATTGAAGGTTTATTAACCAACAAAATGTTGGTTTATATTTGAATATTTTATTGTATAATTTTTTATTTCCTAATATTTTGAAAATGCTTTTTAATAAATCTTAATCAATGCTTTCCTATTAACTAATTTTCTAAATTTGTCATAATTGTTCTTCTACACCTTCTATCAACGTAACGACAAATTCTTATACAGATAAGCCGACAATATTCCACAATTTATCTTGATTAGATCGGCTCGACACATATCTTCTAATTATATTGCTGGTATATTTGTATTAGCGAGTCCAATCTCCAAGAATCAACACGGAATTAATTTCAATCTATATGTTTCCACCATTCTAATCTCACATCTTATCTGTCTCCACAAGAAAATTGAGTTGATTTAGATGTCACTCTGTGATGATTCAATTTCGTGTATAGTAAACAAATTAAGGCGATGGCTTTTGAAATGAATGAGAGATTTGCATGATGAGGTCGACAAAATTGATTTTGCTCGACGTGATAGCTTCAGTTTGTTTCGAATACCTACGTTTATTTGTTGAGTCTTTTGAGGGAGAAACTACTTTCAGAAGTTAATTTCACCCGTTCACATTGATATCCTTAAAAAACATTGTACTCTAGGAAGAAATCTAAATTCCGGATGAAAATAGGCACCTTGGATCTGACTGAAAAAATAATGTTTACGACTATGACATGATTTATATCCTTTTCTATGGTAGAGAAATCCTTGTTTTCTGGATTAACGTAATGGTCAAACGTACTTCACAATATGGCTTGTTCGGAACACCTCAATTGTTACGATGGCTTCCATAGACTTGTATTAAACAATTGTGACATACGTTTCATCAATGCGATGGCTTCTTCGAATTGATAGTCCGGACAATCCGAAGAAGCCTACGTAATATTGAAACGTATGTCACAATAATTACGATGGGTTTTTTGCAATGATAGTTCGTACAGTTTGAAGAAATCAAAGCAAAGGTGAAACTTGCGACTCAATTATTACGATGGCTTTCATAGACTGATAGTCCAGGGAGTCTTAAAAAGCCATCGTAATGGTCAAACGTACTACACAATTGTTGCTATGGCTTGTTCGGACTGTTACTTCAGTCAGTTCGAAGAAGCCACCGTATTTGTGAAACCTACTCACAATTGCTACGATGGCTTCTTTGGACTGATAGTCCTAACAGTCTTAAAAAGCCACCGTAATGGTGAAACGTACGTCACAATTGTTACTATAGCTTGCTCGGACTGTTACTTAGGACAGTTCGAAGAAGCCACCATAATGGTGAAACGTACGTCACAATTTTTATTATTTACTATGGCTTGTTCGGACTGTTATTTCGGACAGTTCGAAGAAGCCACCCAAATAGTGAAACCTACTTCACAATCGCTACGAAGGCTTCTTTGTACTGATAGTACGGGCAGTCCTAAAAAGTCAACGTAATGGTGGAACGTAAGTCACAGTTCTTACTATGGCTTGTTCGGATTGTCACTTCGGACAGTTCGAAGAAGCCACCGTAATGGCGCAACGCACGTTATAATTGTTACTGTGGTTTCTTCGGACTGTTACTTCGTGAAGTTCGAAGAAGCCACTGTAATGGTGAAACTGAAATGGTGGTAATGGTGAAATCCAAACTGTTGGATGGAAGTATGTACATCTTGACAAAAATGTTTTCTTTACTATTTGAGTATATTTCAATGTTGAAAATTATATATATATATATATATATATATATATAATATGAAGGAAATAAAGTATTTGAATTCTGTTTTTTGTATTATTATGTACAACATGTCAAAAAATTTCACCGTATATCATGGATTATAGCCTGATTCTTTTCATTTTAGGATTATTACATTCATTGATATAATACAGGATTGTTTCGTTACAGAAAAGAGTAGATTCCCTGTAACCTTCTATGTCGAATAAAATGTTTTTGAATTATGTTTTTAGCTGACTCGTCTACCGATTCTTTGTATTCCACATCAACGGAAGTGTGTTAAAAATCGATATGAAACCCACTTAGAATAAGGGGATGAAAAGTGGAGGACGAAAATGTTTAAGGGCACGTTCGTAATTTCTCATCATCTCTTTGATTAATCTGATAAACATCGTTTTACTCGAAGTGTTTTTTGTTGATATCGTTAAGGCTGGTTCGAAGTCTGATACAGGAGTGGCTATTCGTTGTTTGTGAGTTTTATTGACTCAATCGTCTACACCCTTAAAGTATACTTAGCAGATTGACATATGAGCCCAAGAATATTGATTACTGAATATGAAATCACTATGAAAATGTGGAATTGTTTGTGTATTATTAACGATTTGTACTCGGAGAGAAAGTCCAAGAAAGTGTTTATGTTTACCTTGTATTCTGTATTTTATTCAATTACTTGTTGCGTTTGTTCAGTTATTTGTTCGAACAATATGTGCTTTCAGTCTTCACTTTTAACACTGAAATTAATTACTAAGTTTAACCATCCCTAAAAAATGGCAATGTTTTCCGAAAATTCAGGCCTATGTAAGGTGTATTTGGGGTGGTTCATGGCTTAGTTCTGGGAATCATTTTATTGAGTTGATAAGATAATCTCTGCTAACATTTTCAGTATATTGTATTGTTGATTTTAGCATGAATTCTATGAAGATGGGGAGTCTAAGCCAAATTTGCGCATTACATGTTGAATAATTCAATGAATACTTTCAATGAAGTTCCTCATTTACTTAGCAGAACTTCTTAGACATCTACTGACAAGAATTGGAGGACTTGAACTAATTTTCATTCAACAAGCAACTTTTGATTTTGTGTTTCATAATTCTTGTCTGGAATCAAACTTTCCAGAAAGAACTGCAAAGCCTAAATCTATTCCTACTTGTATTGATACAACATAAAACGAAAAAAAAATCAGAGGAATATCCAGTGAAATTTGATTTTTGTGCGTATACATATTGACTAGCTCTAAGCTATTCTAAGCCATTCTGAATTGTATATAAATACGAAATAACAGTTCTATCTATACCTACTTCAAAACTTACTAAACTAGATTACGATTCGCCTAGAACCATTCTCTATTTCCTTGCAGACTCTGCTGAAGAGCACAGCGAGTTTAAAGGTCGTTATGTCGAATACAATGGTACCTTTTCGAAATTTAATTTGCATCAATCGTTCGAAAGCCCTTGAATGATTTATAGATGTAAATCTTGTAAGCTAACTGAAAACCTGCGGCTTTCTTTACATGTTCTTCGTTGTATTACTTCTTTGAACGTTGGCTTCTGGAGATACCGCTAAAATATGGGCGGATTTTCTAAGAACAATATGAAAACCAATATTGTGTGAAACTGTGGAAGAAAGATTAATGAGCGACGTCCTTTTGAGATGGAGGAATTTTCACTGGAGAACGAGGAAACTCATTATATTCAAAAGAACTGCAGTAGCTAGTAGCTGCAGTGCAGTAGTATGTAAAAATTACTTGTAGCCTTTACAAGATTTCAATGAATTTTACCATTTACAATCCAGGTTTCCTAACATAAACTATCCAAATACTAGAGCAAATTTGGTAGTATGATATGTTCATAGTGACTCTTCAAAGTAATAGTGAGACTTTCGTATAACATAGATAAATAAAGTATTACCTTATCGTTTGGTTTGGACACCATATATCTTCCTTGCGTTAAAATTTATTTGTGTTCTCAACACAATTTCTTCACGCAATATATCCCTGATAAAAAAATTGATTTCAATTTCATTCCACATGATTATTGATTTTCAAGTGAGGAGTACAAATTGGTTGAGAATTATGAGGCTAGTGAATCAACTAGTGTTGTCTTTGTTCGGTTGTGAGGCCTGTTGTTGGTTGGTGTTTCTTCCCAACCTTCCTTCAGCATACATGGCGAGCTCTTCCAGAGCTTGGTCATTTCAGAATCGGGACAGAGAGACTCTAAAAGAACGCTTGAAAAAACTTTAGGCAGAAAGATCTGACAACATACCCTAGACCAGAACCAGTAGAACTGTAGTTCAATTGAGAAAGATATTCATCAGTTTACGAAAAATGACTAGAAAGGAAAACTAGTCGGAAGCAGCTGCAAAGACTGGCGAAGAGGTATTTAACTGAATCTCTAATGAACAAAAAGGAGTCAATTTGAATTCCTTTCACAGAGTCAGTATCAATTTTCACATATAGCTTTAATGTATCTGAACCTACCGAAAATATTATCTACAGATATAATAAAAATAATAATAATAATACAACTTTATTAAATGGCAGCTCATTACAGTGTTTCCTTAAATATTAACAACAAACAAGTAGAAGCACATAAGCAACGGAAACCATTTCAAAAGGTGGTTAATATTGGCTTTCGCCAGTCTTACTATTAACCCTATAGAAGCAATATATTATTCCTAAGAAAGATTTGCTTTCCCTTTTTCTGTTTATCTAACAGTAAATTTTTCATTTCTGTTTTGAAATGCAATAGTTTCATCGTTTTGTATTCATCATTCAGTTGGTTGAAATATTTAGACACCAAGTACGAAAATGATGCCTGAAACTTCACGGTATTATGTTTTGGTATATTCATCAGCATTTTGTCACGAATATTTCGAGAATGTAATTTATTTCTAAAAACAATTTTTTCGGCCAGATACTTGGGGCAAGATGTTGATTAAATTTTATATATGAATACATAAAATTGGGATTGAAACCTGAAATCCATTTTTAGAATTTCATTGGAATTATATACATATATGAATTATATGATCAAAACGTCTTATATTGTAGCAAAAACGTATGCAGGTATTTTGTGAAAGTTGTAATTCGTTTTTGAGTTGTACAGTTAAACAGGGAAAATATGCGGCATAAGCATAATCACACCGTGACAGAATTAAGGAGTATATCAGAGTTAATTTTGATTTATTATCTAAGATATATTTGAGTGGTGAAAAAGTTCTAAGTTTAAGATATGCTGTCTTTAATTGCAGTTTTATATGTTTTTCGAATGTTAATTGTTGGTCCATTAACAGACCGAGATTTTTAACTGAAGTTACAGGTTTATTTATTTGTCCGTTTAGAACAACATTGTTTATAAGAGACAATTTTTTGTGAATTGAGGAGGAACCAATGAAGATGAGTTGTGTTTTGTCTACGTTAAATTTCAGACCATTATTTTCAGCATAAACATTTATTCGTTCCAGATCTTTTTTCAATACTTTGCAATATGTTTGGATCATTGGGACAGAATCTGTGAATTAACTGTGTATCATCTGCGTAACAGTGCCTAATTCCATCAAGAGGCAAGCATGGAAAATCGAAGGTGTATATAAGATACATTATCGGACCTAGAATGGTGCCCTGTGGGATACCCCTTGTCACATTGGCAATATGTGAATATTCAATTTAATTTTTACGATGCAACTCAACTATTTGTGGTCTATTGAAAAGGAAGCTTTTGAACCAGTTTATGGCTCCAGCTTCGAAGTTTAGACAGCTTAGATAGCTCACACAGTATGTAGATTTTGGATTTTCAACTCAAAGATCGATATATTCATAAATGTAAAAACCGGATTTATGCAAATCCAAATTTTCAAAGTAATTTCACATTTTTACAACCAATTTGATATATTCTCAAATTCCTCTCTAGACTTTTCACCAGAAAATTTATAATAAAGATGACTACGTATTAGAAACATGAGCTGAAGGTTTCGATTGAAAATGAAAATGCACGAGTTATCAGGTTTCATTTGATATTCGAATAGCCTTCTTCTGTTGAATTGAGTATGAGATCATTAGCTTTTCCACTCAAATAACAGAAATGTTAGAGCGGGAAATCAGGCAGGAAACTTACCGATATTCATAGGGAGGTAGCATCTATGATTCGAATTTATGTATGAGCTTAAAAAGACGAGATTTATAATCACCATGTTTTAGGTCACTAAAATTTGTGCACTGCTGATTTTCAGAACAGTCTATCCAGGAATCCAATGCAATTTATCTTTATTATCAGTATTTCCTCACAAGATGAGAAATCGTACGTATACTTCGGGTTACTATCTCATTATTATCAAAGAACTCGAAAAAATTACTTCTTATCAGATTAGATCAGAAATATATTCAATTTAACTTTCAATGATGGCTTTAGAAGGCCAAAAATGTTGAGTGTATGAAATAGTTTTCGTGTAAATTAGCAATTTTTTTAATATACAGTATATTTGGAAATGTTCGACCAATTTTACTCTGAGTGAAAAATTAGCTAGAGAAAAGGGTGAATTTTTGAATGTGTTTCATGAATTCTGAATAAAATGGAAAAATGAATTAGATTTTCTCATTTAATTACAAAATTAACGCACGCGTTTCGAAGTAATAGTTATTCATCGTCCGATGCTGCAATTTTCCTTTAACCCCTCACTAATAACATTACGATGTGAATTTTATTCATATGATAAAATATTTTTTATAGTGTCATGAATTTTATCTCTCCGAAACAATATGAAAAATTAATAAAAGACTGACCTCGTCTTCATATCTATTCAGAGGAAATTAATGATATAGCATTTGCTATGGAAATAGAATATATTTTTCTTGAAATACCGAAAGAGCTGTGGAGACAAATTTTCATTTATCCGTCAATTCATTTGCGACAATTGAAATAAATGACAACTATCAACTTTTTCCAAAGTTATGAAGGGTAAAATTTGTACTGGAACGAAACAAAATGTTTTTGAATTTGAAAGCTTGTTATATATACAAGTCGAAATAAATAGCTACATATAATAAAATATCATTGATTTAAATTTCAATGAATAATGCAAACACGTACATATATAGTTTTTCATAGAAATAAATGAAAAAATAGAGAGAAATATTGAAGATATGATTTTCCCAACTTTCCACTAAAATTGGCATCTTTCTTGAGATTTTCAGGAGATAATTTTCGATGATTGACATAATTAATCAGCGAAAAAGTGAATGATATTCAAAAATCGACCTTTTTGATATATTAGAAGAAAATATTGGAACAGAATTTGCTGTATATTCTTCACCTATGGAAAATCCATGGAAAATCATAATAAGCAACAAGATGAACGAACGATTGTGTTCCAATGTACTAATCCAAACCATTTATATAATTAATTTCAAAGTTTTCCACTTTCTTTATCATTTATTAATATTTGTTGATTGTGTTGTGTTTTCTTCATGTTAATTTGTGAAATCATGGAATCATTACGAATTCAAGTACGATTTTCATATCTTATCTTATAGTGATGATATTCCCTAAATTTCAACGTATATTGTCGAAATTTCCTACATTTTTCATCATTTTGAGTTTATAAAAATGCTTGTGTTCTTGTTGTGTTTTTAGGTGAGACAGTTACTTAGATATTTGAGTACTTAAAGACTTTCATTCGTTATTATAAATTTAATCACATTTCAATTATGGTCATTTGTAACAATTATTACAAGGAATATTATAAACGGCGTGGGTTTAGTTTGAAGTTAATGCTTACTTTCCAATTTCATATAAAAATATTTATAACTTCTTTCATTATTGATAATATCTATTTGGTCCCAAATATGTATCGTAAATAAACAAACTTCAGTGATATTTAATTTTGTTTGTGCATTCATTCACTTAAACTATAAGTCAATAAATCATTCATTAATAGCTTCTGTTTATAAGCAAACAGACGTTAAAGTAACACAGTGTAGGAAGTTTTCAAGTTTCCGATCGATATAGGTAGTACATATTGCAAAAACATATTCAATAGATGTAATGGAATCCACTAAAAAATTGGCTCACGTTTCATAAAAACTGCGCTTTCTGAATCTCTTCCTGCTTAACGGAGTTTGATGCTCTTGTATAAAATCCATTAACTGATACAAATAAGAAAAATCTCGAATAAACTCCATTCAAGCTCAAAAACATTTTCGTTTTTGAAGGTTTATGTTGTGAATACCCGACGTATGCCTGTGAATGGTATCAGATGCATTATTTCGAGTGAAATTCTCGAACAGGTGCTGTCATCAATCAAGACATAAGCAGAAGCTATATATTTCCAATATGAAGCTTCCTGAAATTCATTTACCAGAAAAAGTGAACCTCAGAAGCGACCTGAATAGGAACAATCGATCAGAACGAAAGAAAACCGTACAGGTACTGTGATTGATGTAATTGTGTAGGAAGAAAATGGAACACGTAAATCTACGTCGGTTGGGATTACAATACTTTGACGTGGTTTATTTTTACGGGGAGTTAGGCGATATATAACATGTCCACGTGTTTGCAAATTGGATGTATGACATATAAAATGGGAAGCACTAGAAAGAGTAGGTAATTTATCAAAAGGAATAAGAATGATATCAAAACAGATGTTTTCAGGAATATTGGAATTTAATGATCAGTTCATAAACCAAGCAGGCATCGTATAAACACGGTATAATTTAAATTTTTTAAAATTTGAATCAGTAGTTGAAAAATTAGAACTAGTCAAAGTCATAAATAACTTTGTAATCCCACAAATATATAGATTATGAAGTTAGATTTGTAGTGAATGAGTAGAAATGTAGGATGTTTCTACATTTAGTTGGAATACCTGACTTAAGAAATTGATTTTCTGTGTTCATCTCCAGGTATACGATACTTTTGTTAAATATCAGTGTATTCTATGGTCCTCATTCCAAGTTAGTCATAGAACATACCTGGTATGTTCTGTGAAAATAGCTATAAGTATTGTCTATGTAAAATTACACATAATATTAATCCAGCATTTGATAAAGAAGTAGTACTTCGAAACGTCGTCATGCGTATTTGTATAAAATTATGAGAAGATTCTAAATATTGTTTCATTATATGTTACATTTTTTATTACAGCATGAAGCAGCTGAACATATTAATTTGAATATGAATATATATGAAGCAAAGAGTATTCTTTGTTTAACAGATCAAGACTTAACCCATGGAATGTTATGTTAACCCAATATGTTTTTATGGAATTAACCCATAATAACATATTGGGCCGAAACATGGTCACTCAAAATAAAATCCATGAACCGCATAGAGGCTTTTGAGATGTGGACACTCCGCAGGTTATTAAAAATTCCTTGGGTGGATCGAATAACGAATGAGGAAGTACTTAGAAGAGCCGGCGTCGAGCGAGTGTTATTAAAAAATATAAAGCAACCCAAGATCTCTTATTTCGGCCACATACTCCGAGGCAATGAATATGAGATCCTAAGACTAATATTAATGGGTAAAATAGAAGGTAGAAGAGGTCCAGGCCGAAAACGGCATTCATGGTTGTGCAATATCAAGAACTGGTGTGGAGTGAAAAACGTGGGTGATATATTCGCACTAGCTACAGAGGGCAATTACGGATTATAGAATGAGTGGATGATCGCCTACACGCTGTAAGCGTTGGCACGAGCAGAAGAAGAAGAAGATTAAAAATTATTATCAAAAACAACTATATAAATTATATTCAAAACACCTGGTTAGAGACCATTCAATTCAATATGTTAATTCATAATTCTATTGAATATTAAATTATATCTGAAAGCAGAATGCGAATTTGTGAAATCATTTCGATTTGTGCCAACATAGCTTGAAACAACAAATCAAAATTCAAATTAGTATATCATCAAATGAATAGTAAATATCAAAATGAATATATGTATTACAGTATTTCCAATTATTTCAGGAAGATAAAAATAATTATATTTACATATTTGTGATTATTTGTGATTTCAACTGATGGACATTAATGAAAAGGCAATATTTGTAACTTCCAAAACAGACTATAATTATATTAAATATATTGAAAATATTATTTGAATACATTTGGGGTCACAAATGAATGCATTAACTTTGTTTAAATTACTGAAGCATGAAGTTTAAGTACTCAGAAACTAAATGAAAGTAAAGCTAGTTTTTTATTAATGAATGTGGTTAGTTTCGAAGATAAACAAAAAAGAGAACGACGCCGAATGATTTTATCGATGTTGGAAAATTCAAGCAGAAACAGAACTGAAACTGATGAATTCAGAGGTATAAAGAATACTTCATATAATGAAGAAAAATGAGGAAGACTATGAAAAGTTGTTGATGGTTTAAGAGAAATATGAATAGTAGAATTTATGGATATAAAAATATACTAAAAACAATAAATTAAAGTTAACACACTTGGCTTAAGTTTCACTAAATATATTAAAAACTTTACATATTTTTCAGGTGGTTAACCCGTTATCAAGACTATACAATGTTACTCTTGATAACTACTCCCGAAACATGTGATGAGTTTTCAATACATTTAGTGAAACTTAAGCCAAGTGTGTTAATTTTAATTTATTTTTAAAACAATGTTCCGTCAAGAGATAAGCGAAAACTTCGTGTCATTTACTAAAAATATACTGTGACTGTAATTAAGTGAAATAAGAAATAATATCAGGATTTCTTGATTGTTTTGACGAAAGAACAATCAATAGAAATCTGGAGAGAAGGTTTGGAAGTATCTATTAAGAAACTACGAAGTATTTTTTGATAATAATAATAATATTTATTGAGCTGAAGAAGCTATAAAAACTCTACTTATTTTGAAATGACAATTTTGAATCACATACCTCGTTATTTAAAATATACTTTCTTAGATCACGCTTAAATATCTTAATACTAGTACTAGTTTTCAATATACTTGGTAAATTATTTAATGATTTGAATCCGTCATAGTATATACTTTTTTTAGATTCAGAAAGCTTGCAACTTTGGATATAAAAACTATCAGTATTTCTAGTATTATCTCCATGTACATCACTGACATATGTTACATTTTTTGTTACATTACATGGAAGCAACAGATTTCAAATATGAATGTATATGAAGCAAAGAATATTCTTTGTTTAACAGACATTAGTTCCAAAGAGTCCAGCATAATTTTAACAGGGTTATTTATACCTATTGAACTTTAAAATTGTTCGCATGGCTCTATTCTGTAACTTTTCTGATTGTTGGAGTTTTTCTTTAGGTAAACCGAATAACAAAGTGGAGCAATATTCAAAATGTGGCATGATTATTGATTTGAGCAACAATAATATCACATATGTCGACAGATTCTATCCTATTCTTTTCAAAAAATTGATTTTTTTAGAGATTTTAGATGATATTTAATAATCATGATCATTGAAACAATATTTTTGGTCTAACATAATGCCTGAATATTTTACTATTTCTATTCTTCTACTTTTTTGTTCATTAATCTTTATAGTTATATCCTCATTTTTATTAATTTTGAGGGTTTTGCTTGTACCCAAAAATATAAATTCAGATTTTTGTTTCACTTTCGTTTGTTAGACATTTTATTTCACATCCCAGTTGCTTTGGACGATATCTTTCTGAGTTCATTTTCATTTTTTGAAGTAATTGAGATATGAGCTAATTTGATTTCAAATTTTATTAAAAATTGATAACAAACATAAAGAGAAATCAAGCTGCGAAATCAAAATGACGGACTGTAAATCTTTCGACAAATTTGGTGAACAAATGAAACAAAAAATTTTTTTGGTTCATCGAAACATCAAAATCAAAAATTTGGTGTATGGAGTCTACATTCAATATAGTTGCCAATAATTTTGACATTCACTTTGACTCCATAGAATTTATTATCAGGAGTTATGTGAACAAAGAAACTTGACAAAAATGAAGTGATTTAGATTGAGTTCTTTGTGATATTTCGTTGACTGCTATAATGTAGATATTAGTTACTATTTTTTTAGATTGGATTTCTTTAGATTACAGTTCTGTGTTGAATCTTTTTTTGAATTATTTGGGTATGTATTCCACATTGTTATTATTTTCTGTTATTAGGTGTTATACCTATCGAGAATAAAGAACTTATTATTATTATTATAAAAAAATCATATGACTAACCGATACGAACTTTCAATACAATTTGCATCTAGTTTCATTAATTCGAACACACATTCCTACTAAGTCCTTTCAACACCCTACAAGCCTCATCGTTTCTACATCACTTAGGGTTAACTCGATCAACTTCCTAAAGGCAATTGCTGCGGGGCCATGTAATCGCATCCCCATGATTGCTAGACAAACCTATAGGTTTACCAATCAACCGTGACTATCAAATGAACTACCCTAAGGACTATCAATGTGTCAAATTGTCATTGTATTTATCGTTTGATGTCGTATAGAGGTGTCCAAAAACAATCCTGATGAATACAAACTAAAAGTGAACTACTTATTAATATATTATAGAGAATACATCTAATTACTATATAAACTTCTAATTATTTTGTAATTATAAGGTAATTAAGGCAGTGGTTTCCAACATTTTTGCACCTCCACCCCCTTTGAAAAATTGTTTTGCCCCCTTCATTTTTCTAAGAATCTGGTTTTATAAGTACTCAACTGATATTATAATTTATTCAATGGGCTACAAAATAATATACAATATTATGTAAAAATATACAAAAAAATAATTATTTATTATGAGAAATAATAAATTTAAATGGAATAAAAACAAATCTTTCAAATAATTTGAAACAGTTTTTTGCGATACGCCTCGAAAAATAACTGAGCATGAACTTTCGGTAGGACACAGGTTGCACATTTAGCACTTCTAGTTTGTAGTTTGTTCAGCTATAAATCTCGTGGTGGCGGTCTGTATGGTGGCGAATCCTGTTTGTTTCTACAATCATTCCATTAAAATTCGGATGAACTCATATCGATTTCTTGTATATAACGAACAAAAATTAACAGTATTTCATCATTTTTAGATACAAAATATGTATCTACTGTAGCTCTTTACTAGTAGGATTGAACTAATACCTATTCTGACCAATTAGCTAATTAAATGCGATGTAGTTTGCTCTCGATTCGGGTTTTATAATAGGCTTACGCTAGACAATACCATATTGTTTTGTGAAAATCATCGAATAACGATTTCAACATAATGCATTAAAATTGGAAAGATAATTTTCAACAAATCATGATGTGAATCGTGTCGAAATATTAATATATCCCCAAATTATATGAGGATAAATTCATACACGATTAGTTCACTGCATATCAATCACGTGTACATAAATGGTGAGGCTGAAATTAATGCCGAAATGCAACAGAAAATGCATTTATAAATGACAGTTACTCATTGTCTAACCGCTGGATATGAATTGGCATATTGTGTTGAATTCGATTGGATATTCTATATGCAAAATAGAATTGTGGTTGATAATGTCCCTTTTTGCTGCAGTACACGATCAATTCGGCTTTTATCGTACTAAAATGATTTCATTAGTGCGAAAACATCGAAATACAAAATCTATAAATGACATGGAGGTTCACCTTATCACTTGGTGAAACATGAATACTCAGTAAATTAAAATTAAAACAGCAACTATCTAAACAACTTATTCCTTAGATTCCCCAATTTATTCCCGATTTTCATAAGCAAATTTTGTTTAGAAATGAAGCGCACTTCTGGTTGAATGGCTACGTCAACAAACAAAACTGCCACATTTGGAGAGAAGAAATCCTCAAGTGTATGTCAAAACACCGTTACATCCAGAAAAACTAACTGTTTGGTGCGCTTTATGGGCTGGTGGAATCATTGGTCCGTACTTCTTCAAAAACGATGATGGCCAGAACGTTACAGTCAATGGTGATCGGTATAGAGCCATGATTACTAACTTTTTCATTTCTGAATTGAACAACCATGATGTCCAGGAGCTGTGGTTTCAACAAGACGGCGCAACATGTCACACAGCTCGTGCCACAATCGATTTATTGAAAGACACGTTTAGTGACCGCCTAATTTCACGTTTTGGACCTGTGAATTGGCCTTCAAGATCTTGTGATTTAACACCGATAGACTACTTTATGCGGGGCTATGTGAAGTCATTGGTCTATGCGGATAAGCCACAAACGCTTGACCATTTGGAAGACAATATTCGCTGTGTTATTGTCGATATACGTCTACAAATGTTGGAAGTAGTCATCTAAAATTGGACATTCAGATTGAACTACATCCGAACTAGCCGAGTTGGTCATATGCCAGAAATAATATTTAAAATTTAATGCCACAAGATTATCTTTCGAATTAAAAAACTTCTTGTCAATCGAATGATCCATCGTTGTTTTATTGCAATTTAAAGTTCTATACCTCTAAAAAACACCCTTTACTTATTCAATATCATGAATAGTTGTATTGAACATTTGATATTCCGGATTATACGATTAGTGTATTATGTGAGTAATTTAGAAGAAGTCTGTGGGAAATAGGAAACGAAAGAATCTGAACGATGATAATGATGCACAATTCTATAAATATTTGAAGATATGTCATAATTTCCTTCGGATAACTCGAAATCAATATGTGCAATATTTTATCATTTTCGCTTTTCCGGTTGTGAAGAATACTAGACAAGAACTGCTGCGTTTAATATTTATCAAGCTGTTACAAAGACAATATGTCGTTCTTTCGTTTTGTATTGCTTATAATTGTTGTAGTAGTTATGCAATATTTGGATTTGGGCGGTTGGACGTTGGAAATAAAGGGTGGAATGGCACAACTTCGCGTCACATAATTTGAACGAAGGGTTAGTATTTTAGTTAGATACATTCTTTAGAAAGATAAGATAAAAATAGAATAGATAAGATAAAAAAGAATAAAATACAAAGGTAAGTTATTAAGACTATTGGTGCAAAAAACATGAATAAATATTTTTGCCCTAGTGTAAATATAAAATGAGTGATTGAATAATATATTTTTTTATTTTTATTTTTACATAATTTCACTCAATATGAAACTGTTTAAAACTGTTCTATAATAGAGGGCCCGTTATTACGAGTGTTAATTACCTATAAACTAAGTTTCTATAAACTCTTTATCTAATATGTATGTATATTTTATAACTAGAAATTTTTTATACATCTCATCGAAATGAAGTTTTCGATTCATTGATATAAATCTTTTCATCTACAAAGAAAATACCTAATTCTACTAAAAAAGATTAGATAAATGCATCATGAAGAATAACTCTATAAAAACTGATAGTTATTCTATTATCGACCTTTAAATAATCTTTTTTCATATGTCTCTTAAAAATTATGAAATTCGGTGAGAAAATATCCAAGTTGGTCTCTATACTTATCAAGTTTAGCTTAATGTTAAATATGAATCTCTATGTCCTCAAATCAACAGAAGAAAAACAAGTTAGATCGTATACTGGTGGAAGTCAATGAGAAAAAAACTCTGTAAAACTATAAATCACATTTGCTATCAGATTATTCTTCAACAGTGGTCTAAACATAGATATTAGAAATAGGTGATATTAGAAAAACATCAATGTGGACATAATAATAATAATTTGACATCAATTATATTCGAAAGTTATAATCGAAAGCCCAACATCGATGTTCGATATTTACCGAACACCGAATGTTTTTACATCGATGTTCTTGCTTCCAACATCTATTTTCTATTATCATTGGGCATCCCTCGTCAAAATTTATTGAAAAATAAACCCGGGTAAGATAGTACGCGCATTTCTCTGTAATTATTTTTACAACATGCTCTATAATTTTTATATAATATCCAGATGAAATTCTTGCTCAAAATATCAAAAGTAAGTAAGTAATTAACGTTATTTAGCACCGCTAATAATTTTGGAGAAGAATTATATAGAGTAAAAAGTAAAAACACTTACACTTTGTTCAGAAGTCACCTGCAAATAGAAAATCTATTGAATTGAAAGGAGTGTTTATTGAATATAAGTAAAACTTGACAATTTTTACTTGTATCAATTAGTTGACTCTTGATGATTTTTCAAACCTATTGTCATTTCGAAAACAACCATTGGGAAGAACAAGAAACACAACGTTTCTATAATGACATAACATATTCACTTTTATATTTCATTGTACGTGAAATTCAACAGATATAATCCAGAAACGAATGAAAATGATTTCAATCTGCTTCGAAAGTATATGGATTCGTAATACGCAATAGGAAATATTTCAAAAAGTCATTTACATTCATGAGTATGGCAGTATGATCTGTCATCCTATTTACACTTGCCATCAACGCCATCTTGAGGCCATTCAGAGAAGGTTCTTGAAATTCTTAGTTTGGAGGGAGGATGAAGTTTATCCATAGAGAGGAGTCAATCATAATGAATTATTGAGTTACAGTAAATTTTTGTACAAATTCTTCATAAAAGTATTGATTGTCCTCCTCTCTTATCCGCTTTGAAATTTCGTGTTCCTAGGCAAAATTCTCATACCACCGAATTATTGCATCTAGAGACTCCAAGGACCAACTCGCCATTACAACCCCCCATTTAGTTTATGGAGTCTACATTTATTTCAGTTGCCAATGAATGTGATATTTACTTTGAATCCATAGAATTCATTATCAGGAGTTATGTGAACAAAGAAAATTGACTAAAATGAATTGAATTAGATTAAGTTCTTTGTAATATTTCATTTAATTTTATAGCTTTTATAATCTTATTTAATATTTAGTCATTAGTTACATTTTTAGTTTCTTTGAAATAGACTGAGCTCTTTGTTATATTTGATTAAGTATTATTCATTTAGGTATTTAGTTATTATCCAGCATCATGATATTATTTTATGTAATTGGGTATTATACCTTTTGACAATTATGAACTTATTATTATTACTATCAAAAAAAACTCCACTAGATTCCCACGTTTAAATCCTATGTATTCCATCAATGGATTAGGCAGATACTTGATGAAAATCTAAATACATAATTTAAATAAAACTGAGAAGTTTTTCGATTTTCTATATTTGAGTGAAGTGAAGCACCTAAATATAGAATTCACAAAAGAAATAGAATCGGAAGGCTCTATAAACTTTTTGGATCTTACAATAAAAAGAAATAATAATAAACATGAGTTCTCAATTTTCCGAAAACCCTCACATTCTGATCAAACAATACATTGCTTGTCCTCACATCCCTTCCATCACAAATCAGCGGCGTACAACAGAATGATTCATAGACTGATAAATATGCCTTTAATAGCAGATAATTATACTCATGAATTGAACATCATTAAGATGATCGCACAAAATAATGGATATCATCATTGTTTCGTCGATAAAATTTTACGAAAAAAAAAGGCCCTTTTCCAAGTATATCCTAAAGTGACAGATAGCCAAAAAAAGTCCAGAACATTAACGTATTTAGGCAACCCTGTATCCAAAATCTCGAATATTTTATCTAAAAGAAATTCAACGATAGCTTTCAAAAACCAGAATACCGTGGGTAGACACATCAGAAATGCGAAAGATAAAATTTCGCCTGATAATAAATCGGGTATTTATGAGTTCAGTTGTCCAGTAAAAATGTCGAAGAAAAGAGTCATGTTGTAGAGTCCCCTTAAAAGAAGAACAGTGTTTTATGGTCATTCGCACCCCACGCATTTCAGAATAAATATACGCAGTCCACAATGTAATAGCTCAGTTTATTATCATCAACATCTGATGAAGCCACTGTGTTGGCGAAACGATATTGTTATGTTTCGAATTAATTATAGTGAAAATCGAAAAACTACTTAGTTTTATTTAAATTCTTATGTATTTATTTACTCTATAGGTCTATGAGGAACAGTTAACGAGATGAAGGTCAATCATCATTCTTAATTTCTAAAATTAAGTGAGGAAATGTCGAAATTTGGAAAAACTTTGTGGTTTGTGGTTTCTGGTTGAAAAATACTGGAGTAGAACTGGCAAGAATAGTGTTAATTCTGATTTTACAACGACAACATGTATTATACTAAGTTTTGCTTGATTTTATTCATTGTAATATTTATCCAAGTGATGCGAATCGAGGGTTGGCTAATGGATAGACGAAATCGTTGTGGAAAGGGAGCAATAGCTGACAGAAGAGGAAATTGTGTTTACTATTTTGAGTAAGAATTAGGGTAAGTAGTATAAATAGTAATAATAAGTAATAGTAATAATAATAGTATATATATATATATATATATATATATATATATATATATATAAGAAAATGAACAATAGAACATTAATTCGAAAAATTCAAATTAATCAAGAGAATGTTTTAGTAGATTTTAGTTTTTATATATATATTTTTTTAATTTTAGTTCATTTTCTTAAATATTTCATTCAGTGCCATAAGCACTTATTTATGTATATATATATATATATATATATATATATATATATATATATATATATATATATATATATAGATATATATATATATATATATATATATATATATATATAATTTATTTCTATATATATATATATATATATATATATATATATATATATATATATATATATATATATATATATATATATATCTATGAAATCTTATATCTACGAATAAATTAGTAAATTATTAACATCAAGAATAATTTGAGAACCGTCCCCCAATCGTTAAAGATAATTAGAAAAAGTTTAAATATTTCAATAAAGTTTTTAGAAAAGTGATTTCTATAAAAATAAAAATACAATAAACGAATTATTTCGTTGATTTTTCAGGTTCAGATAGATGAAGAAGATGACAGTATCCAAACACCAATATGTCATAAAATGTAATACAATTAAAACAATTAAACATGTGTACGATAAGTTAAAATGAACTGTGCTATGTTTCTGCTTGAGTAACATGTTATGTTGTTAAAATCTAACATTGCTCATTCAAAGTTTTGAAAAAATGCTTCACAAACAAACATTTCTCAAAACATTTTTCAGTAAAAAACTTAAGATATTATATGTTTTTCTTTATTTTCTTTCACACACATTCTTCATATTTTATTTAGAAGTCACTTGACCAGTTTTCAAAAGTGATTTTTGAAAAGACACAATTCAGAGATTGTTGGAAATTGCACGCGAGGAGAATCTCACCTATGGCCTGCTAGATTTCCACATTCAAATCCTATGGAATATTTTATTTAGTGTTATATTTACCCATTCGTTCGAAAAATGCCATTACATGCCTTAGAGGATTTTCGAAATCGTATAATCGATAATAACAATTCTTTTTTGTAAAAATTGGTTACAGCTAGTTATGTATTCCAGCCGGTGGTAATAACCCTTTGAATTTCAATAAAGATGATTGAATATTACCTCATCTCTTGGTGGAACATGGTTTAGTATATTCAGTGAAAAACACCTGGATTCGTTTCATACAATTATTTCAATTGCTTGATAATTGTTTCGGAATATTTCCATTTTCAAAAATTGAAATGGTCACCTATTTCTTGGAGAAACATTTTTTGTTTTACATTTTACTTGCTAAGAAAATATAGCAAGAATTTATAACTTTAGAAGTAAGTATTACATAACACATAAAAATGTAAAATATAAAAACGTTAGTCTTGAAAATAGATGAATAATTTAACTTCTGAAAATGATGTAACACCCTTCAATTACACCAAATTTTTGTTGATTTATCTCAAACAATTGGCAAGAAATCAACATAATTTTGTTAATTAATTCAATGGACGATGAATCAACTCTGTGATAGTTCATATTTAAATGAATGGTAATAATAAAAACTTGTCTAAAAATCACTGACTGAACAATTCTTCATACGACTAGTTTCGCCTTTTACAGCATTCTTGATAATGCTGTGAAAGGCGAAACTAGTCGAATAAAGAATTGTTCAGTCAGTGATTTTTAGACAAGTTTTTATTATTACCTCTCATTTAAATAATTTTTTTAAACAGAGCAAAGTGTTTTTTACAGGGTCACCTTTAATATTCTATTAGTATTGTAGGTGGCCGTGGTTTTTTATTCAAGATACTTCGAATTTTGCGGTAGAATAACTTTCTTACTGAAATTTATATGTTACTTTTTCAAGTTTAGTTTTCTCTGTGATTCGGATAAAAGCTAGATAGGTATATAAAATCGGTAAAAGCTAAAAGTATTCTTTCAATAACCCTAACACTACCCCTGTAAATCATACTAATACTTTCAAATATCAGAAAACAATGATAATTCTAAAAAATTCAAATTCATGGTACTGTTACTGATAGTTAAATTCAGTTCACTGTTATACTACATACATTATCATAGGGTCGCGTAACGTACTGCAGAGGACATAAAATTCGCAAAAAACAACCCCTCAGGCAATAAATAACTCTTCACGTCCTATTTTGAATAATTTTACAGGCATCCAACTCACCTTCTACCCTTTTTATCAAATTAGATCTCGCAAAGAACGTTCACATTTGAACATTTGGACTCTACAACACGGTCACTTTGGTGTCACTGGAATGACCCTGGTGGTAAAATCGAAATTCGTGTTTTGTTTTTCGTTGGGCAGACGATTTGAATTAAAGGTCGGTCCGGACACCACGACTTGTAGACTTACGTTTAACGTGTTGCGAACTTGCGCAGGAACGAAGAAATAATGAGGTGAAGTTCCTATTCATAAATTATTAAAAATGGTTTGGCCTATTTTCACAGAATTATATTCATTGCTTGCCAATTGTTTGGGAGTGTAACTTCATTTTCACAAGATAATTCAAATCTTCTCACTAACATTTTCATATTCTACATCTTTACTCGATATAAACAATTTGAGGGAGAAATAGGAATTAAGATAATGACAGCTCTTGTAATACCCAAGAAATCGATGTCTTCGAGGGTAAAGAAGCAGTTAAGTATTTGAAAAAAAATGCTATTCACTTCTAAATATGTAGAATTTCGAACAAAGGAGATTGAGAAAGATAATTTACAACTGAGAAAGGAGAAAGTAACACTGATAACAAAAAGAAAGTAAATGACACGGAGATTTCGCTTATCTCTTGGTGGAATATTATGTTAAAAACAATAAATTAAAATTGAAGATTTGATAGTGTTGGCGTTTACTTGATGTAAATCCATTATAATTGAATATAAACTTAAATTCAAACACTTGAACTTATGATTTAAACTTTTTTCACTACATAGCATGACGCGTTTCGTCGTTACAAACGACTTCTTCAGATGCTTACAGAATAATAACAACATTTTGAAAAACACAGGTATAAATATCAGTGAATTTGGGATTCTATGGCTTTGGGTTTTACCTAAGATATTCCATTCTGACATATAATTTTTATTGCCTGAAAAGGTTTAACAAGGGTGAATTGTTTAATTCTATCTGATCATTGAGCGAATTTCCAGAATTTTTAAGCCTATTTATTTCCACTATTTCCCAATAATGTAATTGACTACTTTTCTGTATATCCTGTAGAATTTTGAAATTTGTATCAAAAGTATGGTTTTCTGTTAACAAATGGTTAGTAAAATTGGAATTACTTTTATTATCCGCGAAGCTATATTTATGTACCTGTATTCTAGTTCCGAATTTCTACTAGTTTTACCTATATATATATATATATATATATATATATATATATATATATATATATATATATATATATATATATATATATATATATATATATATATATATATATATATATATATATATATATATATATATATATATATATATATATATATATATATATATATATATATATATATATATATATATATATATATACATGTTCCACAATTCAATTAGTAAACACCTGAGTTGTCTTCTCTTTTAATTTTGTTTTTATTGTTCTTAATGTGTCTCGATAAATTATTGTTCGTTTTAAATGAAATATTGAAATTATGTTTTTTTAAAAAGGCTTTGACTTTTTGACTGACGGTTCCAAAGTATGTTAAACCATTATATTTACGATTTTTATCCGACTGATAAGGAAATACTAATCGTAGAGCTTTCCGATAGAGTACTTTGTGAAGAATTTTTGACACTAGTTCGCTTTCATAATTATTATTAACCGCAATCTGTTTAATGATGTTCAGTTCTTTATTGAAGTTTTCTTCTGATAAAGGTATATTAGTTAATCTGTGTATCATACTTTGAAACGCTGCCATTTTATGTGGATATGGGTGACATGAGGAGTTGTGTATTATGGTATACGTATGGAAAGGCTTATGGAAAATAGAAAAATCAAATTCATTATTTAATCTCACGATTGTCAAGTGTAGAAATTTCATTATTCTGTAAGCATATGAAAAAGTCGTTTGTAACGACGTAACGCGTCATGCTATGTAGTGAATAAAGTGTAAATCATAAGTTCAAGTGTTTGAATTTAAGTTTATATTCAATTGAAATTAACACAATTGTCTTAAGTTACATTAAATATATTAAAAACTCTACATATGTTTCGTGTGGTTAACCCATTATCAAGAGTATACAAAATCACTGATTAGTAACATTAATGAATAGTGTTTTTTTCAAAACAACTTTTTAAACTTTCTTTTTAAAAACAATTAATTAAAAACACTTGGATTGAGTTTGACTAAATATATTAAAAATTTCACATATGAATTCGGGTGGTTAACCCATTATCAAGAGTATACAATGTTACTATTCAATAATGCTAATAATTAGTAACATTGTATGCTCTTGATAATTGGTTAACCACCCGAAACATATGTAAAATTTTTGATATTCTTAGTGAAACTTAATCCAAGTGTGTTAATTTTAATTAATTGTTTTGAAAAGAAAGTAAATTGATCATTTATTGGTTTCGGCTTTCAGTGTGAATCAGTCGATGATTTTCTTGTAATGGATACCAAATTAATTATCAACTTTGATCATTTGTGAATGTTCTTGAGAATTGTAAAACGTTAAAAATGCCAATATACATAATTTTTTTTAATTCTTAGAGTAATTCTACCTGATGAAAAATTATCAACAATTTTTTCTGAATATACGATAAACAAATAATTCATTTTCATGAGATCTATCAAATAAAATACCATATTGACACCTGTCATTCGACCTTTCATTGAAACTAGCATTGTGTGAGTGTTTAGGAACTAAAAATCTTGACGTGTTGTACAAGCTTTAAGTAACTACTTTCGCGAACTTTCGCTTTTCATCGAAAGTTCAACTGCGTTCAAACTGGACAGGCGGACAGAGGCGGTGAATTCGCATCAGTTGAAAAGTCTGGCCGGTGAAATAAAATAGCCCATTAAACAACAATTTGCATGCAGATTAGAACTTTTGCTAATTCGAATCCATAAATATTTCGATACTACAATCTAATTTGAACGAAATGAGTAATAAATTCAGATATTTAATTTTGTTGTCATTGAATTCGTCTAGTGTTAAATGAGATGAAACATTTATTTTATTGTCACATAATAAAAAGATATTTAAGCTACAGTTTTCGGAAAAAGTGATAGTTTTGTCGATATCGAATTTTGAAAAAAGTTTTTGATTGTTACAAAATTGAGAAAATATTTCGAAATATGAATAAATAAGAAACTATAAAGTTGAGCATTGAAAATTTCATTCCGTTCCTACTGAGTACGTCTGTTACTCTTCCTATATCCGTAGTAAGTTGGAGTGTGGCAGCATGATCTGGCATCCCATTTACACTTCCATCAACGCCATCTTGAGGCTACTCAGAGAAGGTTCTTGAAATTCTTAGTTTGGAGGGAGGATAATGTTTATCCACAGAGAGGATTCAATCATAACGAATTATGAGTCGATTTAGCTTTATCTCATTGCAGAGCACGAGAGAAACTTTATCACTCAAATTTTTGTACAAATTACTGCACAATAGTATTGATTGTCCTCCTCTCTTGTCCGCTTTGAAATTTCGTGTTCTTGTAATACAGAATTATTCCACCTAGAAACTGCAAGGACCCACTTCCTAATACAATCCCCCATTTGATTTATGGAGTCGACATTCAATTGAGTCGCCAATAATTGTGTCATTCACTTTGACTCCATTGAATTTATTATCAGGAGTTATGTGAACAAAAAAATTGACTGAAATGAATTGATTTAGATTGAGTTCTTTGTAATATTTCATTGAATGCTATAATGTAGTTATAAGTTACTATTTTTTAAAATTAGATTGAGCTCTTTGTTATATATTTTTCATTTTAATTATTTAGTTAGTATTCAACATTGTTATTACTTTCTGTAACTGGGTGTTATACCTGTTGAAAATAAAGAACTTATTATTATTATTATGCCCTCAAGTAGGTCAGAACAAGAGCTCAATGATATAGGCTTTCACAAAAATATATGTAAATGAGAGGTAATAAGAAATACCTGTCTAAAAATCACTGACTGAACAATTCTTTATTCGACTAGTTTCGCTTTTTACGGCATTATAAAGAATGATATTATGTTAGTACCTTTACGAATTATTTAGTGTATCACGAGGACGTTTATTTCTGTAATCTCTACCATCCAGTACGGTATTTTGTGTACTTGTATGTGTTTTCTATAGGATGGTTAAAAGTAGAAATGTTAAAGTTAGAATAGAAACGAAAACCTCTCTTGAAGTTTTTGGCGTAGCTATTTCTCACAAGGTGATTCATATATAAATATAACTAACATCAGTTTCGAACCTAGTTTTATTTCCTTCATAAGCATCACTCAACCCCTTGAGCCACAAAAGAATGGTAGTAATATATTTATTTGTGGTGTAAAATACGAATGTACATGGACGAATATGTTTGACGTATTGTTCTCTAGAGACAGGGAAGATGGCATGAAAACGAAATAGCTCGGTAATAAATAACGCAAATAATATGTAAGTCGATACATTTGTAAACTGGATAACTGTTAGAAGTGGGTGTAAATATTATCGATCCGTTTTGTGGGATCCTCTATTTTCTGCATTGGACATACAAGGTAGGCAATTAATTCATTTCTTTATGTTGTTTTATTCGTGAATTGTTAATTTTCAATTGTTTTATGGAATTTTGGAACGACCCATTTATTTATTGATAAAGGACAACTGTACGCCCACTAGAAATATGAATTAGGAAAATTTACATGCAGGTGAATTCGGCATTATTTGAATTGGTGTATTATTTCGGTTTTGAATGTTTCGTTATTGATGGTAATTCTGAACGAATTGATTGTGTTGTTTGGTGTTCCACAATTTTACAGAATTTACACACAATTTACATTTTATCTTATATTCCTAAGTATATAACAGTTTTTTCAGCAAAGCTTCGTATGAAATGAAAGAAAGATTGAAAACACATATTTTCAAAGTAACAAGCTTTGATTTGTAATATATATGAATATTTTTTTCTGAACAGTGTCAGCTATAGCCTCCTCAAATTATAGAGGAAAATGAAATGAGTATACCTTATTTTCAAATAAAAAGAATTTCTATAGAAAACTCCTTCTTATCAAATGATTTCTCAATGTTATTAAACCTAATTAAAACTAATATGACAATATTAGAAAGAAAAATAGGCAATCAAGTGAAAGAAGCAATACAATTGTTTTTTGATGACAAATAAATTTGAATTTGAAACACAAATTGAATTTTAAAATTATGACCTCGGAGATACTTAAGGTTATAACTATTATATACTGACTACAGGGTAAAAACAATTTGGGGAGTTGAATTTTTTCATAAAATATTATTATGGCAAAACGTGGAATATGATTTAAAAGGTTGTTTTCGTCATTCAATTGTAATGATATTATCTAATAATTTGTATTAGCTATTAATATAATCGATAGAAATAACTAATTGAATAAATATCTATTAAAATTCCGATCAGCTTTGAAATACGAATTTTTTTCTCGACACAATTCGTTAAAGCTCTCTCTAGAATAAATTTCTATCTTTCAAGGCCTTTAGACAAAAACTAGGAAAACACTTTTCCATATATTCTGATGAAAAAATTGCGTGGGGTACATAATATCAGGTTATTTTAGAAAATGTACTAGTTCACACATTACATCAAAAAAGATGTTTACGGTGTATAAAATTCCTGAAGAATGTAAAATCGTCTAAAAGCTCATAATTATTCCTCACAATTGCTTGAATTTTCCATATTTTCAAATATCGTTCACTTTAACGATACGAACTCGGGTGATGGAAAAAATTCGGTCTTTTGACCGAGTCAACTTTAAACTACAAACAAGAAAGTGAATCTTTTTGACGGTATATCTCATTTTAGTCATCCTTATAATTGGTGAACTATTCATGGAATATATGAAATAATTTAAGACATAATATCTCTTGGATATTTGCCAGCAATTGAAACAACCCTTGGATATACTGAGTGATATTGAAAAAAAGTAAGTCTATATATTATTGAGGGTATATCCCGTATTACTCAAGATCTCGAAAACGAAAATAATTTATTCTGACAGTTGTAATATTTTCCACATTTTCCAGGTTTGCCCAATTCTCTGCTTTCAAGTACACACGCCGTAAAATTCGAAATTACATGAATTTCAAAGAGACGCAAACAAAAATTTGCTTTTTGGAAACTACGCTCTGATATTCCATTTCCAGTTCCGTTATATATTCCATTCGTATAGCATTATTTTGTATGAAAAATGGAAGCGAACAACAGCGCGGAATCCGAATTGCAGTACTTGTCAATAGAACGTGATGAAATGGAAAGTATGGAAATAATCAAATTTGGAATACTCACCGCGGTTAGAACTGTATCCATATTTTGCAGCATATGTTTGCTGTATCTCACAGTTAGATACAAATGTGTTCGAAACAAAGTGAACATGATGTTGATGAATTTGTGTTTCATCATTGTGGTTTATTTCAGCTTCAGCATAGTTTACCATTTCATTAATAGAAACGATTCAATTTTGGACGCTAATTCATTGCGAATTATAACTTTTACGTATTACGTTTGTTACATTTCATTCATCGCAGCTTTGGTAAATCTGTCTATATTTTGGGCTTTATTTGTACTACTGAAAGATTTATTCCATAGATTTGATAAAATTATATGTATTGGTTGGATTTTACCCTACGTTCCAGTTTCGATATTTATTATGATATTCTTTTATTGTAACCAACACATTGAGATATTTTATTACTATTTTATTGTGTTTTATTCGATTGGATTACTTTCTGTTTTTATTATTGTCGTATATTTTTTGATGATGAAACTGGCAGAGAGAATGAAAAAGAATAAATTAGATTATCTTTTATATGTATCTATTTCATTGATGTTGTTCTCGTTTCCCGATATTTTATATTTTGTATTAGAGTTATATTTTTTCGATGAAAGAGTGTTGATTTATTGTGAAGTTTATTATGTGAAGTTTAGTATAGATTTTATCAGGTATGTTTCACCAAGTATTGTTTTTCCATGGCTTATTTTAAGTAATAGATATTTTGAGAGAGCGTTTAAAAAAACTTTTGGTAGAATGCATCCTAAATATATTTTTTACTGGAATAAAAAATTCAGAATTGATGGAAATGTAAACGAGGTGATTGCTGTGAATTTGGATGAAATTTTTATATGAATGGCATATTTCTGAAATATATACTTACATAGATATCAATCAAAAATATATAGAAATATTATATTCAATATTTGTATTAAATAAAGTGTTTCATATTATTACTGTTTTTTTTCATATAGCCCTGATTGTGGAAATGTCAATTTTCAAATTCCTTTGAAATTGAATTTTCTTCCTAAATATCAGGGTAGAAACTGATACTCTTCTTGCCCCTTGACAAACTGCCTTATTTTCCTTGAAAACTTATGATTAAAATAAAATTTTGAGGTTTATTATAGGTATATAAACTTTTGAAATATCTAAATTAATTGGATTTGAAATTATTTTCATAATACAATAGCTATTTTAATATTATGAGTAGGTGTTAGAAAAAATTATTTTATTTATTTTGCTGATTGAAAATTCCAGATTGGTCCATATTTTTGACTCACCCTATTCTCAGCTACTAATTTTTGGTTTTATGTGGTTTTGAAAATAAAGAAAAAAATCACGTTTTATTTTGGAGTAGACACTTTGCACCCCTTTGCGGCCCCTTTCTTTTGGATCTCCAGCCCCTATATCTGGTGGTGGAATAATTTGACTTAACTCATATCTGAAGTTTGGTCAATATGAAGAAGTTATTGAATGGCGGAACGTACGTCACATGTGTCAAATGAAAGTTGGTGAATAAGGTACGAAGGATTTCTTTGGCAATTTATTGTAAAATTGAATAAAGGAACGACTTTCAACATTGAAAAATAGAATTTCATGGTTATTGTCGCTACTGGGTCTCAATGTTCAATTTTTATTCCTTAAAATTCGTATAGATACAAGTTGAAAATAATCAATTGATTGTTGTACATCAAAATTATATTCATTATGAGAATAAAAATGATTTGGAGATGTTTTTATTCAGTTGAAACTATACGTTAAATTTACGATTCAAGGTTACTTGTATTTAAGTAACGTGTTTTGTAAATTGAAATGTAATTTATGTTTAATAACTATGGTCATATTGCTCGTGTTTTTTACTGTACTTGTATTTAATTGAAATTCTGTCCAATAATTTTATGATGACTTCATGTTACCTACTTATGTTGATAATAGGTATATCACTCAGGACAACAAAAATATGAATATGCATAATATATACATACATATATATATATATATATATATATATATATATATATATATATATATATATATATATATATCTACTGTTAAGGATGACATAAAAGAGACTGTCAGTTGAATTTTCATTTATTCTTTGAATTCAATCATTGTTAATAATATGGATCTCGATTCCATGAGAGTTGATAGTCATCAGTCGTCTCCATATGTTAGGTTAGGTTAGGTTAGGCTCAGGAGCTGTTAGGTTAGGTTGAAAGCTGAAATCAGTTGAGAAGAAAAAATCAATAGTAGATTTTCGCAAATACTTTAGTGTATTTTGATTTCAATCAATATTATATAGCATACTATTGACTTTGATTTTTTGAGGGGACTGTCAGTTTCATATAATTTTCATTCCTGTTCTGAATTCTCTCATCGGCAATGAAATTAATCTCGATAACTTAAGGGATGATTACTATCAGTCGTTTGCATGGGTAAGGTTAGGTTAGATTAGGCTAGCTTAAAAGATAGGTTACATTAGGTTATGCTAGTTCAAAAGCTAGCTTAGGTTAGTTGAAGAGTTGTTAGGTTAGGTTAGGTTAGCTAAAGAGCTGTTAGGTTAGGTTGAAAGCTGAAATCAATTGAAAAGAAAGAAATCAATAGCAGATTTTCGCAAATAGTTCAGTGTATTTTGAATTCAATCGATATAATATAGCATACTATTGACTTTGATTTGAGAGGACTTTCACTTTCATCTAATTTTCATTCCTGTTCTGAATTCTCTCGTCGACAATGAATTTAATCTCGATCACTTAAGGGTTGATTACTATCAGTCGTTTCCATGGGTAAGGTAAGGTTAGACTAGGCTAGCTTAAAAGATAGGTTACATTAGGTTATGCTAGTTTAAAAGTTAGGTTAGCTGAAGAGTTGTTAGGTTAGGTTAAAGCTGAACTTAGTTGATAAAAATAATCACTAGCAGATTTTCGCAAATATTTTAAAAAATTATTGTATCATTTTGTAAAAAATAATATCTAGGGTGAAATAAATCAATGTTTGATGTTGTATTAATAACTTGTATTTTTTTGTAAAGTGAATCAGCTGTGCTAAATAATACTACTACTTCAATTCTTTGAATTATGATCGGTTATAAAATTAATTCCGGTTTCATAAGGGTTGATCCCTATTGTTCGTCTCAATAGGTTAGGTTAGGTTAGGCTGAAAGTTAGGTTAGGTTAGGATGGAAGCTGAACTTACTTAGGGAAAATTATGAATAACAGATTTTCGCAAATACTTCGCGAAATAATATTGCATACTATTGACATTGACATTACAGGGCGGACTGTCTGTTTGATACCATCTTCATTAATTTTTTGAATTCTCATTATTTATAAAATTACCAACTACCACTAATAATATAACAGAAAATAAACACCTACATAAATACTAATCAGACTAGTGTATTTTTATCTGAATACTTTATTAGACTCCTGATAAGTAACAAGTCTACATTTGTAGAAATCAGATGAATGTTCAGTGAAATAAGTATCTAGACACCGAGAAAAACCTGAGAATTGTAAAATAAATTATGTTATTAGTTTAACTTATTGGCAGTTACATTGTCAACATAGCTCATAAAACTGTTAAAATTTTTCTAAATGAAGAACTTGTTGTGTTGAGCCAAATGCAAGATCTATGTTTGAATCCTAATGTGGACTTTTGTGTTCGTTTCTGATTTAAGTGGTTATAAAATATATTCGAATATTCTATTTTCCTAGTCTTTTAGTGGTTTTGTCGACAGCAACATTAATCAATTTAACAGCTCGATGAATACGCCACACTCGATAATAATTGTGTACGTAATAATCAACAAATAATCGTCTACCGTGATTATCTGTTCGTTTTGACAAATTGGCGTTACAAGGCATACTCACATTGTATATTACTGCCGCTCATCTCGAACGAGCAGCGTTCACTTGTCACAGTGGGTGTAACGAAACACGATACTTTGTGGATACATTGATTAAAGCTAGGTTAGGATGTAAGCAATTACATTTTATATCGTCAACCTTGTGAATAAATAAGTGCTCTTGAGATTTTATGTCCAGTAAGTATGAAATATGGAATTATTCCCCACTGTTTATAACGTGTTGATGTTTTAACTATTCTTAATTACGGTTTATAATAGTACTAGTTATGACCAATTTGAAACACTGTTTTATTACTCTTGATAGTTGAACTATATTTGTTATTTGAATTGTTTAATTAATAACAGAAGCTCTGCAGGTGTTTGAAGTTGTTAAAATCTACCATAATTGATGCATTTGTATGACCTTTCTTCATAATTGTACTACATTTTCAGTAATACCAATGTCTATAAATTTTGTAGGAATTATAGAATTTCTAAAAATCTGTGATACATTATATCTTGGAAAGATTTTGTTAAAATGTTATGTGTTATATTGTTATTCTCATTAATTAATTTTTTTATAACTCATTCTTAAGTAAAGTTTTTATTATAATAAAAAGAGGTAAAATATAAAAATTTGACCTCTTTTAGAATCTAGTAAAAATTAATTGTCTTCTATGGGAAATTTTTTTAAAATTGCAATACATTTTCAATAATTGATAAAAGCATCTAGTGGAACAAAAATCTAACCTGATGAGAACTAAAATATTTGGTTTTGAATAGTGCGACATCTAATAAACCACAGATTTAAATCACATCCTGTATCTTTTGTTAGTTACCTATTTTTATATGGTACATGTTTTCATCGAATAATCTCAATGTTATTCCTCAAACGGTTTTAAATATCAAACGGGTCTAAACTTACTTGTATTTATTTCGATTAATACGTATTCAGATAGAAAATAATTATTACTTTTCAAATATGATTTCAATATTTTATGTTCTGGAGACCGTACAAGTCGAATCTTTTTTTGTGTATATTTGTTCTCAAATTTATTGTGTAGTTTTTTATTAGTCATAGTTGCAAAGCTATGAAATGCCTTTTTTGAAATTACACCTGTTAGTACTTCGGTTTCACATTTCACAGTTATCTCGAGATGGAACATATACATATAATTTTTTCAGTTCGCATAATTTTGAAAAATCTCTGTTCAAAAATTGGAGTATCGGAATATTTCAAGTAAAACTCTCGGAAAGTTGTAGTTTAAATGGAAATATTCACTAAATCTTGTTATCAACGCACTCTCATATACTTGAGAAAGTTTATGTTATTTATTCGATAGAGGGCGCTCACGTGATTATGTTACTGGCGATATTCCGCCTTTTGAAGAAATAGGGCCTTGGTGCTTTGGAAAAAACATCGAAATTTGATTGTTTGGATGCATGTCACTGATGATTCCCATAATCGGATAAAACAGAGCTGTATGGAATTTCTAACAAGATAGATATTTTTCTGAATATTCACTCTCGAGGGTTCATATTTTGCGTTTGCGTTGATAACATCAGTGCGACAGTTTCCGGAGAGCTTTATTCGAATTATTTCGATGTTTTGAATGAGAATTTCTGAATATTTAATGAATTCAATGAAGGTCATCTTCATGTACTTCATCAAGATCATCATAATTCAGAGTAACGTTAAACGTCTTAAATATGTACATGAAATATCTGTTTTCTCTCGTCTAAATATTTTCATGAAGTACTAGGTATATAAACAATATATTTTGCTGAACTTTCCAGATGAAGACTAACAAGTTCGAAACCAATGAAATAAACGCTCATTAATGTAGCGAACACGCTGTTACAAATATAACATTTAGATAGATATTGTTATGATAAAGAGAAGATAAATAATACACTATCAATTAATGGTTTACTGAAGAAATATTTTTGTTAAATATCGGACTAAACAAAGATAACATTCGTCTGAATTCGATAAAATTGTCTCCGTAATTTGTACACAATATGTTTGTTGACTAGAAACAAATTTAACTAATAATTGGTGAATTTTGATAGTAACCTTATCATTTTCAATTAGTGATGATTAATTCACAAAATATTAGATTGTATATTAATCTTTCATCTGAAGGGAATATTTATTCAATTATAGATATCAATATTTCTTGACTGCCACAGCCTCTTATCTTGTCAATATATTATCCTGTTTCAGTTGTTGATATTGAAGATGAACATTTAAGAAACGCCTGTATAACAATTAACTCTCAATACGGATAAACCCCTAATTGATAATCTTATAGGATAGTTTGAATGATCTACTTTCCTGCTTAAGTTCACAGAATACTATTTTTTAAATTGATTATATGTAGATGTTGCATATACTTTCTTATTCTTATTTCCACTAATTTTATATTTTTTATTGCTTATGGGTTTAACTAACACGGTAAATACCTTTGATAAAATATGAATATTCTATATTATATTTTCTGAGCCTGAAATTGAGTATGTTCCTTCTTAATTTTTTTACCACCATGTTGTTATTCGAATATTTTGCCAGTCGGAAGAGGGCATCGTAATGGTGACACATACATCTCAATTGTAAATTAGAAGTGTTGAAACGCAGAACAATGTTTTTTCCTTGCCACTTTGTGTTTGAATTGATTTATATCCAGTGACAGGTTTCAAAGTTAAGAATTTGTCCATATTTTAACTATGATTTTTTCAACCAGATCAAAACTGAAAGTCTTTATGACATTTTTCTCATTTTTCAATTATTACCTTCCGAAATTGTTTCAGTCAAAGATATATCAACTGAATAGAAATTACACACAAAGATAAGTAGACTATTGCGTAAGTTTCTAGCTACTTTTCAAGATTATTTATATTTCTCTTTGTTCCTAATAATAATAATAAATAATGAAATAAAATTTTTGAGAAACATTCCTTACATTGTAAAATTACATTCATTTAATTGATACAATAATAACAACTAAGAAAAATACTCTCAAAAGAACTGAATCCAGTTTTGAGTATGATCTTCCATTCAGCCCTCGAACAAAAATATAGGTTCAAACAAAAATAATGATGTTTCAAAAAAAATTTAGCTGTTTGAAGACTCATGATTACTATTCAATTCAATAAACCTTTCTTCATTTTCTTTAACATATAACAAACATCTATAAATATATAAACACGGTAAGGTGAGTATATAATTATGAATGAAGATAGGTATATAAGATGTTCGTTGATGAATATTGAATATCAATCAAAGTATTCGCTTCTGTGTAATGAACACTATAAACCTATTTATTTCTGTAGAGCAGCCCCACACATAGTGAAATTCAATGTTTTATAAATTACTATGCTGTTCGAATTAATTGGGACAAACAGTTTTTTCTTCGTTTGAGTTACTGTAGTAAGTATGTGAGTACCAGTGTGACCCAAACACCCTCACACCTGCTTGTTTACTACCTGAGGTGACGTGAGGGTTCGACCTTGACCATCATTTACATTCTGACCAATTTTACCTCGCCAGCAATTCGGTTGTGCGACAATTGGTGGTTTCAATTTTGATACGTGCTGTATTGTCTTGTCCAAAGATGGATATCACTCCGGGGAAGCGTTCCAAAATTATCGCGCTTAATGAACACACATCAATGACTGTAAGAGATATAGATGAAGTTGTTGGTGTGGGAAAGTACAGCGTTTCGGGAATTTCAAAAACATATTGAAGAAAGTAGCTCATCGTTTCCAAAAGTAAAGGAAAATGTGACTGCAATCGCAAAACTACTGTAAGAACAGACAAATTGTTGATAAGAAATAGCAAAATTAATCCGAGAAAGACAAGCACTGATCTTCGAAGGGATTTAATGGTTTCTGGTGTGGAGGTGAGCACCTCAACTGGCTAACCCAGAAAATGATGAAGAAACGTTTGGCATGGGCCAAAAGTACCGTGCGTGGACTGTGGACGACTGGAAGAAGGTGGTTTTTAGTGATGAGACACATTTGTTTGTTCAAGGGTACAAATCAAGTGTTGTTAGACGAAGTGATGGGGAATCTTTGCGGCCTAATCACATCCAGCAAACAGTAAAACATCCTTCAAAACAAATGTTTTGGGGCTTTTTCATAACCAATGGCACTGGACGACTAGTTCCTATAACAGGGATGATGAATTCAGTGAAATATATGAAAATATTGCGCACTAGGATTGTCCTCACCAGTATTGGTTCGATGGAACATTTCAGCAAGACCTGGCTCCCTGCCAAAGTCCAAACAAGTGCAGGCTTTTATGCGTGAGAATGAAATGAGTACTCGATTGGCCAGGGAATTCACCTTATCCCAATACCATTGATAATATTTTAAAGAAATATTTCAAATACAATATTTCAAAGAAAAGACTGGCAAATACGGATTGCACTAGAAAAGAAAAAGTGCATTTCAGTTGTGGTTTTATAATGACTTATTGAAGAAAATCTACACTACGCTAGTGGAATCGATGCCTAGACGAGTTCAAGAACTTATTTCTGCGGAAAGAGGACATACTTCATATTGATTTGAAGAATTTACGCTATTTTGTAAGTATTTACTTCATTAAAAGGTAAGATTTTACAAAAACATTGTTTTCTATCCTTTGTCCCAATTAATTCGAAGAACATAGTAATATTGCACTTGATCCTAGCATAATATAATCTGATACTTCTGATGATATTCTGTCTTTTCAAAATTGATTTCATGAACAAGAACATTAAACATTTATATAGAAAAGTTGTATGGCAGAGTTCGAATCTTCAAACGTACAGACTTTTATCCTAATAACGGATTTAATTAGATCTCTGACCTGTTTGGTGTTTCGACATCGATATTGGAAATTCTCTTCGATCTCTCTCTGGAGGGATTCACGCTTGAAGAACCAATATGAACTTGTTTAGCTTAATCTATGATTAAGGTATCATCATTATACGATGTCCATCAACTTTATAAATGTACATCGTGATACCACATACCACATACCACAAAGCATGACGCGTTTCGTCGTTACAAACGATTTCTTCAGATGCTAACATAATAATTCTGTTATTAGAGAATAATTCTGTTAGTCGTTACAAACGACTTTTTCAGATGCTAACAGTATAATTATTCTGTTAGCATCTGGATTCTGTCAGCATTCTGGATTATTCGATTAGCATCTGAAGAAATCGTTTGTAACGACGAAACGCGTCATGCTATGTAGTCAATAAAGTTAAATCATAAGTTCAAGTGTTTGAATTTAAGTTTATATTCAATTATAAAATTTAAAAGTAACACACTTGACAAACTTTCACTGAATATATTCAAAACTCTACATATGCTTCGGGTGATTATCAAGAGTATACAATTTTACATTTTGTTTGCATTTTTAACCACCAGAAACATATGTACAGTTTTTAATATATTCAGTGACACTTACTTTCAATTTATGTTTTTTAACATAATGTTTTACCAAGAGATAAGCGAAACCTCTGTGTCATTTACTTTTATATATGAATATACTCATATGTTCCTACATATGGGTTGTTTAAAATGGTTTCACATTTTGATTGAGTAAGTAGATGATGAATATGGAAATATTTCATAAAAAAATTATATTTTTAGTACTTACTCCTATTCACTATTAAATAATGTACTTACTTCATGTACATATATAGTGTATTCGTTGAATAAAAATGTTTTTTAGAGTATATTGCGTTTAAATAGTTGTCATTAATTTCATCATCCAATTTCATATTACTGAACATATAATATTATTATGGTTTCTAGAAATGATAGTCGTTTTTATTATCATCAGAAACTCCCATACTTCCAAACTCTTTCCAAATACTTTCAACAAATATTAAGAAAGTACTGTCTCACAAGTTTCAAATATATTTTATGATGATTAACAATGATGTAATAGATATCTTCGCTGATAATTTTAGAAAAGAAGTTTGTATAATAGAAACGATTGCTATTAACAATGGTCTTAAACTCTTCTTTATCGATAAACTAATCAAAATGAACAGAGATAAATACTATTACAAAGAATTTTTCATATTCACTTAGAAAAACAACAACAAATATTTCATTCGATTAATTATATACCGAACTTGAGCAATAAAATTTGTGAAAGATTACATAAAATACTGTGAATACAGTATGCACCAATAAAAAGAATTTGGGTTCATTGTTGGTAAATAACAAGGACAAACTTGACTTATTTTCGAGAAGTGTCGTGTATAAAATATTTTGCAGTGAATTATATAGTTTTTACATAGGGCAAACTGGACGTTCTATACAAAAAAGAATCGATGAACATAAAAGATCAATATTGTTGAATAAAACTAATATGGGTTTTTCTGAACACTGCATTAAACTAATCAGTTCTTGGGATTCCAGGAAGACCGAAATAGTAAACACAGGTAGTAAGGGCAAAATATACCTTGAAGTCTTGGAAATTTCGATAGACCAAAAGAAGAATTTACCTATTTGCAATGACCTGGTGGATTTTTCCGTGAAACCAGTGTTAAATTCTGTGGTTCAAAATATATAACCGAAAGCTGTACATTTTGAAATTCAGTTATATTGTATACTCTTGATAATGGGTAAACCATCCGAAACATATGTAGAGTTTCTATATATTGTGAAACTTAAGTCTGGTGTGTTAATTTTTAATTTATTGATAACTTAACGTTTAAATATTTCAGCTTGAGGGTATAACTTACCTATGACTTCTTTATGTAGATAAGCTATATGCGTTTTTTGCATAAAGTCTTCCAAGAAGTGGATAGGACAATACAATCTCACTACTCTAGTCTTCAAGTTTCGATTTCCTGCAACGAATATTTTTCGATTATTGCATTTTTCCATCCTAATTTGATATTGAAATTATACATATTCCATTTAGTGTTCATGGACATACAGGATGTTCGGTAAAAATACGGAAAAATTCATGATTTTAATCCTTGATCTATTCTGAAAATATTCTGACTTTCAATGTTGTCATTTAGATCCGAATCCTTTCGAACAACCCAGGGTCACTACTATTCAATTATTAATTAATTATTAATAATTCAGTTGATCCCAGGAGTTTTCCATCTCAAAATTGACCAAATTCTTCACTGTACTAGCCTACACTAACGACTCCAAAGGACCCCAGAAGAAGCATTCTATGAGGTTAAGGTTTGGTGATCGAGAAGACCATCTGCTTTGGCCACCTCGAACAATACTGCCATGACAGTTGTTGCTGTTGAAGAATCATAAGCAACCGAAGTGAATTGCATGGTCGTGTATGAGCATATGGCAACTTTGAGGAGTGTAGAAATTTAATTAAAAGAAACAGAGACATTCTGTTCCCCCCAAGGAGTTGGTGAACGCCTTGGTGGTAAAACTTGGCTAGAAATAGCGGTCTAATTAGATAGTCCCTACAGAGAAATATCTTCACACACCACACAGTCTATCATGTGTACTTTCATCACAAAACGTACTGAAATCATCAATTTCGACAAAATAGTTAATAAGTAGTCGCTAATCTTATTTTTCTATATATTCGACACAAAGGGGTTTCCACAAATCATCATAGGACAAAATATTCTTATAAAATGACAAGGAATTATCCCGCAAAGTTTGGCGCATAATTATACAACAACCTCGCTACTAAAACTTGCAAAATGTACAGTCTGAGTAGGGAAATGGGAGAGAATAATGTGGCAACACTAACCGCCCTTGCGTTCAGAAACATTATACACATTGGAATGGTCTGTGGAATTGAATATCGAAGGCATAAATTGTTTCAAGCTAACGTGGGTCCTTTGTTACTGATCTGCCTCAGTACCGTTCAGTAGCTGAGTTAAATGAAGACACCTGGCTGAAAGATTGATGATGCAGGATCCGAGTAGGAAATAGCGGTATGGGGATGATAATATTAAGGACATTGTTCGGTGTTCGGGCTTCGCATCGTTCTAACATTTATCTTCAAGGCAATTCCCGATTAATGATGTGTTATCTAGGGCATTTGATCAACGAATCGTCAATCTGCCGAAAGGTATTCAATCGAATAAAGGGGATGAAACATGAAAGACCTGGAGAGTAAGGGATTAGTGGATATTGGTGTTCTAATCGCGTGATCTGATTCACTTTTGATATGAAGTTTGTTGATTTCGTGTTTTTCAGATTGATCGTTTCGTTCATCACAATTTGCTTTGAGGTAATTTCTTTCTGGAATATCTTTTTGTGGCCTTGAACTTCTCCCTTGCGCCCCTTATTCTATTAACTAAAGGGTGAGTTGAAAGAAACTTTTATTATGAGATGAAGACCTTTAATTGACTTGCCTTTCAGAAATTTCCTTCTTCATGTTTTATATTTGTTAAGGAATCGTTTTTTCACGACATGTATTCAAATCAGTGGCTTATATAAGGGGGTGGGGCAGAGGGTCGAGGCTTTTGATTATTTCATTTTTACAAAACCCCTTCGTTTTATTCGTCTACGTTTAGTATTTGTATTTCTTTTTAAATATTCTTTTTTCGTCTAGTAATGGTTTTTTTTTTCACAATAATTCAAAATTCTCATATTTCGAACGAAGTTATTTTATGAAATAATCTTCATTATAGCATTTTTTATTTTCCTGCATTAAATTGTGATATAATTTGCATACAAATTAAGAATAATGTAAAACACTTCTGGAACTTCTGAAACACTTCGCTTAGCTTTACAGAATTATATTGTTTTAAATTTGAAAATGATATAACTGAATTGTTGTTCAAAACATTCATTAAGAGTGTGAATATTATTAACACTAGAAAGACCAAGGAGGTCACTTTGACGACACGGCAAGTTCATCTTTGAATATTACACTATATGTGGTAAACCAGATTCAAGTACAAATACCTATTAAGACTGTACATCGTCAATTTAACGGCAGCGATAAGAATAGACAACAAACTTTTTACACAGTGATGAGGGCCCTTTCGGTTTACTTATTTCTGATTCTGAATAAGTTGTAACTGTCTAGATTGTTTGTATTAGGTTTACACTTGTGATCAGTTGTAATTCATTATAAAAACGAGTCGCCATATCAATTGTGCTGAAATAGGTGAAATACTGTTAGGATACCATGATAAACAACAAAATGCTTTTGGTAATGAAAGTAGAGACGATTTATCAAACAATCTTTATGAAACTCTGATGCGGTGATGAAGACTTTCAACTGGTAAAGTCTTCTTCCAAATTACATGAATCTTCTTCTATAATGAAACAATATTTAGAATTTTTTATAATTTAATATAAATCCGCATGACGACGTTTCGAAGTACTACTCCTTCATCAAATGCTGGATTAATACTGAGTAATAATCCAGCATTTACTTGAGTATTAATCCAGCATTTGATAAAGAAGTAGTACCTCGAAACGTCGTCATGCGTATTTGTAGTAAAATGAGGACATTCTTGATATTGTTTCATTATAGATATTAATTTTCTCCAAGTATCGGCCTCATCAATCACCAAATCTTCTTCTATTTTACTCAACTGGACATTTGAGCAAGACTGACCTTGGCAATTGGTACACGCTGTATTCCGGGAATTTTTGTTATTTGACCACTATTTTTATGTTTAAATTGACCGGTCTATTAAGTAATTCAATGATGATACTTTTTGGGTAATGTACATTCTTACAAGCCTCTTGGCCGTTCGGGACCGGCGTTAAAGAAATTTAAAAAAAAATTATTGAATATAACTAGTACTTTTTGAATATCTAGATAAATATTGTAGGTGGGGTTCTTAATTAGCCGCTTTAAGGGCGATTCTTTGATTTGATATTCGCACATTTTGGTGCATTTTTTCGGTAACATTTTATCGTAGTAGTTTTGGTATCTTTAGGTAATAGCCCCTCCAGTAGATTGACGAACCGTCAGTGACTAAAATGCAATTTTCAAATTGTCAACGATAATCATTCTCCAAATATTTTCAGGTAAAAAGTAGCAGAATGGAGAACGAAATTTTGAATTTTACGAAAGTGGAGGAAGATCCTTTCGCACATATTGACGCAAATGTACCAAACGTATCCAAATTAGCTAACGAATGGAACCATTGGAAACCAACACCCTTACAAAAGATATTAACTCACGCATACTTAATTTTTGGAATAGTAAAATTCTTCACAGTTATTGCAGTCGTTTTAGTTGATATTTTAATAATATATTTAATACTTAGGTATAAAAGACTCAGAAAAAATTTTAATTTGTATATTTTACATTTTGCCATTCTCAATTTAACTGGTCATATTATTGAGCCACTTTTTCTTATAGCCCATATTTTAGTCAGGTCAGGATTTAAATCTGTCCACAACGTCTACTGTTATATGGATATGTTGAAAGAATCACTTCTTTATGTGTCTTTTATCTTCATTATTTGTCTAGCCCTAGATTGGAGCATATTTTATTTTAAAGATACAACTGGATCTGTTCAAAAGGCTTACAAACACAAATTTGCTATACTTTATAGTTTATTAGGATTATTTTCGTTTATCAATTGCTCTACGTGTAACTTGAGTATTTATTCACTTGCTTCTGACATATTGTTCTTTTCTATGCCCCCATTCGCTGTTGCCCTTCTTTTTATACATTATAAAAGAAGATCCACAATTCTGAATAACGAGCAGCTCAAAACTGAGCATTACTTGTGGGTTTCTACTATTGTTTTTGTGGTTTATATACCGCTGTACTTGATGGATGGTTTATTTCGTGCGATTTCGCACGAAACCAGTGTTGTTGTAATAACAGCTTTAATTGCGTTCGAGGAAATGTTTTCCATTATCTCCGTTGTTAGTCCTATCTGTATTTTGGTTTACCTGATGAAATGGAATAAGCACATCAGAATGGCCTTCGATACTACATTCAGAAGAACTGTTCGAGAGTACGGATCTGATAATTTAGATGATGCCTCTGATAATGAAGAAATCGTCGGGGACGACGTCCAGAAGACAACTGCTGTAACAAATGGGGCTACTGCTCAGAATATTTTCGTGCCATGATTAGTACTGTTGTCTATTTGTTAAATCTAGATGTTAAAAAACATTAGTAACAGTTAGTTTCTGAAGGATCTGACACCATAAGTTTTGTGTCTTAATTATTATATCGTTTTATATCTCATACTACTATTTATATAAATTTTCCATTCAGGAACTTCGAGAAATATATGATTCGAAAAATATAAGACAAAAATTCGAAAAATATAAGATAAGTGTTTTTTCTAATTTTATATTACATATTTTTATTAAGTAGTCTATCTGTACTTGTCTCCACTTGTATCTTTTTTATATACAAATTAGTCATATGTGAATGAGTTTGATTTCACACATTTAGTTTAAGTTTTATATTTTTCACCTTATTATATATTTACATGAGGTTGTTTGTGTTTGTTATTATCTCCACTAGTATTTTTCATTTATATATAAATATACTCATACGTTTATGAGCTGTTTGGTTTCACATTTTCAGCTAAAATTCTGAATTTTTCGAATAATTATATATTTATAAGGTTGTTTGTGTTTGTAATTGTCTCCACTAGTATTTCACATTTATATAAAACTTTTTTCATGAGTACATGAGTTGTTTAGTTTCTCATTCTTGGATCAACTTTTGAATTCAAAATTATTCATCTCATTATATTTTTATATCAGTTTGTTTGTGTTTGTAATTGTCCCCACTAGTATTTTTCATTTATATATGAATATACTCATATGTACCTATATATGGGTTGTTTAAAATGGTTTCACATTTTTATTGAGTAAGTAGATAATGAATATTGAATTTTTATATGAATAAAATAATGTTTTTAGTACTTACTTCTCTCTACTATTAAATAATGTACTTACTTCAATGTATATATTGTATTCGTTGAATAAACATGTTTCTTTAGACTAATATTGCGTTCATTGATTTCATCATTAAATTTGAGATTACAGAACGTCATTGTGGTTTCTAGAAACGACAGTTTTCATCACACCAGCACAAACTAACGTCCTCATCTTGAATTTTCTCGATAAGTATTGAAAAGTTATGCCAATTGGAAGGACGAATATATGATTTGTTTTTTTGAAAATGTTTATAGCAAGATTCGAAGAATTTATAAAAATAAATCTCATCAAAACTGACAATTGTGTTAGTTTTGAACTTACTTGGAAATGGTTGAAATAATCATAAATATAGGCAATGAATGAAAATAAATGGAAAATGATCACACTAAAGTTTGAATTTTTTATTATAAAGTAAGCCTTAGCCTTATCGTATTTTGTTATGGGTTTCATAAAAAGAAAAGTAACAAATTTAAAATTTTTTTAAGTCAGCAATGAAAAATTTACGTGTTCCTATATGAAAATATTTCGCTGGAGTATTGAAAAGTTATTGCTAACATTTCATTTTCAGGGGAGTTATTAAAATATTTTTTTTGAAATCTGAATTTTTCATTATTTTCATTTTTCTTTCAACTATAAAGGGCATTCTCGGATTTGTTCGGCCCCTAATAACAAATTTCTGTTGTGTATTTACAATTCAATATAAGTGGAAATTTGATAAATTTTTCGATTTATAACTGTAATAATTAATTTTTATTGAGTATATGTCATATATATGCACAAACAAGGCTCAATAGCCCATAGAAACATATGTTCTGGGAATTAAAGGATTTTCTATGAAGTTTAGTCAATATATCTGAATTCCTTCATTAATTTTCAACAATTGTTATAAGAGAAATCGTTATGAATATTAATGAATTTAACCATCATTGGACGTTACTAGTACCTGCAGCATTCGAACCTTTGAATGTTAGATGTATTCATGTGCTTTTCATTGATTCCAAAGATTTGATATGTACATTAATCTAGGCATTATATATATATATATATATATATATATATATATATATATATATATATATATATATATATATATATATATATATATATATATATATATATATATATATATATATATATATACGACTTACTGCATATTTATGTCTTACAATCGATAGGGGGGTTGGTGAGGATTGAGGTCGTTGCCTTTGATTTGTTGGACGTGACGTAACTGATGAGTACCTTGTAGTACGAAACAGTAACTATCTTACGCTTCCAATAAATAGGCATCGATTTCAATATTCTCTAACATGTATCCCTAGAAGGATAATGGTACATCGTATTGTTCCTGTTTCACATGTAAAACGGCTTTCCAAACGGTGAGTCCGGACCGAAATTTTTTGAACTTCAAACATATTAGTGTAGTTTTAGATCATTGACAATCGGTTGATTAAAGAAGAGTTGATAATTAAAATACCAATTTTCTGTTAATGTCAATAATATTTATTTTCGAAATATTTTCAGGTAAAAAGTGGTACAATGGAAAACGAAATCTTGAACTTCTCGAAAGTGGAAGAAGATCCCTTCGCAGAAATTGAACATAATGCACCGAATGTATCCAAGATAGCTAACGAATGGAACCATTGGAAACCATCAACTTTAGAATTGATAATAAATTACGCATATATAGTTTTTGGAATAACAAAATTCTTTACAGTTATTGCTGTCATTTTAGTTGACATTCTAATAATATATTTGATACTTAGGTACAAGAGACTAAGAAAAAATTTCAATCTGTATATTTTACATTTCGCTATTCTCAATTTTACCAGTCATATTATTGCGCCAGTTTTTCTTATAGCACATCTTTTAATCCGGTCCGGATATAAATATTTCTTTAACGCATACTGTTACATGGGAATGCTGGAAAAATCGATTCTATACTTGTCTTTCATCTTCATTCTTTGTCTAGCTATTGATTGGAGCATTTTTAATTTCAAGAATCAAACTGGATCAGTTCAGACAGCTTACAAACACAAATTCACAATACTCTATACTTTATTAGGATTATATTCAGTCATCACTTGTTCTTCTTGCCACATGGGCGTGTTTTTTGCTTCCGATATAATGTTTTATTCTATGCCTCTTTTCATAGTCGCTCTTCTTTATATGCACTATAGAAGAAGATCAATAATTCTTAATAACGAACAGCTTAAAACTGAGCATTACTTGTGGGTTTCTACAATTGTTTTTGGGGTTTATACCCCAATGTACCTGGTGGATGTTATTTTCCATATTATTTTCTACGATAGCAATGCGTACATAATATCAATTCTATTTCTCCTCGAAGAAGTATTTTCCATAATATCTGTAGTTGGTCCTATCTGCGTTTTGATTTACCTGATGAAGTGGAATAAACACGTCAGGATGGCATTTGATACTACATTCAGAAAAACTGTTCGAGAGTACGGATCTGATAATTTAGACGATGCCTCTGATAATGAAGAAATCATCGGAGACGACGTCCATGGGACAACAACTGCAGAAACAAATGGAGCTACTGCTCAAGATATTTTTGTGCCATGATTGGTTTCAGAATGATATACATTTGATAAATTTTTTAGATGTTAAATTTAAAAACAAAACAGTCAATTTCTGAAAGACGTGACGATACTCTAAATTTAGTGTCCCAATTATTGGATCTTTTTATAACTCATATGTTTATTATTCCACATTTAATCATTCAGAAATTTGATGAATATAGTTTCAATTGGAAAATTATTATATGAAAATTTTTACAAGTTTCAAATTTATCATATTATTATATGTTTACATAGAGCTGTTTGTGATTATTGTTTGGTTAGCATATTGTTAATTAGCAAGTAATGAATATTTGATTTTTTTCTTGAGGAAAAATATTATTTTTCGCAATTTTACCATGTACTTACTTCCTTGTATGTTGTGTATTTCTTGAATAAACATGTGTTTCTAGAGTATATTGCGTTTATATAGTTTTTACCAATTTCATCATCGAATTTGAAATTTCTGGTTTCTAGAAATGAAGTTGTTTTCATCATACCAGAAAAACTCTGTTGTCATAGAAGGTACTCATCTTGAATTTTCTTGATAACTATTGAGAGATTTGAGCAGAACAAAAAGATGTATATCAGATTTTTTTGTTCAAAATTATTCGAAGATTCGAAAAATTATAGAAATAAATGTCTTCAAAACTGGCAATTTTGTTGGTTTTGTTTGATACTTTTTGTTAAATTGTTTTAGGTTTTTCTTTGAACCATAAAGAGCTGCGATGAGAATATATATCATACCTATGAAATGAATAGTTTCATTTTAAATATATTGAAATTTCGTAATCTCTCGATTTGACATTTAGTCAAGAGATCTGAATTCTCAGATCAATTTTCAGTACTTATTATAGAAAGAATCGTTCAACATTATGAATTCAACCATCAATGGATGTTACTAATAAAAAATGTATGGTATGAAAATCATAGACGGCTTTTCAAATGGAAATTCTGAAGGGAAATTCATTGACATGCGGTTGTTATTTTGGTGCCTTTTCGGAACACAAATTTTGTCGTACCAGTAATTTTGGTGGTTGTAGATCATTGCCCTATCGACTAATTAAAGAACTGTTAATGATTAAAATATCAATTTGATGTTAATGTCAATAATATTTATTTTAGAAATATTTTCAGGTAAAAAGTGGAACCATGGAAAACGATATTTTGAATTTTTCGAGAGTGGAAGAAGATCCCTTCGCAGAAATTGAACAGAATGCGCCGAATGGTACCAATATAACTAATGAATGGAACTATTGGAAACCAACAACTTTACAATCGATAATAAATTATTCATACATGGTTTTTGAAATAACAACATTCTTCACAGTAATTGCTGTCATTTTAGTTGATATTATAATAATATATTTGATACTTAGGTATAAGAGACTAAGAAAAAATTTCAATTTGTATATTTTGCATTTTGCTATTCTCAATTTAACTAGTCATTTAATTGCGCCAATTTTTCTTATAGCACATATTTTGATCAGGTCCGGATATAAATTTTTTTTCAAGTCTACTGTTATATGGGAATGATAGAAAAATCGATTCTATACTTGTCTTTCGTCTTCATTATTTGTCTAGCTTTGGATTGGAGCATTTTCAATTTTAAGAATCAAACTGGATCAGTTCAGACAGCTTACAAACACAAATTCACAATACTCTATACTTTATTAGGATTATATTCAGTCATCACTTGTTCTTCTTGCCACATGAGCGTGTTTTTTGCTTCCGATATAATGTTTTATTCTATGCCTCTTTTCATAGTCGCTCTTCTTTATATGCACTATAGAAGAAGATCAATAATTCTTAATAACGAACAGCTTAAAACTGAGCATTACTTGTGGGTTTCTACAATTTTTTTGTAGTTTATATACCGATGTACATCTTGGATGTTATTTTTTGTATAATTTCCTACGATAGCAACTCGTACATAATATCGATTCTATTTCTACTAGAAGAAGTATTTTCCATAATCTCTGTGGTAAGTCCTATCTGCATTTTGATTTACCTGATGAAGTGGAATAAGCACATCAGAATGGCATTCGATACTACATTCAGAAAAACTGTTCGAGAGTACGGATCTGATAATTTAGACGATGCCTCTGATAATGAAGAAATCATCGGAGACGACGTCCATGGGACAACACCTGCAGAAACGAATGGAGCTACTGCTCAGGATATTTTTGTGCCATGATTGGTTTCAGAATGATATACATTTGATAAAATTTTTAGATGTTAAACATAAAAACATAACAGTTATTTTGTGAAATTATTATATCTTTCAATAACTTATATTTTTTTTAATAAATTTGCAGAATATACTCAAAAATTCAGAAACTCTGATAACTATAGTTTCAATTGAAAAATTATTATATGAGAATCTTTTCAAAGTTGAAATTTTGAATCTGAAATTTTTCAAATTACTATATGTTCACTTTCCGTTGTTTGTGATTATAATTATCTCCACTAGTCTTTTTCATGTATATATTTATAGCATATATATATATATATATATATATGAGATATATATATATATATATTTGTTATACTTTTATATATGCCTCATAAAAATGTACTTACCTCCATGTATATTGTGTATTTGTTGAATAAAAATGTTTTGTTGAACTATATTGTGTTTAAATAGTGTCTGATAATTTCATCATTAAAATGGAAAAACTAAGCAAATATTTATGTAATTTATACATATTGTAAGGTCATCACTCAAGGTACTTCATCTGCCTCGAGAATAAATGGATTCCTTGGCAAATGGCAAATATTTCAATAATTCCTCAACATTCATAGGACTATTTAATACCCTAATCCGTAGCAAAATGGAGTATGGCAGCATGATCTGGTATCCTATTTACACTTGCCATCAACGCCATCTTGAGGACATTCAGAGAAGGTTCTTGAAATTCTAAGTTTGGAGAGAGGATAAAGTTTATCCACAGAGAGGAGTCAATCATAACGAATTAATACGTCGATTTAGTTGAATCTCATTGCAGAGCAGGAGAGAAACTTTATCACTCAAATTCTTGAACAAATTACAGCACAACAGTACTGATTGTTCTCCTCTCTTGTCCGATTTGAAATTTCGTGTTCCTAGGCAAAATTCTCGTACTGCTGAATTATTCCACCTAGAGACTCTGAGGACCAACTCGCTAATACAATCCCCCATTTGGTTTATGGAGTCAACATTCAATAAAGTTGCTAATAATTGTGACATTCACTTTAACCTCATAGAAGTTATTATTAGGAGTTATGTGAACAAAAGAAATAGACTAAAATAAAATGATTTAGATAGATTTCTTTGTGATATTTCATTGTTATCATTTAGTTATTTTCAGATTATTTTACTTTTTTTTATTATTTTATTTTTTTTCTCAGATTAGATTGAGCTCTTTGTTAGATCTCTCACAGTTTAATTATTTAGTTATTATTTAACATTATGTTATTTTTTTCTGTAATTGTGTATGTTGAGGATAAAATACTTTTTATTATTATTGTAACCCATCATTAGTTTTTTAATCACATCAAAACTCTATGGTTACAGAAGGTTCTCAGTTTGAAATTTCTCAATAATTATTGAAAGATTTGAGCAGAATAAAGAGCCAATCAAATATTTTTGAATCTTTTCCGAAATACTCAAACAATTATTTGTAAATTTATAAAGAATCTCATGGATCCAGAACTATATGAGACAATAAAAAAAATAATTGGAGCAATAACAAGAGACATGATACATCAAAATATATAACGAATTTTGAATTTCCATGGCATATTTCATGAAGAAATTCTCGGTATTTCAATTTGTGAAAAATTTATGAAAAACGTAATTTTTAGTGTATCAATGATATAATATCGATTCTCAACTAACTTTTGTGCCACATATCAATGCTACAGTAATCGCTGCCTGTAGAGTATATGGTTTCATTATTCGCATTGGTAAGGAATTTAGCAATATATCAACTCTGAAAACATTGTATTGTTCTTTTATAAGATCTAAACTTACCCTGGTTATCAGTTACTTATTTATTAACTGAAGTCTATTCAACGAAAGTTCTTGCAACTTTTGAGCTTCAGAATTGATGGAATATATTCACCTATAGACATACAACATGAAACACTTACAAGTCTACATAATGTGGACACACTCAGTGCGCGAAGGAAATGCCATGCAATAATCTTCTTGCATAAAATAATTTACAATAAAGTGAAATGTCAGGAATTATTGCAAAAGCTTAATTTTTTTGTTCCAAGAGTTTCTTCCAGCAGCTAGAACGAATGTTTTAACTGTTCTATTACTGATATTAAGGCAGGTTTCATTGTATGCATAATTTCTGCTAGAACAATCATTTATGTGTATTCACATATAAGATTCGTATTCACGCATATACTTGTATGTGTGTATATGAGTTGGTATGTGAAGGTATATGTATGTATGTGTTTATCTTTATATATATATATATATATATATATATATATATATATATATATATATATATATATATATATATATATATGTATAAGTTTGGTCACAATTTGAGTTGTTTTTTATTCCCATGATTGTTTTTTATTTTATGAGTTGTGATTTCATATCACAAAATCTTTCTTTCAAAATTGAAGACTAAAATTGAAGTACAAAATTGAAACTTTTGAACTTTTGTACTACCAATTTTGTGTTCAGGATCTGTTGTCTCTCCTGTTTTGTAATTAAGACCTGCCCTGCGAAACAGTGTATGTTAATCAATTAAATAAATAAATAATAAATAAATTATTTCATTATAGAAAAATTAAAATATATCAATTGCTTAAGAACCTGCCTGTATAAATAATGAACCACTCAAATCCAACGTTTTCTGACCCCTCATTCAACGAATTAATTTATTAAGAATAATTTAATAACGAGAAGAAGTTCTTACTCATCGTTCTCAACTTTCGCCATTTTGTTCTGTATAAACATTTCGCGGAAGAATTCCCGAGAGTAATTCTAAATCCGACGAATTTCTGGAAAACTGTTTGCTTTTATTCCCGACACATTAGTTTATTCTTTCTTGCAGTTTGTTGGATCTACGAACTTAATGAATTAATATCGAGAGTGACCTTTAGCTTATTTACTATCGAGTGTCAACCTCTACTTATTTAATAAAGATAAGACATGAGAAGAATGTTCACACAGCAACAACTAATTTTACTGTTTTTGTTCTGTTTGTGAATTGAAGTGTAGAATGTAAGTGTCAATCTTTAATTCATCTTATTCTGTTATTTATTACAGTAAATCTACCTCCAGTTGAAACAAATTCATTTGTTTGTAGAAATGAAGGAGTTGTCAGGCAGTTTCATATGAAAAACCTATAATTTCAGTTCAATAACGCCATTCAAAAATTGGTTAGTTTTGATTATTTGTTTATTGAAGATAGCAACTACGAATTTCGAGTCTCCATTGTATATAATACCCTGTAAATTAGTACAAAGTTTGGGGAAAATATGATTAGAAACTTGATTTTTTCTTATCATAATGCATCATCTGATATACATTTACTCTGTTTCAATAAGGACATTTCAGCTTCAATTCAACTTACAGATTTGCAATACTCTTATTCGACATTGATTTATAACAAACTGATTCAAATTAACCACAAAAATTATTAAATCGACATTAGTTTATTCTCTATATTATTCAACATTTTTCGTGAAATATTTTGAGTATTCAGTTTGAGTAGTATCACTTCAGGTTCTCTAAAGTTTGAGACGTTTTGAAGATAAATATCTTATGTGGGGTAGTATTTGGGAATTGAAAATAAAGTACTTTGTACCATGCATTTCGCAGATTTTTCACAAAACCTACATTCTTCAAACAAAATTAATATTGTATCTGTGTTCATATATTGGCAACAACTCTTTTCTAAAGAAATGAAAACTGTTTTCAATTAGGATTGGTGGTTTTTAATTGTAATTTCTTGTCATTTTATCCTTCAAGAAAGTATTCTCCTTGGAAGTTAGTTAGTCCCGAATTTCTTCAGTTTTGTCAATTATTCACAAAAATATGTGTTGAAATAACGACATCAGCCAACTGAATTGAATAAGCTTCAACGGAGAAACGTAGCTATATTACACATGTGAAATTTTCTGTTTATACGAAGTTACCTTATTTTTTTTTCAACAATATTATTTATAATTGTTCTATTTCCTCATCTCCATTTTTACATAGAAGGGCTCACTCAACAGATAGTTTCAGACAGTCCTAAAAACAGGAGGACATATTACAAACGTTAGTTATATCTAAAATTAAAAGTAATACAATTAAAAGTATACTATTATTTTCTTTCGATAATATTTTGACAAATTATAGCTCTGCTATCATGTTCTTTTGAATAATTGAAGTATTAAAATTCAAAGCATATTATCACTTTTTTTGATAATTCTTTGACAAATTATAGCTCTGTTTTCAATCTTTTGAATAATTGAAGTATAATTAAAAGTATACTATTATTTTCTTTAGATGATTTTTTGACAAATTATAGCTCCGCTAGAGTATTCTTTCAAATAATTGAATTATAATTATATTATACATAATAATATCATTAAAAATATAATAATTATATTATTATGTATAATAATAATATTATTATGTATAATAATATAATATTATATTATTATTATTATGAAGTATAGTTGAAGTATAATAGAAAGTAGTATAATCAAAAGTATACTACTGCTTTCTTTCGATAATATTTGCCAAATTATAGCTTCTTTTGAATAATTGAAAGTATTATAATTAAAACTATACTATTACTTTGTTTCGGTAATTTTTTTTCTGCTATAGTGTTCTTTGAATAGTTTGTGCTACAAGTGCCATAATATAGCACTAGAACTACAGAATTTTTTTTTCGTAGAAGATTTCTTTTTATTATTTCATCAACTGAATTAATTGATACATTAAATAGAAATTATTCCATTTTCAGACCTGTGACATGGATATCGATCCAATTTCTAACATATCGCTAATTCGACATTCGACCCTGATGAGGTCGTTTACAGACGACGCCAAAACCTCATGGACGTACCTATTCTGCTTGGCGTAACCGCAGGAGTAGTAGCAAACTGCATCATAACCTACATCATACTGAGAAATAAGTCACTACGTGTGAGGTCCAATATTTATATCGTAAATTTTTGTATCTGTAATATTTTATACCTTATATTCACACCTTTAATACTGAATTTATTTTCTGCAGCTGAGAGGATTCATGTCTCTGTAATTTGTTATTCTGACGAAATATTCTTCCTGTTTATGTTTGGTGATTATTTGTTTATTTGTATTATATTACTAGATTGGTATATAGTCACTTATAAATCACTGAGAACATCTGCAAGGTGTAGAGCAAGTTATAAATTAGTTATAGTGTCTGTTTGGACTATAATTATTGTTTTAATGTTAACTATAATTTTACAGTGTAGTACTGGTGTTTCATTATTTGCTTTCATCGCAGCTATCGCTATTCTTTCTTACTTTATCACTCTTATTTTAATAGTTTTTATTTCAATCATGAAGTTTATCAATGAAAGAACTACCAGTATAATTGAAGTGAAGACTAATCTACCGTTAATTTATGTTTTGACATATTTCTTGTGTTGGTTACCTAATTGTTTATATATAGTTATTATTAGCGTTTTTAATTTACATGGACTTGTAGCTTTCGCTCTTGGTACGTTTGTTATAGGTTATACTTACTCACCAATTTTGCTTGTTATAATGTATAAGAGAGACGAAAAGTTTGGAAAGGCTTTGAGGAAAAGTTTGTGTAATGTCGAACCGGAAAATTCTGAAGAAAATCATGTAAATGGCGATGAACACTTAACTACACTTATATGAATGCATTCACAAATTGTTCGAAGGAATAATAATCCAAAGACTTCACGATAAGAACATACCATACAGCTCAGTGAAAGAATTTAATAAAAAAATCAATTTACTTTCGTCCTTGTTGAAAAGAAAGCAGAGATCACGTTGTATGGATTTGATCTAAATACTTATATTTATATTTTCTTTCACAAAGTCTCTTCCAAATATTTCTAGTTGAGAAAATATACACTGTATATGTCTGTGTTTGCCTGTGTCAGTGTTTATTTGTATTGTGTTTTGTGTTACAACTTTTGTTTAAGTCAGTATTTCAATCAATATTATTCATTTTTTATTGTATAATTACTTCAACATCTTCCTCATCAGTGGAAAATATGCAATAATTGGTATCATTTAATCACTTATTATATTGGTACCATGTGATCACTTAAGAGTATAAGCGTCGTTGAACTTATTTTTCATAAATTTTTTTATCCTGGGAAATTTTTTTATGTTAATTTTGTTTCTACTATCACTAGAGCATATCTTTTTGTGTTTTGAGTAATTTGGCCTTGTATGTTGTTAAATGTTTTTTCAATTTTTTGTACATCATTTCCAATCGCATTTTCCAGTTTTCATTGAATTTACAAATCCTCACGAAACAATAGAAAAAGAGCGGGGTATCTTGAATCTAATTCATGCAATACAAAAGAATACAGAATATGACAGATAAAAGACATAAAATAATAATAAAACGAACACAATGTAGAAAATATCACGAAAAGATCCACTAATAACTAAAATACAGTTAAAACTTACATAAATTACAAAATACAAATAATATGAACGAATTGAGATATTGCTTGGATAATTTTAATATTAGCTGATAAATATTAGGTTGTAGATATTATTTGTTTTATATAAGTTCACTGAATCATATAAACTGATGAGGAAGGTTCATTCCAAAACTTATGGAAAATATATAATATATAATGAGTTGAAGCTGTTCGATTGCTGAAAAAACTACTGAATGAATGAATATGTTAAAATGTATAAAATAAAAATAGAATGATTACCAAGATCAATTGAAAAAATGAGAATATTTACCAAGAGTAAAATATTTTAGATATATTATAATTGAGAATGAATATTATTTTGTTAGAATTTGTTATAAATAAACTTTTATAAGGAAATTTTATTTAATATAATTCAGGGTGAAATATTTTCTATTTTATAGGAGGGTAGAAGTTTTGATCTTCCTCTTGTATTTTGGAATTAATACAAAAAATAATTATCAAATGGAAATATAAACCTATAGAAAAAATTGAAAAATAACTCATGAAAATAACGAAAACTTTCTCAGATAAGTTCACAGAGACTACTTCAGTTGTAATCATAAGATTCTAATCGAAAATTTACTGGATCCAATTGTTCTTTTGAAAATATACTAAGTACTTTCTAAAAATGAGTGAGGTCCTTAGTTTGTTGAAGAACTTCTATAAACTTTTAGCACATAATAATCTACTAGTCAAAAAATGAGTATTTCCTGAAGATATCCATTGGAAAGTTGTTTTCCACTTAATGAAATTCCAACTTTTTGACTCCACTTGGCGAGGTGGCTGAGCTGAAATTAAAATTGAAAAAAACGTCCAAAAGTTCTGGATATAATCGCGCTGGAAATTTCTACATCAACATTTTTCCAACTCAGAGATTTCCAATTAATTTCCATCTCAATTACGAATGATCCTTAGCCACTCAATTTTTCTTCAAATTCCCGTCGAGAAATTACGATATTTCAAATTATTTCAGCCGAAAATTATAATAGATTCTGCAAGTTCTTCTGCCTGTTAGGATAGAAATATTCTGTCGGTTCAAAATCTCCCGTCTCGTTTATTTGTTCGAATAATCTCGCATCTACTTCTCAGTCTGAAGCAGAGAATGAATTAACTTCAATTCTTCAATTAATTTGTCTCAAATAACTCCACCACTGACTGTTTAATACAGACGAATCAAAATGAAATCATGCGAATTGCAGAGTGAGGTTTAGATTGCTTCTCAGAAAACATTCTTGCTGGTTATATTTCAATGAATCGTAAGTACTATTCAAAATATAATTCAATTTATTAGTAGCATTATCAAACAATTCGATATTGAACATCAAAATAAAAGAGAAATTCAAATAGTCACTAAGTTAAAATTTGATTCATTGAACTAAATAAACAAGCGTTGCCCATGAGTCCAAGAATCATATTTTTAATACCATGTCTTTATTTCAATTATACCATGTATATTTTAAATTATCCTCCCAAAACAGCATGTATTGACTGTGGCACGAAAGTGCTTACATGATTATATTTATCGCATGGAATATTCATTTATAGATACACCAAACCATGTCAAACGTCCAACATGACCATTCTACAAACAATATGAAGGATTTCAAGACCTCTAATAATTGATCCATTATTGAAATTGAAGATTTATGTTATATTATATGTTCATGCATTGACTAAATGTGATTTTTAGATCATTTCAACACAAATACACGTAAGTTTTTAATTCTAACGAAAAAATTTCATGCTATGAATATGAACTAACCGAAATATAAACTTGGGTTTGAAGGAGTAGTAAATGATTAGTTCGGATCTTACTTGTATTCGCGAACACAAGAAGTTACGGTTAATGGCAGGATATGACGAAAGTGGATGTAGGCGTACCTCAAGAAACTGTTTTAGGTCCGTTGTAGTTCTACTTATATATAAATAATATTGTCCCTCATGTGAAAAAATGTTCTATACGTTTATTCGCTGATGATACGATGCACTATGTATGTAGCAAATATATTAAGAATATGACAGAGGGATCAATACAGACATTTCTGCAATTAATAAATGGTTATATGACAATAGCTTATCCGTAAATGTGCGAAAATTTAACTTCATAATTTTTGGTACAAGTAAAACTCCTGAAGATTAGAAAAATGACGATAGATCTATAAATATTAATGAACAAAAAATTAGAAGAGTAGAAAGAGTAAAATATTTAGGCATTATGTTAGACGAAAAATTGAGGTTCAATGATCATGGTGATTTCATATCATCTAAACTCTCTAAAAAATTCAATTTTTGAAAAGAAAAGGAAAACATTTGTGAAAATATGTGAATTTATTGTTGTTCAAATCAATAATAATGCCACATTTTGAATATTGCTCCACATTGTTATTTGGTTTACCTAAAGAATAAATTCAAAAATTACAAAAGTTACAGAATAGAGCCATGCGAGCCATTTTAAAGTGCAATAGGTATACCCCTGTCAAAATTATGCCGAATTATTTGGAACTAATGTCTGTAAAACAAAGAATACTCTTTGCTTCATATATATTCATATTTAAAATAAAAAATCAGTTGCCATGATGTGCATGGGTATAATACTAGAAATACTGATAGTTTTTATATCCAAAATTGTAAGCTCTCTAAATCCAAAAATAGCATATACTATGACGGATTTAAGTCTTTCAATAATTTACCAAATATATTGAAAACAAGTACTAGTATTAAAATATTTAAGCGTGATCTTAGAAAGTATATTTTGAATAATGAGATAGGTATATAATTAAAACCCGACAGTTCAAAATTTGTAGATTTTTGTATAGCTTCAGCTGAATAAATATTATTATGATATTACTTATAAGTTGACCATAATACAGATAAACTTCTATTTTAGATACTCATGGATGATTCAGATACATCAGCTAATATAACCATGGAAGCCCAAAGCAACAATTTCATGGGGAAGTATTTTATTATCGATATAACCCTTCTAATGGTATCGGTGATGGGTGTGGTAGCTGACATACTTATCGTCTTCGCCGTGATTAAATTTGAAACGCTACATACTAGAAGGAATATGTATCTGGTAAACTTCTGTTTACTAAATTCGATATTTCTGTCTATTTCACCAGCTGTGATGCACACCTCTACCAAAATTGTGCAAACTTATTTCCTGTGCTTTTCTGATGAAGTTTTCTTGATATTAATGATATCAAACCACATGTTTATTTGTGTTGTGATAACAGACTGGTACATCACTACTTATAAATCGATAAACTTGGCGGTTAGATGTAGAAGAAGTTATAAAGTTGTAGTGACAACTGTTTGGTTAATAATATTCTCTTTGTTATTCACTGTTATCCTTCAGTGTTTAATTGGTATTGCTATTTATCCGCTTTTACTTTACGGCGGGTTATTCTTTTATTTTATCTGCATACTTTTCTTGGCTTTTTTCCATATCATGAAATATGTTAATGAAAAGACGACCAGTATTATAGATGTGAAATGGAATGTCGAAGTGTTATCCACAACTCTGTACCTTGTGTGTTGGTCCCAAATTGGTTTTATGTATTTTCTGTTAATGTTTTCAGGCTTATAAGTAGTAATTCGATAAGGGTTGGTATGTATACCTTCATAATTGGAAACTTTTATCCAACATTATTGTTATACCTGTTATATTTCAAAGACTTGCGATTCAGAACGTGTTTGAACAAGTTGGTGAATGGGAGAAGAGCGGTGGAAGTTCCCGAGGAACCATTTAAGGATGAGATATCCACATCGCTCCTGTAGGATGTCCTCTAAGAAGGAACTTATAGCTTCAGGTTGGAATACACCATAAAATTCAAATAAAGATAATTTCTGTTTAAAAGAAATAAAATTTAAAAAACAAATGTGAAATTCAATTATTTTTCAGGCATGTGTGTATTAAGTGCTTTTGGTGAATATTATTATTACGGTTGTTCCCCATGAGGAGAGCGATTGAACTTGAATTTTCAATTAGGACTTTTGCTCATCTTTTTTGATTCCCAAAAACGCTTCAGTCTCTCAGAATACTCTTTTCTCCGTTCATCTGTCCATTTTATTCCAGGTTGGTGCTTTGATTTTTGCTCAAATTTCATATGTGCGATTTTATAGCGACACTATATCGCTAATGAACAGAGAATTACCAAACTCCAAAGGGTCTACAAGCTAACATGGGCGTACTGTAACAAAAAGGGCATTTCGAGAGGCGCCAAATTGAGTTGAAACAAAACGATTCTTCCAGAAGCAATCTACGCAGCTGAAACAATGGTTATTGACGGTCAATCAAGAATTAGAGAAACAGAAAAATAAGAACGCAAAATTCTCAGAAAGATTTTCGAACCAAGCAATAGAAACGGCATTTAGATGAAAAGACCTCAGTATGAACTTTATTAAAAGACAAATACGATAACGGAATAAAACAGAAAACGAAGAGCAAAGTTCTACGCAGAATGAAACAGTCCAGAATACCGAACAAACTACTCGATAGAATTATAAAGAGTAAATGCGAAATAAAGTGGCTAAAAGAGGTCCAAAAATGTCTACAACAGATCAATATAAAACAATAATAATAAAAATAATAATATTTATTAATCCTTCAAGACATTTGACAAATGTATAGGATAAGTCAACTCAAGAAAATTGTAAATACAACAAAATATATAAAATTAGTATAAAATACAAATAAAATGAGTATAAAATAAAATATTTACAGGCCACACAAGTTATAGTGATGCATCATACATCCTAAACTCCTCAATGCCATAATAACCCTTGGATAGTAACACTTTTTTTAGGCATCTTTTTAGTGATATCAGGTTAAGATGACGGAGGGTCACAGGTAAATGGTTGTATAATTGAATTCCCTGATATATACGACCCTGTTGAAATTTAGCAGTTTTGTGTTTAGGGAGAGCCAGTAAGTCGTTATTTCTCGTTGGATAACTATGAACCACACTATGAGTTTTAAATGAATTTATGTTTTCCTTAATGTACAAAATACAGTTTAAAATATAAATACATGGGAAAGTCAAAATTATATGTCTAATAAAATATTGTCTACAAGATTCCCTAAGAGGTAAATTGAACACAGTACGGATAATTCTTTTTTTGACATAAGAAAATTCTGAAACTATTACTAGAGTTCCCCCAGAGAATAACATTATAAGATACATGATAATAAACATAGCTATAGTACACAGTTAACAAAGATTCGAGTGGCATGAAATCCCTTAAAAAACTTCGAAGATCGCACTGTTACTATAAAATCACACATGGGAAGTTTTAGCTAAAAGCAAATCGCCAACTTGAAATAAAATGGACAGATGAACGGAAGAAAGAGCATTCAGAGAGGATGAAGCATTTTTGGGAGGCAAGAAAGATGAAGTAAAAGCCCTAATAATTGCGAATTCAAGTTCAATCGCTGTCCTCATGGTGAACAATCTTTATATTAATAATATACTTGCATGAATTTTAAAAGTACTCACACTTCCCGCTAGAGTGCGAAAAGACATTTTTGAAGTGTTTAGTGGAATATCTACAAAGCCTGACATCTATGTATGGAAGTGCGCACTAAATTTATTTTTTACCGAGTATATTTTACCACAGTAGAGAGGTTATATTGTATTTTTTTATCATTTGATCAGATGAGGGTTTGATGCATTTGCTGAGAAAGTAGAAAACTCGAATATTTGAATACATGTCACTGATGATTCCCCCAAAATAAGATGAAATAGTATCCGTAAACAGTATCCTGTATGATAATCCCAACAAGATCGATGTTGGGATCTGAATTCACTAAATATTTTCTTTCGAAAGTTGATAGTTTTGAATAGTTGATAGTTATAAAAAAGGATATTTCATAAAAATAACACAACTTTGATACGCCAAAAATTTTTGAACATCTGTATATTTGATTGATTACTTTTCAATTTTATTAATGTATTTAACATTAACAAACAATTATTCTAAGATGAACTTCAAATCTATCCTTAGTTACAAACTGGGTTATTCATTCTTTCTATTCATCCTTTTCCCATGATAAAAACTTGATTGACTCACCCTGTATACAATTCGAATCAAAGAAAAAATAAGAATTCATAATATCAATTATGTTTGTTCGTGTAGTTGTCTGCTTTCGTAGGAGAATAAGCAGCGAGATTACACGCCGGATTTAACTTCTGAAATTAAGTACAATACAGATTATTCAATTTATTTAATGGAATAATTTCATTCCAGAGACGCTCGAGTCATCTTGGAACGTCTAAGATTGTATACAAAATAAATATTGCTAATTAAATTCGAGATTTGACTTCAAACTGTTGTCTGAAGTGGTACTTTTTCGTCCTTTCTGATAGGTAAGTAAATATTTTACATTTTCGTGTTATTCTAAATTTATAGATCTTAAATTTAAGTCTTACGAAAGGTGAAAAAATTATTTATCGATTTGTGCTTGTTAATTGAGGTTTCTTTCAATATTAGCGTACCAAGAAAACGCACTATGTCTTACCTATATTCCACTAATATTTAGAACTATCATAGCTTTTCATTTTTATATAGATGTTTACTGAAGATTCGAATTCTATTGAACATGATGTTCTAAATATATATAACTAAAAAATATTCATTTAAACTGTTATTCTCTGAATATTGTAATAACTACTAAAGATAGAACGTAATTGAATGTGAACTAACTAATGCATGTTTGAAAACAATAAATTAAAATTAACACACTTGGCTTAAGTTTCACTAAATATATCAAAAATTATTCTACATAGTTTCTGGGGGATTAACCCATTATCAAAAGTATAGAATATTACAAGTAACATTGTATACTCCTAATAATGGTTAACGAAACATATGTAGAGTTTTTGATAAATTCAAAAAACTAGTGTGTGAATCAAGTGTGTTAATTTATTGTTTTTAACATAATGTTTCACCAAAGATAAGCGAAACCTCCGTGGCATTTATCAATGCATTTTTTGTACTTGCTTTTGTGTTCCATTAACTATTTGAGTTTGACGAAAATTTGTTCTCAATTTATAAAGATTCCATTATAAAGTTAAATAGATGGCTTATTTCATAGCTTACTATTCTCAGTTTTGCCTATGTATTGTTAAATTAATTAATTGAATCCCGAAGTTGTCATTATATGTAGATAAGTAATTGAGATTATTCATGTTGTTTATTTTTTCATATCAAAATATGCCAAGTGAAAGAATTAAATGAACACAATTTCAGAACAACTATATTTCATTCATTAGTTTGATTTCGTTCTTTTTTTTGGGTGAATATGTGAAGAAATATGTACACCAAATTTCATATTTTTTGACTGTTGAGTTAAAATTTTCGAAATAAAAAATAAAAGAAGCAGTATACCTCATTTTATACTTTTCTACTTTACAGTTGATAGATTCTTGACGAAAAAAATTGAAAAAGGCAACATCTAAGTCCGTGCGCTATGTATTGAACAATGTTGCTCTTGAACAGTGTTGTCAAAATTCATGAAATTTCGACGGAATATTATTTTTTACACATTTTTAAATGTAAATCTATTCAGAAGTCACAACTTGAAGGAATTAATGTGTGAATTCAATCTTACTTTTAACTGAAATATAAAAACATCAACAACGAACTTATTTTGGTTTGATCTCCATACAATTTCATTCGTCTTCATCTAAATAATAATAGAAGAAATCATTCGAAAAATGTACGGAAATCTTTTAAATAAAATTTATAGACCTATTGAATTGGTAACTCAATTTTTCTAGAACAAAATATTGTACAATTATAAATAGAAATGGAATGATATGAATTTAAAACAAATATTGAACACGATCTGTGTTACAATCTGGTAAATATGTTAACATTGGCAACACTGGGTGTACATTGAGATCGTTGACTTTGACACGTTTGCCGAAAATTCCAACATCTACCTGCGTTTCGTCTGAAATTTACTATAACACACAACCTAGAGGGTATCATAAATTTGAGAATCAGCCAATGAATAAGAGGTTTAAAGTCTCTAACTTTCGAAAAATCTCTCTTGTAAAAAATTTATATTTTCATCAAGGACATTTAATCAAATAAGTACATTTCTAATAATTGAAAGTAGGCACTCACATTTTACACTTACACAGCCTAGGTAAATGAAGAAATTAAATTTTTCAAACTACTTATAATCATTCTGCGGATTTATCACACCTAAATTCATAAATAACATCGACAATTTTCATGACGCACTGTTCGGCATTTACCGGAGACATATCCTTCAAACTTTTCACTATAAATACCCCAAATCTATCCAAATCTTCTGAAGTTAAAGCTGCCGGATTTTCTACTTTACCCATATCGTCAGAAAGTTCAGAATAATGTTTCAGTTCAACGAAATTATCTAAATTCAATTTCGTTTTACTCGTTAGTGGATTTGGAGGCGTTTCTTTCTTTTGTTCTTGATCTTCAGGTAAATTTTCAGCACCGATAAAATCAACTACAGTGTTCGGTTTTTTATCCACAAGATTATTTACGTCTACTGTTAAATCGTTCGACGAATTAGACGTTTGACTTTCTTCCATAACGAATATTTCACTAATCAACAATAAAAAAAGAACAAAATTATAAGTTGGTACACTCAGTTCGATGTAAAAATATTTCAAACTCGAATAATTCCTTTTTTGGGTCTGGAAAAGACGTACGAACTTTAATCCTATTTATCTTTCCGTTACTTTTGTCCGTATACCTACTACCTAGACTACCACTTTTGTACTTGATCTACCTTATTTTATGTCAACATTGTCAACCATAAATAACCAACCGTCTACATCTTGCGGAAATGTACCTACTACCCCAAAATGTGTTGACAATTTGTCACCAGCCAATACGTTCAAAGTTAAACAAATTCCAAGGAATGTAACAAGCTATTTCTTTTCCAGCTTTTCAATCCTTAGAAAGTCGTTGAATTCAACAGATCTATTTGAAGAGGGTGTTTGTGATTGTCTTATTTAATTAAAGAAAATATATATGAATTATCAATTAATAAATATAAATTGAAGAGTGGAAGCTATAAATAATATTAGAAACTTTCTCGTATTCAAATTTTGATGCCGTAATGAACAATTCAAAATGAGAGAAAAACTGAAACATCAAGGAATTTAAGGGATGTACCATTGAAAATATCAATAATTTATTCATTTTGACTTCTACAATTTTTGCATCTATGATTATAATGAAGTTATCATAGATTTAAATAAAGTAAATGATATAGAAGACTAAATTTGGTGTCAATATTCACCACAAAATTTTCATTTATTTTTGATGAGGAGAACAATATATATTGATCAATATAGTTATTCATACGAGTACAGTGGTCTTACATCTAATGTATAAATATTAAATATTTGAGAAAACACTAGGATATTCTTTGAAAAAATGTTTGAGTTATTCGAAAGAATATCAGAGCAAAACTGACTATGTGAACATGTATGATATATTGCTTTCTCTATCCAGGGTTACCAACTCCTGGAATCTTTTCTGCGGTCTTGCAATACTATTTGATGGATTTTCTCAATCATTTCTGAAGTTGTGACCTCAACTCATCTCTCCTCTTATTTGTTTTGGTGTGAAACCTTTCAAATAGTATTGAAAGTATTTGATGACAGCACGTTTCTCCAAATTTTCCCTTCCCACAAAAACAATGGAAGCGTCTCGCTTAATGTGTTTTCAAACGCAAACTAACGTAGCGATTGGTCTGAAACTTTACATACAAGCGCAGTAGGAATGGTACTGTAAGACGCTACTCTAAAGTAGACCTAGTGGCGCCATCTCTTGGTTAGGCCGGAAACTTTTCACCCCACCCTCGTATAGCTATTTTTTTTGCACCCGTATCAAAGTTTACCTAATTATGACACATTTTTGAGAACCATATTATTAAATCTAAAGTAAATCGCCCTTTTTCGTTCTTGGAGTATCTGGAGAAAAATTCTGACAACTTAGGACCTATTTGTATTCTTTCATTTATGAATTTATGAAGCATATTTGGTTTCTGCATAATAAATTTTTTTCCTTGCTTTTACGGTTTGAAAATATCGTAGTTCAATGTTCAAACTTGCCATGGATTTTAATTTAAACAAGTAGGTACTTGATAACATTTCAGGAATCATTTCCATTAAACATCGATTTTTTTTTCAGATAAAAATGGAGTTAGACGTGATGAAAAATCTATCAATCAATGGAACATTTGACCCAAACACCTACCATCACATTCAAAGACATTATTATCTAGATGGATTCCTCGCCATACTTGGAATAGGATCTATAACAAGTTGCATTCTGATAATAATAATAATGAGAAAATACCAGATACTACGCACCAGAACTAATTCTTATGTTGTTAATTTATGTGTTTCCAATATTTTGTATCTTTTTTTTTCGCCTTTGTTTTTGAATTTGTTCGATGCTGCTGAAAGAATATCTTCACATGAAATTTGTATTTTGGATGAGGCCTTAATGTTACTATTTCTAGGGATTTTCGTGTTTGCTTGTACCATTCTTGCAGATTGGTATATAATTAACTATAAATCTTTAAATGCATCAATAAGATGTAGAGCTAGTTATAATTTTATCACATTAACAATTTGGTTGATTATTCTTTCGCTTTTTCTCACAATATGTATTCAATGTTCTTATGGTATAACTATTTTTCCTATGATATCTATAACTGCGATTTTTGTTTTTATATTTTCTTTTGTATTTGTCTTAATAATTCATATTGTGAAATTTTTTAGAAGTAGATTTTCCAGTGGCGTTGTTGCGAAATCAAATATGGAATTGGCAATTGTAACTTGTTATTTTTTGTGTTGGTTACCAAACTGGGGCTTTACATTTTCTTTTTTATTTGCGTCAGGAAGGTCATCACTAGATGCGGAGTTGTCAACATTTGGTATTGCACATACTTATCCCATCGTGTTGCTTGCACTGTTGTATTATAAAGATAGGGATTTTAAACTTTGTTTTAATAATTTTCTCAAAAGTGAGAAAATGGAGACGAATGCAAATGACGAAGGTAGAAGATATTCGAAGGAACATCTTTCTGCACTGGTCTGAAATATTGAAATATCAATGACGAATAATACGTATTTCGAGGGAAAAATTGCACGTGTGACTTGGCAACACTGGTAACATTTCGAATGGACATTTCTGATCATTGTTTATATCCTAATAAATTTTCTAAAAAATTTCAACACTTAAGTCACCAAATTGATGTTATTTCACTTAATTTAATTAATTAAACAATTGTAATCGCTATTAAGAATATCCAAATTACTCCACAGGTTTCAGTCTAGTACAGTTTTGTATTTGAACAACTTAAAACGAATAAAGTGGCGATATTAATGAAAGACTGATGTAATGAACCAAAGCATAGCACACTTTGATATAAACGTAGTCGTGCTAATGAATGAACAGGTTCTAATTATATCATGATTAAATAATACTAATTTAGATTTCATATTGCCCGGATGAGGATAGAACGTTTTCTGATATCATTAAAAATGAACACTTTTTCTATATGTGATATAATATATAAAATACTTGCATGTCTTATTGTTGAGATTTTTCTTTATGAAGTTGAGATTGTATCTTAAAAGGGTTGTATTTATAATAAATAATTTTCTTATGCCATGTTTTATTGAGATAAATTGTCCGAATTATTATTACAGAAGTGGTATTTTTTAGAAGTGTCTAAATCAATATCTACTTCTAGAACGAAATGAATATTAATTTATATAGAGAAACATTTACAAGATTAACTAAAGAATATTTAAAATATAAACACTCAATTTAAAAGAACGGAGACAATTTTTTCTATATGTGATGTAATATATAAAATACTTGCATGTCTTATTGTTGAGATTTTTCTTTATGAAGTTGAGGTTGTATCTTAAAAGTGTTGTATTTATAATAAATGTATTTATAATAAATGATTTTTTTATGTCATGTTTTATTGGAATAAATTGTCTGAATTATTATTTCAGAAGTGATATTTTTTGGAAGTGTCTAAATCAATATTTACTTCTAGAAACGAAATTAATATTAATTTATAGAGAGAAACATTTACAAAATTAACTAAAGAATATTTAAAATATAAACACTCAATTTATATGAACAGATAGAATTGTAGATACATATAAATATAAAGATAGTTTATTAAAAACTTTGCGAGTTCCTATTAATTCTCAATCAATTTCTAGTATGATATATAGTGGTCCCGATATTTTGTGGTGGTTTACTCTGTAATATCTGGATATTCTTCCATAATATCTGAAGTTAGCATCTAGAGTTCTTTTTATATTCAACGAAATTTCACATGAAACATTCTTGTCTTTTCATTCTATCAAAGTCATATTTCAAGATTGTATTTCGAGGATTGAATCTTACGTACCCATAACTAGTGATGTTTTATTCAGATTCTGTCAACCAAACAAGAATTTTCACTTAGATCCCGAAAATTCAATGAAAAGCTGAGTGAGGAACAATTTTCGAATGGTTGGCTATTTACATATTCAGAAATACTTTAGCATTTCACTGAAGTGAGATCTGTGTAATTGTGAGCAATTTGAATTGAATGTACAATAAATTTTTATGAGTATTTCTATGTTTTTTTATAATTCTTGTTATTAAAAAAGAACACCATATGTGAATGATTTCTTACCAAGTGGTACAATAGATCGAAATATCCGAATAAACAATTTGCTTGCCTATTACCAATATTGAAATAAAAATAATTGAACAATGGAAATTTAGGAAAGAAAACTCACCTCAAAGTTCAATAGTTGAATGTTATTTGCTTATTTAACATACACTGTTTTGAAGGAAAGGTCCTAATTCCAAAACAGGAAACACAACATATACGAAAAACAAAATTGGTAGTACAAAATTTCAAAAGTTTCAATTTTGTACTTTCAAATTTTAAATTTCAAATCTTTAATCGATTGGGCCGATACTTGATGAAAATCGAAATATATAATTTAAATAAAACTATTCGAAAAACTACTCAGTTTTAGTTAAATAGTTTAAAGTTCAATTTTAGAAGAAAGTGTTTTTGATATGAATCACAACTGATAATATGAAATATTGTATAGGAATAAAAAAAGGAATATCCTTGAATGCTGACCAATCTTATACATACATATAAAAATAAACACACACATACATAGATACTCAAATATTAACACTTATACACACATACAAGTATATGAGTGAATATGAATTCTTTTCGTGAATACATATAAATAATTGTTTTATCAGAGATTATGTATATCAAGGAAACTTGCCTTAATACAGAACAGTTGAAAATATCCACATTATTTCCTTAAATACTACATTGTTCAAACATCGTTGCAATGGAGAAAATTTTAGAATATTTGTTCTAGCTGTTGGAATGTAGAACGTGAATTCGCTTTTGGAAGAAACTCTTGGAACAAAAAAGTTAAGTTTCTGCAATAATTACTGACATTTCACTTCATTGTTAATTATTTTATGCAAGAAGATTATTGCATGGCATTTCCTTCGCGCACTGAGTGTGTCCATATTATGTCGATTTGTAAGTGTTTCATGTTGTATGCCGATAGGTGGATATATTTCATCAATTCTGAAGCTCAAAAGTTTCAGGAACTTTCGTTGTATAGACTTCAGTTGATCAACATGTAATTGATAACCAAGATTCCAAACTGTTGATCAGTATTTAAGTTTAGATCTTACGAAAGCACAATACAATGTTTTCAGAGTTGATATTTCGCTAAATTCTTTACCAATGTGAATAATGAACCATATACTCTACAGGCAGTGGTTTATGTAGCATTGATACTTTCGGCTTACTGGTGCTGGTGGCTTCGATTCCCAACGTGTGCTCAAACTGTTCGGAAACCACGTTTAACTGTAGATCCAATTTTCAGACAAGCACAGCGTTTGAAAGAATAAGAATATATGAGTTGAACAAATAATTTGACGAAAAGGCGTGACCGAAAGTATTGTTATATTTCTTTTTGTTGCAGATAAATGGATACAAAAGAACTGAACAGTTCTCACCACATCGATTTGGCAACATGTATCAGCAGAAATTTAATCTTCGACATTGTGGCAATGATTATTGAAGTTGTTATTCTTCTCATAAATATCTTGATATTAATTATTACGACAAAATATAGTATTTCACACGAAATATCTAAAACATATATGAAAAATATATGTTTCACCTTCATTTTACTCATTTTACTATCACCAATTTCTTTGAATCTGTTTGGTTTAGCAAGTATAACTCCCTCTTTACTTATTTGTATTGTCTCTTTCACACCATCATTACTTCATATCTGTAATAATATTTTTATTTTCATCTTACTCTTAGATTGGTACAAGTTTTTTTTCAAATCAGTAGCGCTTTCAGATGAACGAAGAAACCATTTGATATGGTATATCTGGACATTTTTCACAGCCTGTTACATTATGATGATTCATTTCAAGTGTATTCAAGGATATTCACTTAAAAAATTGTTACAAATTTCATATATATTGACATATTTGATTCTCTGTGTATTTACTTGTTTGGCTCAAAGAAAAAAAAGATCCAATGCTGAAATATTTAATGCATGGAAGCTTCAATCAGATTTCGAATTATATATCGTTTTATTTTATGTTAGTTTTTGGTTTCCTCATTTGATTCATTCTATTTATGCTCTTATTAACACAGAGAATGGTTGTTCCGAATGGTTCATTTTAACTACTTTAGTAGGTCATATTTATTTCGCAGCTTTGTTTGCATATTTGTATAAGAAAGACAAAGATTTCAATTTTGCCTGTTGTACAATACTGAAAATAAACGAAAATGTTTAAAGTGAAAGTGAAATATTTCAATTGATATTGAGTTCGTACATATTGCCATTTTCAAATTCCTTATTTCAATTCGAAATATCGAAATAATTGAATAATGAAAAATCTCGAGAGCTGTCTGCGTACATGTTATTAACGAAAATAAGGAAGCTCAACTTTCGAGAGTAATATTTAGTGCATTTCGAAAAATATCGAAGAATACCATACAGCCCTGTTTCATCTTATTCTGGGAATCATCAGTAGTATATAACCGAACAATCGATCTTCGATTTGCTCCCCAAACGAACCTACTCCAATCTCTTCCAAACGCGGAGTCAAACGAGTGTTAATGATCATGTGCCTCCCTCTGTAAACATATTATGGAAGTACAAACGGAATTGTAGTGCGGTAGATATATATATATATATATATATATATATATATATATATATATATGTATATATATATATATATATATATATATATATATATATATATATATATATATATATATATATATATATATATATATATATATATATATATATATATATATATATATATATATATATATATATATATATATAATTAAAACACATGCAGATAATTAATAGAAATAAGAATACGGAAATCGGTTTATTATGACTTGTTATAAATCTTGAATGTCTTTTTTAATGGAAATTATCCTTCTTTCATTATTTTATGTCAGATTTAAATGAAAACTCAAAGTGAATAGTATTGATCGTAAATAGGGCCGTTAAGAACGCCGATGAAGTTACTTAATGGGTGTTCAATGAGATATCGTAAATTTCGATATTTATTCCGTGGATATATGGTTATAAGGATCCATAAATCTTGAGAAACATTAAATAGATAACGATCAAGTAAATTTTCAACTCATTAATTATCTTATAGCTCATGCCTTTATTAGGTTCTCACATTACAAAGGTAGTGGAGATCCATTTTGGTATTATTCTATAATATCAGGTGTTATATTCGTAAACAATGCACATAATGACTTGTTTTAGGTATTAATCTTGTGAAAATTTGAATGAAGCGCGTTACACAAAATGAAAACGACTAAAAACATGAAATTTCAGTTATCATGAAGGGAATTAATAATTTGTACTGATTAAAACTGATTATGAATCGGAGGGGTAGATTTGAGTAATGACACATTGAAAATGTTACAGGGGTGGTAAACTTGAATTCTAGCCGCTAGGTGGCGCTAACATAAACTCAGAAAGAATTCATTAGAAAAGTCGGAAACTTTTGAAATTTTTAGCCATTCAACCTGTCCATGGTTCCTATATGTCATTTGTTGTTTATATACGCCGTTAATTTTCAAATCATTGAATTTTGTGGCTTCCTGACTCCTGTAGTGGATATTTATGATGATTGTGCCCTTCACAGCTTTTATTAAAACTGTGTTTTATGGGTATCCATCTATCCATACAACCTTATTTCTGTTTCGAGGAAGCCAATCATTGTAGTTTTGTACATTCTGTAAAACTACAATATATTTTATAAAATTCGTTTTTTTTTTGACCTGAAGATGTAACACGCATTTCGAAATCTTGAGAACACAAAGAGTTATAAAATACTTTCTTATTTTGTAACGATTTCTTTATCTTACGTAGAGATATAATGGATGAGAGGAATTCCATAAAAATCAATTTATTTTTCCCCTCATTTGTTTCCTGAAATTTCGTGAAGTTTGAAAGCTTATCCAAATAAAGTGCAATTGATGAATACCCTCAAAAGGAATATAATTTAAAAAATGTACTCTATTTGAGTGGATTTTTTGTGAGCGGCCATTGAAAATTCAATTATTCTGTATTATCTATATATTTATTCAATTATTTAACACTGTTTTACAAGACAGGTCCGTTCGGACAAGTCTTGTCCTTAAATTTTTCTTGAAATTTAAATTCTAACACTTAAACTTATGATTTACACTTCATTGACTACATAGCATGACGCGTTTCGTCGTTACAAACGACTTCTTCAGATGCTTACAGAATAATTTTGAAACACAGGTAAAAATATCAGGGAATTTTGGGATTCTATGGTTTTGGTTTTACCTAAGATATTCCATTCTGAAAAATAATTTCTATTTCCTGAAAACGTTTAACAAGGGTGAACTGTTTAATTCTATCTGTTCATCGAGCAAATTTCCAGAAATTTAAGCCGATTTATTTCCACTGTTTCCCTAAAATCTAATTGTCTTCTTCTCTCTATATTGTGTAAATTTTTGAACAATATAGCGAGAACTAGTCAATTACATTATTGGGAAATAGTGGAAATAAATCGGCTCAAAAATTCTGGAAATTTGCTCAATGAACAGATAGAATCGGTTAAACCGAAACCATAGAATCTCAAAATTCTCTGATATTTATACCTGTGTTATTCATAATGTTGTTATTATTCTGTAAGCATCTGAAGAGATCGTTTGTAACGACGAAACGCGTCATGCTATGTAGTCAATAAAGTGTAAATCATAAGTTCAAGTGTTTGAATTTCAGTTTATATTCTATTTACTATCACTTGACGCGCCTTTTTTCTAATTTTATTTTTTAGACTTAGAGAATGCTTCAGAGGAAATGGCTCGAATAACGAGCAATGGAAATGATGTATAGTTGCTTTGAATATCTTTGTGTTTATTTCAACGTATATCAAGGCTTGTTGCTTCATTTCGACAAGAAAAGACGACATGTAACCCTTATTATTCATTTCCTTGGATGTCGACTGCGGAACCCTCATAAGGCTTTTGTTAGCTCTCGCGATAGGCACCGAACAAAAGACGATATCGTACAAATGCCCATTCATTTCTCATTTTTCTTCTGAATTTAGACCGCCTTGTTTCGTTTTGTGTGGATTTTGATTTATTTCGAGAATCTCACTTCCTTTCGTGCCCTTTCAATGCGAGGCGGAAGAAAACAAGACATCCTGATTCTGATTAAATTTATTCAAGGGGAAGCAATTTTATCAGAGGTATCCAAAATGTTTTTGTGTTTTCTGTGTTAGCTTTTCACAATTATTTCAGGAGTGATTAGTGTAATTAATTATGACACAATAAACCCTCTCCTCTATTGTATGATGAATCGGGGTAGTTTTGTATATTGGGTGAAGGTTTTCAGTCATATTTCTTCAATTTTTGCATTTGTGATCTGTTGGGACAAATAATCTTTTCCTTGGACTTTTTGTCTCGTTTTGAAATTTTTTTATCATTTTGATCAATGTCTTCATTTGTCGTTATTCAAATCTGAACAAGATCACCGAAAACACGAAAATAACCACAAAATTTGAAAGAAAACATTGGCGTACCACTTTTTTTTCACAAACATCCAGCCCAGTAAGGACGTGACTGTTGCAAATGAACGTAACATTTTTAATTCGAAAAAAGCACCTCAATGCACAAATGCCATGAATCAAATTTCCTAGGAATATTCGAATTATATGAAAATTATTATAAAAATTAATTTTGTGTTTTTTCAAATCGGTTGAAGAAACATCTCCTCAAATATGAGCATATTTCTAATGAACACCCTGTATAACAAGAAAGTTTTATAAGGTTATTCTAAGCCATATTAGATATATATCCAGACTATGACAGAATGGATCAATAGGGACTTGGCAGCAATAAATGAATGGCTAAGCGATAACAGTTTATCGCTGAATGCAATAAAGTCTAAATTTATAGTTTTTGGTACGAGTAGAATTCTTGAGATAAATAGTAGTGAAAATACAAATATCAAAATTGAAAACCAGAACATTGAAAGGGTAAAACTTGTTAAATACTTAGGCATTATGTTAGATGAGAAATTGAGTTTCCATGATGACGACTTCATATCGTCTAAAATCTCCAAGAAAATCAACTTTCCCAAAAGAATTGGAAAAAATTGGACGACATATATGAAATTATTGCTCTTTAAGCCAATAATTATGAAACACTTTGAATATTGTTCCACTCTGTTATCGGGATTGAGTAGAGAAAAAACTCAACAGCTACAAAAGTTACAGAATAGAGCTACGCGAACAATTTTGAAATGTAATAGATATACTCCAATTCAAAGCATGCTTAATTGTTTAGAACTGAAGTTAGTTAAACAGGGAATACTTTTTGCTACATATATATTTATATTTAAAGTTGAAAACAAATTGTTCCCATATAAAGTAAAAAAAACTGTAACACGTGTCAGATGTACACAGTTATAATACAAGAAATGCTGACAATTTCTACATGCAAGTTTGTAAACATTCTAAACATTGAAATAGTTTATTTTATGAAGGATTCAAGGCATTTAATAAATTGCCTAGCTCCATAAAAACAACTAGTGACCTTATGGTGTTCAAGCGTAAGTTCGTTTTAAACTTATAATTGTAAATAATATATCTTGAAACTGAAGGTATGTATGATTTTGTGATAGCTATTGCTAAATAAATATTGTTATTATTATTATATTTCATGAAAGTTGAAATGCATTTCTTGGATATAATAACAGAAATTTGAATGGTAATTATCAACTGTAGTGAAAATAATTCTATCTATTCAATTTTGAGAAAGATTGTTTTCATACCGTGATTATTTAGAGTTTAAATGTGTTTATGAAGAAGAGATATTGATTTTTCATTCGAACCTTAGTTTAGCATTAAGGATAATACTTGAATGTGCAAGAAATTACAAAAAAGGTTCATATATATCCAATTTTCTCGCATCTAAAGTTAATGCTTTTTTCATTTAAGAGTGCCCTTTCAACGATCACTGTTAATAAAGCCTGCAGAGAATCTTCATAGTCTACTGAACTTAACGTTGAAAAATACGAAGACGTTTCTTTGTACTTTTTATCTGCGATAAAGTAGGAGTTTTGATGGATTTCTTTAAGAAACCAGTTCAAATAAATGAATTTTGTTCCTTCCAAGCATTCGGAGAAATAATCCAAAAGTATTCTGAAAGAATGAGCAGAATTGAGTTCACCACTGAAGTTCTAAAAAGACAGGAATGTTATTTAGAGATAAACCACGGAATCTTGCCTGCAGTTGTTCGTTAGTATTCTTTTTTTACTGTGAAGACTCCATCTGAGACGAAGATTCAAAAATTTAACGTTTCAGTGTTCAGAGGAAAAAGAACAATATTGCTTCACAGTTATATTAACAAATTTTCAAATTCAAATAAAACTGGTTCTTAATGTTAATTTTTCATTGAGAAAATTCAGGAAACTGTTTAGGAATGACGTTCATCATAATGTGAATAATATATATAATGTATATAAATATATATATATATATATATATAATATATATATATATATATATATATATATATATATATATATATATATATATATATATATATATATATATATATATATATATATATATATATCCCACATATTGAAAGGCGAAAATATGGGGCTGTAGGGGTTGATGCCTCATCTTGTTTCTAGAAGAAAGATTCAGTGTATTGGATTTTCCATGACAAACAAAGAGTAATTGGCAATTTTCTCGCTGTGGAAATTATTTGGCTGTATGCTGTTCTTTTCCAAACATCTGCCCCGACACTTCAATTTTCCGAACAACGTTTCCTATCAGTTTTTGCCATTTCGAGGGACAAGCTAAAATTGCATCAGGGGGAGAAAAAACATCTGTACCAAATTTAGCAGCGTTAATAAAATCTGCTTGTCAAATAGCAGGATTGAGGAAAATTCATTTGAGAATGTGTTATCTATGATCTGATAGAAAATCATGTTGAAATTTCTGAAGTTTTGACCCACTTAATAAATTTGAGTTGATTAATAATAATAAATTTATTGTAATTGCCTTACGTACAGTATTACAAATGGCAGGAGTTAAGCCAGGCTTATCTTCCACTCCTCCAGTATAAACAAGAAAACACAAACTCTCAACACTATAGAAATTAATTCAAAAATTAACAGGTTATTTCTTAATAAGAAACCTAAAAACTAAACCCGAAAGTAAAATTGAATAAATAGATATGATTTGAATAACATCAACATAAAATTCAAAAAAACAAAATAAAGTACCCAACACAACCTATCTAAAAATTAATTACAACTATCCTCTCCCATTGTACAGTTTCCTTTCGAATTATTTATTGGGGTATCAGCCTCAAACAGCGTCCTGAACTTATTTAGTGGGTGAGGGGCTATATCATCGAAACAGCCCTCAAATTAAGATGTTATATGCTGAGGAACGCTGAAATTACCCCTTACGTATATTCACCTGATGAACTGATTTACTAGTTCCAGTCTATTCAAGAAATAGTCGGGAGTTTCGCTAGCAATCAGTTTGACAGGAAAACTAAAAATACTCAGCCCTTTGTGCATATATGATTTCTTCAAGTCTATAAAAACTTTAACATTTATAAAAACAGCTAAATTTGAGCACTCTCTCTATCATCAGAGTATTATAATCTTCATTTGAAAAAATTGAAAGTGCCGAAAGCTCATTCGTTTAAGAGGGGAGTTGAATATCTGCTCCTAACAAAGGCATACTAAAGTGTGGCAGAGTACTTCGATGATTCGAATCAATTTTTTGTATAATATATTTGTATATTTTTCTGCCATCATGTCTTTCACCATGTGAAATTGTCTCAAATGTTTAATATTTCTGAGATAATTTTTTTCTTTTCTTTTCAAATAAGGTTGTATATTATTGTGAATATAAATTAAACCAATATTTTTGTTTGAATCAATATTTTTCTTCGAGGTCTGAATAGAATATCAGACTCAAAACTGAATTCAGTCCTTTTGAGAGCATTTGTCTTAGTTGTAATTATTGTATCAATTGAATGAATGTAATTTTACAATGTAAGGAATGTTTTCAATGAACTTTATTTTATTATTATTATATTACGGTACGGTGTGAAATTTTGTAGAGAATAAAACATACAAAGCGGAGACAAGAATTTTGAACCTTTTTTAGGTTATATTTTTCCTTCTTCGTTAATAAACAATAGTGCACTGGACAGCAGTAATCAAATAAAAGGTAGACCAAATATTTGACAAGTCTGAACTTAATCGCTTCATTCAACTCATATTTAAATCGTTGTAGACCTTTCAATCTCATATAGCTGGCATTTCTTATAGAGGCAACATGGTCCCTAAATGAAAACACCTCATAATTGGATATATATATATATATATATATATATAAAGAGTAGAATTATCGACCGTATTATAAATTCCGAAATATATTGTTATTTCAGGATGCGGTCTGTGACAAATAACTAATTGGTTTTATATTCTCAATATTTCGTCAATGTTTATTGACTCCATCAGGAGGACATAAAAAATATCAAAAGATGGACAAATCAAACGGCATTACACAATAATAATAAATTGTATTCACAAAACATTAAGTTAGTCACCATATAAAATAAATAAAACATGCTGGAAGTATTGGAACAAGAGACCAATTATACGAGCAGATTGTTCCTCGAAATGTATCGTATAAAAAAAGATAAATTGGAATTACAAGGACAATTGAGTAACATATATTGTAATATTCTTCAAAAGATTCAGAATATAGCTTTCTGTAGTTGTGGGTTTATTTGATTTTTTCTATGGGTTCATATAAAATTGATTTCATCGTTGGTTGTTGTTCTTTGTAGAACTGCAAAACCATTAGTCCATTCATTTGTGTCATATGATATATATTTTACGTTAGTCTCCCACCACAACATGTTTTATTTATTTTAAATGGGTGACTATCTTTATGATTTGTGAGTATAATTTATTATTATTGTGTAATGTCGTACCATCCTTTGATGTTATTTCAGGTTCTCCTGATAAAGTCAATAAAAATTGACGAAATATAGAGAATATGAAACGAATTAGTCACATCAGATTTTAGTTAACATCGTCAAAAAAAACGTGTACCTCCTTTAGTTTCGAAACTTATATTAACGTGAGGTAACAACTGATAACTGCTGATTATACTCAATGAAATATGTTGTATAGATTCCGAAATAACTTCACCAATCGAATGGTGGAGCATTCTTCTAATTTTCCAACGTAAATCTTCAATTTTCAATAGTTTTTAATACAAGTCATATAAGCATTTCTCGAGATATTGAACCGTGAAAACCATATGGGACACTCTGTTTATATCGTCATATCTATCTGTGAAAGTTGAATCTTATAATGATCATCCTCAAAAATTTGAATCACTTTAAACTAAAACAGAGCCTGTGAAAAGAAATGAACAAAACGAAGATGAAAGCAAATTTACTCGTTTTGAGATTTCCAATATGAGAAATGAGTTGGCTATCGATTTGGGTAGGCAAATATTACGGATCCTTAGGACCCTCTGCTCCTGTTTGCTGAACTGCCTCTTTTCGGGATCGGAAAATTCAATATGGCTCTAAATAGGAACAATTCTCGAGATCGAAGTGGAATTGAAGGTCATCCTCGTTGTTAAAAAGAAAAGAATGGTTGCCAGTGTTATATATTATATTGTAGCGGATTATTCTATATTTTGAAATGCTATTCGAAAAGAGCTCGTTTATCTGTAGAAATATTCGTTGGATTTGTTCAGGAATAAAGGAAATAAATGCTTTTACAACTGGTTTGAAAGCTTCAATATTCACATTTTGATTTAAACCATTTCCGAACAGCAATTCCGCTTCTATCTGGACAATATCCATCCGTTGAATCAATGAAATCTCTAGCACAAAGGTTCACACATAAACAGGGATTCGAACCAAATGTATCAGCTCAACAAACAACAAAAACAACAAAATTTTATTCACAAATTTCACTGGGGAACAGCAATTTTGTCGCTATAAATTATTAAATATTGGTCTTTGAATTCAAAAATGTTATCAACTCTTCTCTATCTCGTCATGCTTTCAAACTACAGGATACCCTCTCTTTGCCCTGAAAGTCATACAAAATGGGCATACGGAGGAAAATAGAATGGGTTTAGTACCCATACATTACCAAAATACATTAGAATAGTACCAAATACATTAGAATATTTTATTCATACAAAGGTTATTAAAATATAAAAAGATAAATTGTGTTTATACAAAAAATAAAAAGATATTAGGTTAAAAATTTCTGCTTATAACTTTTCCTAGAATGTTCAATCTAGGAACATTCTTCAATGATTCTCCAACAGTAGTCAGCCATCATACTAACATTCCATCTACCTTGATACCTTACATCCATGACCTTCAAATCTTGGTGGAATCACTCAACTTGTTCGTCACTAACAGCGTCAAGATTTTCTGGAAAGTAAGCAAGATGGCTATGTAAAGCTTTTTCGGGCTTTCTAAGCCATTTTGAACAATTTCGGCGTAATTCTGGGCTCGTGTGTTTCCAAGAAATTCCTTGACAATACTTTTGAATCTCAACCAAGCATGATATTTCATGATGATGTTTTATCAGACATATTTCATTAATCAGTTCCACAAGCAGTGGAAGTACTGAACTACTTGAAATACTGAAATTTGTAGTTTGGTGAATAGTTATTTCAACATTTTTCTTTATATAGTCATTCAAGTGACCGTACTCACAATATGATGAACCGTTTGCTTACGTAAAAGAAACTGAAATGGACTATACTTCGAATTGGTAGAATAGAACGCTGTGAAACTTTGTTAGGAAAGTCCTTCGCCTCAAATCTCAGCTTTTGCTCAATAAATTTTGGTTAGATTTTTCCACATATTCACTCAGATATCTATCTGTTATACCCATCTGTTGGATTAGATTATTTGGTTCTTATTGATAATTTTTTTTTTGTTATTATTGATTGATTATTTGGTTTTGGCACTAGGATCCTTCGAATGGAAATGTTAGAGAACAGTTTGAGCGGTACCACATTGAACTTAAGCACAAAACAGAATGTTTCGTTCTATAAAAAATTCATTGGCTCTGTCACGTTCTCTGCCAAGTAAGGCAATGATAGCAATCATAAAAACCTTCCGTCAAATCTTTTGTGGATTTTTCAGTACGTTATTGTGGCATACCATAAATTTTTGATGCTTCTTTCGAAAACATTAACTGTAATACTCAACTATAGATCTGCAAAAAATTCCTTTTTTGTGTATTTGAAACTTAGTAGGTACTTTCATTATTATTTGATGAAATTTTTTTCGTACGAATTGATTAAAAACATTCGACAAATTGTACTAGGCAATGCTTGACAATTTTCGGGGTGGTACCTAATTTTCAGAAGTTAAACCGAACACTTATTATCTGGACTAACATATTTATATTAAGACATATTAAGGCGTATAATTTGAGTTGATACGAATACATTTGAAATTTAGATGGGTCGTATATCGGCACAGCTGTATTCGTGAAAATTTTACGGGTTTCCATCAGTTTTACAACCGTAATGATCTCTTCGGTCTCCCAAGCAAAAAACACGAAATCTGGTTATCGAACATAAATTTTCGCTCAAGCTGTGGTCATCAAATAGCCATCAAAAGCAACTCGAAATCGGACGGATGGGGTCTTTATATGGACCAACCCGTCTCCGAGATTCCTAGGGCTTTAGGGGGGCTATATAAAACCTTAACTGAGGAGGGTACGCGACTTTCACTACATGTTTTATATCAAGAAGTAATGTAGGATGATTTTCGATGAAAATTCATTGAAGGAAACACAATATAAAATTTTGAATTGTTCACTTGCAGTAAATGAAAACTATATCTTCTTGTGTAGGTGAAAAATAAAATGTAACTGATGGCGTCTGTACATGGAAGATCTGTGAATAAGACTTTTATTGGGAGATTTTATCAAATTTTTCAAAATAAGTGATTAATTATGGAAATATTAGACGGTATAATTCAGCTAACTATGTTCTATTTTTTGCGAGTCCCTATATTAATGGGTGATCAAAAAGTAAAGTGAATTTTCAAATTTCACGGACTACGTCCTTTCGATGTTCGAAATGACGTAGTGATTTTATATTATCTATAATAATGAAAATAATAATTATTAGTTCTTTATTCTCAACAGGTATAATAATATAATTAATAATAATATAAACAGGTATAATATTTTTCTGTAATACCCAATTACAGAAAAAAATAACGGAATGTTGAATAAAAACTAAATAAATGAAATGAAAGAGTTAAAACACAGAGCTCTATCCAATCTAGAAAAACGAAAGTAGCAACTAATAGATGATTAATCGCATTAAATGAATTATTACAAAGAACTCAATCTGAATCAATTCATTTTAGTCATTTTCCTTTGTTCACATAACTTCTAATAATTACTTCTATGGATTCAAAGTGAATGTCACAATTATTGGCAACTTTATTGAATGTAGACTTCATAAACCAAATGGGGATTGCATTAGCGAGTTGGTCCTTGGAGTCTCTAGGTGGAATAATTCTGTAGTACGAGAATTGTGCCTAGGAACACGAAATTTGAAAGCGGACAAGAGAGGAGAACAATCAGTACTGTTGTGCAGTAATTTCGTACAAAAATTTGAGTTATGAAATTTCATATACCTATTGAATAAAAACACTAGACTTGGTTTCACAAAATTTATAATAAACACTTGACGATTGTTTAGGGGCGTAACCCAATTTTTAAAAGTTAAACTGGACCAAGAGATCAGTGAATATTCAATAAACTTTATGATAAAATTTCTCTGTCCCGCAATTAGATTAAAGTAAACTGACTCAATAATTCGTTATGATTGACTCGTTTTACTCGTATTCCTCCTCCAAACTAACAATTTCAAGGACTTTCTCTGAATGGCCTCAAGATGCCAGATCATGCTGCCATACTCCAACTGGCTACTGATAAGGGTATTGAGTAGTCCTATGAATGTTGAGGAATTATTGAAATATTCGCCATTGCGAATAACGAATCCATATATTCTCGAGGTAGATGAAATAGGTTAGGTGATGTGTGGAATGAAGGAAAGCTCCTGATCGGAGACTACACCAAGATCTCTCACCTTATCGAAAAGATTAGAACCTGACCACCGACGCTAATTTCGGTCCCTTTTCGTTGTGAAAGAGACGTCATTATACTTTGACACATTCAAACTCAAATAGTTATCTTCACACCAACTAGCAGCATGGTCCAGAGCGAGCTGAAGCTGAAAACAGTTCAACTGTTACAATTCAGTCATGTGATCTGATTTCATGATATAGTTTCAAATCATCCGCAAACATCAGATGTGGAGAGTGAATATTATCCATCAGACAATTTACGAACAGAATAAATAACAGTGGTCCAAGATTAGACCCTTGAGGTATTCCAGAGGTAGGTATGAACTCATACGACTGTATACCCTCCAGATGTATGAATTGACGACGGTCAGCAAAACCAGGTCTAAAAACACGGATCAAAAAGTTTGCTTGAAATTTTCTAAAGAAAATAGAATAATCTGTGGAAATAGGGTACACTGAAACTCCTAAAATGTTGACAGTGGTATATGGTGAGTCTATTCTAGGTGAAACAAATGTTCACAAGTAGTATGAACGGTTCCAATGACGAACCTTGCCGGGTACGCCCTAGCTGTCATCAACTGAAGAGACCGTTGAAGATCGTCAGGGAATGCGCAGGGAATAATGCTGAGAATCGTCCAATTTCCATAAGAGAAGTTGCTGATGATAACGGCATCTCATTTGGTTCTTGCCAAGCTATTTAGAGAGATATTTGTTCAGGAGAGTGTCAGCAAAATTTGTTCCCAAATTCTTCAAATTTTTGACAAAGAATACATTGATTATGCTACATTCGCTGTATTCACCGGAGTCAGCCCCTATAACTTTCTCCTTTTTCTAAAACTCAAGAAGTCTATGAGAGAACGTAGTTTTGAGACAACTGGGGACATAAAGACAGCATCGCTAAATCAGCTGAAGATTCACCAAGTGCTTATCAGAAGTGTTTTGGGGATTAGATAGAGTTTTAGATTCAATAGTTTTGTCACGAATGAATCGTATCTTAGGGAGGTAACTTTGAAGAGAAGTAAATGAATATTGATGAATAAATAAACACTTTGTGATAAAAATCAAAAGTATCATTACTCTCTGATAATACCTTCGATATAGAACAAGGAGAATCGAGTATCAAAGTAAATAATAGTCAACTCATTTCACCATCTTCCAATATTTCCTTACAAATTGAAGAAACTAAAACACAAGAAAATCCCATGCTTTCTCTACCCATTTTCCAGCTCCGTACTGACATCTTCTCGTTTCTTAGTCAGTTCAAATTTTGCTCACGTTGCAAGAAACAGAGCTACCCATGCAAAAACTCATCCAGTATCGTCTGTTAAAAATAAACCGTGTATCTACAATTGCGGAATATGATCCTGTTACATGGGGTGAATAGAGCAAAAACACGTCAGTAACTTTCAAAGGACGCATTCTTTTAATTAACAGGATAAACAAGTTCGTGACTGGAAGAAAGGCACACATGGAACACGCACGTGAAGTGAGATCCGTATGTCTGAACTTGATTTTGGTTCGTTACAGGATGGCAACTTCTAAAAATAAAGTTGAACAAGTGTGCTCTGTTTGTTAACACTCGTTTGAAATTTGTGTTACACTGTGTAATTTCTTAGATTCTGAGACTACTCTACCAAATTTCTTAGCTGCCAGTTTTGCTTAGTTGAGACTAGCAAAAAAATTGCTGTTAATATTTTTTTATGAGTAGGTATTGCATTTGAATATTTGGTAACAGTTGAGCGCAGTTTCCTGTAACTTTAGTGCTACGTTGGCTGATTCTTCTATTCGCTGAAAGATGGCGCTCATACTACTCAATGACAGGTTCATGAGGGAAATTGAAGTTTCATAACTGCCAGTTTGAAAACTAGAAAAACTGTAGATAATAAGAAACGAATTACTATCCTATGGTATTTAGTTGAACTGTAATGTTGTATTTAATATATACGAAAAAACTGAATTGTGGCATCAGAGAATAATTTTTGCAAACAACAGATGTCTTATATTAGACACTGGAAGCTTTCGAGATGCACAGGATAATGTTGAGGATATCCTGGAGGCACAAAATAAGTGACGGAGTAGTGCTACAGAGAGTACACAAATAAATAGAATTAGTGCAAACAAACAATACAAGAAAAATTTTGAATTCACGTCAGTGGTATGACAGAAGTACAAGATCACTATTTCGGGCAGATGTGTCGAACTAAACAGCTTGAAGAATGAATGAAAGTATCAGGAAATGAAGTGTATCTTAGTTTTTAATATAAGTATTCATTCCACTGCAACTCTTCCTCCTTACAGAAGATATAAATGGACGTCATATCTAGGTCATCAGAAACAGAATCCTCTAAAAACTTTATTTTCTTCATAAATAACACGAGCGTACTCATAAACAGAGGTAAAGTATGATGCCCTCTGTTTTTTTTCAGGTCTAGCAACCGTGACAACTGAAACAGTTATTCGACCGTCTATATGGATAGAACTTATCGTATCAGTTCACTTATAAACGGTGTTTTTACCAGTCTGAAAGGTTCGTCGGAAAAAATCAGGGGTGGGAGCTGGAGTACGATGTGAATGGAAGCTGGAGGGTTAGACAGGGACAAATGGAGACATCTAGCGAAAGCGAAAGGCCGAATACTTGCCAGTTGAGTACGGTTGAATTCGTGTTTATTTCACGGTAGGAAAGACCTGGTGATTATGCAAAAATTTTTATGGAAACTCTTTTATACCGTAAGACTTCACAGATTTTTCGGAAGATAATGGAATGTAATTGATATTTGTATAAAGCTCAGAGAAAGAAAATGAACAGTTTCGTAATGAATTCAAATAAAATTGTTAGGAATTAAAATTGAGTATAAGTGAAAATTATGAAAATATGAACTGAGACGATGTTTCATGAAAATCTCTAAGCAAATGTTGAATTTTTCTCTACTAAGAACAGAAAAAAAATACTAACATATTTACTGTGACGAATTGGATTAAGAAGTGTTATTATTGATTTTTCAAATAATAAATTTGATTGATTATAAAAGAGAAAAAAATTATTCTTCTCTTCGTACATTCTATTCAGTCTTTTATCGAATTTTCTTCAATAGTATAGTTTTTTAGTATAACTTTCGATGCACTAGGTTTATAATAGAGTTAGTTTTAATAGCCTTTGAAAATGGGTATTGCTTAGTTTTACGAATTTCTACCATAACCATCAAATATCTGTCACTAACTACGGAAAAACGGTAGGTACCCATTACCTTCGTTTCTTACTTATTGATAGTTTCCATTTCGTGTAAGTGAGTTAGTTCATGACATTTTTTATTGGCACTAAATAGAAATAGGAGGTAATAAATTTTAAACTAGCTTCTGCACCATTTCGTAATACATTGTGGCTCATATTGAAGTGAAAGAAATGAAAACTTATGGCCATATCGGAAGTGAACTACCAACTATTCTCGCAGTTGAATGATTAGGAAAAATTGATTATGTTCAAGAATTTTCTATAAGACCATATATTGGTGATTTAAGTTTGTTACTTCTCCATTTTTTGTATATAAATTCAAGATCAGTCAACTATTGCTACAGTTGACTTTGAAGCTTAACGTTAAATTGAAGAAATAAGTACTAATTTTCACATTTCAATTTTCTTTTTCAATATGGTGATATATGATCACACCTATTTGACATTGTACTCGAGTTTCAGAGTTTTACAGTATTATTTTTCATTTTGTTAATTGAACTAGGTTTATCTTATCTTTTTAATATATGAAAGTTGAAAAGTTAATTGAACTAAAATTTGGGACTTCAATTCAGTTTTTGGGGAGGCATTGGAATTATCCTTCAATATTTTTAACATTTCGTGAAATTTCCGTGAAATTAAACCATTATTGCAACTTTTTACCTTCAATATTTTGCGAGCATTTTCAAAACAAAGTGACACATTTCTGTCATTTTTGTAACTTAATTCTATAGAAAGGGCTATCATGTTTTGAAACGAACATCATTGTCCATAATCAGACTTCATATATTTCAGTCGGTGTGTCTGTTACCAGTTTGTTCTTCAGCAGCCAAAACTTCTTACCAGCATTTGGCTGCCTACATTTCATCGAAAATAAAATGTACAGTATAACATTTACAGGAGTTTTTTAACAGTAGTTTACTGTATAACTGTTGTTTTTTTGTTAAAAATTGAATTAACTTTTATTTACGGGAGTACCTCAGGTTCTGTATCCGGTCCATCAATTTTTTGTTGTTCTTCCACGATATATTTGATGATAGAAAAGACAGTAATCGTCGTTAATTTCGCTGATATCAAGTCTATATATGTCTCATGTAGGACATTTGTAGGACAAAGGAAGAGCTGGAAATGAAATGCAAAAACCTCAAAACTCATGTTGAATCTAGAGGAAACCGAGATAATAACTTTGCATTTGAGGCCATCTTTTCTACATATACTCATCGAATACAGACACTACCAACTTCAGTTAGCTAGCTGCGTTGTAATCGAGATGGCAATGATATCTTGATTATCTCAGAAGTAGACGAAAAGGGTCTTTTGGCGTTTACTTGCTTCGAGAACTTGTGAGTACAAAATGCCTCGCTTGTTGTTCCACCAGCTACTCTCAGAATTTTTTGACCAAATCACATAATCACAAAAAATGTGTCTTCGGAGATTCAGCACAGAATGCTAATTGCCTTGTATTTACTTTTTGAACCATGTGATCTTCCTTCGCAGCAAGTTATCGAAGCTGGACACAGCTTGTGCTTTCCATAACAACACCTCGCATAATTTCACAATCTGCATTCCAACTCGTATGACATCATAAATCGAATTGTCTTGAACACCCGAGGGAAGCAAGCTAAACAACCATATTCTCAACTGTATCATATGCTCAAGTATTTCGAAATTTGGAAAAAGGTATTTTGCTGCTCAATTCCATTCCAAAAGAATATTTTTCAAATGAAATTAGGTAATTTGATAGTATTATATTGTATCGACTATTGAACTACCCTATACCTTGAAGATTTTTCTGTATATACTCGATAAAAAACAAACTAATGTGTTAATAGACCGAAAAGAAACTCGAAATTCCAAACCGACAAATCGATCTCTTTTTTAGACCAGCAAATCACTGTCCGGTTCTCGTAAGAAATCTATCAACCGGAGACATGTGTAAGCCCGTGGGATATAAAAATGATTGAGCCTCGAAATCACACCCTGAACCGTCAGGGGCATTATCGGAATAACGAAAGAGGCAGAACTGCTAAACGCAATTTGATATGAGAATTCATTAAAGGAGACTTCCACGGCCGCCCACGATAAATAAGGAAAATTGCGTTAGGCTCGAAGTTTCTGTGAAGAACAACACATATATTTCAGCTAAATTAAACGTCACGGGCAGAGTTGTGGCCCTCCCTAATTTATATTTGGCTAGCAAAAAATTATGTGTTTACGCAATTCGACCTTCTACGCATATAATTGCTCTTCTGTTGGCTATGCCAGAAATCGAACAATATCAAGTCTGTATACAAAAGAAAAAGTTTGTGGTTTTTTGTTTTATATAGAAAACGAGAAAAAACGACGAAAATGAGATTTTCAAACGAAACCTTCACTTGTACGAGGGTAGTCCGCGAAGCATCCGGTCTTGCCTAAAGAGAGCTGATAGTTTACATTTTATAGTCAACGTTGCCACATGTTGACATTATTCCTGGGATTAGACGATTTTATGTAGAAGATGATGAAAGTTTTGGACGAAGTGATTATTAACTGAAAGTACCTTCATTTAATAACGGTGCGAATTTGTTGAGCATAAGATTCGGGATGCTAAATTGACATTTCTTTATTGTGCAAATCTTTATACACAATATTTCGCTCATCAGGTACTAAAACCGGAAGATTAATTTGACTAGATCCACTTAAAAAACTTCCAACATAAATAAATGTATATTTCATTTTTTTTATAAAATTACTGAAGACATTTGATAAGTCTTTTTTGATGAAAATGTTATAAGAAAATTGTAACGTTGTGTCTTATTATGTCATAATGCCGGAAAACATTATAATACTGAAACTACAATCGATTTGTCTTTCTGGACAAGTACATTAAGGAACGAGATAAGGGTTTGAACGTGAGATGAAACATTGTTGTCAACTAAAACAACCTGGTCTTTTCGAACGTTTCGTATGTTTCGACAATTTTGTCAAAACATACCAAACATTGAAAGATGTTCTTGTCTATAATCTTGAGAGAAATTTTCAACATCATCACCATACCTGTACTACTTATTTACTAGTTATCTAGAAACTCGTTCAGAAGCTACTTCTGAGCGAGAAGAGTCTTCTGAAGAGATTTCTGAAGAAACGTCTTCTGTATAAGTCATTTGTAACGACGAAACGCGTCATGCTATGTTGTCAATAAAATTGTAAATCAAAAGTATAGTTATATTCAATTTTAATGAATTTATATCGAGTAAACGCCAACACTCTTCAAGACAATATAATTCTTGCAGATTGTTCTAGTATTTTTATCTTGAATGATTTTTATCGAATAGGAAGACTTCTCTGAAAATCAATTGGTTCAATTGGAAATTATATTCAACAAAAACGAGTTCATTTCGATATCTACCCTCTACCCTCAATGGTACGTCTACGGAATTAGAAATGGAACCGAATTCAACTCAATCTAACGAATTTCGTGAATTAACCTAATGAAGTAGGGAAGTAGGCTTGATTAAGTGGAAAATCGTTAGCATAATTGACGAGGAGTCAGACGCGGTGTAATGATATCGTTAAATGAAGCAGTTTACAGAAGGAGCAATAACATTCATTTCGCGGCAGTCGATTCTAGATATTGGTAAAGAAACTTTGCACTCATTCATTCACCGCTTATGGTTCAAAAACCTTTATGATGGGGTGAATATTTTCATCTCATCGTAAAATGAACCAGAAAATTTGGAATTTCGATTTTTTAGAACAATTGGAAAAAGCGAATTTTCTAGAATTATAAAATTCTAATTCAAATGCAAGAACTGATTGAAAATGGATAAGTTCTTTGAATTCTTCGTTCTTTAACATCACCATCATCAACTGAGAAATAATGTTTTCAGCACTAAAAAAACTTTTAACGATTATTATGCATGTTGAAATTTATTATAGATCTCATATTCATATATCATAATAAGAAACAAGCAGGAACTTCGTTTTCTCATTTAATGGCTCTTGTATTTGTTGAAAATGAAAATTGCAGATCAGGAAGTTATTTTCTTTCAATGGGAGTACTCCAGGGTTCAGTATTGGGATCATTTATTTTTTGTGGTTCATTAGCGACGTTAGCGATTATATTAAAGCTGGCTCTAGCTTTCTGTTCCTGATGATATCTCAAGAGATGTCTAAAAGAGGACATAAGGTGGGTGAGAAATAGAATGCAGTATATTGCAGCGTATTTTTGATGGGTGCTATTCTAAACTCAGTCATGTTGAACTCAGACGAAACTCAGGTAATTAGTTTTCATTTATTTCTCATAAATTTCCTCACAAAGCTACTGAATGCAGATGATTCGAACTTGAAAATTCGAATTTTGGAAGCGTTGAATTTTTGTGTATGCACTAAGTAATGTAATCTTTCATTATTCAAAAAGGGCACTGTCCAACTGATTACCTAAACAGAATATGAAATCGGGGTTTCAACTTTAAGTCTCTGTAATAACTCGTCATCTTTGCTGATTCACCATCAAGTACCAAAATCAATTCAATTGCAGCAGCGTATTTCAAGAATTTTTAACCAAAAATCTATGACTATCTGTGTGATAGTCTATGTAGGACTATCCATATCGCATCCACTGCTCGAACTCTGATTTCCATGGAAATTTAAAAACTAATGCTTCAACTCTTTACTATAAATACAGATTCAGTTTGAATAGATCAAAAATCACAATTTTGAAACACTCAAATTGGAAAAATCGATTAATACAGTTACACATCTCATCGGTGTTGTTTTCTATAGGTTAAAAACGAAATTTTGGTAGACACTATAGACTAAATGAACCATGGCTCCTCTGTTTTTCAAGCATCAACATATCTTTGTTTTCATTAGTTGAAGTGATAGGGAAAAGTGTGAGACTAAGTATATAATGACAAAGTTCTAGAATTTTTTAAGTATGCGATGAAGCTTTTGTTCATTCCCATTTAATGTCAATAAGTCAACGTTCAGAATTGTACAATTATTGATTTTACGAATATGAGGAACTCCTGTAAGACCTAATGTTAATTTAATGATTTATAATTGAATTCATCATTTTTCGTTCAATATTTTAATTGTCGACTTAAAAGGAATTGTCAGAGTTATGTACTTAATTTAATTTTGAAGTTAATTCACTTTGTGTTTGTTCAGTTGTCAAATACGGTTCTTCCTTTTCTTCTAAGATACTTTAAGTATCTTCTATGACCTACTATATCGTTAACTATTTACTCTTTTCATTTTCTCATCTGTAGAACCAACAACATCGAAAGCATATTGTCACGTAAACCTCTATGCTCGAATACAATGATGCAGAGGTGTTTGGATACGGGAATTCACTTATCTGTGGTCTTGCAAGCCAGGCATTTTCGGAAGGACAATGTTACAAGCTTCGTCGGTCCCATTTATCTTGATGGGGAAACTTCCCGAGTGAAAAATACGCTTTCAGAGTTGAGTGTGACAAAATGTAGGTCGTGGGGTTTGTCGTTTTATTGGACACGTCTACTGAAATGATGATTTTTGTTGATGCGTCCAAGGGGTTGTTTCTTATCGACACCCATTTCGCGGATATTTCATGTTAAAGGAGCACAAACCAGCGAAGAGTTTCCTATCAATCGACCTTTGAAAAGAATATACTTAGGAATTGGATTCGAAGATAAAATTGAGTGAATGTTGGAAACTCGAAGTTTGTTGAATTTGTTCCTGTACTTTATTATCAGACGCATTTTATAATCAGATATTATTTGGAAAAATTGATATTCATAACGAATGAAGAACTTAAATTGAATATTACCTCAAATTTAAACACTTGAACTTATGATCTACACTGTATTGACTACATAGCATGACGCGTTTCGTGGTTACAAATGACCTCTTCAGATGCTTACAGAAAAATTAATAGGAACATCTACGATTAGTATTTCCTTATCAGTCGGATAAAAATCGTAAATATAATAGTTTGAAACAAACTTGGGAACCGTCAGTCGAAAAGTCAAAACCTTTTTAAGTAAACATAATTTTAATATTTCATTTAAAACGAACAATAATTCATCGAGACACACTAAGAACAATAAAAACAAAATTGAAAGAGAAGACAAATCAGGTGTTTACCAATTAAATTGTGGAACATGACCTGGTATATATATATATATATATATATATATATATATATATATATATATATATATATATATATATAGGTAAAAAAAGTAGGAATTTCGGTACTAGAATACAGGAACATAAATATAAAAATTTCAATGGATACATTATGAGTTTCATCAAAAAATGGCAGACTGTTGTAATAATTGTAATTTGTCATCTTTGAAAATGAGGAAAATCAAATCCTCATCTTCCAAATGAGGATGTCATGTGGATGTTTCCAAATCCAGACACTGTATCCCTTTTTATGTTTAATCGTTTCATATCAAATATCATTCAAAAAATATAAAAAGAAATATTATGCATCGTAAACATTATGTTCCTTCGTTCCAATTCAACTTTACGTAATAAAATTGTAATTGAAATGGTGCATTTCCGTTGAATCTGAAATTGATTCGAATGATCTCATTATAATTCCAATCATTTAATCATTTTTTCTGGCCACAATCCATGTTTCGAAAAGCCTTCCCTTAGCTCAAATACTTATTATTCGCAAAGAGATTACCTTCGAAATGAAAAACACGCTAATAAAATCAGTTGACAGTGTTAAAAACTCGTTAAGATATGAACCCACCGATATCCGTCCCCGTTTGGACAGGATAATTCAATTAAGTATCAAAATATTTTCCCCTGCCTCGACAAAGCCGTTTTATCGTACTCTATTTATGATTTCATCCCTCTTCTTCTTCGTTTAATTGACGGAAATCGAATTAAGGGGAATCAAATTAGGCAGAAAGCAGAACATGGGGTAGTTTACCGGATATATTTGCGACTGGATTATAGGTGTTCCATTAAGGTGATTAAGGGAAGGAATATCGGTTTCTTTGGGACGGGGTGGGATTCTCTGCTTAATACGTGTCGAACCGAGAATTTCCAGGATTTATAAAATAGCCCGGAGTATAATCCGGGTAAATTATTTGCGTTTTTCGAGGAAATCGTACAGGGATTACGAATACGTTCACTTGACTGCGATAAAGTATATTTAATTAGTGGAGGTTTATACAAGGAAATATTTACCCCAAATATGTAACAGGCATGTTGGCTTAAAATGCTAAAGATAGAGTTAAGTCTTGAAAACTCTCAGTCAAATTCCACAAAATTGTTCAATACATGCCACATTTGTTTCGTGCTACTTACCCATCATCAAGAATTTATACTAACAATGAGTTAAGTCAAACTCATGATAGTTAGCCCTTGATGGTCTACTGTAATAATCCATGGATCAATTGAAGATTATTAATCAAAGTAGTTGACAAATTTATACCTTAGTAACTTGGTACTCATGATGAGTGAACACGTTGCAGAATATATATATATATATATATATATATATATATATATATATATATATGAGTGAACACGTATATATATATATATATATATATATATATATATATATATATATATATATATATATATATATATATATATATATATATCATATATATATATACATAAATTACAAAAAAAAAAACTATTAGATACAAAAATCAAATCGCCAGCCAGGAATAAAATGGACAGATGAATGGAAGAAAGAGCATTCAGAGAGGATGAAGCGTTTTTGGGAGGCGAAAAAAATGAAGCAAAAGTCCTAAGAATTGCAAATTCGAGTACAGTTGCTCGCCTCATGGGGAACAATCATTATAATGATAATACTCATATATGTCTTTAATTAAGGAAGTTTTAAAATTTTTTGAGAGTAATAATTGAAATGATAGTAACTTTGAATTATTATTTATATCCAAGTGAATTTTTCCTTAAACGATGTGGTATTATAGATAGAAACTTCATGATATTATCTTGTATTATCTTTACTTATCGAGTCCACCAGGACTTTTATGAAAGCGTACTAATATTTTGTATACAAACATCCCCAGGAAAATTGGAATGTTATTGTTAGTCGAGATATTAGGGAAAGTTTTGAAAAACCTTCATCAGGTTTATCGCAGCGTCGGCTTTTATTTGTATATCCTATACAACCCTTTAAGGTAGCATCCAATGATTATTGCCTGGAAATGTCTGATAATTTCCAGAGCTAACATTTATGATAATTAAATGGAAATATCCATACTTGTTTGGGTTTTCACGTAAGTCTCCTTTTTTAAATTATCTGTATATATCAAATACAGATAATAGGCCACTTTGAAATTAGTAAAGAATCTATCAACAACTCTTTACACTTTGTTGATTACGAAACACGATCTCCAAATGAAATACAAGCCATTAAATTATTTTTCTTCTTCAGAATATTGAAGAAAGTTATTGAGAATATGTTTTATTCGGAGATATCACAACAGTTCGATTTTAACTACTTCTCGGTTATTTATTTCATCACCAAGCCATGAGAAATACAAGATTGCAAAAATTTTCATTTTCAAATGAATCAAATTTAGTTTTGAATGGGAATGTGGAGGTTTTTAATCGCCAAACTGAGTCGTTTTCATTTCTTGTCGAATAATTGACCATTCTTTATATTTTGAGTACTAAATTAGATATTGATATAATACTGATTTAATTTTAAATATTTCATGAAGTTTACAAACGTGCAGTTCATATTAATAACCACTAGAACTATTTGTTATTCGCAAAATCGTGTTGAAAATGTAAACGTGACATCATAGTGTTTTTCCTAGCGACTGAACACAAATGTGAACGTGTAGGAATGGTAGATGCGAGATGTTTGATTTTCCTCTGTTTGACGACAAAAAGTCTGGGAAGTTTCAGCCTGCCGAGCAAAACTCTGAATGTAATTCAAACAATTCATTTTCACTCTTCCCTGCTTCATTCCTTCTTTCAATAATGTATCGAATCATTTTTCTACCACTTGAAATAATAATCATATTGAGTTTTCTACAGGTCTAGGCAAAATATCGATTTACTTGAAAGAATAAATTATTATATGCCCACTTGTTTTAGTGAATTCGACACATTTCCCAAATAAAAAGCGAAACGTGACTAGATCCAACTATGACGTGAGTTCCCAGGTGATGTTGCCAAATCTTCTTCGATTGCCTGATCCGACCTAACTGTAGAAGTTGAAGGACACGCAAGTTTGGAGTGTCTAAACTTCCATTTTTTACAAAAATTAGGGAAGTAAGGAAGAATTTATGATTTTATGAATTTACATTTACAAAGTAAGGAAGAATTTATGATATTTATTTATGAAAGAATCAGAAAGAACATTGGAATTTTAATTGCTTCAATTTACACATTTGCATTTAGAAACGGAAGATATTGAATCAAACGTAATAAAAAAACAGGATGAAGTAGAATTTAATTGGTTATCTACTTGATAGTAGTTCAAGGTACGTACACCCTAGGAAATTATGTAATTCGAACAGTGAACCGATATTTTCGGAGAAATAAGATTTTGGTTAAGTGAATTTCGTTAAAGCAAATGAAGAAATATGTACAGTATAAATTTTTTTGAGACGTAATAGGGAAAATATTATGTTGAAAATATGTTGTATCAAAGTAGACGCTACAGATATGAAAAAAAAAATTTCCACGCTTGAATACCGACTGGATTAGCTGCCACTCGATCCATTTGGGAGGGATTTTCTTCAACTCCTAGTGTTCAACAATCGACATGTGTGTAACTTTTATATATAAGTGATAAAAGCATATATTTCCAACAGGTATCTACCCAATTACAGGAAAATACATAATGAATGATGAAATAAAAAATATGGTTAAAAAATAATTATGCTAATAAGAAACATTATCAAATATAATAATCTGAATATATGAAATCATTTTAAATTATTTAACTCAATCTCAAGACAATGAGTAATAACTAAACAAGAAAACAAATAACTCAGAACTCAAACCGGAAGAAATCCGGTTGAAATAGAAGAAAATAGAATAAACCGGATAAAATAATAAAAATAATTATACTAATGAAAAACATTATCAAATATAATGATCTGAATCTATTGAATCGATATGAATTACTTAATTGAATCTCAAAACATTGAGAAATAACTAAAGAATAAGAAAACAAATTACTTAGTACTCAAACCGGAAAAAATCAAGATACCTCAATGGCTAAGATTTACATACACGGTAATGATGGAAACAAGAGAGCCCAGTGCAAATCACTGCAACTTGATACCTGGTTTCGAATAGAACATGCAAATCTAAGCGGCGATTGCGAGAGAAGATTGGTTCTGTTGGTTTTTGTGTAAAATGTCTGGTTTATTCTAATACACCTAACGAAGAGTAACAAAGAAATTACGTTTACCCAGTAGCTCAAGACAGCCGAGATTATTATTGGTCGAATTGAATAAGAATTTCAATGCATTCAAACTTCTCCTGGTGTGGAGGCTTCACACTCCTACTCAAGAGTGTAGTGTATATCCCTAGATGGATATACACTACACTCTTGAATTGAGAGCCATTTCAAGAACTTCCTCTGCAGTGCCTCCAGGCGGTTTATGTGACGATTATAAATTGGTCGCCAAACAAGACAGCCATACTCAAATTTGTTTCTCACTAGGGCATTAAATAAATGGACCAGTCTTGAGGAATTCGAGAACAATCTTGCATTAGAATACATGAATATATTATTCTTAACAACGTATAAATACGTATAATATATAAAGAATATAATACGATATATATGGAAGCTATACGTTCTAAAATTGCTAACGTACTCTTCTTAATAACGGGTGATTTTTCAAGAGTTTAGTTTTTCAGATTGACGGCACTGGTTGGTAATGGCATCCAAACGTCATCTGTCAAAATAAAAAGTTTTCAGTATACTCTGCCATTGCATTATGGAAAGACTTACAAACGATAACAACAATCAAAAATTCGTGCTGTTATCACCAAATTTCGCACCAAGTTTACTTTGTTGGACATTAAACCATTGTCTTGCATGCGTGCAGTGCGTACTGAAGAGAATATCGCAGCCGTTGACGGTTTCTTGTGGGGTTATGTGAAGTCGTTGGTGTATGTGGACAAGCTGAACACGATTGAAGCCTTACAGGATAACACAACACGAGTGATTCGTGGGATACAGGCCGACATGCTCGAAAAAGTGACGCAAAATTGGACCTTCTGAATGGACCATTTGATAGGGAGCCGCGGACAACATTTACATGAAGATATCTTCAAAATTTAAATGGCGAAAGACAAGTAATCAATGTCAATAAAAAGGTTAAGTAGTATATGATGTAAATTGAGTGTTTTATTCGATTTAAAAAAGACTATGCTTGAAAAATCACCCATTATAAATGAAGCTGAAATAAAACGTGGTAAAACAATTACAAGCGAGTTTCATTCTTAGCATAATAACTAGGCATGTTTCGACATCGTACAAGTGCCCTTATCCAAACTTCGTTATCTAATCGGAAAATATTATTTAAACTACGCGAAATCTTAATTGAGTTCATGAAACTTGGAACAAGGAGGCAGTGCAATGAATGGAAATTATGTGGAAACCGACTTCGGATCGTTTAATTGAAAATTTTGAATGCCGTTATCATCGCCTGGGGAGATAAATGGAAATTTCCCAATCTGTTGTAATTTGCCAACAGAACACTTCGTATACCTATAGTGAATAACTGAAATGCATCCCAACTTTGGGTTCCCGGAATTAAGTGCACTTGTGTCTGTCTAAAACCGAAATTGTTGGAGGAACTTCGGTAAACATGTAGTCAATATGAAGTTGGAACAATCAACAAATAGTAGGAAACGAGTTTGACGCTGAAGGATCAGCAATTATTCGAATTAGTTTTAAAGTTATAAAGCGAGACTACTGAATATCATTTCCTAGGAATTTAATGAGAGAAATATATATTAAAATAATAAGTATTTTTCTGAAAACTCAATAGTTTTTCTCACAGTGAAAGAGGAATTGAAAATACAAAAGCTCATCTTACTATGGAATCCTGATTCACAAAATCAAATTATTTTCATTGTCACGAATTCAATATTTATTTCAGAAAAAACAGGAACCTCAAATAAAAATTTTTCCCCAAAAAATTTGAAGAATGTACAATTGTAACATAAACCTAACAAACTCTGAGTTGGAGGAAATCGGAATTCTTATTCTTTTTTTTCGGAAAAGAATAGTTCTATTTTTAGTTATCTAAATAATATTGCTACTTAACTGAATAACCAAAATTCAAATTATTATAATCGTTTTTTACATCCCACACTCATTGAGGAATTTCGGAACTTATTTTATAATTTTTCGAAAAAATTTGACAAATCTGAACAACCAGCAATCGTAAATTCATCTTAAAATCGTCCTGAACATAAAACGCAGTCTGCAGTATCATTCGAAGATCGCATATTAACGTCCAGTCGAACAATGTTGCCGGCGATAAAAAAATTCTACTGAAAAATCATTAAAAATGAATATTTAACCTTCAAATGTACCTTACATCGTCTCACATTCAAGGTTTTAATGTGAAAAACTGTCAACGTCGCAAAACAATCACATGCGAGTTGCATGGGAAGTTTAGAATTAGATATTTGAAAGAAACGAAAGCACTGTAATGATTTGAATGTGAAGATTGAATCGGGTGGGCTGGAAGCGATCGGCTCTGTTCGGAAGTGTTCGTTTAAGGTTGGAATTGTTTGAATTATTGGATAAGTTCAACACATATCGAAACCTACATTAATTATAGGGATTATCATATTCTTTATTTTTCACTGATTAATAAGTAATTCGAAACAAATATTCCAACAGAAAAAAAGACTCAAAATTCATTTAGCAAACCGAAAACTTTTATGTTAAAACGATTTCATTTTTTGGAATGTAATGTTTTCGAATGATCCTTTTGAACTGATATGGTAAGGTTTTGTTCGAAATTGAGATTTCGTCTGAAGAAAACAAAAAGATATTTCTATAGAAAGAAAAATAGAAAAGTATTTTAAAGGAGAAAATATACAATTCTCTTTTACGATTAACGATAAAATAATCACTAATTCTATTTTTTTCAATTAGGTAAATTTAATGCTAAAATTCATAAATCAATGAAAACCCGGAAGTTAATGGAAACGATATTCATTAGAAAATTAATTTATCATATTTAAAAAAAATATTATGAATATCTCATCATGAAGACAAAATATTTCATTTTGAATAATTTCAACATTGAATTATAGGGAATATCATTCATTACATTGTTTGAAAATAGAATGTTTGATATTTATTTAAAATATTATTACTACTTGTGCTAATAAACAAGATCAAAATCATCATATATCATCTCATACACCGTTTTCATTGAGGAATTTTCAAATATCTTCCACAATTTTTCGAATACATTTGGAAAATCTGAACAAGGAGCAACTGGAAATTCATTCTAAAAACCATCCAGCAGAGAAAACACAATCTGCAGTTTCATTCCAATGGATCGCATGTGAACATCCAATCCAACAATGTTGCCGGAGATAAGAAATTTTTACAAAAAAGTCATTTAACAATGGATATTTAACCTTCAAATGTACTCAACTATTTTCTCATATTCAAGGTTTTGGCGTGAAAATCTGACAACGTCACAAAACAATCACATGCGAGTGGCAACGAAGGTTTAAGAATTTGATGTTTGAAAGAACGAAAGCACTGAAATGATTTGAAGATTGAATCGGTCGGGCTTGATGCGATCGGCTCTGCTCGGGAGTGTTCGTTTTAGGTTGAAATTGTGTGAATTATTGGATAACTCAACAATTATCGAAACCTTCATTAACTATAGGATAAAATTATTTTAGGTTATGTTCAAAATTAACATTTCTTCTGAAGAAAACAACAAAATATTCCTGTAGAAAGAAAAATTGAGAGGTATTGGAAAGTAGAAAATATATAATTGTTTATTACAATTAAAGATAAAATATTCACATGATCAAATTTTTTTCAATTAACTAAAAGTAATACTAAAATCCATACACAATGTAAAAGCGGAGGTTAATGAAGCGAAATTCAGTAGAAAGTTAATTTATCATAATTAAGAACAAATATACTAAAATATCTCATCATCATGTAGTCAAACAATTTCGATTTGAATAATTTCAACAATACATTACAGTTAATATTATTCATAAGTTACAAGAATTAAAATTATCAGAGTTTTAAAAATTTATTTCTTCATTTCTTGGGAATAGAATTTTTCATATTAATACAAAATACGTATAATTGCTACTCGTACTAATAAACAAGATACATATTACCAAAATAATGAACAAATATTACCATATATCATTTCATACACCGTATTGAGGAGTTTTCAAATATAGTTTACAATTTTACGAACACTTTTGACAAATCTGAACAACCAGCTATCGTAAATTCATCTCAAAATTCTCCAGAAGAGAAAACGTAGTCTGCACTTTCATTCCAACGATCGCTGTAAATGTCCATTCAAACAATGTTGTCGGCTATAAATAAATTCTACTGAAAAGTCATTAAAAATGGATATTTATTAACCTTCAACTGTAAACATATTCAGACATTCCAGGTTTTAACGTGGAAATCTGACAACGTTACAAAACAATCACATGCGAGTAGCAAGGAAGAAGATTTTAGATTTTGATGTTTGAAAGAAACGAAAGCACTGAAATGATTTGAAGATTGAATCGGTCGGGCTTGATGCGATCGGCTCTGCTCGGGAGTGTTCGTTTGAATTATTGGATAAACTTAACATATATCGAAGTTTACATTAACGTTAAGGATTAACATACTCTTTATTTTTCACACAGATTTTGATTATTCAAAGTGATTCGAAATTAATATTCCGATAGGAATGAAAGATTCACCGTTATTTTAGCAAAGCTAAAATAAAGCTTTTATGTTAAAATGATTTTATTATTTCTAATGATCATTTGGAAATGATTTTCCAGGGTTCTGTTCAAAATAAACATTTTGTCTAAATAAAACAACACGATATATCAGAAGAAGGAAAAATACAAAGTTGAAGATTAGAAAATATGAAAACGTCACAATAAACACAACCAATATTATTGAAAATTGACTGAACTTACTATTGAAATGAATAAATTGATAAAAAACCTCAATATTAATGAAACAAAATCCATTAAAAAGAATAAATCATGAATTATAAAAGATGTTATAAATATTTCATCCTATTTACATTCAAAAATATTTTGATTATTGGAAAGATTCGTTGGTTAGTTTGTGATAATGCAAAATATATTATAGAAAATAAATTTTTTTTATACTTATTATATTAGTATTACTATTATACTTATTATTTAAGCAATCCTAATTTCTTCAATAATTTGCCGAAAATGTAGCAATACTACGAAATTTCAGTCGCAAAATAATGAATATAATGATAAAAAATACTCATTCACGAATTCTCAAACATCTTTTATAATTTTTTAAAAACCTGTGGAAAATCTGAAAAACCAGCAACCGTAAATTCATCTTAAAATCTTCCAGAAGAGAAAACGAAGTCTGCAGTTTCCTTTCAACGATACAGTTGTAAACGTCCAGTCGAACAATGTTGCCGAAGATAAGAAAATTCTACTGACAAGTCATTAAAATTGTATATTTAACCTTGAAATGTACTCACACATTTTCTCACATTCAAGGTTTTGACGTGAAGATCTGTCAACGTCACAAAACAATCACATGCGAGTGGCAACGAAGGTTTTACAATTTGATGTTTGAAATGAACGAAAGATTTCTGAAGTGAAATGATTCGAATTTGAAGATTGAATCGAGTGACAGGAAACGATCGGCTCTGCTTCGGGCATGTTCGTGTTAGGTCGGAAATGTTTGAATTATTGGATAAACCCAACAGATATCGAAACCTACATTAATTATAGGGATTATCATATTCTTTATTATTCACACATATTTGGATTAATCATAGTAGTTGGAAATAAATATTCCGACGGGAATAACAAATTTACAGTTTATTTATCGACCGCAAAGCTCGATTGACAGAATTTTATTTTTTCGAATGATCATTTTGATAAAATTAGTTTAGGTTATGTTCAAAATTAACCTTTCTTGTGAAGAAAACAGCAAAATATTCCTGTAGAAAGAAAAATTGGAAGGTATTGGAAAGTAGAAAATATATAATTGTTTATTACAATTGAAGACAAAATATTCACATGATCAAATTTTTTTCAATTAACTAAAATTAATACTAAAAGTCATACACAATGTAAAAGCGGAGGTTAATGATGCTAAATTCAGTAGAAATTTAATTTACCATAATTAAGAACTAAGATACTAAAATATCTCATCATGTAGTCAAACTATTTCAATTTGAATAATTTCAACAATAAATTACAGTAAATATTATTCATAAGTTACAAAAATTAAAATTATCAGAGTTTTAAAAATTCATTTCTTCATTTTTTGGGAATAGAATTTTTCATATTAATTCAAAATATTATTGCTACTCGTACTAATAAACAAGATCAAAATTATCATATATCATTTCATACACCGTAGGTATTGAGGAATTTTCAAATATATTTTACAATTTTACGAAAACTTTTGACAAATCTGAACAAACAGCAATCGTAAATTCATCTCAAAATTCTCCAGAAGAGAAAACGCAGTCTGCAGTTTCATTTCAACGATCTCTGTAAATATCCAGTTAAACAATGATGCCGGCTATAAAAAAATTCTACTGAAAAGTCATTAAAAATGCATATTTAACCTTCAAATGTGCAAATACATTGATGTTTGAAAGAAACGAAAGCTTTTCTGATAGAACTGAAATGATTCGAATTTGCAGATTGAAAAGGGCGGGCTGGTAGCGATCGGCTCAGCTTCGGGTATATTCGTTTCAGGTTGGAATTGTTTGAATTATTGGATGAACTGAACAATTACCGAAACGTACATTAATTATAGAAATTATCATGCTCTTTATTATTCACACAAATTTGGATTATTCGAAGTGATTGGAAATGAATATTCCGACGGCAATAAAAAGATTTACTTTTATATTGAAACGATTCTATTTTTTCGAATGATCATTTTGATAAGATTAGTTTGGGTTAAGTTCAAATTTAACATTTCGTCTGAGGTAAACAACAAAATATGCCTGTAGAAAGAAAAATAGAAAAGTTTTGGAAAGGGTATAGAAAATATATAATTGTTTATTACGAATAAAGACAAAATAATTACATACTGTTCAAATTTTGTTCAATAAACTAAAATTAGTACTAAAATTCATAAACAATGAAAAAGCGAATGAAACGAAAAGCATTAGAAAGTTCATTTATCGAAAAAAAAAATTAAAGATATTATGAATATCTTATATTCAAGATATTTAAATTTGAATAATTGCAACATAGTAAACATTATTGATTAATTACAAAAATTTTAATTCTCATAGTTAAAAAAATTCATTCATTTAATTTTTCGGAATAGAATGTTTGCTATTTATTCAAAATATTATTGCTACTCGTAATAATAAATAAGATCAAAATTATCGAATATTATCTCACACACTGTACTCATTGAGGAATATTCAAATCTTTTACAATTTTTTAAAAACTTTTGACATATCTGAACAGCCAGCAATCGTAAATTCATCTCAAAATTCTCCAGAAGAGAAAACGCAGTCTGCACTTTCATTCCAACGATCGCTGTAAATGTCCATTCAAACAATGTTGTCGGCTATAAATAAATTCCACTGAGAAGTCATTAAAAATGGATATTTATTAACCTTCAAATGTAAACATATTCAGACATTCCAGGTTTTAACGTGGAAATCTGACAACGTTACAAAACAATCACATGCGAGTAGCAAGGAAGAAGATTTTAGATTTTGATGTTTGAAAGAAACGAAAGCACTGAAATGATTTGAAGATTGAATCGGTCGGGCTTGATGCGATCGGCTCTGCTCGGGAGTGTTCGTTTGAGGTAGGTAGGAATTGTTTGAATTATTGGATAAACTCAACATATATCGAAATTTATTTACATTAACTATAAGGATTAACATACTCTTTATTTTCCACACAGATTTTCATTATACAAAGTGATTCGAAATTAATATTTCGACAGGAATAAAGATTCACCGTTATTTCAGCAACGGTAAAGCTTTTATGTTAAAATGTTTTTATTATTTCTAATGATCATTTGGAAATGATTTTCCAGGGTACTGTTCAAAATAAACATTTTGTCTAAAGAAAACAACACGATATATCAGAAGAAGGAAAAATACAAAGTTGAAGATTAGAAAATATGAAAACGTCACAATAAACACAACCAACATTATTGAAAATTGACTGAACTTACTATTGAAATGAATAAATTGATGAAAAACCTCAATATTAATGAAACAAAATTCATTAAAAAGAATAAAGCATGAATTATAAAAGATGTTATAAATACTTCATCCTACTTACATTCAAAAATATTTTGATTATTGGAAAGATTCGTTGGTTAGCAGTGGCGGATTTACAAATTTGCCGCTAGTAGGCCATTCAATTTTTGCCGCCCCTACTGACTTTTGAAATTCAATACGTTAGTTTAATCCCGTTATTAGTATGATTGTGAACTTAACGATATTTTTGTCAGTTACTAGATTATTTTTGCAACCCGCTATGTACTGAAGAGTTTAATGTTGACCTAACAAGTTTATTCGACAGGCAAAACAAAAAACCCCCGACTTTAAAGCGTAAAACCTCTGTAACTTTTAAGCGGCTCAATCGATTTTTATCAAACATGTCTAAGAACACTCGCCCGTAAAACACCTGTAATACAAAAAAAAATTGAAAGCGGTTCATTCGTTCGGGTGCTATGATGCCACAGACAGACAGAGAGATACGTCAAACTTATAACCCCTCTTTTTGCGTCGGGGGTTAAAAACAGCAGCATGTACTAATCATAAGGTAGGGAAAGGCATGACTTAAAAATACCTACACTATATGAACACCGACAAAATAATGAGTGGCCAGAAAGCATTGTTTTTGTTACATCTTTTTTGTTGCACTCAACAGTTTAAAAACAATACAAACAATTTCTATTGAAATATAACATGTTAAAAATCAGTTAATGGTGACAGACAATGAGATCAAATAAGTTTTACATTATTTTCTTGCGACATTTCAAATTTGCAAAATCATCAATTATATCGTCGTATGAAATCTTTTTCATAAGTTCTGACTCTATGCACAAAAGAGATAAAGCATCAAGCTTTTCTTGACTTAAAGTAGATCGTAGATAGTTTTTAACCCGTTTTAAGCAAGAAAAGCTTCTCTCACCTGAACAATTTGTCACCGCTGTGCACAGAGCCATACGAAGTGCTATATCCAAGTTTGGATAAATATGCTCCAAATTCTGTTTTCGCAGAAACAAAGATAGACTTTGGACCACGGAATCACGTAGTTCCATACAAACTTTGACCCCCTCAAGGTTACAATTTTGATAAATATTTTATGCTAAATGTTAAACCGGACTTCAGACTACACAATTCAAGGAGATTCATGTAAAAGTGCCCAGTAGTTTTTGCGTGATGTTCATTCAAACAAACGGACAGACAGACAGACAAACAAGAAATTTTAAAAAAATCTAATTCTACTCAGTTACTCATCTTAAGCCATCCTAGCTAATTTTTTTCGAATATCTTTAATGTACAGACTATTTTAGGTTTACGATTTTATTATAGTATAGATTGTGTACACGTATAATTATAAAAAAAAAATCTGAAAAAAAAAATTTGCTAAATTTGCCGCCCCTCTAAATCTGCCGCCGTAGGCACCGGCCCACTTGGCCTATTGGTAAATCCGCCACTGGTTAATTCTTATCCCAAATACTCGGGAACATCAACAAATGATAATTCCGACAGATATAGTCTGAAAATCTTCAGATGCAGTCACAATTTTTTTTGAAATTCATGACTTTCATTCGTGATTTTATTCGTTAAATAAGATATACCTATCAGGTAAAGGTCAAGTAGCATTATATTTTTACCCTCGGGTGGTATTAGATATTTCATGGAAGTAGTTTCCGCAGAAAACATAAGTAAGGGATGAGCCACCAATTTTGACAAGAGTTTTCGTATAAGGAAACAGTAACCTTGAAAAATAGACACTGAAAAAACTCATCTGGCTATCCATTTCCTCATATACTTCGAAAACTATCGTATATAACAACTGGAAAGCGCATCTGTTATAACGACAGTATTTCAATTCACTGAAGAAAATATAAGACAATACGTAATAAAATTTTACAGCGAAGTACATTTTCTCGCTGTTCTCAGTTTCGTAAACTGCACATCGTAAATTTTATCACATCTAGAAAAATGATTAGTTGGCAACGTAGATAAAACGCTAAATTGAATTTGGTATAAATTCGATTTAACATACAGAGATGTTCGAACATTTAATAAATATATTTCTCATAAAATTATGTTTCAATCAATTCTTAATGCATAAAATGTTCATATTTTATTTCCGTATTAATTAATTCATCATAATGATGAAGAAAATTATGAAACATTTTTGATTTTTTTTTCGAAACAATTTCGAAATATTTTCGAAATAGTTTCAATTTGATTTTACTACGAGATGATCGAGATTTGGATTTCCAATAAAATTTTCTATTGTAATTAGGTAAAAAAGGTTCTGAAATGCTCAGGTGATTTACCTTCGATAGAATCGCACTTTGATCAAATTTTTACACAAAAATACGCTCAATTCGGATTTCCAATAGAAAAATTTGATCTGGAACCATTCACAACCACATACTATCTTCGGTCGTTCAAATATGGAGCGGAAAGACCCAGGAGATTTCCATACACCCCGAATTTTTCCAGTTTTGTCATGAGTGTTGGGTGGAGGACCATATCGAAAGCCTCTGGAGAAGTCAGTGTATACTACACATACAGATGTTCCTTCCTCGAAATTCCTCAATATCCGGTGTACGAAAGGCAGCAAGTTTAACTTAACAGACCGACCAGAGAAAATCCATGTTGACATGTAGTCAGATAGTTTTTAATTTGAAAAAACAGATTTTTGTGATTATGGATTCAAACATCTTGCTTATATGCCATAATAGTGAAATAAGTCTATTTTTACATCGCTTTTATCGCCTGAATTGTGCACCGGAACAACCTGTGCAACTTTCCATCTTGAAGGAAACTTCCCCCTAATTAAGCATTTGTCGAAGATCATATGGAGCGGTTGGAGGATGGATGAAATGTAGTGTTTCAAGAAATATTGGTGGTATACCATCAAGGCCAGACCTTTTGTTGACATCTAAAGTTTCATTGATCTCTAAGCATTTTGCTTTGCTAATAATAATGTATTTATTTAGCAGAATTGCTACATTATATTACAAAATATAGTGATAACAAGTTAATTCAAAATTAAAATAATGAAAGGTAAAATACTGTGAATTAAGCATAGTACCAATTTATGTAAATAACATAATATAGTGGAAAAACAAAAACGTTATACTTAGCACCTAACTTATATCACATGATAAACATCAATTAGAGTACTAGCAGAAACAAAGCCCAATTGAATTAGAGTGACTTTAAACTGTATTGCTTTTGGTTGGGATGAACGTTCTCAAAAGTCTTTTAAATACTTCTAAACTTTCACAGTTTTTTATATGTGCAAGAAGTCCATTGAATTCAATTAAACTTTTATACAAAATAGATTTTAGCTTTTGTTTGGTGTTACATTTTCCAAGGATGAAGTCTGTTTTGAATCTCGTATTATAATTATGTACATCTTTAAATAATCGAACTCTATCACTAATGTAGGTTGGTAACATATCATTTTTCAGTTTAAAAATGAACACTTGTACATTAAACACAACTCTTTGGCTAACAGATAACATATTTAACACATTAAGCATGGATGTGACAGGTGTATATCTATTAAATTTTAATATAGATCTCATAGCTCTATTTTGTATTTTTCTAATCGACTTATTTGATATTGAGGACAATTAAACAATAAGGAACAACAGAATTGTAGATGAGAAAGTACAATGGCTTTATAGAGTTACAACTTTGTACTCGTAGACAAAGATTTGCCGATTTTTGATGAGAATCCTACTTTTTTCGAGAATTTTCTCGTTATATAATCTACGTGTGCGTGAAAGTTTAAATTCGAATCCAAAATATGTTTTTTATATAATTATATAGGCTATCAGTCAACCATACCGAGGAAGAGGTGGTCCACGTTGCAAATACGTTATTGAAGTGATACGAAAAGAGATTAGAAAAATCGATTGACTGTTAGTAGCCACTTTATCTGCTAGATGCATTTCAGCTGGCATAGATTTGCTAGATTTTTCATTAGATAGAAAAGACCAGAAATGCTTAGGATTATATTTCATGTTATTTTCGGTTGATTGTACATAATTCCTATAATCATTTCTAGTCAAAAAATATCATAATCCATAATATTCTTATATTTCTTCCAATTAATATAAAATTTCTCTTTTTACCTTATAATTCTGATAGTGTTTGGTGAAAATTAAATAGGAAAACGCAACTTTTTCATTTTCCTACTCGGCACGCTATCAACTATCTTGATTACATTATTGTAAATATTATACTTCATTTTCAATTTTTCTGATACTGTGATATGAGTGAATATATACCTACTTAACTTGATTATATTCTATTCTGAAAGCATTTCCGAATATTTATCTTGGCAACCTCTCATTAATTTGAAACTGGAAAATTTTCCCTTCATATCAGATACATACACGTAAATATTTATAATATATAGTCTTTTCATGAAAATTACGGTGTGGGTAGATAATTTTCCAGCTATCTATTCAATCCGTTAGTTCACTTTCTGTCACGAATTCAATCTTAGAAGCCCTTTTTTCACTATGTTTATGCAATAACTATCACGTACTCAAATTTCGAAAACAAATATTGCCCTTGGTTATCGCATTCTTTAAGTACCCCGTGACCTAAATATTCGTTGAATATACTCTTTTTTTTATCAGATGTTTTCCTAGGTTAAGACTGTGGAAGAAGGTATTATGTGAATTACTAATACATTACCTTGATCCAAGATGAATCATTTGATAATCTAAAATAAAACATGAAACTTTGATCTATTTCATTGATTCTATGATAATATCCTTTGTTGTGTAATTATTGAAAAGAAGACTTACCTTTCAAACCTTCGTCGCAGTTGAGTATGAATATGAATCTGAAACGAATACCTTTTGTTAAAATTATTGAAAAAGTAGCATTTTAGTTGGATTTTCAAGATTAGCGATTTGAAAGTTGAATAAACTTCAAGATATTTCAGACGTACGTGCTTTTTCTTGAATTTTTAAAATAATGATAAGTTTATTTTTACATAATAGTAAAAGTCATTAAACAAAATTGAAATACTCTACAACAAAACTATATGATGCATTGTATCTTAAAACTGATTCATTATAGGATTTTTTATGTATATATAATAGATTCATTATAAAATTGACAGTGTCACTATGGAAGATCCTAATTGATACTATCTATAACCTTTTGGCCAAAAACAAAGTCATATATCATTTTATATCAACAAATAAATGAATATTTAACTGAGATTGAATTTTCGCTTAACTTCTGGTGAAACATCATTAAATATCAAATTGAATCAAACTCTTGGCTTAATGTTTCATGATTATATTTAACAACATGAATTTGTCAACATGTTAAAATCGTTTAAATGTTTAAATCGTATATTTGCAATAACAACCTAACAGAAACAATCGGAGAACCTCGGAACCGGTCGATGAAATTTTAAATCAGTTGATTGTGAGACATTTTTACATTTTTTGATAAGAATCGGATGAATTTTCAATTTGATTTTCATTGAATGTATAAAAATCCCACGAATAATAATAGAAAACTTTTCTGCCATTTCATTGAAAATTAGTCAATCGTTGAGACAACGATGAATTACGTGAAATTAAAACATCGTAATAACTGATGTTAAAGTTGATGTAAATTCATTTGAATTTTCAGAACAAAAATGCATGACAATTCTTCATATGATGTCTGTCCCACAGTGTTCTTTTGAAAATTCATGAAAATACACGTCTTGTCAAATTATTTGCAATAAAAGACAGATAGTTCCGCAACATAATCAATAACATTCTAATATTTTATTATAGTTCAATAACTCAATCAATTTAATCACAAATTGAACTCTTGAACAATTAAAAATCCAACAGAATTCTTATAAATTCAGACAGCTAATTCAGAGTCTGCGCACTAAAGGGATAATTCAAATAGATGCGTATTACTCGAATAAAAACACTGTTAAAAACTAAACCTAAAAGTCGTACAAACTTTTTGAAATTGATGAATTTTTATGCTTGTTGAAATGTCTTTGTAAACTTCATAGTAGATAAATTCAATACGTCATCTTTCCAAAGAGTCTGTCCGACGGATTCATTCAACCAAGGAAATTCAGACACAAAACACATCTGTGAAGTAATTTCCATTCGATATGCCACTACAAAATAAATAATATTCCAATAATTCATTAGATGTCAATAATCTAATGAATCAAATCACAATTTGAGCTCTTCAACAATTAAAAATCTAACAAATTTCATACTGAATTGAGACAGCTAATTCGGAGTCTGCGCATTGAAGTGATAATTCAAATCCGTATTCCTCGAATAAATCTAGCGATGGGATGATTCCAAATATTAGAAATTTATATTCTTTCGCCGGAAAGAACAAATCCTTCGCGAGTATGAAGCAGTGTTGCCATTTTTAGATGAAAATGGCAACACTTTTAAAGTTGCTGTATAAAAACAACAGTGTAACCAATCATTGACGAAGATATCCGATTTACGATGTAAATGAAACTAACAATGTTTTATTTTGAAATGTTACCTACATATATTTTGACTGATAAATAAGATTCTATTTTGTGAAAACGAAATGAGGTATAAATTGAACAAAATTAAAGTGTATATTTCATATATTTTCTTATATTAACGATATTTAAATGAATAAATTATCATTATCCTTGAATACTATTTGAAATTTTCATTAATTTTCGAAATTTAAATATTATATTTATTCTTTTTATTTTTCCAGGAAGAGTTAATAAATGTATGACATTTTAAATTTCTCCTCCTTAATATTTACTTATTTACTCATTCAAATGTAGGATTGCATCAATTCTTATTCAATTGATTCAAAAAAGAATTGGATTTACAAACAGTAAAAAACAAAAAAAAATTTTCACATAAAGTATATAAAAATAAAGTCCATTGTTTTTTCGGTAATGTCAGATAAACTATTGGAAATTATTTCGGTTTCGTAACTCGATTTTTATTTTGAAGTGAAAATTTCAGTGTAATTTTCAGTGTTTTCAAAGGTTAAATCGTATGTCTGCAATAACAAGCTAACAGAAACAATCGGAGAACCTCGGAACCGGTCGTTAAAATTCGGCTCATATCTGCGAAGTAGAGTTATACATTCGTCAAATCTTGGATAAGAATCGGATGAATTTTTAAGAATTCAGATTTTCTTTCAACTGAATAAAATCGCATCGTAGGGAAGAGAACAATGTTGCCATTTCTCATTGTCGAGTATATTAGACAACGATGTGCGTGAAATAAAACGTAATAACTGATGTTAGAGTTGAAGTAGATTCATTTCAATTCTCATATCACGGTTGCAAATTTACGTTGTAGACAATTCTGACATTTGATGTCGAAGAAACGATCACAATTCTTCTTTTGGTAATTATGCACATAAATATTTAAGTTTTCAGCAATAAAAGGGCGTCAATTGATCGAAATGATGAAATGATTTTTCTAATAATAAAGTATTTGAGTTCATATTATTTTAAAAGAAGAGTTTAATTAAGGTTATGGTAGGAGTCTCATTCTGATTTTTTTTCAGTGTAAAATAAATCAGTTCAATGAAAATTTTTTTGTTTTCATTGAGGCAACTCTGGAAACTTTTTATTCAACATATTACGTATTCCACATTCGAAGAAGTTTCTCTTAGAAAGGTGGTTACTAATGAATAAATTTTAAATGTTGAATGAATGACTTTTTATATAAATTTTCTGGTTCGATAGCTTTCATTTGATTTGCTTTCTTTGAGTATGTATAAAAATGTTACTAATAAATAATATAAGAGTTTTCTGATTCAACTTTCACTGAAACATTAACCAATCGTTGACCAAAGAGGCGAATTACACTAAATTTAAACTCAAAAATCGTACAAACTCTTAGAATTTGATGAATTTTCACGCCTGTTGAAATGTCTTGTGAACTGTACAGAACAGAAAATAAACATGCCATTTCTCTAAAGACACTGTTCCACAGTTCCAATTTCCAAGAAAATCTCAAAAATATACGTCTGTGAGGTTATTGCAATTAATTGATTAACTAATTAATTTTTTATTAGACATCAATAATTTGATGAATCAAATCACAATTTGAGGTTTTTAACAATTAAATATCTAACAAATTTCATACTCAATTCAGACAGCTAATTTAGAGTCTGCGCATTAAAGAAATAATTCAAATAGATGCGTATTCATCCAATAAACCTCTCGATGGAATGATTCCAAATATGTACAAGTTGATATTCTTTCATCAGAAAGAACAAATGCGTGCATATGAAGCAGCGTTGCCATTTTCGGATGAAATATACTAAAGTTGCTGTATAAATGCAACAGTGTAACCGATCTTTGACGAAGATAACCGATTTGCGATGTAAATGAAATTATAACAAGGTATTATTTTGAAATGACCAAACTAAATTTTCACAAATCTACAAGTGGTGGGAATTATTGCATAGAATGAATTATGAGATTGCATTGAATAAATTATCATTATTCCTTGAATACTATCCAAAATTTTCGTTAATTTTCAAAATAATTTTTGAAAAGAAATGCTTTCACGAAGAGTAAATATGTATAATTTATTTAAGTTTCACTTTGAAATTTTCGCGTCCTCAATATTTACCTGTAATATATTCAAATCTAAGATTGTATCAAATTTTATTCGAATGGTTTGAAAAAAAAAATGGATTTGCTAACAGTATAAAAACAAAAAAGTTCATGAAGTCCATAGAATTCTCAGCCATGTCATCTAAACTGCTCAAAATTATTTTGGTTTCGTAACTTTTTTATTTTCGAAGTGAAACTTTCAGTGTAGGGCGATATTTTCAAAATTGAAATCTTACGCTGTCAACTACAAGCTAACGGGTACAATCGGGTACACTCGGAACTTGTCGATAACATTCGGTTCAGATCTCCGAAGCAGTGATACATTTGTCAAATGAAAAATAATCCAATGAGTTTTTAAGAATTCAGATTTTATTTCTACTGAATAGCGTGAGGAAGAGATCATTGTTGCCATTTATCATTGTGGTGAATCTCATCGTATAACCATGTGTTGCGCGTGAAATGCAACAGCGTAATAATTGATGGAAGTGCAGTAGACTCATCTAAATCCTCATAATAGGTATGAGGATGTCATATTATGACGATCCAAATTTGTTTTGTAGAGGTGAATGCTGTCAATGAAACATACATATGCTTCTTTTGGAATTTATGATGATTCATTTTTTAATTTTCTGCAATGAGAGACCGCCAATTAATATAAATTTACTGTGAGGAATATATTTATCTCATGATTGAATATGATTTCCCTAAAAATAAGGTTTTTTCCTTCATATTATTTTGAAAGGTCATTTTAGGCAAGAAAACTGTATGAATTTCTTTTTATTTTTTTCACAGTGTAAAATAAATCACTCAATTATAAATTTTAAATGTTTATTCAAAGATTTTTCGAAATTGTTTTGGTTCGACAACTTTCTTTCGTTTGGCTTTCATTGTGTAAGTTATAATACTAATGAAGGATAAACAGACACTTCTCTGATTAAACATTCACTATAAAAAACTAAACCTTAAAATCGTACAAAATTTTTGAAATTGATGAATTTTTATGCTTGTTGAAATGTCTTTGTAAACTTCATAGTAGATAAATTCAATACGTCATCTTTCCAAAGAGTCTGTCCGACGGATTCATTCAACCAAGGAAATTCAGACACAAAACACATCTGTGAAGTAATTTCCATTCGATATGCCACTACAAAATCAATAATATTTCAATATTTCATTAGATGTCAATAATCTAATGAATCAAATCACAATTTCAGCTCTTCATCAATTAAAAATCTAACAAATTTCATACTGAATCGAGACAGCTAATTCGGAGTCTGCGCATTGAAGTGATAATTCAAATGTTTATTCCTCGAATAAACCTAGCGATGGGATGATTCCAAATATTAGAAATTTATATTCTTTCGCCGGAAAGAACAAATACGTGAGTATGAAGCAGTGTTGCCATTTTTAGATGAAAATGGCAACACTTTTAAAGTTGCTGTATAGAAACAACAGCGTTAACGATCTTTGACGAAGATAACCGATTTGCGAAGTAAATGAAACTAACAATGTTTTATTTTGAAATGTTACATAAATTTTGACTTATAAATAAGATGCTATTATGTGGTAACGAAATGAGGTATAAATTGAACAAAATTAAAGTGTATATTTCATATATTTTCTCATATTAACGATATTTTAATGAATAAATTATCATTATCCTTGAATACTATTTGAAATTTTCGTTAATTTTCGAAATTTAAATATTTTATTTATTATTTTTATATTTCAATGAAGAATTAATAAATTTATGACATTTTTATATTTCTCCTCCTTAATATTTACCTGTTTACTCATTCAAATGTAGGATTGCATCATTTCTTATTCAATTGATTCAAAAAAGAATTGGATTTACAAACAGTAAAAAAAAATCACATAAAGTATATAAAAATAAAGTCCATTGTTTTTTCGGTCATGTCAGCTAAACTGTTGGAAATTATTTTGGTTTCGTACCTCGATTTTTATTTTTGAAGTGAAAATTTCAGTCTAATTTTCAGTGTTTTCAAAGGTTAAATCTTATGTCTGCAATAACAAGCTGACAGAAACAATCGGAGAACCTCGGAACCGGTCGATGAAATTCGGCTCAGATCTCCGAAGCAGAGCGAGACATTTGTCAAATCTTGGATAAGAATCGGATGAATTTTTAAGAATTCAGATTTTCTTTCAATTTCAAGTCGCATAGTAGGGAAGAGAACAATGTTGCCATTTCCCACTGTCGAGTATATTAGACAACGATGTGCGTGAAATAAAACATCGTAATAACTGATGTTAGAGTTGAAGTAGATTCATTTCAATTCTCATATCAGGATTCCAAATTTACTTTGCAGACAATTCTGACATATGATGTCTAAGAAACGGTCACAATTGTTCCTTTGATAATTATGAAGATAATTTTCAAATTATTCTGCAATAAAAGACAAGAAGTTGATAAAAACCATGGAATTATTTCCTAAGTATTTTTGGTCATATTATTTTAAAATATGAATTTAGTCTAGATAAAGGTAGGGATTTCTTTTTGAATTTTTTTCAAAATGTAAAATGAATCAGTTGAATGAACTTTTTTTTGGTTTCGTTGAGGCAACTGTAGAAACTTAACTACGATTTGCACATTCGAAGATGATTCTCTGACAATGGTGGTTACTAATTTATGAATTTTAAATGTTGATTGAAAGATTTTTTACATTTTTTTGTTTCGATGGCTTTCTTTTAATTTTTTTTCATTGAGTATGTATAAAAATGTTACGAATAAATAATATAAGACTGTTCTGATTCAACATTAACTTGAAAATTACCCAATCGTTGACCAAAGAGGCGAATTACACTAAAATTAATCCCAAAAATCGTACATACTCTTCGAAATTGATGAATTTACACGCGTGTTGAAATGTCTTGTGAACTGTACAGAACAGAAAATAAACATGCCATTTCTTCAAAGAGTCTGTCCCACAGTTTCAGTTTTCAAGGAAAATCTCAAAAATACACGTCTTGTGAGGTTATTGCATTATCGATATTCCGCAACATAATCAATAACATTCTAATCTTTTATTCAATAACTCAATCAATCAAATCACAAATTGAACTCTTGAACAATTAAAAATCCAACAAAATTCTTATAAATTCAGACAGCTAATTCAGAGTCTGCGCACTAAAGGGATCATTCAAATAGATGCGTATTACTCGAATAAAAACAGTTCTAAAAACTAAACCTAAAAGTCGTACAAACTTTTTGAAATTGATGAATTTTTATGCTTGTTGAAATGTCTTTGTAAACTTCATAGTAGATAAATTCAATACGTCATCTTTCCAAAGAGTCTGTCCGACGGATTCATTCACCAAAGAAATTCAGACACAAAACACATCTGTGAAGTAATTTCCATTCGATATGCCCCTACAAAATAAATAATATTCCAATAATTCATTAGATGTCAATAATCTAATGAATCAAATCACAATTTGAGCTCTTCAACAATTAAAAATCTAACAAATTTCATACTGAATCGAGACAGCTAATTCGGAGTCTGCGCATTGAAGTGATAATTCAAATCGTATTCCTCGAATAAACCTAGCGATGGGATGATTCCAAATATTAGAAATTTATATTCTTTCGCCGGAAAGAACAAATACGTGAGTATGAAGCAGTGTTGCCATTTTTAGATGAAAATGGCAACACTTTTAAAGTTGCTGTATAGAAACAACAGCGTAAACGATCTTTGACGAAGATAACCGATTTGCGATGTAAATGAAACTAACAATGTTTTATTTTGAAATGTTACATAAATTTTGACTTATAAATAAGATGCTATTATGTGAAAACGAAATGAGGTATAAATTGAACAAAATTAAAGTGTATATTTCATATATTTTCTTATATTAACGATATTTAAATGAATAAATTATCATTATTCTTGAATTTTATTTGAAATTTTCATTAATTTTCGATATTTAAATATTTTATTTATTCTTTTTATTTTTCCAGGAAGAGTAAATAAATGTATGATAGTTTTAAATTTCTCTTCCTTAATATTTACTTATTTACTCATTCAAATGTAGGATTGTATCAATTCTTATTCAATTGATTCGAAAAAGAATTGGATCTAAAAATTTACAAACAGTAAAAAACATTCTTGATAAAAAAAATTTCACATAAAGTATATCGAAAAAGAAAATAAAGTCCATTGTTTTTTTGGTAATGTCAGCTAAACTGTTGGAAATTATTTTGGTTTCGTATGTCGATTTTTATTTTTGAAGTAAAAATTTCAGTGTAATTTTCAGTGTTTTCAAAGGTTAAATCGTATGTCTGTAATAACAAGCTGACAGGTACAATCGGATAAACTCGGAACCGGTCGATCACATTCGGCTCATATCTCCGAAGCAGAGCGATACATTTGTCAAATCTTGGATAAGAATCGGATGAATTTTTAAGAATTCAGATTTTCTTTCAACTGAATAAATCGCATCGTAGGGAAGAGAACAATGTTGCCATTTCTCATTGTCGAGTATATTAGACAACGATGTGCGTGAAATAAAACATCGTAATAACTGATGTTAGAGTTGAAGTAGATTCATTTCAATGCTCATACCACAATTCCAAATTTACTTTGCAGACAATTCTGACATACGATCACAATTCTTCTTTTGGTAATTATGCAGATAATTTTTAAGTTCTCGGCAATAAAAGGGCCGTCTATTGATCGAAATGATAAAATGATTTTTCTAATAATAAAGTATTTTAGTTCATATTATTTTGAAAGAAGAGTTTAATCAAGGTTAAGGTAGGAATCTCATTCTGATTTTTTTTTCTCTGTAAAATGAAACAGTTCAATGAACATTTTTTTGTTTTCGTTGAGGCAACTCTGGAAACTTTTTATTCAACATATTACGTATTCCAAATTCGAAGAAGTTTCTCTTAGAAAGGTGGTTACTAATGAATAAATTTTAATGTTGAATGAATGACTTTCTTTTGATTTTTTTTTGAATGAATGAATGAGTGAACTACACTAAATTTAAACTTGAAAATCGTACAAACTCTTAGAATTTGATGAATTTTCACGCCTGTTGAAATGTCTTGTGAACTGTACAGAACAGAAAATAAACATGCCATTTCTCTAAAGACACTGTTCCAATTTCCAAGGAAAATCTCAAAAATATACGTCTGTGAGGTTATTGCAATTAATTGATTTAACTAATTAATTTTTTATTAGACATCAATAATTTGATGAATCAAATCACAATTTGAGGTTTTCAACAATTAAATATCTAACAAATTTCATACTCAATTCAGACAGCTAATTTAGAGTCTGCGCATTAAAGAAATAATTCAAATAGATGCGTATTCCTTCAATAAACCTCGCAAAGCGATGATTCCAAATATGTAAAGTTGATATTCTTTCATCAGAAAGAACAAATGCGTGCATATGAAGCAGCGTTGCCATTTTCGGATGAAATATACTAAAGTTGCTGTATAAATGCAACAGTGTAACCGATCTTTGACGAAGATAACCGATTTGCGATGTAATTGAAATTATAACAAGGTATTATTTTGAAATGACCAAACTAAATTTTCACAAATCTACAAGTGGTGGGAATTATTGCATAGAATGAATTATGAGATTGCATTGAATAAATTATCATTATTCCTTGAATACTATTAAAAATTTTCGTTCATTTTCAAAATAATTTTTGAAAAGAAATGCTTTCACGAAGAGTAAATATGTATAATTTATTTAAGTTTCACTTTGAAAGTTTCGCGTCCTCAATATTTACCTGAAATATATTCAGATCTAGTTAATCTATTATTCCAAAGAGGTATAATGAAATACCTCTGAACTTAAGAAATACTTCTAATTTAAAAAAGTTCAAAACTAAAACAAAAAATTGGATTAAAACAAGAAGTAGACATTATATCCATAAACTGATGGAAATAGCAATTGGTTAACGGGATGAGCGTAAAAATATTTTATATGAAATTTTTTACCTAAATTGAATTGTATGTATTTAGTTGTATTTAGATCTGAATGCAATATTTTTTAAGTTAAGTTCACCACATGCCCTGGTCTTTGTGAGCTAACCATTTATGGTATATTTTTGTTTTTATTCGGAAAATGTTATTATCTAATACCCATTATATTGAAATCATTTCTAAATATTATTGTATCCATCGATTCTATTCTTTTCTTGAATCTAAGATTGTATCACATTTTATTCGAATGGTTTGAAAAAAATTGGATTTGCAAACAGTATAAAAACAAAATGAATTCACATAAACTATATAAAAGTAAAGTTCATAGTATTCTCATCCATGTCATCTAAACTGCTCAAAATTATTTTGGTTTCGTAACTTGATTTTTATTTTCGAAGTGAAACTTTCAGTGTAGGGCGATATTTTCAAAATTGAAATCTTGCGCTGTCAACTAAAAGCTAACGGGTACAATCGGGTACACTCGGAACTTGTCGATAACATTCGGTTCAGATCTCCGAAGCAGTGATACATTTGTCAAATCATGAAAAATAATCCGATGAGTTTTCTTTCTACTGAATACTCGCAACGTGGAGATGAGAACATTGTTGCCATTTATCATTGTGGTGAATCGCATCGCTTAACCATGTGTTGCGCGTGAAATGCAACAGCGTAATAATTGATGGAAGTGCAGTAGACTCATCTAAATCCTCATAATATATGAGGATGTCATATTATGACGATCCAAATTTGTTTTGTTTAGGTGAATGCTGTCAATGAAACATACCTATGCTTCTTTTGGAATTTATGATGATTCATTTTTTAATTTTCTGCAATGAGAGACCGCCAATTAATATAAATTTACTGTGAGGAATATATTTATCTCATGATTGAATATGATTTCCCTAAAAATAAGGTTTTTTTCTTTTATTTTTGAAAGGTCATTTTAGGCAAAAAAACGGTATGAATTTCTTTTGAATTTTTTCACAGTGTTAAATAAATCACTTAATTATAAATTTTTTTCTTTTCGTCAAAGCATGGGTACTAATTTACAAATTTTAAATGTTTATCAAAAGATTTTTCGAATTTTTTTGGTTCGACAACTTTCTTTGGATAGGCTTTCATTGTGTATGTTTTAATACTAATGAAGGATAAACAGTTCTCTGATTTAACATTCACTACTAAAAAAAACTAATCCTAATAGTCGTACAACCTTTTTGAAATTGATGAATTTTTATGCTTGTTGAAATGTCTTTGTAAACTTCATAGTAGATAAATTCAATACGTCATCTTTCCAAAGAGTTTGTCCGACGGATTCATTCACCAAAGAAATTCAGACACAATACACATCTGTGAAGTAATTACCATTCAATATGCCACTACAAAATCAATAATATTCCAATATTTCATTAGATGTCAATAATCTAATGAATCAAATCACAATTTGAGCTCTTCAACAATTAAAAATCTAACAAATTTCATACTGAATCGAGACAGCTAATTCGGAGTCTGCGCATTGAAGTGATAATTCAAATGCTGTATTCCTGGAATAAACCTAGCGATGGGATGATTCCAAATATTAGAAATTTATATTCTTTCGCCGAAAAGAACAAATACGTGGGTATGAAGCAGTGTTGCCATTTTTTGATGAAAATGGCAACACTTTTAAAGTTGCTGTATATAAACAACAGCGTAAACGATCTTTGACGAAGATAACCGATTTGCGATGTAAATGAAACTAACAATGTTTTATTTCCAAATGATACATTATAAATTTTGATTTATAAATAAAATGCTATTATGTGAAACGAAATGAGATATAAATTGAACAAAATTACAGTGTATTATTTCATATATTTTCTTACATTAACGGTATTTAAATGAATAAATATTCATTATATTTGAATAATACTGGAAATTTTCGAAATTGATTCGAAAAAGAATTGGATTTAAAAACGGTAAAAAACAAAAAATTTCCATAAATTATATAAAAATGAAGACCATTGTTTTCTCGGTCATGTCAGCTAAACTGTTCGAAATTATTTGGGTTTTTACCTCAATATTTATTGTTGAAGTGAAAATTCCAGCGTAAGCCAGGCGATTGTTTTCAAAGATTTATAAATCGTATGTCTGTAATTACAAGCTGACAGGTACAATCGGATATACTCGGGATCTGTCGGTCAAATTCGGCTCAGATCTCCGATGCAGTGATACATTTGTCAAATCTTGAAAAATAATCCCATGGGTTTTTAAGAATTCAGATTTTCTTTCTACTCAATAAATAGCGGCGATGATAACATTGTTGCCATTTATCATAGAGATGTGTGTGCGTGAAATGCAACAGCGTAATAATTGATGGAATTACACTAGACAAATCTAAATCCTCATAATATGAGGATGTCATATTATGACGATCCAAATTTGATTTGTAGAGGTGAATGCTGTGAATGAAACGATTACGATGCTTCTGGTGGAATTTATGATGATAAATTTTCTACAATAAGAGACCTTCAATTAATATACATAAATTTACTGCGAGGAATATATTTATCTCATGGTTGAATATGATTTCCCTAAAATAAGGTGTTTTCCTTCATATTATTTTGAAAGATGATTTTAGGCGAGATAACCGTATGAATTTCTTTTTATTTTTTTCACAGTGTAAAATTAATCACTTAATTATAAATTTTAAATGTTGTTTCAAAGATTTTTGGAATTTTTTTTGGTTCGAAAACTTTCTTTGGATTGGCTTTCATTGTGTAAGTTAATAATAATAATATTTAGCTGAAACTATACAAAAATCTACATATTTTATTTTGAAGTGTCAATTTTTAATTATATACCTATATCAATATTTAAAATATATTCTCTAAGATCACGCTTAAAAATTTTAATACTAGTACTTGTTTTTAATATATTTGGTAAATTATTGAAAGACTTAAATCCGTCATAGTTCTAATGCTAATGAAGGATAAAAAGTTCTCTGATTTAACATTCACTAAAAAAAAAAGTACAAACTTTTTGAAATTGATGGATTTTTATGCTTGTTGAAATGTCTTTGTAAACTTCATAGTAGATAAATTCAATACGTCATCTTTCCAAAGAGTCTGTCCGACGGATTCATTCAACCAAAGAAATTCAGACACAATACACATCTGGGAAGTAATTGCCATTCAATATGCCACTACAAAATCAATAATATTTCAATATTTCATTGGATGTCAATAATCTAATGCATCAAATCACAATTTGAGCTCTTCAACAATTAAAAATCTAACAAATTTCATACTGAATTGAGACAGCTAATTCGGAGTCTGCGCATTGAAGTGATAATTCAAATCCGTATTCCTCGAATAAACCTAGCGATGGGATGATTCCAAATATTAGAAATTTATATTCTTTCGCCGGAAAGAACAAATCGTGAGTATGAAGCAGTGTTGCCATTTTTAGATAGGTAAAAGAAGTTCGAGAAAGGAAAATAACGCATTGTTTTTCATCTAGCTTTAATGAAAATTCTGGAACGTAGTTTCTCAACACGATGGAAAATGTTCGGTTTGAAAATATTTGAGTATTATCCGTTAAAACTTAGAACTCATCACGTTCAAATTTTACGACTTTTTCTGCTGACAAGATTTAAAATTTTATAACTGAAGGTAATAAGCCATCATTATATAAAATCGGTAGTTCTTAAAACGAAAAACCCATAAAAAACTTGACAGTTTTTTTTCATTCGGAAACTGCCTGACGAATTTTCCTCGAAAACTTGAAATTTATCACGTTTTATTTTCATGGCTTGATATTTTGCTGAAAGTTTATCGATATAGGTCAGCAACCTTCGAAGATGAAGTGTGCTACATAACTCAGACGATTTCCTTTTCTTCCCCCTTTTTGTGGCCCTACATAAATCGAACTGTAGGCAATAAACTTTCAATGTCACGGTAAATTTTTGAGATTTCACTAGGTAGTTTATATTCGCCGAATTTTCAGTGTTCGACCGATAAACAGGCGTTTCGGAATTTATATTTTTCATCTGGAAAATCTAGAGTGGCACCTATACAAGCCAATCAAATTTTTATTGGTAATTCCAAAAAATTACATACAGAAAAGTAGAGAGTTCCATTCTGTTTGAAACTCTGTTACAAATGGTGTAAAAAACCGTTTACAAAAATTTTCCCAGAAATATATATTTGCATACACATACAGGCTATTTCAATACCAGCCTTCAATATTTCAACCTTTTAAAAACAATTAATCAAAATTAACACACTTTGCTTAAATTTCACTCAATATATTGAAAACTCTACATATTTTTCGGGTGGTTAACCCATAATCAAGAGTATACAATAATACTCTATATATTAGTATGCATCACTTGGGTAATATTGTCTACTCTTGATAATGGTTTAACCACCCGAAACATATATAGAGTTTTTAATATATTTAGTGAAACCTAAGCCAAGTGTATTAATTTTAATTTATTGTTTATTTAACATAATGTTTCATCAAGAGATAAGCGAATCCTCGTTGTTATTTATTTCAACAATATTGTTCACTTGAAGAATGAATTATTATTTTAGGATAGTTATACTTTTCTACATGAAATGCAACAATTACTTTTTTACTACTGCATTACTAAAGAAATCTGAAGTATAGAATGAGTGGGGTACAAAAAAGTTTCACTTCATTTAGGTCCATCTATGTTTGACCAATATTTCGACAAATATTTTATCACTTACTTATGTTCATGAGTGTACTTTCAAGTCTACTTTTGAATGTCTAGACTTTTGCTTTGAATTTACTATTGAAAATGTTCATAGCCATTTCCTGAAATTTTTTAATGACTTGTTTAATTGTTTCAATGAATGGGAGAATGATGTTTGAAGCACATTTCATTTTTCTGATACTTAAGAAGCAATTTCTGAATAACGTTTCTGAATAGATCATGCCACAGATATATTTCATGACATGTTGATGATTTATAAATAGGCTTTTTCGAAAATTTCGGATACTAATTGAGGAAGAAACGTATTTGAAATACACTGAGATCAGTTTTGTAATTTGAAATCTTCAAGTGTCGCAAAAATGGTCAAAATAGTCAAAATGGTATTTGTGGAGATAAACGACAATTAGGTTAAATAAAGATAAGATTATGAAGAACTATAATGGCACTTGTCACGAGTTAAGATTGACAGTTTTAGAAAAGGCCACTAATTTAATATACCTACCTACTTGTTTTAAAGAAAATATCTTCATAATGAAACAATATTTCCTTATCAAATGCTGAATTAATACTGATTAGTATCAATTCAAATAGTGATCAGTTGGTATTAATTCAGCATTTTATAAAGAAGTAGTACTCGTCATGCGTATTCATTAAATATGAGAAAATTCTAAATATTGTTTCGTTATGGATATCAATGTTCTCCAAGTATCGGCTTCATCGATCATCAATTTGAAAATATATTCAGTGAAAGTCTTTGTTATCAATTAATTGGTTTTCTCCTTCTGAATATTTGGAAAAAAAATTCAATGTAGGTAAATCCAAATTGAGAGGATTTTCGAGAAGCAGTGAATGAGTCCTAATTTATTTTGAGACAATTAATCGAACTGATCAAAGGAACAGAAAAAATTTAATTTCATCAACATTTGAACTAACTAGAAATCTTTCGAGTTTCAAAATTGGTGAAATCAAATATTAGATCGATTCGAAATTATTTTTTGATGATTCATAGAAGCATAAAATTGAAAGAAGGAGAAAAATGCAAGTTCTATGGCTGGTCAACTCAGTAATTTTCTTCCAATAAACCTAATTTTGTCAATTATGTGCTTTGTAATGTATTTATAATACGAAACTACTGTCGCAAATATTTGAATGAATATAGTGATAAAACCTATATCGTATTTTTCGATATAATATAGTTACAAATAATTTGTGTCGGTTGAAATTGTGAAAAACGATTGACAAGGAATATTTGTTACAACTATGGAAACTACAACAGAGTTTGGAAATTACAAATTCGTTACTTAATTTCTAGGAATGCTTTGTATACTGAAAATGTCTTTTGATTTTCAATTTTGGTTCATTCGCAAAATTAGGGTAGTATTACAATTTTTCAGTTTGACATATCGAACAAAATAAACTATAGCCGTTGATCTTCAAAAATTTCTACAAAAATTTATTGCGATGAAAAAATTTTTGAATCATTTACTTGTAATAATTATCTCAGTTTTCAAAAGGAGTTTATCAGAATTTCTTCATTATAAGTTCTTTGATATTAATAGAATATTTTCCTTCATTATTCATACGAATCTTTTGAAACTGAAATAACCCATTCAGTCTAGGAATGTCGAAAGTTTCTGTTTTTATGGAACATAATCAGATACATGGAGATCGCACACTTAGAGTAGTACTACAATTTTTCAACTTGGCACATTGACCAACAAAAACAACAGCCGTTGATGTTTCCCGTATCCTTGTCGTGTGGAAAACTTTTATACGTTTCCCGAAGGAATCTATGCTTCTAGAATCGAATAGCTGCGAAAAACTTTGTATTTACTGTGCTAATGCAAAGTTTCAAGTTTCCTGGCGGTTTTGAATTACCGATAATTTAACCGACAAGTTAATTTTGAGTTCGAAACTCTGACGTCATATTATTTTATTTTCTGACTGGAGTTTCACCGCAAAAGTTCCAAGTAACCTATATTAGGTATAGTTCGAAGTGAGTTGTAACTGGATAAAATATATTAGATTGTTCGCATGTCTAGTATCATGAAAACAGGGCGGCTGACTTACTGGAATGGCTGTTAAAACAATTATTTATTTCATTATCGATTAATATTCACCCAACTCACTCCACCTTGTTTATATTTATATGTATAAATGTTTATTATATGTCAAAGAAAATGAATTTCCTTTGGAAATTTTTTTTTTTTGAAAATGAATAATGATATATAAATTTTTTCAAAATTGATTTATTGCCTGTTTGAAAATGTTTATTTTCAATGTTTTTAGCGATAACAGGCTTATTTTAATGTTGAAAACTTTATTCCGTTGACGTTTCGTTGTATATCACAACTTTGTCGAAACTAATAAATAATTGAATATTATGAATTACTATATCAAAACGTCAAACTTATTTTTTTTAAATCAAATTAGGTTTTTTGTAGTTTCATATATTCATTTTTGGTATCAGAGGAATATTTCTGGCTTAGCATTCGCTTCGGAAGTTTTAGTCTTCTTCACCATGAGGAAACCTCTGAAAAACTCATGGAAAGCCAGGTGATTATATATATATTTATATATATATATATATATATATATATATATATATATATATATATATATATATATATATATATATATATATATATATATATATATATATATATATATATATATATATATATATATATATATATATATATATATATATTAATGTTTGTAGATTGTCCATTTTTTGGGTAGTAGAATGATTTAATAATAATAAAGTATGTAAATAACACACTTGTCTTTAAATTCCAAAATTATATTATGAAACGTACAACCGGTTTCCATTGGAAACAGAGGCACGGGATAAAGAAATAGAAACAATAATATTGGCAATTTTCAAAAATATTTCTGCACAACTTTCAACGGAAAGGTATCTTATAAAATCCAACGAATATTTGCAACACAAAATATTTAATTGGTATTCAAAACAAATAATACATTAGGTGATTTTCTAATAAATAATAAAGATAAAACGGATGTTCTTCTAAAACCAGGTATATATCAATTAAATTGCAAGTGTGGTAGTATGTATGTGGGAAAAACAAAAAGAAATTTTAGAACAAGACTAGCTGAACATCACAGGTGTATAAGATTCAATAACAACGACTCCTTGTTTGCAAAACATATCAATGATACTGGTCACAACACAGATTTTTCCAATAATTACAAATTACTCCATATAGAAAGTAACCCTTACATAGTTAATAGCTTGGAATCTTTAGAAATTTGCAGGTTGCATAAATTGTATCCAAATAATATCATCAATTCACAAGTTCAATATGATAAAAGAATTATTAACGTTTTCTTTGAATGACTTCATATATATATATATATATATATATATATATATATATATACATCATACAATCATAAGAGCGTCAATGTATTGTGATTTTACCATCAATAGAGCGTCAGTTGTAATACGGCGTCAGTATACTGACGCTCTATTGCACTCCTATGCCAACGGATTCAAAATATTACCTTCTTCCTGTTGTATCAATATTTCGATGACGCTACATGACGATAAAATGTATAAAATATATTTGAAGCGTATATTTGCAGTTCGGCGATGTTCCGACGACAGCGCTGCTTTAGGTAAGAGTATACTTCGTAAATGAATAATTCAATATTTTCATTCGCGTATAAAGCGTCACTCCATGTGGCAACATCGCGAATGATATTTGTTCAAGATAGTCGATCGAGATGTATCCCAACGGCAGGTTCTTCCCGCCGGAATATGTAAGTACATTATAATTATAGTTGATTGAATTAGTACACTGAATTACTTCTATTTTTTCAGTATTCGTGTACAAGTCATTCAAACAAAAACAGGAAATATCACAATTGGTTTTACAATAGGCCTCTCTCACCACAAAAAATGGATTCATTACAAGTCATGCAGACAGACAGCAAGTCTATTTCACCAACAGATGTGAGTACTTTACAGTTTTTCATGGAAAATATCGAACTTTAATTATGAATCGCAATGAAATGAAAATAACTAGGAAACCTCGTGTATTGTGCCGATTTTCTGTTATTTATTAAAGTAATTTTCAGCCGTAGTGTATTCTAAAATTATTATAATTTCATTTTTCACATATTACATTTTAATATATTGTACTTCTGTACCATCGCTCGCTGCAGGCATATGAAAATTTAACACACTGCTAAATTTGATGTTTGAAACCACATGTAAAATGATTTTAATGTAATTCGAAAATGCTTTTCTAAATTGCACTAAAAAGTGTCATTTTTTCGACATAATTTTTCGCGTAATTGAACCATTTTCATAGGTGTTCTCGAATCAGTTTGTGCAGGTGACAAACTATCTAATGAGAAACTATCAATTTCAGAGCAGTAGTGTAAAAAGATAGATAATTACGTATTTCAAATTATTTGTAAGAACTCTTTTGATGATAAGTTACTAGCGCAAAACATGTCGACAAAATGCAGTACTGTGGAATTCAACCAAATGTTTTCAAATGCAGTATGAAACTTGCAGCATTATCAAGGTTTGAAAAAATTAATAACAGCAAATCAGTAAAATGTTTGTATTGGAAAATTTTTTTCTCAAATTTCCAACATATCCGACATTGCGAAACAGTTTTGTTGAACATAATCTCTTGAAGATGTATGCATTTTGTGAGCACATAAATGAGGATTTTTTTCATCCGTTCATTCATTTACGATACTTACGTAGAAGTTAAAAAACGAAATTATTAGGTGAATGAAATATAAGTAAATAAAATATAACTTGAGTAAGAATTGTAAAAAATATGTAAGCAATAGGTAAATGTTTAAACAATTTAAATTAATTAGTTGAATTAATTAGCTGATAATAATGCGTTAAATATAAATCTGGTAGGATGAATTTAATAACTAACACATGGGTTATTTCTTTCCGACTGGTTGTACTCTATGTTAGAAATACTAGAATATGTCTAATATCAGAAATCGAACTGTTGAACAGAATGTTACACGTTATATATTGGAGAGAACTTCTAACCTCTAATCTCTAATTTAGATTTTCTGTATGCCTTATATAAGACAGAAGCAGCTTGCGCAAACTAAAACCATGTTTTTGAAGATTCAGAGATAACAATATTATCCTTAAATGCAATTGTACGCTGAACCACGTGATTCCAAGTAAATACTCAATACGAAATGGTACTCAATACGATGAGATCAAGTAGTTTATGACATTGTCTCATATTTATCTTTAATTAATAGGAGCTCAATAATTACCACACGCCATTTTTATACATCAAAATCTGAGGGAAACTTAATACAGCCACCTAGGCTTTTTATGCTTCTACACATTTTCACGTTATAATATACAACAACAATTTTGCGATACTACTTTGTCCAATATTGTTTATGAAATTATTAACTAACAAAGGTCCCAACACTGAACTCTGCGGTACCCCAGAAGTAACTGAGAATGATGAAGATCTAGTGCCATATATTTCCACATATAAACCTTTCAACGAGTAATCTAAAATAAATAAGATCTATGATCAAATCTTCAACAGACAGTTATAATATTATGTTGTTTATGAAATTCACAAACGTAAAAAACGCAATTATTATTTGTTCAGCTTGATACTAGGTATGTTGATTGATGTATTCAATTCCATACTGGATGTATTCAACAATAGAATGGTCAAATAATTAAAAGTGAATACTTAATTCGATTTCGAAAAGAACGATGACTAAAAAAAATCTTTTTTAGTCATCGTTACCACTGTAATACAGTATCACATATTTAAATCAATTAACTACATTTTGTTTGACAGGAACGAACTGAACGAATAGAAATATCTTACTGTAACGACGGGGTGGAGAATACGAGATTTTCGCCCCAAAAAGTAAGTATAATGCAAAGTGAATATTTTTTTTCAAATGTTAAACAATTTTATTATTCAAGGAATCATGGAATATATCAATTCCTTTAAAAAATGATGATATATTAAATCCTTCACAAGTTAATGATTTATTGAGTTCATCAGAAGATGATGATATGTTGAGTCCTTTAGAAGACGACGAAGATTACCACCCAAATTCATCCGTAAGTAATTTTTAGCTGAATTTGAAATGAGTTATTCAACATCCAATTTTTTTCTTTTAGAGTTCATCTGAAAGCTACCATTGTGTGAAAGAAATTAGCGAGATAGCTAAGAAAATTTCGAAAAACCCCACTGCCTCTTCAAAAAGCCTTGCAGAATTTGGAAAAGAGACAAACACCAGAGAATCAGATATGAATTCAAAATTAGGAAAGCTAAAAATGAACGGAGAAAAACGCAAAGGAAATGAGGGAAAAGATTATTGCATTCACTGTGACAACCTAGTACTCAATTTTGCAAGACACATACAGAACAACCATTCATATGAGGTTGAAGTACGAAGAATTTTTTCTCTGCCTCCAAAATCGAAAGAAAGAACAGAATTACTGAGCAATCTCAGAAAACAAGGGAATTTCATAAACTCTTCCAATATAAGAAAGCCTGTGAGGGCTTCATCAATAAATGACACAAACGTGCTTCCATGCACTGACTGCTTGGGTTTATATTCGGTGAAACAACTCTGGCGCCATAGAAAGAAGTGCTGTGCAAATGCTGACAGAAATCACAGGTCTCTCGGTCAAAATATGTTACTAGCACATCTCAAAATTGGTCCCAAATTGAGGGAAGAAGTGTTTCCTCGAATGAGGGCCGACAACATATCGTTGCAAGCAAAAAAGGATCAATTAATTAATAATGTGCATTTGGGTCTCGTTATATTACAACACACAGGGAAAAACACTTAGCTATCGTAGCCTCAAGAAAGATGCGCGAGCTTTCAAAATTACTAATTGAAGTGAGAAAATATGATGCATCCATTAAAAACTTGTTTGAAGCCCTACAACCAAAATATTTTGACTCTATTGTGGATGCCACGAAAATAATTGCTAAATATAACTATCAGGAAGACAGGTTCGATTCGCCTACTTCAGCTCTCAACATGGGAACAACACTTAAACAGTGCTGTAATATTGCAATTGTGTTTGTTTTAAAAAGAAAAGAAATTTGCTCTTCAATTCCTGCAGCTGAAGCAGAGGCCAATTTAAAGACAATGATTCATCTTATCGAAACAAACTGGTGCTATGAGATTCCTAAGAAAGCAGCTATTGATCTAAAAAGTAAAAAATGGAATAAAATCACAATTATTCCTCTTGCCAGTGATCTCAAAATATTTAGAGAATATTTAGTGAAAACTGCCGACCTTGCCATTAAAAAATTGGATAAAGAGAATACATATAAAGAATCATATTTAGCCCTGATGGAAGTTATCTTTTGCAGAATAATTCTTCTTAACCGAAGAAGACCAGGGGAATTAGAAAGGCTGCCTCTATATTTATATGAAAACACAGACAGTCTCGAAAATAAAACTTATGAAGAATTTGCTGAAGTCGTAACTCCGTCTGAGAGAATTTTATTGAAAAGTCTGAAGCGAATTGTGATAAGGGGTAAAAGAGGTCGTGGGGTTCCAGTGCTTTTTCCCTGTGATGTTCAAAATAATCTGAAGATTGCTTTGAAATGCCGAAACAAAGTTTTCGATCAAGATAATATATATCTATTTGGTAATCCAAAAACCTCTTCGACTATCAGTGGATACAAAGTTTTGAAGAAGCATGTTGGTCGTGCTGGATTAAAAAACCCTGAGGCCATAACGTCCACCAGATTAAGAAAACATCTTGCTACGTTGTCACAATTGTTCAACATGACAGAGTCTGATATTGAACAGCTCGCTTCTTTCATGGGCCATACTGTTGGTGTACATAGAGGTTCTTATAGATTACCCAATGACATCTTTCAAACTGCTAAACTTTCTAAAATTCTCTTACTTATGGAGAAAGGTGATACCTCCAAATTCAAAGGAAAGCAGATTCAGGACATTGAAGTGGATTTCGAAAAAAATTTGTTATCTGATGAAGAAAATGAGGAGAAGGAAGATGGAAGACTTTCAGAAGAAAAAGAGATAGTTCCGAAAATAATTGGTCCGGTTGGATTAGCACAGGTCGGGTTGGATCAGGAAAGGAGTCGTACAAAAACACGTGTACTTGTACCGTGGACGCAAGATCAGAAGAATATTATTCAGACATTCTTTGCCGAACATATTAGGAAGAGAAAACCTCCCAGGAAACGGGAATGCGAGCAATTGATAGAAAATTATCCAGAAGTTTTCATCAACAAAAATTGGAAGAAGATAAAAGTCTTCATTCAGAACGTTTACACGAAAAAATGAGTAGAAATTGGCAATGCTGCAAATTTACTAACAGAATTATTATTTTGTAAATTGAATTATGTTTTTATTTCTAGTAATTAGCCTTAAGTTATGAAAATAAGAATATTTTTATATGTCCAAGAATGTCGAATGTAGGAGTATACAATAAATTGTGTGTGAACCAAACATATTTGAATGTGATTGGCCAAACACAAATCCTCCTGAAATATTAGTATTATGAAACATAGCATACGTGAATTATGAAAATAGTGGCATAGACTTCGAAATTTTTAATTCAACATATGTTTCTCTGAAAATATCTGATAGTAAAATTTCAATGAATTTCCAATATACTCTATAGTTTATACATTTATTGTATCTCGTATAAAACAACGCGTTAAGAATTGGTTGCGAAAAATTTCCTTGAAGAATTGAGTAAAAAATTGGGTTAAAAACAAATTTTCCGTCGAAATTATTGATTATACAAAACAAAAGGTGATCAGAAAAATTGATGAATATTTTGTATATTCAACTTTATTGAGTGACTGGAAGAAGATCTTGTTAAAACAGTCAAGATCGGCGGAATTGGTGATTGGATCACCAATTTTCAGTTTCGGATAACTTTACAATTTATATATTTTTTAAAAATAATTAAAAAATAAATTTTAATATATATTATAAGATTCAAATCTGAATCATCTCGGAAAAATTCATGATTTCCGTGAATTCAGATATAATGGACTACCGCGAGCTCTAACCCAAACTCGTAGCATTTAAGCTTTTATCGGAAGGTCTATCTAATTGGATGCTTTTCAAGCAATACAATAAAGCATATTCACATAAAAAAAGGCCTAGCTGCGTACAGCCATACCTCTACCTTGGAGTCGTTATATATATCCTCAGATATATCTGACTAAATAAGAACAACAATATTAGAAGTATATTAAGAATTATTAATTCGAATATATTAATTAATATTATGTTATGTATAATGATATACTTTTATTTCTAATATAAAATTAAATTGTAATTAAATTGGATAAATTAAACTATTATTTATATTATCGTATTTACATAAGATATTGAATATTCTTATTCAAATCGAATCAGAACTCTCTAAGTTGATTTTTGAAATTTGCTGTCAAATTTTCGAAAAAGGAAGTGAAAGATTTTCATATATAAACTGTCTAAACATTTCTCATCTTATAGCTGTATAGACAGCACTACTCGTCAAAGGCAATTTCTAACACAAATTGCGGCATACAATATGTCGACTTTCTACCACGAAGCAGGTTGAACCACAATGTAAAAAGCATAAATTCATTTTTGCTTACACAAGGCTTTATGTCTATCTTTTCTCGTAGTGTATCCTAAAATTGAGCTCTGAAAGATATATGGAATACCGGCAACGCTGTGTGACGATGTAGTGCCGCCGAAACAAACGATTGAAATATATATTGACGCTCCATAAGCGATAGTAAATGAAAAACTGTATATTTTGGTTGACGCTTTATTGACTCGGGAATGTAAAGGCGCCTCTTAGCGGCAAAATGATAATAAACGAAATATCGGCCAAACGTTTCACAAAATGAATATGATATTACGGTGTATATATATAAATATGTTATCAAAAAGAGAAAAAAAAATTAAAAATCATATTCAAATATGTCTGACGCCAGACACATGCTTTTTGTAATGACGCTTCATTGATACTATGATGTATATATATATATATATATATATATATATATATATATATATATATATATATATATATATATATATATATATATATATATATATATATATATAATATATATTTGTGTGTGTATAGATATATCGAAAAAGTACGACGTCCTCCATAAACAATAACACAATAACAGAATTTCGGGGAAGAGGAAAAAACATAGACAAAAAGCTTCACCGGAAGGCCCGCATAATTCCCGTTAGTCGGCCGCGATTAAAAGCCGCCAGTTCATACTTCCGGTGTTTCCGGATACGAGCCCGTTTTCGACAATAAAAACGATTTCCAGCTTACCATTTTGTGCGAACAAAAAAAGTTCAGGTATAGCTACAAAAATAATAGAAAAACAAGAGGCGTTCTGTTAACGCTGCATTATTCAAGATATAATGACTTCAACTCTTGTATTTTTTCTTTTTCTCTGCGGAATTTTCAGCTCCATAACCTCTTCAGAAATGAAAAAATGACAGACAGCGCGGGAATATCCTACAAAGCGAAAATTCAGTGAGTAGAAATAACAGTTTGAAGCAATATTTGCCAGGAAAATATGAGTATATTTTCCGACAGAAACGTTCTGTGTTGGTCACGTGACTAGTGCAACTCAAATATGCAAACTAGTAGTTGATTGTTTTCATTTTGAAAATGGTTGAATGTTTGATATTCCTTTTCGAAAACATTATTTGAGAATCAGAGGTTCTTCAAAATTAACTTTCAATGAAAATCTTTTTATCAAATTTGCAGATTGAAGTACAAAATTTCATATTTGAATTTCGTGTCTCTGAATAGATACGAAAACTATATAGACCACTTCATCATTTCTGAAACTATGATACACATTTTTCCGGAGTGTTTGAGACATGTATCAACTATGTTTAAGCAATGTCTTCCACCTCAAAAATTGTTACCAATTTTTCATAAACGATTCATTTCCATGAATTTTTATTCGGAAAACATTCCACTAATCGCTTAGGCCGATACTTGATGAAAATCTAACAACATAAATCGAATAAAACTGAGTAGTTTTGTGATGTCACGAATTGACGGTGTTGTTCTCATTAATCATATAATGATTAATGAGAATAATATATTCAATTCCGATTTTGAAATTTTGAATACCGCAAACAAGGGAATGTAGCTTAATTTGTTAGAATCACTTCAAATTAATAAATACAAATATTCTGGCAAACTTTTGAATAGCCAAGCGATCATACCTCAAGCCTCATTGATGTGTGTTTATTAAGCGCGATAATTTTGGAACGCTTCCTTGGAGTGATATCCATCTTTGGGCAAGATAATACAGCACGTATCAAAATTGAAACCACCAACTGTCGCAACGGTAGACTCACAACTGATTTGCTGGAGAGGTAAAACCGGTCAGAATGTAAATGATGGTCAAGGTCGAACCCTCACTTCACCCCAGGTGAAAACAAGCAGGTGTGAAGGTGAAGGCCACCCTGGTACTCAAATACTTACTACCGTAACTCAAATGAAGAAAAAAAAATGTTTGTCCCAATTAATTCGGACAGCATGGTATCTGGACTCTGTTTTCACTTGTCAGAAATGGACCACAAGAACGATGCTTCGGTTGGACACCGAGAATCGTGTAGGGGTTTCTTCAAGAAAAATAACATTCAGACAATTTTTGGTTCATATATTCATGGATTGCTATTGTTTTTTCGCAAACATGAACACTGTTTTGCGAGTTTGAAAATTCATATAACTCCAGACAAATTTTCCCATATTTTGTTCCCAATCATTCAACATCACAGCGAGAAAAGAGGGTGAAGAAGCTGGCAATTAAACTTTTCCGTGGCTTACCTAGACGTCTTCAAGTGCTGCCTACCTACAAAGTCTTCAAGAGAGGATAAGTTGATTATGAAGTGTGAGCCCTTTAATGTTGGGGAGTTTGAGTATTTTTGTAAGGAATAACTGTTGACTTCTCTTATATTATTTGGATAAACTGAAATGTTTTATTTCGTATGGATAAATTTTGAAATGAAGTAAATGTTATTACTATTGTTATTATCATTTCATTATTATTAAACAAAGAAAAGGTAAATGAGTTAGATGAGCAGTAATGTTTTTGCGATAAATACGACCCTTGAATTCGACTTCAATTACCACATAAAAGGGCGACTTGTTATAAAATTTGAAAAAACACAACGTAAAGATAAGAAAATTGTTTCTCATTTCAAAATATCATAACTCCGCACTGTATAATAATCACCACAAATCAAAGCGCCGGAGAATTCAGTTTGCAACAGTCAATTTAAGCCAGAGAAAAAAAAATATCAATGTTCAACCACTGAGCGAAATATTTCTTGATGTTTTCTCCATGAGACAAAATAAATATTTATTGCCATCTCAGCTTCGGCAAATCATTTTTGATTGCGACATGTTCAATTTATCGAGCGGTGTATGGCAGCTAATACATATTGCCAATATATTTCGTCTATTCCCAAGGGTGTATAAATAACTAAGCGACAAAATTGTATCGGATTTGGGGAATCTTTTATTTATAGAGCCAGTCGTACTGTCATCCACAAATAAGCTCCTTTTTTATCGTGAACGGATTACCTTCAAATTAGATAATTGTTAAATGATCAGATTATCATCATATTTTATTAGAAACTAGCTGACTCGGCGAACTTTGCATTTTCTATTCTCGGAATATTTTTCAAAAAGCCGGAAAGACATGTTCTACTATTTGTGTTACACTATCTTGTTTTTTATATTTATCCCGCTTGCAGCCAGGGACTTACTCGCTTACGAAGAGACGACAAACTTCCTGTTATTTCAAATCAGTCGAATTATCAAAAATGTCCTATATTAACACGTTTGATGTATTGAAAGTGATTTACCTGTCTGATCTATAGTTAATCGGCATGTTCCTGATTTCTTAGCGAAAAATTGTCCCATATATCTCATTATTATTATTATTATATGAGATATTCACTGGATATAAGTCAAATAATGTTCAGAATTTAGTTTATTCCCGGAAACCAATGAATATGCTAGGGTGGCTCTACGAATAGCGTCTATTTGAATTGACTCCTCGCGCAATATTTTGTCGCATCATTGGTAGTATTTTCTTATCAATAACAATTAAACTTTCCCTTGCAATATTATGTTAGTAACGTGTATGTTAGTCCATTCAAAATTACCAAAATTTTATATTAAATTGAAGTTTTAATATTAGTCATGATAGCTCTGAACAAACCGTGATGTATAATAGGATATTCAGCTTTTTACATCTTTTTTTTAATTTATAATCATTTCTTACTTATATTATCAATTAAGTATTCTGAAATTTTTTATTTTATATGAAATTTTTGAAAATTTTTCCTTGACAATAATAATGGCGCGACCAAGGGAAATGGGAATTCATTTATATATATATATTATATATATATATATATATATATATATATATATATATATATATATATATATATATATATATATATAAAAAGCCGACCAAATTGAAAATTGGTACAAATAATCTTATAGCTCTTACATTTTGTGACTATTCAATTTGGTCGGGTTCGCGATCTTAACACTTTTGTTGAGTTTCGGAACGTGACATTAGATCCTTCAACGCGCACACGCACACTGGTTTGATAGATGTGATCGAATTTGAACTTTAACCATCGTTAATAAAGTGCAAATTGACTCTTTGATATTATTTAATTATTTATTTTTAATGTTATGTTTTGTTTCTCTTTGAACATATTGTTTTGTGATTAATTTTCGCTTCCTTTTGCTAATAATTTATTATCCATTTCATGTATTATTTTTATATATAGAGGTTGAGTGGAGTAGCTTTTAGCTAGACTTCGCCTTCACCTCGATTTTTGTACAATTTGGCAATAAAGACAATTTATTATTATTATTATTAGGCACACACCTACATTGCTTAGACAACAGTGAGTTCTTTTAATTTAATATGAACTTTATTGAATAGAAATAAAGTTCAAATTGACTCTACATTTTAGTTAGAAAAGGTTTGTATTGGAAAAAGAAAGGGTCTATTTTTAGGATTTTCCCGGCAATTATTCGAATTTTTCTCGCCGTAAAAACCATCCTTGGAGTTCAACGAACATTCAAAAGAAGGAATTGGCCAAATTGGTCCAGGCGTTGTTGAGTTATGCGCTTACCAACACATTTTGCGATTCATTTTTATATTATAGATTCAATTAGATCTAAGTACAATCTAATATGTGGTAATTGTGGAGCTCATTTTTTTGCATTCGAATTTTTTTCATCAACCACCTGAAGGCAAGATCCGATTATTCAATAATCCTGCTGTAAAATGCTCGCTATTTAATTCATTTTGCTTCTCAGTATACTATTTTTACTTTAAAATTTTTCGTTGGGAAGATTGAGGAGAATTTCAAAAGGGTTGATACTTCGAATATTTACTGTGTCACCCTCTCAACTTATATTATCTTCCATCCCTCAGAAATACTTATTAGATCTGTTTATTATGCCTCCTAGGCAATTTACCCACTTAGCAAGTTTGCACCAATATTGTTAGACCCAGTTTAATCTACACTTAGAGATATCTTACCCCCAAACAATTTACATTACACCCACATTAGGCCAAACGTAGTGCTGTACACCCCTACATTTATGTATGGAATTACCCCGCGTAATAGAAAATGATTTCAAGTATGCTTATCAAGTCGAAAGTTCAAACTGCCACTTAGGTTAAAATAGGAATATACCTGCAATAGAAATAAATTTGCAGTTTCAAAACAAAGTGAATAATCCCATCTCAAAATGTTTCCAATATTATTTGATGAATACTTCTTATTTATGTACATGATTTTCGGAAATCTGCTATCTTGGAGATCCAAAAAGTATCCTTTGCCGATAGGGATGGTAGTTCAGTTTGAAAATAATCCACAATAATATATTAGGGTGTTTGTTCTTCAGTTGTTAACATCAACTCATTTGAACGATTTATTGATGAACAATAAAACAAATATATTTATATTGATGAACAATAAACTCTATTTGTTGAAAGTTTAATTTAAAATTTCACTTATAAAAACGCAATCGGATGTCGTGATGTTTTCATGAACTTCTGTTGTCTATATATGACTTTGTAATAAATAATATTTTAATATTACTTTTTTTCATTTGATTACTTCAAATTACTATTGCAGTTGATTTCAATTTTATTTTCGTTGACTTCATCAAATACATTTCAATAACTTATGTTGACTACTTGACCTTTTGAAAGATGATATTTTATTTTTAGTTTGTTCCATTTAGTTATTGTTTTTTAGTTTTTCAATTTACTTGAATTTTATTTATCGTTCATATTCATTTATATTCTTTTTTTCTTCAACTTTCTCTCATTTATTACTATTCGTTATTTTTTCGCTCCATTTGGATGCATATCTGTTTGGAATTTATTATTATCATCATTTTTATTCTAAGATTTATTGGTTGTCTGTCATACAGAAATTCAAAAATCTATAGGACTGAAATAAAAAACGAATTGATGAAACAAGTTTAGGTTCATAAATATCTAATTCGAAAATTGTTTTATAATATTCTATTTACATCAATATTTATTATACAAATAAACTGGACGTTTTGAATTGTCAGCAAATATTCTGAATTTTTTTTCAATGGAAAATAAAAGATCTCGAATCAATTATAACACTTCATAGAATTTAGTGTTTTATTTATTCACTTAAAACACCAAAAATATAATTCATAAATTAAAATTGGAAAAAATTAAATATGAAGGCATATAGACTGTAAATAAATGTCTGCAAATATGTTGATCCACAAATTTAAATATATAATATACAAAAAAATATACGAAGTTATTATAAAATACAATAAATTAAAATAAGAATACAAAAGATATAAGAAGAAACGACACATCAATCTGAATTCTCAAATTAAATATATTGGGAATTTTTTACAGATATAAATATAATGTTAAATATATACCTCATTGAAAGTTACATAAATGTACAAGTACAAGTTACATAAATGTAAAAGTACAAGTTACATAAATGAAAGGATCTCTCATTTCATAACAATCATTCATAATTGATGAATTTTCTGAAACATGCAAATATGCATTCCAGCTCTGGCCATAGAACTAACCAAAGCCTTCTTGTGGTCCTCCGCTTCAGAATCTTCAGACCTTGACGTTCCCTCTATCCTATGTGAGCCTGTATAAGACACATGACTAGTAGTAGGTGTAGAAGTGTCTTTCGTATTTGCATTTTTCTTGTCCTAAACTTTACGGACTTCTTCACTGTTTGAATTTTCATTCTGATTCATTTTCGATGAACTTTTACTTTTGCACGAGTTTGAATTTACCGTTTTGAGATTTTTAAGCAACTAAAATCTCATCTGAATTTTGGGGCTACTCATGTATTTCATCACTAATATGTTCTTATGCTTTATGAAATATCACACTACGATTTTTCTTAATTATTTCCATTTTATCCTGGATGAATTTTCAGAAATATGCATTCCAGATCTGTCCATAGAACTAACCAAAGCCTTCATGCGGTCCTTCGCTCCAGTATCTTCAGACCTTGACGTTCCCTCTATCCTATGACTTCTTCACTCTTTGAATTTTTATCCTGATTCATTTTCGATGAAATTTTACTTTCGCACGAGTTTGATTTACCGTTTTGAGATTTTTAAGCAACTAAAATCTCATCTGAATTTTGGGGCTACTCATGTATTTCATCACTAATATGTTCTTATGCTTTATGAAATATCACACAACGATTTTTCTTAATTCATTATTTCCATTTTATCCTGGATGAATTTTCGGAAATATGCATTCCAGCTCCGGCCATAGAACTAACCAAAGCCTTCATGCGGTCCTCCGCTCCAGTATCTTCAGACCTTGACGTTTCCTCTATCTTATGTGAGCCTGTATAAGGCTCAGGACTAGTAGTAGGTGTAGAAGCGTCTGTCGTATTTGCATTTTTCTTGTCCTCAACTTTAAGGACTTCTTCACTTTTTGAATTTTTATTCTGATTCATTTTCGATGAACTTTTACTTTTGCACGAGTTTGAATTTACCGTTTGGAGATTTTTAAGCAACTAACATCTCATCTGAATTTTGGGGCTATTTATGTATTTCATCATTAACCCTTTCTGTACCTACTAAGTACAGAGGACGGCGGTTGGGACAGGTACCTGAGTTCAAATTTAATGAAATGGGGGAACATACATTACCGACTCAAAAATAATTCGCAATAATGTACAAATTTGGAAATTTAAACTATATGCAAATTATCTCTTTACTTTTGAAGTATTCATTTTCTTACGTCTCTTGAATATACTGAAAAATTACTCGAAAAAAGAGATGAAACTAACTCTGATGTTTTAAATTTCAATCCAAACGTTCTAAGCGAAATATTAGAAATAATTAGACAAAATATTCAAGTCTATTAATTTCGGATAACTTGTGAAAATTTCTGAATATTTTTCATCCTGTATATTTCGTTATTGTTGTAGAAATGTAATCTGCTAAATATTACTGAAATTATCGATATAAACACCAATATAATCCATACCAATCGAAGCAATATTGCTCCGATCAGATCACTACATTGCTTGAAAAAATTAAAACCACAGCAGTTTGAACTGAGAAATAGGTTATACAAAACTATGATGAAAATAAAGCTGAACTTGTATACTTCGGATTCAAAATTAATGATGCTTTTTGTGTGTTCAAACCATCTTTAGGTTCTTTTCCATTTTGAGATTTTTTATATTCAGACAGGTGCAAAAATAAAAAAATACTGATGACTAAGAAAACACATAATTTCTTTGTCCGACAATAAACTCATCAAAAATGAAAAAAATTCAGATTTCATCTATTTTGAAGTTTTGCGAAGATTTACTTTCGTGTTTAATGTCAAACGTACCAGAAAAATCACACTTTTGTCTTTTGGTCCTCTTTTTCAACATAAATCATGGTGGTAATCTGAAACTGAAGGCCAATTTCAGCTCGAAAAGTTATGAAAGGCTGCCGGAAAACAATATATGAAAAGTTCAGAGGATTCTCTCAATCGAGTAAGTTTGAGAACTTGTATTATGGGTCTACGTGAAAAGTGGGGCCAGAAAAAACGAATTTCTCTATCAGTGGTACCACTAAGTTTAGCAATCAACTGACATTGCAAATACATACAATATTCTGAAAAAATACGATAAAAATATTGAAAATGCCTCATTTCAATTAGACACTTTTAGAAACATTATTTTCTTCCAAGAAAATTTGTATAATCATATCAGTTAATCGAAAGGAAACATTATGTTAAAATTATAAAATTAAAAATAGCACACTTGAACTAATATTTACTGAATATATTAAAAACTCTAAATATGTTCATTATGCGAGAAATATTGTATACTCTTGATAATGGGTTAACCACCCGAATCATATGTAGAGTTTTTAATATATGTATATAAGTGTGTTAATTTTTAGCTTTGTAGTTTGAAACAATTTTTGTTGAATTTACAATCTCGAATTTGTTGTGTATCAGATGATTATTTACTACATTTCATACAATGTTCAAAACTGTATCAACTTCTAATTGGCATTTAAACAAACATTTTATAAAAATGACTGAATGTGCGCTGATCTCTTGGTGAAATATTGTTTAATATATTATATGAAAACGCTTGGCTTTGTTTCACAAAATTTATTATAAATTCCAACCAAGCCAAGTGTTTTTATATAAATACTCGTATATCGAACATTTAATGTATTATTAAATTTACTACGTTTATATTTGTAGGTGTTCACTTGGAAACGTAAAATGCGTTATTGACCGAAACGTCGGGTGTTAGTTTGTGATCGTCAACAGAAGAGATTTATCATTTTTTAAATTTCTATTCATTCTCATCTTCTTTCCTTCTCTTATAGTTTCATTTCCATAACCCGGAACATTAACTTAATTTCCTATTATTATTTAAATTTTCGAAAATTTTTAAAACACAGTCAATTAAAGAACAGATATTAAACATCTCAATTCTATTTACAACAACTTAATAAACATCACAAATAACACTCATAAAATAAACACACAACAATCATCAAACAACACATCTCAAAACTCATTTTTTCCAGATCTACCTTCAGTTTCATACACTTTTTCAGAGGTTTCCTCATGGTAAAGAAGACTGAATCTTCCGAAGCGAATGCTAAGCCAGAAATATTCCTCTGATAATGAAAATCAATGAGTGAAGATACAAAAGAACTAATTTGATTTTTCTGAAAAATAAGTTTTACATTTGATATCTATAGCAAATCATAAATTCAATTATTCAATAGTTTTGACAAAGTTGTAATATAACAACGAAACGTTAACAAAAATAAAATTTTTAATATCAAAAGAATCCTGTTATTGCTAAAAACTTTCAAAATAAAATATCTTAAACAGGCAATAAATCAATTTCAAGAAATATATATATATATATATATATATATATATATATATATATATATATATATATATATATATATATATATATATATATATATATATATATATATATATATATATATATATATATATATATATTTTATTGAATGAAGTTCTTGGGTTATTAAGTCTATTAATAACTGTTGGTAACTATATTTTATTTACATATAGTTTTTAACGTTTCGACAAACCATTGTTGTCCTCTTCACAAAATTTTTTTTCTTATAACAGCTAAAATTATAATTAAACATGTAAATATAATATTTAAAACTGACAATAACATTTAAATTACCTCTTCTCTGCACATCATAGTGTAACATTCTTTTAAAATTTCATACAATACGATAATAAATATCACAGTCACAAAATGAACGTTTTAAATCAAAATCGTCAGGTAGGTAACGGTGAATTAAAAATACTATCAATAAGCGATTTTTAACAGATGATTCATTTTTTGTCAAACTGCATCGAAGTGTCCGTGTGTGGCTGGTGAACTCAAGTAATGAGGAGATATTTTATCTGTCATGGTAAAATGTTGGCGTAGAATTTTCTTATCAGGTCCGTATCTGCTCTCGCGTTAACATAATTTTCAGTTCTCTTTTGGATTTCGATCATTTCCAAAATTACTCGTTTTCTGGTATTACATTCATTCCCAAGTATTCTTGTCTTATCATAATCAAATTGGTGTTGAGTCTCGTTTATGTGGTTTGTTAATACTGTTTTATTTTTCTTGTCATATTTGTCACTGTTGAGTCGAGATGTCAGATATTGGCTGGTTTGACCTACCTGACGATTCAGTTTGATTTAAAACGTTCATTTTGTGACTGTGATATTTATTATCGTATTGTATGAAATTTTAGAAGAATGTAACACTATGATGTGCAGAGAAGAGGTAAATTTAATGTTCAAGAAGAAAGAGGTCAATTTTATAATTTTAGCTGTTATGAGGAAAACAAAATTTCTGAAGAAGACAACATTGGTTTGTCGAAACGTTAAAAACTATATGTAAATAAAATGAAGAGTTACCAACAGTTACCAATAGAATTAATAACCCAAGAACTCCATTCAATAAAATATATATGTATATAAGTCTAAGGAATAAAGGAAGAAATCATAAATTGTATATATATATATATATATATATATATATATATATATATATATAATATATAAAAGTCACTCCTATATTTCAGTGATATTTGAATTGCCCCATACAATATTTCCAGAAAAAATCGAAACTGAGAAGAATCGAGTTGTATCATTTTATAAATAGCAAGTTGAAACCTAATTGTGAAGTGAACATAAACGAAATTATTTTAGAATATGATAGAAATTGAAAACATATCAATCTTGTAACCGACATAAACCTTGTTTCCAAACAAAATGAAGCAATTAATTTTCTTCAGATGTTTTTGTGATTATGTCTATCCTAAATTGATACTCTTGTAAATCAAAAAGATTCATTACATTATAAGGTTAGTCCCTTCAGTTAGTGTGATTTTTCATTGATGTCTTCAGAAAGGTGTATTGATCACGTATTTTTTAAAGCTAGTTAGAAACACGAAGAACAACATTATGTTGATACTAGTCCAAACCTTGCAATTTTGGATGTTCAATAATATATTCGTTCACATCAACTTCCCTCCACTCCTATAGATGGAGTTGTAATGTGTTCAATACGAGACAAGTTTTCTCTTGGATCTATCAAACCGCTATTAAATATTGAAATGGCTCATACAAAAAATAAAATAATGAACAAATATATATTTACTTATGTTTATATTTGTGTCCACAAAAAATCTCTGCATGAAAAAGCATTTAGTAAATTATGCAATCCTCCTGGAGAAGAGCAATACGCAAAAGTCGGGGTTTATAAACTGGGTATAATTTTTTGGCAAAGAAAAGCTGATTTTCCGCCGCTTGGTTACTCCAGCTACAAACGAATAAATTCAAGTGCACATCGGCAACTCGGAAAAGGAAGTGCAGCGGTTGGACATTCAACTTGTTTATTCAAGTTGGGCAAATCACAACGGCATGTAACACATTGCGGTAACCGTCGGGGGCGGTAGTTTCCAAGTTCGTTATTTGTCTCATGTCCAAAGGCGTGCATAAAACTTTACAGAAGGGACAATATATATAAAAATTTGTTTTTCAGTATTTGCCAACTTTGTATTTCAATCAAACACTGAAATTCAACAAAGTTGAAAAATATCAGCTTGATTTTGGTATCATTTTAGACGATTAAACGGTTTTCGTGTGAAGTCGTAATCAAAAAAACAAGTTAATGCACTCTTTCAGGAATGACTAGGGCAAAATTTCGAGTAAAAGTTATCCACCCCTAAAAAAAATTATCTAACAGCGTAAAATCGTAGGAACCAAGTGGCCATCTCGAAGGTCCATTGGAAATTAATTATTGATATACCATTTAATTCCGTAGATTAGCATGTAGGTAAAGTTCTTTTATGTTGAAACTTCATGTTACATTCTATGAAATGCATCAAAAGCTGTCTCTTGAACAAACTTAAACAGTTTGCAAAAATTCTATATGCCAATTTTGTTCGAAAATGGTGTCCAGTATTGAGAGTGGTTATTTAAGGTAACTGCTGATAGACGTGCCTTTTATTTTTCACGATGGCATTAAATAACAACTAAAAAGCAAGTTCAAAAATATAATTTTATAATAGGATGAATTCAGACAAATTCTTTTCCTATTTTTAGAGGACTAATCGAAATGATTAAGAAATTTTGACGTTCTATGAGCAAACTGAAGAAGCCTTCGTAAAGGTGAAACATACGTCACAGTTGTACAACTTTTCAAATAGAAGTGAAGTAAATCTAAAAACAACGAAATGTTGAAACAATTTTTGTACGAAATGGAACAAAGCAAACTTTGAATTGGTGTTCTACTTTCATCGGTATAGGTCGACAATATATGAAAAAAACTATTAACAAAGGATGCCATTAATTATTCAAACCATCGAATTTTTCACACAAAAGTATCGATACTCAAGGAAAATCTTCTTCAGGAAAACTTTCTGTGCTTTCAGATATATGCTTTCCTGTGATTTATTTGGGAGTTTATCATGTGGAACAAATGAACATGTTATTTTATAATTTCGAACAGATTTTTCGAAGAAGTCATTGACCACCGCGACCACAACGAGGATACGTTTATGGATTTAACCCAGACTTCTCGTGGCTTACAACCCGACCTTTTTAGCGCCATCTGGTGCAATGAGACGACGGCTATCACTAAATCCCAAAACGTTTTGCAGAAGAGTTACAATCATATACACACCACGCCTCTCAAATTACAACACTACGTGGTGTAGTTTTCGTTGGCCTTATACTCTATCATTTTGAGTAATTTTCCATTGAAATGAATAGAGTTCGAACTCTGAGTATGAACTAGATAGTACGTGGAAAATATCGAACGAAAATCTGGAACATTATGACTTATTTTGAAGGAAAAATTATACTAGGAATATTTTCAATGAGTTTTAATGGAAGAATATCATCTCAATGCCAAAACGTGATTTAATTATTCAAATGCCATAATGTTACTTGGGAGATATAGTTTGTTGTACACTTGGAGTTTCGTAATGTATTTTGTGGTCAATTCTTCGCCAAATTCTCATTTGTTTTCTTGGAGAAAACTACCAAGAAAAAGCAGCTTTTGAGATAACTCAAGACTTATAATTTACGAAAACTAATAAGGGAAAATGTTAGGGTTGCAAGGTCAAACTCAACTTTTTCACTACCAAATTCTCGGAGAATTTCCCTGATGAAAAATCAGATATTGTCAAAACATTTGCAATGGGAACAGTTATGCCAAATAGACAGAATAAGCTCGAAACTTGCTTATTAGATTTATAGCGAAATAAAGTAAAAACTGAAATACACTTTTGATTACTGAAAAGAATATTATTTATTCTTTCATTAAAATATAGTTTTCGAAACAAATATTTCAAAACAGGTCCTTGTTCATATCCAGTTGTATAGAACTGAGAGAAACTTGTATTCTTATGCATTTTTTGCAAATTTTAGAGATACTTTAAAGTGTATATGAATATGAATGAAGATTATTATTATAATTATATATGTTTTTCACATGCCACTTACAGTTCTCAAAAATCTTCGAGTAAGAATATCTATATATATATATATATATATATATATATATATATATATATATATATATATATATATATATATATATATAAGGAACGAAGAAGTTTCTTGCGGTGAAAAGTATAAATGAGAAAAAAACACAATTATCGGTATAGCCCGCAACTCCATTGGAAGCAGCCGTTGACACGTGTTTCGAGCTTATTGGCTCTCCTCAGAACGGCGTAGCCAAGTTCAAGGTGTACGAACCTGGAGATGGAATCCACAACAAAAGAACACACCTGCAAAGGAGTTCCCCACTACTAGGCTTCCACGTGAACTCTCCGGGTTTGGAGATTTGGTCAACGTATCGCCAATGTGGCGACTATTTAACCCGGAGAGTTCACGTGGAAGCCTAGTAGTGGGGACTTCCTTTGCAGGTGTGTTCTTTTGTTGTGGATTCCATCTCCAGGTTCGTACACCTTGAACTTGGCTACGCCGTTCTGAGGAGAGCCAATAAGCTCGAAACACGTGTCAACGGCTGCTTCCAATGGAGTTGCGGGCTATACCGATAATTGTGTTTTTTTCTCATTTATACTTTTCACCGCAAGAAACTTCTTCGTTCCTTATTTACTTAGTCGGTTGAAGACTCCGTAAAGGATAAATAGTCGCCACATTGGCGATACGTTGACCAAATCTCCAAACCCGGAGAGTTCACGTGGAAGCCTAGTAGTGGGGACTTCCTTTGCAGGTGTGTTCTTTTGTTGTGGATTCCATCTCCAGGTTCGTACACCTTGAACTTGGCTACGCCGTTCTGAGGAGAGCCAATAAGCTCGAAACACGTGTCAACGGCTGCTTCCAATGGAGTTGCGGGCTATACCGATAATTGTGTTTTTTTCTCATATATATATATATATATATATATATATATATATATATATATATATATATATATATATATATATATCTATATATAGATATATCTATATATAGATATATATATATCTATATATAGAATCCACGGCAATACTCCTTGTGTATATATCTATTATATATATATATATATATATATATATATATATATATATATATATATATATATATATATATATATATATATATATATATATATATAATTGGGATGAGTTGCAAGATGTCAAACAAAGAACTCAATTTATTCACTTTAGAAGCGAATAATAAAAACTGTCTAGATGAAAACAATTAGAACAGTTTTCCTCCTCGCTGCATTTGCATCAAAAGAATCGGGTGCATGTTTTATTAGTTTTTTCGCGTCACACCCAGACAGAGACGACAAAACATTTTAAAAAATTCAAGAATAAGAGCGCTCCCGTTGTTTGTTTCTCCGCAAAATTTTCGAGATTATTGGATGAATGGATTTATTCATGTTGAACTTATAGAGCAAAAGTATACTTCTTGATTGAATGGTAGATAAATGCAGCTTTTTCAAGGTTCTCTACTGAAAGTGTCTGATATATACGTCTGAAAATGGAAGAAAGTCGGAATAATAATAACGTAATATTCTGGAATAAAATAACTCCAAACAGGAAGATATAAAACTATTTCTGATATATAGCTTACCATAACGAATTAAATAGCCAATTAATTTTGATATTCAATAAAACTTAGGATGAAGTCATTAAAAGCGACCTACTTAACGGATTTCAACAATCCATTTTAGGGGGTTATCAAACTGATTTATTTGAGGCAATAATAAATCAATGGGTAAGTTATGCAAAATTATATTATATTCTTTATAGAACTTCCATAAGGAAAACTCATTGAAAGTTTAAGTTCATTCGTAATGCTGATTTCTTTGATCTAACCGAAACGAAGTGAGCTGAAAAGTAACAATTGAAGAGAATATAATCAAAAGAAGAATGATACATATAGCTAGGAAGTACATGCGTATAATGCTTAATTCATTATCAGTCCTTTCCGAAATTTCACTTCGAAATATCGAATATTTACGACTTTTGGAGAATGTTTAGTGTATTTCGAAGAACATCGAACTCGTTGGGAATACCGGACAGTTGATTCGTCAAGCGATTTACTTGAATCTAATTAGGTCAAAAATCCTTCTTTATGGTGGTGTACTCTGTTTTTTTGCTAGCCATAATTGTGTGTTGGTTACTTTACTTTAAACCAGCTTCCTTCAATATCTATTTGATGAATACAGTTATAGAATGAATATTTGGACTTTTTATAGCCTGGAAATTGACTTCATTTATTAAAACTACAAATTTTCGGACCTAATGGTATTTAGGTCCGACAGGTATAATACCCAACTACAAAAAATGATAACATAATGTTGAATAATAACTGAATGAATAAAATCAAAGAAATATAACAAAAAGCGTAATATAATCTAAAAAAACACAAAAAAAGTAAATGATAACCGAATAATGTAATTGAATGGAATGTTACAAAGAACTCAATATAAATGAATTCATTTTGGTCAATGTCCTTTGTTCACATAACTCCTAATAATAACTGTTAAGGGAGTCAAAGTGAATGTTACAATTATTAGCAACTCTATTGAATGAAGACTCTTTAAACCAAGTAGAGTATTGTATTAGCGAGTTAGTCCTTGGATTCTCTAGGTCGAATAATTCTGCCGTAAGAGAATTTTGCCTAGGAACACGAAATTTTCAAGCGGACAAGAAGAGAGTACAATAAATATTGTCTTGCAGTAATTTGTACAACAATTTCAGTGATAAAGTTTCTCTCCTATCCTCCAGAGAGACTGAACTAAATCGACTCAATAATTCGTTATGATTGGCTCCTCTCTGTGGATAAACTTTATCCTCCCTCTAAACTAAGAATTTCAAGAACCTTCTCTGAATTGCCTCAAGATGGTGTTGATTACAAGGGTAAATAGGATGCCAGATCATGATTAGAGAATGAAATAGTTCTATGAATATTGAGTTATTATTGGAATATTTGCCATTGAGAATAACGAATCCATAAACATTCGAGTGAGATGAAATAAGTTGGGTGATGTGTGGAAGGAAAGTAAATTTCTGATCGAAGACATGTTCAATATACGACCCGCCATACCATTTTGAATAATAATTTGAAGAATTATCTTTCATCGTGTTAAAATTGTGAGATATAGAAGTCTTTAAGTTATTGTACCTGTCTTTTAATTCGAGAAGTTGTTTTTGTTCTATTAATGACTGAGTTCAACAGTTTGGTAATTTCAATGGATCTCTGGACCATAGTGATATTACAGATAGAGTAGATATCTTCTAGGCGCATGCGTGAGCGAGAGCGTCCGGTCTTTAGAAAGAGAAAGAGAGAGTGAAAATGATATTGCTATCTTTGTCTAGTGGCGTTACTTTTCTGGCCAATGTTTGCCAAGGTCGTCGGTAGAGTAAGATAAAAATACCAATTCGATTTTCTCTCTCTTTTCATACGTAGAATGCTCTCATCTATAGGCATGCTGACACTATATGTAATATCTTTATTCTGAATTGCCAGAATCACATCTGAAACGTTGAATTCATTGGAGTTCATGGTAATTTGGGCCATTTATAATTGTTTCGCAATTGGAGTCGGTTTTTGTCTTGCGACAAATTATTTCGTGTATGGCAACCTTTAGTGTTTCGTACAGTCTTGCGACTTGGGCTGCGAGTCACTGTACCTGCCGCACTGCTACAAACAGCGTATTAAGATGAATAGGATATTTAATATACAAAAAAGTATCGTTGCGATTAGAAATTCTTTCCAAGTCTTTCCAATATAACGAAACTGAAGTGAAATTTCAAAATGTAAATATTCCAACAGCAAGAATGTCTCTCGTCTGAGTTTAATAACTCAAAATTCATTTCAGCACTTGTTAACATTGCCTCACAGTTTCCAAAAGGACTTTTTCTCATTACGATGAATATTGCGTTACAACAAACATCGCATATGACAATTCCATTGGTGTTTGATCTTTCTTTGACGTTTAGTAGACGACGCATGTTCAAATGTTCCACAGCACAATTCTTTGTGTGAATGTGAAGCGGTCTTTGATCATGTATAACGAATACTTCAAAATATAAGACGGAATTTCTTTGTTTCGATTTTCTCATTCGTTTCTCAAATGAACCAATTTAAATATAACATAATTGTTCAGTATGAAGTTTGTTATATGTTTCAATAATAAGGCTATTCAGAAAAAATAAATACTATTACGTTTTTTTAGGCTTTTATTCACTCATTTACTCAGTCTGAATTCAGATATAAAGAACAGAAAAAACTTCTGAACGAATCGAATTCAACAAGCCAACAAAAACACCCACCACCATGAAAACTCAAAGAAAAATATGAGAAAGAAAAAAGATATGACGAGTATATACATAAACATATGAAGGAATAAATTTATAATTAGAAAATAAGGAAAAGTATAGATTTTATTGATAATTTCTTCTTTATAGTCGTAAAATATAATGAGTAATTGATAAATATCAAGAACAAGCTTGGAAAGGTTTCACCATGTATATTAAAGTTGTCATGAAACTTTTTTTTCAAGAAATAGATTTAGTATCACCTATCCTCAAGTGTATTTTTAATATTAAACTTTAATATTGTTTGAATAATTTTATGTTTATTAAGTTATGTATGTCTGAAATTTTCATACGTAAACTCATTAGGAAAGATTTTAATTCTTATTAGTTATTTAGTTTGTAAAGTTAATAGAAAGATAAAACACAAGAAACTTCGAAACGAGTCGCATTCAACAAGACAGCAAAAAACAGAAACGACAATGAAAACAACTGAAAAAGAAAAATATGAGGATGAAGGTAAAAGATATAACAAATATATACATAAACATATAAAGGAATAAATTTCTAATTCAAGTAAAGGAAAGATTTTATTGATAATTTTCTGATCTCCTCGTTTCAAAATATACTTATATTAAAATTATCCCGAAACAATTTTCAAGAAAGAGATTTAATATACTCATCGTCAAGTGTACTCTCAATATCAAACAATATTTTTTAAAGAATTATATGTTTATTATGGTATGTCTGATATTTTCAAACGTAAACTCATTGAGAAAGATTTTCAATCACACTTATGTTCCTGAATTATTATTGTAATCTTTGTCGTGAACCTTGAAATATTACAATTAGTTGATGATTGGTGTTAACGAAATGAAATTTTCAATTATTATCATAACCTATGAACAAAGTTCAATGAAATAATGAAACAATATTACGAAAAAAAGGGTTACTCAAACGATCTATCACAGAATTTATTGCAAAAATAGAATGGTGTTGATATGTGATATAGTATGCACTTAATGATCTATTTTTATCGGTGTTTAGAGCTGAGTAAAATATGGTAAGTACAATGATGAACACATTCACTGATCCCAATCTACAATACAACGTATATTTCACGTTGAAAACGTATATTGTATGCCTAATTTCAACATGAAATGAAGGATAATGGATTCTTTCGATAATGGCTTTTGTCCAATTGGCTTGATTAATAAATGACTGGATGGCAGAAAATTTTGCACATTTCCGGTTATAATGGCTTTACCTCCAAATTGTGCGTTACTTCAACGTTACCTCCTAATTTTCTAACGGTCAGGTAAAGCCCCATGGGATGGACATTGAATTATTTCAATTAAGTCTGCATTTTGGATATCATTTTCCTGAAATATCATTTATTTTGTCGATAAGGTGACACTGCCATTAGGGATAATGCGAAATTCTGCGGAACGTAATCAGATTCATATTATGACTAAAGTGACTATTTCTGAATTTTTTTCAACAGATATTAAGTGAGTAACTTTATTTTGCACAACTAATAAACTTTACAGAAGAGAAATTATTTGATAGTGTTGGCGTTTACTTGATGTAAATCCATCACAATTGAATATAAACTTAAATTCAAACACTTGAACTTATGATTTACACTTGATTCACTACATAGCATGACGCGTTTTGTCCTTACAAACTTATAATATATATAAATACTATGAATATACTATATGAAAAATATACTATAAATTATAGAAATTATAGAATTATATTATAATTACGGAAATATTATTCTGTAAGCATCTGAAGAAGTCGTTTGTAACGACGAAACGCGTCATGCTATGTAGTCAATAAAGTGTAAATCATAAGTTCAAGTGTTTGAATTTAAGTTTATATTCGAAGAGAAATTATATATACAAACATCAAACAACATATTTCAGCCTTAGATTTCATTTATTATAAAAAGATACAATAATTTTTTGAAATCATTATGATTCTCACATAATTTTAGTTGCGGATCTGGACTATTAAGTAAAATCATTCTTTGCGTACATAAATTATATGGGCATTTAGATGTACTGCACTTATCAATATAAAAATCATTTTGTTCCCCAAATTTTGTTTGGTAACCATGCACATCTTCGACTTATTTTACACGGTGAACGATATAGTTAGGGACCTTACCATATTTTATTTTATGAATAAAGTCTGAAGTTTTATAAATTATGTGGTGCCTAATATTCAAACGACTTGGTGTTTCTAACATAAGTGATACAGGTGTGTACCTATTGCACTTCAATATAATCCTAAATGCTCTATTTTGGAGGTTTGGCAACTTCTGAATATTATTTTGAGACAAGGTGTAGAATACAATTGAACAAAAGTTTATATGTGTTAATATTATCGACTTATATAAAAAAACTTTGTAAAGACACTAACGTAATTACTTATTCTAGCTAAAAAATTTACTTTTCTTGAAACTTCAATCATACCTAAAATGATTTGAAAATATAAATATATAATTTTTGCTTATTAATGTCCCAATATAATGAACTCGCTGTCAATTATCGCCGTGTTGAGTTTCGCTGAACTTAATTTATGATTTATGGAAGTAATTCAATGAGTATAAAATAAATCTTGAGTTCAATACTTAATATAGACAAAAATACGAAAAGAAATGAAAAAGTACAAAAATTAAGTATATAAATGATATGTCAGCAAGTCATGATACTTACATGAATTAAAACTATGTAGATATATTGTGCAGCATAAGATGCACTTCTTTTAATTGTCTTTATAATTCAATTTCCTTGTCGATAAATCAAATGAAAATATCAGGCATTAACAGGCTATTTTCAATGTTAAAAACTTCATTTTCGTTGACGTTTCGTTGTTTATCACAACTTAGTCGAAAATAATATATAATATTTAGTTTTGACATAAAATTTAAAGCCTGATATTGATATCATATATATATATATATATATATATATATATATATATATATATATATATATATATATATATATATATATATATATATATATAATAATAAGCATATATTTCCAACAGGTACTCAATTACAGGAAAATACATAATGAATAATGAAATACAAAATATGGTGACACAAATACCAATAATAACATAAATATACAATATCAAAAAATAATAAAAATAATGAAAAACAGTATCAAATATAATAATCTAAATATATAATATCAATATCTAAATATTAAATTATTTAACTGAATTTCTAAAGGATGAGTAATAAGTAAACAAGTAAACAAATCACTCAGAACTCAAATCGGAAGGAATCGAGATACCTGAATGGTTATGAATTAAATACACATTAATACTGGAAATAAGTGAGTCCCAGTGCAAATCACAGCAGCTTGATACCTGTTTTGCAATAGAACATGCAAAGCTAAACGGTGATTGCGAGAGAAGATTTATTCTGTGGGATTTTAAGTAGAATGTCTGGTTTATTTTAGTACACCTCTGAGGAAAAAAGAAATTAAGTTTACCCAGAAGCTCAAGACAGTCGAGATTATAATTGAGCAAATTGAATAAAAATTTAAATGAATACAAACTTCTCCTGGTGTACAGGCTCAATATTTTTATATTGAGGCTCAGTATTTTTATTAAAAAATAATAATACTTTTATAGATTACTATAAATAATATTGAATCAATGGACGATGAATCAGCTCTGTGATAGTTCATATTTAAATGAGAGATAATAAGAAATACTTGTCTAAAAATCACTGAAAATTCTGTGTTCGACTAGTTTCACCTTTAACGGCATTATTATTCTTGATGATGCCGTAAAAGGCGAAACTAGTCGACTAAAGAATTGTTCAGTCAGTGATTTTCAGACAAGTATTTCTTATTACCTCTCATATGAATAAAATGCATTCAATTTTAGTGGTTTCATTTGTTTACTAGATAGTACTATTGCAATCGATTTTAATTTTATTTTTATTCATCAAACATATTTCGTTACTATATAGTCAACTTCCGTTGACCATACGTAACTTTGTAATAGACAATATTTTATTTTATTTTTACTTATCTGGTTATTGTTCAATACTATTTCAATTCATTTTGAATTAATTTTTTCGTAGTATACATTCGCTTACACTCTTTTTTTTTTTTTTTTTTTCTTGTTTATTTCTTCTTATTTATTATGATTTGTGTACAATTTATAATTTTTTTCTGTAGTTGGATGTATATCTGTTTGGAATAAATGTATTATTATTATCATTATTATTATATGAATATGGAGTATAGTGATAATAAAACTCAAAGTGTATTTTTCTCTTCAATGTAGTTCCTTTATCATGTACGTTCTCATGTTATGGTATTAGGACTCTTATTTTGAATTGAATGAAAAAAATTAGTTAGTGAAAATTTCATATCTACGAACAACGGAATATTTCCAAAGATAACAGTTCCGTTGGCAGAGCACCCTTGAATGCTACGTCCTCTATTTGAATCTTCACTTCCGATATCCCTTTGTTAGAGGAACATGAAAGTCAATTAATTCAAGCTCGAAACAATGAGGTAATTGTACCCAGGTAGGTTGGATATAATAAATTTCGAACCTTTGACATGCCCAGAAAATTCATTTTTCTCCTAGCTACGTACTATGGATGACTTTTATTATTACAGTCGAAGTGTCTACTTGTATATATATATATATATATATATTTTTTTTTTCAAATATTTTTTTGCAATAACAGGCTATTTTCAATGTTAACTTTACGATTTCAGTTGACGTCTCGTTGTATAACACAACTTGGTCAAAAATAAATTATTATCATCAATAAATAATGGTATTTTAGTTTAATAGTTAATTTATCATTAGTTTTGACAATGTTGTGATATACAACGAAATACTATTTTCAATTTAACATTGAAAAGAGCCTGATATTGCAAAAAATTAGAAAAAAATATATACTGCAGGTATGATATATAAATTATCGTTATCTTTGACAAAATATATTGCTTTTTGAGTATAATTATTGGATATTCGTTAGTTTCGTGAATTTCAGTTTTGATTTCAATTTGTAATGTTATTAGGAACTGATTCTCAGTATCATCATTAGCATTATCATTTTTAGTGATTATTCTTAAGATCACGTCTCACTAATAACATTACAAATGAAAACTGAAAAAGTAACTAGCAACTATATAGTAGAATTAAATAACATATTACAAAGAACTCTATCTGAATCAATTTATATTTCAATCAATTTCCTCTGTTAACATAACTCTTAATAATAACTTCTATGTAGTCAAAGTTAATTTCACATTTATTAGCAATTGGATTGAATGGAGACTCTAAGAACCAAATGGGGGTTGTATTAGCGGAAAGGTCCTTGGAGTTTATAGGTGGAATAATTATGTGGTACGAAAATTTTGACTAGGAACTCGAAATTTCAAAGCAGACAAGAGAGGAGGACAGTCGATACTGTTGTGCAGTAAATTGTACAAAAATTTGAGTGATAAAGTTTCTTTCCTGCCGTGCAATGAAATTAAACTAAATCGACACAATAATTCGTCATTATTCATTCCTTTTTGTGGATAAACTTCATCGTCCTTCCTAACTCCAAACTAAGAATTTCAACAACCTTTTCTGAATGGCCTCAAGATGTCGTTGTTGGCAAGTGTAAATAAGATGCCAGATCATGCTGCCATACTCCAACTTGCTACAGATTAGGGCATAAAATAGTCCTATTAATGTTGAGGAATCATCTCAAATCATATTTTCGCATCATCAAACAACTTTCGTAAAACCGAGACTCGAACCCGTAGCCTATACCACCAAATGCTGACGTTTATATGATTAATTTGACATGTCAAATATTTCGCTTTTGTTTTTAGAAGAATAGTAGTCCACAACAAATTGTTTTCAACAAAACACTCCTCAAAAAGTCAAAACCTCCCTATCAAAGAGTGAAATGATAGTTTGAAAAATTCGCAGGAAATTTTCGACTGGGATAATCACTGAATTTATTTGCTGATATTACTTCTGAACTGATATTCGCTTTAATAGCTACAGTTTTACCGATTGTTGAAAACTAATAACAATGTGTTCATTCTGACAACAAAGGCACGTCTCGTTAGATATAAATACTGGATGTTTCACATTTTAGCATATAAATTAGTACTATGGTATAAATTAGTACTTATAATTATGGTAAAGTGATATATCCCCTTACAGATCGTTACAAATAGTACCTATATACTTATAAATACGACAGTTGGTTTAACGATTGATCGAAATAATTTTCCAATGACTGGAATTTATAACCTTTCATTTTATAGAATCAAAATATATTCAGAAATGTATCGAAAGTAAACAAATCCTATAGAATTATTGAAATTTCCAGACGGTTTGCTTCGATCAATATAATTACATATATAAACATTGATTTCATAGGTTTGTTGATCTACTGCAATATAAGTCAAAGTAGAAGTCATATTTTATTCAAAATAGCTTCATCACGTATGTTTTGAATCATTCGTCAAATAAATTTACTTGAAATTCTTGATTGAAGTTTGCATTGATTGAATTTTCAATTCATTTCTAACATATTTCTTCATCTCGATAATTTTGGGTTGAGTTTGTTTCTCTTAAGGCAATTGCTCGATGATTCTAAATTTTTCTTGAAATTTAGGAATACTGGCACAAGTTGAGTATTGATCTGCCAGTTTCGTTCACTCGATCATCTTCAGGCAATTTGGACACGCAATACAAAAATTGAAAACTCATTATTCCAAATATACCAACATGAATTCCTTCACCTTATCTTCTTCTTATTCAACATAGAACCTACTCATCTACTTCTTCAAAAACTCAAAAATTTGCAAGAATGAATCAATTGAGATTCAACGTAATGAAATTTGAAATTATATAAAAAGAATGAATGTACTTTGAAGAATTGATATTTTTGGAACTATTGTAAAAAATACAATATGATTTTAACATACAAAATGCAGAAAAATACATCAAGTAACCAGGTTTGTCAGCAAGATATCATCCTACTTGTTATTAGCAAAGCAAAGTAGAATTCACAGTTATTTTGAATATTAGAAACGATCAACTGTGTTAATAATGAAAATGTTGATGTTTAATAAATTGAATTCATTAAAAATATTTCTAACAATACAAATTTTTTAGAGATTTCTCATTCTCTGCACTCTAAGATCTACCATGTTAGTTAACAAAACGGGTATAGCACAAGGGAGTGTTATTGGGTCGCTATTGTTCATAATATATTTGAATGATTCATGTGGTATTGTACAAAATGGCGGAGAGATAATTGTAAATTTTGAAGTTGACACAAATTTATTGTTTGGTGTATATGAAAAAAGTTGATTAAGAGAAGTTGGAACAGATTTCTTTACAAGAGTAGAGGAATTGTTCTCAAAAAATCAGTTACTAGAAAAGAAATCAAATTCCGTTGTTTTCAGTACTGACAGAAACAGAGAAGAAAAACCTAACAACATACGGTTAAATAGTCAAGAGTATCAGTTTTCAGATCACTCACAGTTCCTAGGAATATATATTGAAAAAGTTTATTTTTCACTGTGGGACAAGGTCGTTTATCGACTCAATTTTAAGTAGAACACGTCAGTATTTTCTTCAATCAGTTACTCTGAAGATATAGTGTATTTATCGAAAATATTCTTACAATATACATACATTTTTTAGAAATTTTTCATTCTGTGCTTGTAGCAATTTGAATATTTTTGAACAGAATCGCTGCATTCTCGAAAAGGGTACATCTATGAAATAATTGTGTCCTATGCCAAATGAGGAGGAAATAAGTTTTTTAGGTTTATGTAGTTACATTTAGTTTTTAAACAAATTGTGAGGAAACACTAAACACAATTGTAATTATAGTCAACATTCTTTTCGAATTTTATCGATGATTAACGTATTAGAAATTGCATCTTTTGTTTTTGAAGTAGAGAAAAAAATTGAAAATGAACTAAAAAGAACTTATGAATAAAATTATTTGAAAAATCATTTCAATCCCATTTTTCAGCCCTTGCCAACAAGATAAAATCCAATTCTTTACACAATTCGATATCTTAGTTGTATCAGTTTAAACAACAAGATTTTATCAGAAATGACATTTATAAAGCTCATTTTCAATAGATTCTAGAAATAATTGAACTTTGTTGTCAAACAAATCGCGCGTATGATTCAGTACAGGAATTCTATAGAAAATGGCACAACAAGAAGAAGAAGCCTCCTTGCGAAATATTCGTTCTTTATATGATGATGACTTGATTGCAGATGATAATTTTATAGCCAAAGAGTATCCCGTTAATTTAATGACAATGAAATTCTTCAGGATTTAGGAAAAGCTAGATTAACAGGTGTACAATCGTCATTTTTCAGCCCCTGTCAACAATATAAATTCCAATTCTTTACACAATTCGATATCTTAGTAGTATCAGTTTGAAGAACAATATTTTATGACATTCATAAAGCTTATTTTCCTTAGATCCTAGAAATAATTGAACTTTGCGCCCGCTATATTTCTCTGAAAACCAAGGAAGTTTTTTTATTGGCTCGAGAAAATTGAATATGATATTGCTTTCGTTTTTAAAGTAATCAAATTTACTACAAGGAGAGAACCCAAATGAAAAAACGTGGATTTTCGAAAGCGAGCAAGCGGAAAAACCCTTTTAATAAAAATATTGATCTTCATTATAATATCTTCTGTAGGGTATTCCAATTCCTCATTGTTTATCGTTGTGAGTGGTTCAGTTTCACAAGTAAACAGAGATGAAAAAAGTAAGTATCTTCTATCAAAATTCTTCTTTGTCTTTCTAATTGTAGTATATGGGACTCGGTGAACTCAATTAACCAAAAATATGAAATCGAAAAAGACCTATAATTTTCATGTGATAACTCTGTGTCAAATTATTTATTTATTCGTTTTCAAGGTAACTCTCAAAATCAAAAATTAATATTTTGATTAGCTCACAGAAAGAAGAAGAAGACTGAAAAACATGCCATAAATAATTCGGATTGTAGCAATATTTTATGTTTTTGATTACGAATATATATGTGCATTGGGTTATTTTGCAAACTAAAACACTCTTCTCATGCTATTAATTAATGAGCTCAAACTTCCCTCAGTTTTTCAGGATTTATTTTGAAGTTATTTCTGGCACATGAGGATTTGGCATCCTATTTATACTTGCCATCATCGTCACCTTGGAGCCCTCAGAGGAGGTTCTTAAAATTCTAAGCTTGGAGGGAGTTTAGTTTAATCTCTTTGCAGGACAGGAGAGAAACTTTATCACTCAAATTTTTGTACAAATTACTGCACAAAAAAGATTGAATGTCCTCCTTTCTAGTCCGCTTTGAAATTTCTTTTTCTTAGGCAAAATTCTCGTTCTACAGCGTTCTTCTCGTTTTCGTTATTACACCAAGAGACTTCAAGAACCAACTCCTTCATAATATCCCCCATTTGGTTTATGAAGTCTACATTCAATACAGTTGCTGATAATTCTGAAATTCACTTTGAATCCATAGAAGTTATTATTTGGAGCTTATGAGCAAGAACAAGTGACTAAAACGAATTAAATTGGATTGAGTTCTTCGTAATATTTCTTTTAATTTTATTCTTTAGTTATGATTCACTCTTTAAGTTTTTTTTAGATTGAGGTCTTTGTTATATTTAATTTAATTTCAGTTATTCAGTTATTGAGTTATTATTCAACATCATGTTATTATTTTTGTAATTGGGTATAAAACATGTTTGAGAATGACGAACTTATTCTCATTGATAACCTACACCTCTAATTGCTATTGCTGTGAAAGTTTTCTCCATTATCTATCTGATCTCTACAAAATTGAAGAAAAATTTCACAGCTGCAGCATGTTGGTTCAATGGTTTTTCATGAGCCTGAATTACTTCAAAATTAGCTCTGAGCAAGCCTCAAAAAGCTACCAAATTTCAAGATTTTCTACATCATTTTTGATTCTGACTGGTGTTTAATTTGTTTTTCAAATGCTGACGTTTATATGATTAATTTGACATGTCAAATATTTCGCTTTTGTTTTTAGAAGAATAGTAGTCCACAACAAATTGTTTTCAACAAAATACTCCTCAAAAATTCAAAACCTCCTTATCAAAGAGTGGAATGATAGTTTGAAAAATTTACAGGAAATTTTTGACTGGAATAATCACTGAATTTATTAGCTGATATTGCTTCTGAATTGATATTCGCTTTAATAGCTACATTTTCACCGAATGTTGAAATCTATTACAATGTGTTCATTCTGACAACAAAGGCACGTCTCGTTAGAGATAAATACTGGATGTTTCACATTTTAGCATATAAATTAGTACTGATAACGGGTTTTAATTAATTTGTATTATGGTAAAGTGATATATCCCCTTACAGATCGTTACAAATAGTACCTATATACTTATAAATACGACAGTTGGTTTAACGATTGATCGAAATAATTTTCCAATGACTGGAATTTATAACCGTTCATTTTATAGAATCAAAATATATTCAGAAATGTAGATTAACATTCTGATTCCAAAGTCAGCGGAACTTTGGGCCAGCAACGCGGATATACCAAGTATCCCTGTTTTCTATGTATTTGGGGCAGCAGAAACGTGAGAAGCAATGGGTGCAGTCAATGAGTGGCCGCCAAGATTTGACCTGAAACCTGGTGATCCAAGCATTTTAAATCAGTCCATTGTCGACAAAAAAAGTGTGTCTGCGTTTGCATATAAAACTAGGTCTCACAAAGTAATTTTTGATGCTTTGTGAACTGAAGGGGACTGTTTAAAGTATATCTTGTCGGCATTTGCTAGCTTGTTATATGAGAAGATGAAGTCTGGTGTCTTCGATGGGCCACAGATTCGGCAAATTATTGAAGATGAACGTTTCATTGAATCAACTTCAAAAGAATGCTTGGTTGGCATTCAAAGGTATTGTCAAGGACTTTCTTTGGAACACACGAGCCCGGAATTACGTCAAAACTGTTCAACTACTCTTAAAAAGCTTGAGTGTAACATGAGTATCAAACTGTATTTCTTACAAAGCCATCTTGGTAATTTTGCAGAAAATCTTGGCGCTGTTAGTGATGAACAGGGTGAACGATTCCACCAAGATTTGAGCAAAGATGGAGGCAAGGTGTCAAGGTGGATGTAATATCCGTATAATAGCTGACTACTGTTGGAGCATCAAGCGAGAATGTCCCCAGATTTAACATTCTGGGAAAAGTTATAAGCGAAAATATTTACCCTAATATCTTTTTTATTTTTTGTATAAACACAATTATTAATTTTAATAATATAATAACTTCTGAATGAATAATATATTCTAATATGTTTGGTTAGTACCCACGTTATTTTCCTTGTATGTCCATTTTGTATGACTTTTAGCGTGACGAGAGGGTATCCTATAGTTTGAAAACTTGAGTCGATAGAGAAAAATTGATAACAGTTTTGAATTCAATGACCAACATTCAGTCTAAAAAAAGTCACAGGTGTAAGACAAGAGAATTACTGTTCCGTAGTGTAATGTACTGCACTTGAACCCAAATTTAATGATGAGAGTTGACTCAAATCAGTCGAAACCATCAAAGCATAGAATAATCTCCCGCGTAGTCGAAGTCAATGTAAAGAGCACGTAAGGATCATTGATTTTATATCACGGGCACATCGACCGCCTCAGATTCGCTATTTCGGATAAACTACTAATTCAATCCGTGTCATAATCTCGTCCTTGAAGATCCCACGTCGGGACAGGGAAAACATGATTGGTTTGAAATATTTCGCGTGAGGCTGCTTCGAAGGATATTGAATTACGAAAACTCGTTCAGTGATAAAACATGTCTACAGTGGTTGTTTTCAGAAATCAATTTCAGACTTCGTTTTGTCTGGAATACGTTGACATAATATTTTATTATATTGTTCGAGCTAGGTTGATTCTACCCGACAAGTCTGTCATATCCAGATATGTGAGGTGTTCAGGTTTCGCTATGTTATTTCGAGAGAAATACTGTCTTTATATTCTCATTGAATAGAGAAGTATCTTTTGTAAACACGCTACTTTGAACTGAGGTTGATAATTTCGGATAGTAATCCTTCGTTTGTATTTATAAAAGAAAGAGGTATACTTTTTATTGATATGAAACCAGTGATTCATATCAATAAAAATAATATATAAACATAAACATATAATATTTTTGGGGGGTATCGTCAAGACCAAGGTAATGTTATATAATGTAGGTAATAAAGTAGTTATGTATACTCGATGTTGCGCGTTAGTGTTTGAGGCCGATTTATCTGGGCAAATTACAAATAGCAAAAAAACAGGCCGAAAAAATTATATATTATGAAAACTTATTAAGGTTAACAATATTTACAGAGATAACAGAACAAATTTCAAGTTTCATAGTATACTTGAGAATTTATCAATTATTTCCAGGTCACCTAAAATGATATCCCTGTGAATGGAAAATAAAACTAGTCCGTAATTTAAATAGAACTAAGTAGTTTTTTCATTATCAATATAATTAATTTCAAACATGACAATATTGTTTCGCCAACACAGTGGCTTCATCAGATGTAGATGATAAACTGAGCTAATATATTGTATTAGCTCATCTGGATAAAGATCTCTCCAAGTTTCGAGAGGATATAAATGGAAAGAAAGCTAGCTCTCTCACAATTTGCGGAGGATTCAATACCACTAAGGCCTCTTCCTTCTTGCCGCAGGAAGAACCTGTAGAAGTCGTTGAATTTTATCAATCGCTCGAAACGGTGCAATTAAAGATTTTCAGTGATATTCTTTTTTCTGCCCCTTTGCAAAGAAAACAGAAGTAATGCAGACAATCAAGACAATAAAGCGAAGCATCTAGGACATGTCATTAGAAATACCAAGCACAAGTTGCTGTAATTGACCATTCTGGGCAAGAATCTATGGAAGAGGAAGTGTAGCTAGAAGAAGAATATCCAGGCTCTAAAATTTACGTAAGTGGTGTGACAGAACTATCGGATTCCTATCTCGAGCTGCTGTGTCAAGAAAATCGTCCGTATGATCACAGTCCTTCCATAGAAAATTCACAACAAGAAGAAGAAGTCTCCTTGCGAAATATTCGTTCTCTGTAGGATGATGACTTCATAGCAGATGATAATGTTATAGCCAAAGACTGTCCGGTTGATTCAATGACAATGAAATTCTTCAGGGGCCTCATTTGAGTCCAAGCATGAGATTCAGGAAAAGCTAGATCAACAAGTGTACGATTGTTTAACACAAACGTGTCAAATGACAAAGGAACATAAAATTCACCCAGTATATCGAATGGAAAATTTAAACTGATTGAAATATGTTGATTGAATAATTGCATTATTCGAAATATGAATTTGAGGTGAAATTTGATGACGATTTAATTTGAAATAAAATTTGTTTATCCACTTCACAACCGCGAGCCATTGTTGTTTAAAATTCGAACATTTTGGTCTCAGCCAGTCAATAATTCGAAATTTTCGATCCGCTCATTTCCCAGATCATCAAATGAACGCAACAATAACTTCTTCGAAAGTTTCTTCAAATTGTTAAAAGTTTAAATGAATTCAAAGTATTTTTTCGAAGTCTCCACGAAATTAAATTTTTGAAGTGGCTACAAAACAACATGCTGCTGGAACGTCGTTAAGAAAAATTGTATTTTTTCCCCGTTCGGCTCGAATTATAAGGGAACTAATGACTACTACTGAATAAATGACTTAGTTACTTCCCTCTTTAATTTTTTTCCGAGTTTCATTCTCGTAGGCTTTACGTGATAATTCAGGAGGATTCTACTTGGGTTGCTTTTTGAAACTTCAGATTATTTACCTTCTTTGCAACAGGCACGGATCATTAATTTTAGGAACAGTTTAATTGGGTATAAGACTAGGCTCATTCTATCCGAAAGTTTCATCCAGAGAAAAAAACGATGAAAGCAGAAGAAAAGCTCTTTTATTTCTTAGGAAAATAATTTGAAGCCTGGTTAGTTTTTCTCATCAATCCTATATTTATACAAAGAACTTTTGTCCGAGTTTTTTCATAATGTGAAATTCTTCGCTGAAATTAGTTATGGCGTTACAATTTATCAAACTTTTTGTTAATCTGTATTTATGACCACGGAAAATTCTTCTTTGTTTCACTCAATTGATATTGAAATGAAAAAAAAGAATAATCAGGTAAGTTTGAGAAATTGAGATGATGATCTGAATAAAGAAATAATTCAAGAGGGTGAACCTCTTGCAAAGACTTTGTGGTCGTTACTGGAAAATGGCCAAAACTTCTTTTATCCTTACGGTCCGAGACTCCAAAAGACACATGTTTGTTTTTACCAACTGCATTTGTCCGGGAACAAGATTATATGTTGATTTCCCCACATATATTATAGTCTTCTTTGAGCATAATTTGATTCGACAAATTATACTCGTAGTTGAATTGATGTGGAAAAATGTTGCAAAAATATGTGATGTACGAGGGTGGGATGAAAAGTTTCCGGCCTGGCCAAGAGATGGCGCCACAAGGTTTACTTTTAAAAAGGCGTCCTACAGTACCTTTCCTACTGATCTTGTATGTAAAGTTTCAGCCCAATCGTTACGTTAGTTTGTGTTTGAGAGCACATTTTGCGAGACCCTTCCGTTGTTTTCGTGAAAATGGAAAATTTGGAGAAACGTGCTGTCATCAAATACTTCTATTTGAAAGCTTTAACACCAAAACAAATGGAAGAATAGATGAATTCAACACTAGGAGACTTCTCTTCATCGTATTCAACTAGTTGAGGTCACAACTTCAGAAATGATTGAGAAAATCCATCAAATATTATTGGAAGACCACAGATTGAAATGCATGCAATAGCTGAGACCTGTAGGATGTCAGCTGAACGTGTGCAAATAGCTTTTTCACAACCTTTTGAGCATGGTAAAGCTGTGTGCAAGATCGTGGTCGCGTTTGCTAAAGCTCGACCAAAAACTGATTCGAAAAAACATTTCTACTGAAAATTTGGCGGTGTATAAGCGTAATCCAAACGAATTTTTGCGTCAATTCATAACTGTTGATGAGATTTGGGTTCACCACTTCACTCCTGAAAATAAAGAACAATCAAAACAGTGCATTGGAAAGGGGGAAACAACTCCAAAGAAGTCAAAAACAATTTATCGGCAAACAAGGTTAATGATCCTTTTTTTTTTTTTGATTCGAGAGGAATTATTTACATTGATTTTCTTGAAATAGGTTAGACTATCACTGATCAATACTACGCAGACTTTTTGTTTGCAACGTTTGAAGAACGAGGTTTAAATTAAACGACCTTATTTGGCGAAGAAAAAATTTTGTTTCATCACGATAACGCCCCAGCGCATTCGTCCATTGTTGCCATGTTCAAAATCTACGAATTGAAGTTTTAATTGATACCGCACCCTCCCTACTCTCCAGACTTAGCCCCCAGCGACTATTACCTGCTTCCTAACCTCAAAAAATGGCTTGGCGGAAAAATATTTGAGAGCAAGTAAGAATCTACTTTCAAAACTGTTATAACTAAATTAGAACCCCATTATGAGGAATGTATTACTGTTGATAGAGATTATGTTGAAAAATAAAGAAAACACATTTCAAAACATCGTTTTTCTTGGTCAGGGCGGAAACTTTTGACACCACTCTCGTATTTCGAAGACCTATTCTTACTTTAAGACATGTATCATCAATTGTAACAGCCTTATAAGCTTGTTTGTGAACCTATTATTCATCATTGTGGATTCTAAGGATGATAATCAATCATCCTGAAGTAATAGATTGATCCCTTATTGGTATTGTGGGCCCTTATATTGGGTAAATGCAACAATGAACAAATATTGGAATAATCTGTTAGCGATCTATTTCTGAAAGCCATATTTTAGAAACTATACAGTATGCAGATATAAATGTGAGATGATATGAAATTTATTACTCCTCTAAAGGGAAAGAAAATAAGTTACATATCGTATAATGTATTTTCAAGAAATAGATTCCTTAAACACTAAAGTAATATCAATGATACTATGCAATTGAAAATAGATCAAAACGAGTTCAGAAGTTTGGCTGTCATGGTTTAATTTATACTTGTTTTATTGAGGTAGTAATAAAAATTATTAAAAACGCTGAAATTTTGATCTATTTTCATCTTCGAATAGTACGAGAGTTTATTCGAGAAAATAGCTTTTTTAATAATAACAATAACGTAACGTAATAAAATGAGAAAATAATAAAACTTTCATGAGTTTGTAGTGGATTCCTTGACTTGACGTCCAGTAATAATTTTTCCTGCAGTCCTTGTTTGAAAATTTTATTGCGTATACTGTAAAGGCAGTGAACATAAATTTAGACAACACATGTCTTGCTAAAAACTTAGGAATAAAACTGTCACACTTGACTATTAAACTACATATATCATTTTAGCTATAAAATTCATTTTTAGAGTGGTTTATTATCGGTTTTGCAATTTCCATGTATGTGTTACACAACAATATATCACATCTAATGTGAGGAAGTAAGAATTTCCAAAAATATTCCATCGCTTAATGGGCTGCGGAAAACTGTGAAAGAATAAAGGAGAAATTTTTATTCGTGTCAGCGGTCGTATTCATATATTTGTTGGATCAATTCTCAAATTCCCAACTTAAATTCTTCGAACAAAGATTAATGATATATTTTTATAGATTCTCGCTGCCCTCTTCTTCTTTGCCATTTTTCTGCAAGAAAAAAATCATTTTTTCAAGTAGCGGGTCGAGATTGCTGAGCCATGAGATGAGGAGGAGTTATAGTTCTTCATTTTGAGGACTAATTTAGGTTTATATTAAATAAACCACCACAGCTTGGTTCCACAAAAATTATACTTGACAATAGCTTCGGGGTGTAACCCCATTTTTCAAGAGCTAAACTGATGTCTCTCCAAGTGAACATATTAGCGAAAAGTAAAGAAGATTCGTTTCAGTTTTTTCAAAAGGTTTTCCCCTCAATAGCTTCCCCTCTAATCATCGATTTCCTTACAACCCTAAAAGCCAATTGAAGGACATCGTTGCTAGGTTCAGGATTCAAGAAGGAGCAACAGAAAGTGTATAGTCAAAGACAAAAAATGAGTTGCAGGAAAAAGTGAAAAATTTTCAACGTTTTTCTATAAATTTGAAGTACCTATTGCAGTTTCATTGAGAACTGATATATTCACAGATTTGAGACCTTATAACCCAAAAACCCTAAAAGATTTAGGACCGCTGATTTAAGAAGAAACAACAGAAAGTATATGATTACGAATTCGCTAAGAAGCACTTCAGTGTTTTACTGCTCACACCTGATTATGAAAAGGGAATCATAAACAATTCCTTTCCCCTGTTATAATACAGAGTACAAAGATAAATGTATACCAATGAGATTAACAATGCCCCTGTTGAATCTGCTATCCACACAAGTTGCGGTTCTTTACTTCATCTTTGCAAGTCTCCTCGACGTGATGTATAGATTGTAGGATAAGGGATATATTATTTATATTCGCATCCGACAGCTCATTTTCTCCCCTAAAAACCAATTATTTCCAGTATAACCAAGTTTTATTGTTCAATTTGCTTGGCATTTTTTTTCTGATTCGAGTTTATGTTCTATAAACACGAAAGGGCGGAGTTGTAGGTACAGAAGTTAGTGTATAACGTATCAGGTATAATTGAATATAAAAACTGTTTCAGATGACTAAAGGAAAAAGACAGCATAGAAATATTTATTCAAAACAAAGTTGCGAATATCTGGTGATTGATAATTGAATTATTTCAAACGGATGTCTTTTGTTTGTCCAAAAGACACAAATTGTACCTTGAAATGAGGAATATACAATAGACTTTGTTATACTTCTGTAACATCCTGTGACCTATTAATACTTTATTTTTGTGAAATTATGAAATAGAGATATTCAGGTATATTATTACTCTACTTTTCGCAAAATATTTTCTTCTTGGTCGAATGTAACCTGATTCAAAAGTTAGTTTGGCATTAAAAGGGTAACTCGTTAATTTTGAGAGAATGGCGTTCTTCAGGGGTCCCACTTGAGTCCAAGCAAAAACTTGAGAGATTGATAGATGAACGAGTAGACGATATTCATTCTACAATATGCCAAAAGACGAGGATCAATGAAATCCACTCAGTATATTGAAAAACAAGTTGAAGTGATAAAAATATGTTATAATAATGCCCTCAAAATTGATATACTATAACAAAATCGTCGAAACGCGAAAAAATACGTATTTCTGTAATCATTATGCACCTTGAATTATGATTGCTATATATTTTCATCAAGTTCGATGATCGTGTGTCATAATACATTTATATCCTTGCTGAAATGTTGTGTCTTGGGAAAAAATGCGAATTGTCCATGTTTGTTACACGATGAGGCAGAGTGAACTACAAATTTATTTCACGCTTTAGCTACGTGTGAGGTGAAATATTTTTCTCTCGGTCAACAACTGATTTGCCTCATTTAAAGTTGATTATTTCCCCTAACCTAACCAAACCAAATACAGATTCATTATAAACTCATGGAACTTTCGATGATTTTCCTACATTTCCATCTATTGCGCATTAAGAAAATTCTATATTTGAAGGAAATGTTAAGTATTTAATAGTGTTGGCGTTTACTTGATGTAAATCCATTATAATTGAATATAACTGTGTAAATTCAACACTTGAAATTATTTCATTATATTTTATAAATCTTCCATTTTTGTCGTGTTAGATAAGCTACGAGTGAGGTGAAATATTTTTCTCGCGGTCAGCAACTGATTTGCCTCTTTTGAAGACAATTATTTTTCCTAACGTGAAGTAAGAAAGTGTAAATACATAAGTTCAAGTGTTTAATTTATCTAGTTGTATTCAAGAAAATTCTATATTTGAAGTAGATGTTAAGTATTGTCCTTATATCAAAATACTAATTAGAGCACTGTAGAAATATTTCAGTTTCAACCCTTGACAGTAGGCTAGTAACCCTTAACTTATTTCGAGACATTTCAACTATATCTGTGTAAATTCAACAATTGTTCAAATTATTTCATTATCTTTTATAAATCTTCCATTTTTGTCGTGTTAGGTTGTATTTATATCAAAATATTAATTGGAGCACTGTAGAAATATTTCAGTTTCAACCCTTGACAGTAGGCTAGTAACCCTAAACTTATGCCGAGAGATTTCAACTATATCTGTGTAAATTCAACAATTGTTTGAATTATTTCATTATTTTTTATAAATGTTTCATTTTCATCGTGTTGGAAGCCATTGGATACAATTCTGGTAAATGATAATGAAATTAATGTTGTGAAAACGTATTTGAGGTAATAAAAATAATTGAATACGTCTTTTTATATTTAAATACTACATTTACGTAACATACAACTCAATACGTTCTTATGAATTTCGTTTACTCGTAAAACGCTCCAAATCAGACCAACTTCTTCAGGTAATGAATAAAACTACTCAGAGGGTAAAATATTATAAACATATAAATCTCGAAATCCCTACAGAGCAATCTCTAGATCTCCAAGAACTTTAAGTGCAGCTATACGGAATTTAAATCTTAGACTAAGAAATTATTGGTATTTGGTATTGATATTAAGCTCCGTAGTATAGGTCCCAAAAAGATAGTAGCCATGATACATAAAAATAGATATAAATAGATATGAAAAAGATCTGATCACCCTTATTGATCTGATTTATAATTACACTGGAATTGGATTTTCTAGAAAAAACAAATCTAGAGGGTAAACTTTATAATTTCATATCATATTGGACCAGTAGAAGTGTCCCCCAAGCTCGCAAATGAGAATTTATAGGCTGATCTCTGCATTTTACCACGTTGTTGTGATGATTACGTCCTGCACTTCATCACCGTGAAATAATGTACCATTACGTAGAATTATGTTAATGAGAAGTTGGTTTGCCATATTGCGTTACACTTACAAGCGGCGTTGGTTAATTCAACACGTGCCGGTTCTTGTCATCGGTAGTTTTATCAGGGACGGGGTTTAACCAACCTGATTTTGTTTGCTCTGTTGAAAAATGTTCAGAGGATGATAATGTGAAACTCGTGAACGTTATAGAGCAGCGTTTTTTAACTGGATTCACTTTGAAGACCGATAAAATATTTCGGTACGTTTTGACACACTAGTAAGTTTCAAATTAGACCCAGTGGCACAATTTTTCCACATAGAAAACTCGAGGACCCAAAAGAATTTGGAAGCACTCAATGTTTTATAATTCACGTATTCAACAAATATAAAATATTGTCATTGCTCTATCCAGTAACCATCAAACAATAGAGGTTCTTTCAAAGTTGTTCCGATCTTTGAAAAAGTGATAGAAAGTCGTTAACGATGGTATAGTCATGTCCAAAGACGCAAAGATAACTATGTTGTTGAGGAATTACTCAACACACCAAACCTGATCAGTAGAATAGGCCCACCAACTGATGGAAAAACATCAGGAAGATGAACCAGGACAACCTGACTATTCAGACCATCCAGAACAAAGTCCTCTGGCGCAAATGTTTAGGAGAACCAGAACCCAGATGAAATGGAAACATGGGTTGGACAAAGGAAAAGCTTCACCTAGAAACGACAAATCAACTGAAACTACAAGAAATTCCAATATTAATGATGTTTTATAATTAATATATTAGCGGGAGACAACAATGCATTGCAATGTCAACATTGTGAGTAGGCAGGTCCAAACAATCAAAACATGGTTAACCAAATCAAAGGATATGAAAAATTAAATCAAATATATAGTTGCGGGTCTCTGTTGGTGATTTAACTGTCAATACTTGCTGTTAAACCAGTCATCGCAAGATGTAGTGGCAGAAAACAAGTCGATTCAAATGTTTCGTCCCAATAACAGTCAAAGCTGAAAATGTAGTTTCACAAAAATGAGTTGGAGAAAAGGTTCATAAAATCTTAACGTCTCTGTATACAATTGGAGTATCCGTTGCGGTCTTCATCCAGAACTGATATGTTAACAGAATTGAGAGACCTTGATTGGAGACAGTTCTATGAGTTCTGTTTCCTCAACTGCAGTAAGATTCCTGTTATAATTTTCAATGAATAGATTCATCGTCTACAAATTATTTGAACGCATTTTTCTTTCTAAGGCATGTAGCTGATCAAAAGCCACCTATATTTCCCATCAAATACGATATTGCTGTCTGAACTAGTGAACTAATTGTCTTGTTAGGTACCTGCTGTTGTAATATAGGTTGTTGGTCGATAAAACTTTGGAATTTGGGAGAGAACTGAACATATCGCGGACTTTCAAACACTTCTTGAAGCCCAGAGCCTGAAAAAAATTTAAAGCATGTTACAAGTGTTATCCATCTCAAATTTCTCAAATGAGCAGAAACCAGGACTAATTATCTTTGAATTAAAATATTTTAAGACGAATATTGGTAATAAGGCAATAATAACTAGAGTTAATGATGAATTGGAACGAAAACACGATGAAAAACAAGCCACTTGTCATTTACTTCGTTTGAAATCACAACAAATAGAGAAGAATCTCACCAACCATTGCAGTTTTCGGGCAATTCGAAATACAAACTCATTCATATTGCTGAAAGGTTTAATTTGAGAACTCAATCAGTTTGCATGAAAATGTTCTGTAACCAAATTTGCAACCATAGTTGAAGTTGTTCCTTAAACACCCAAATATTTTTAGAGAAAATGAATCCGAATGCATATAACTCGACGAAGGTCAACCTTCCAACAGCCAGGCCAAATTTAAGAAATCATATGAAATTATAACATTTTTCAGATTTTGTCCCAGCTGTGGCAGTCATAAAATGATCATCTGCACTTTACGTGTTGACACTCCTGATATAAGAATTTTCCGTTTCATAATTTTCTATTTTTTTATGAACGTTTAATTTTTATTCATCTATTCGTTTTAACCACATGTTTAGAAAAATTATCTTCAGATCCTTAAAATAAATATTCTGTTCTATTCTAATTATTGACTCACGAGTCATGTTTCGTCTCGTCTAACTATGGAATTGTTTCGTCCATCCTTTTAATATAAACAGGTAACAGTCGGAAAATTGATAATTATTGGAATGAACTCAACGAAATAATTCATGAAATACAACCTGCGATAAATTTCATTCCGAATCTGGAGAAAATAGGAATTAAATTCAGAGGAAATCGTCTCCGGCGAGGAACACTCAGAAACCACTCTCTTGATTCATCTTCAAACCGTTTATTGAAAACCTGAAAGACTCGTCGTAATCAACCCGTTTTTCCACTTGACCACGTACTCTACAAGATGAGGAAAAGCTTTGTCACAGTGGAAATACCACCCAACGTAAATGCGATGTCATCACGTAAGACTTCCAGTAGGGGTTCTTTAAGGTATAGAGGAAAGTAGGCTACACGTTTCGTGTAAGTTAAACTTCAACTTATTGCAGATTCTCTAGAACTATTATCGTAACATGACTTGCACTAAAGTTCACGTATATGTAACACAAGTTGTAACAAAGTGGACCCTAGGGTCTGGAGAATGCTCGACTATCGGTTCTTAAGATAAGTTTATAAATCAAGCTGACAGCGTTAGTTTCTGCAAAGTTATAAGGGTAGGAGAACCTCGAAATATGAGATGATGAAAACATTATAATTTTGGTTATTGCCGAAGAAATATTTTGAATTATAATATGCATTATATAATATTGCAGTATTCTAATTATTATATGAATTATAATATTCTTAATTCATAATGGTCATGAAAAATAATTACATAATAACTGTTAAACAATTATGAACATATATAATATAAGAAAGCGTTTGATGAAGTTGCTTATGCGCTCCTTATAAAGAAATTACGCAACAAATTTGAATTTTCCGGTAGCCCCACCAAATCTTTTTCATTTTTACCTGGTTGACCGAATTGAGTTCGTACTGCTAGAGGGTATACAGTAGTCTGAGTTCATACCAACCTCTGGAATAGCTCAGGTGTCTAATCTTGGGCCACGATTAGTTATTATATTTGTGAATGATCTGATGGATAATAATGACTCACCACAATTGATGTTTACGGACGATTTGAAACTATATCATAAAATTAGATCATCAGACAACTGTGTTCAAGTTCAGAGGGCGCTGGACCATGTTGTAAGTTGGTGTGACGATCATTATTTGAGTTATGTTTCAAAGTGTAATGTTGTCTCTTTTTAAGGAAAAAACGATCAAATTCACTGTGGTTTTAGCGTCGGTGGTCAGGTTCCTTCTCGTTTTGATAGAATTATAGATCTTGGTATAGTCTTCGATTAGAAACTTCTCTTCATTCCACATATCACCCAACTTATTTCATCTGCTTCGATAATATATGGATTTCAATAATTCTTCAATATTTATAAGACTGTTCAATCCCTTATCCGTAGCAAGTTGGAGTATGGTAGCATGATCTGGCATCGTGTTTATACTTGTCGTCTTGACGCCATTCAGAGAAGGTTTTTGAAATTCTTAGTTAGGAAGGAAGATAAAGTTTATCCACAGGGAGGAGTCAATCATGTCGAATTATTGAGTCGATTTGGTACGATCCCATTCCAGGCCAGAAGGGAAACTTTAATACTTAAATTTTCAAAATATGTTCCTAAAGAAAAATTTTTTTACCACAGAAGTATTTCACCTAGAGACTCCAAAAACCAACCCAAGAAATTGAATTGAGAAAGAAGAAGAAATTCTTAGTTTGGAGGGAGGATGAAGTTTATCCACAGAGAGGAGACAACCATAACGAATTATTGAGTCGATTCAGTTTAATCTCATTGCAGAGCAGAAGAGAAACTTTTTCACTCAAATTTTTGTACAAATTTTTTGTCATCCCCTCTTGTCCGAACTGAAATTTCGTATTCTTCGGCAAAATTATCGTACTACAATTATTCCACCTAGAGACTTCAAGGACCAACTCGCTAATACAATCCCCCATTTGGTTTATGGAGTCTACATTCAATAGAGTTGCCATCAATTGTGACATTCACTTCGACCCCATATAAATCTATTATTAGGAGTTATGTTGACGAAGGAAATTGACTGAAATGAATTGATTTAGATTGGGTTCATTGTAATATTTCGTTAAATGCTATTATTTACTTATAAGTTACTTTTTCAGTTGTTTTTAGATTAGATTGAGCTCTTTGTTATATCTCTTTCATTTTAATACTTCAGGTATAATCCTTTTACAGCATTATCATTTTTGATAATGCTGTAAAAGGCGAAACTAGTCGAATGAAGAATTGTTCAGTGAGTGATTTTCAGACAAGTTTTCATTATTACCTCTCATTTAACTATTTTTGGATTTGGGTATTAAACTTGTTGAGAATGAAGAATTTATTATTATTATCATTATTATTATTATTATTAGATTAAGTTCTCTGTAATATTTCATTCATTCAAATTTTTGTCATTAGCTACTCCTTTAATTTTTTATATCAGATTGAGCTCTTTGTTATATTTTTGTTCATTATATTATTTTTTATTTTGTTATTATTCAACATTATGTTGTTATTTTCTGTAGTTGGGTATTTTACTTGTTGAGAATAACTCAAGGGTTGATGAAAACAGACGGAGGGTCCTACTGGAATAACTTCATTATTAGTTTCTTGGCCCACCCAGTCCCAGAAGGTTTTGCATTAATTTTCAATCAGTAAACTCTAGCAATATTGCATAACAATCTGCGAGAAATTAGGAGTCACTTGTAGGCTTTTCAATTCAATCCCCCTGAATACGCATAACGCGTCATTGTGTGGAATTTAGGCCGCACCCCAGACTACCGAATCAATACGATGACGAAATATCAAATTCAAATTATATCGCAAATGAATTACGATACGAACCCCAGTTTGGGGGCGTAGCTTGATCGAAATCACTAGTTGAATTGAAATTGTTTACACCGTTGGACTTAATTCAGACAAAATAGGTCACCCGTATTGTAAATACGCGTGCTGAAAAGGATATTTAACCGTATTAATAGATGAGTTTGTCGTTTCACGAATTCTGGAGTACCCCATGGATCAGTTCGATTGTTCGCGATATTTGACTGAAGTATTCAGTGAGCATTGATTAATGTATGGTTAGTAATGGAAGACAAATTGAATAATTGTACCATGTCAGATCACATAAATTAAACTGAAACGGTATCACATAAATACTTAGGAATATCTCTCAAATAAATGATATTATTCTATAATGGAGAGATGAAGTTAACATTCATAACTCATATGTGTATATGTAAATAAAAATAATAATAATAATATTTATTCAGCTGAAGTAATACAAAAAATCTACATATTTTGAACTGTCAACTTTTGTATGCATCATTTACTACAAAATCAAACCATCTATCACAAGAAACCTTCAGAAACAAGTTTTTCTATTCTAAATATCAATAATTCTGCCATCAATGGATACCTATACTTATTTTTGTACGGATTTGCCGATCATCTTTCTCAAGAATATCATGAGTTTGAAACATTACATAAAAAAAGATGAGTAATAAATACAATTTGTTAGAATTTCTGGCAATTTCAATGATCACCCTGTATCTGTTAGAAAAAAAATGATGTACGAGTATTTTAAGAATATTTATTTAGCTGAAGCTATACCAAAAATCTACACATTTTGAACTTTCTATATTGAATTATATACCTATCTCATTATTTAAAATATACTTTCTTAGATCACGCTTAAATATTTCAATACTTGTACTAGTTTTCATATACATGGTAAATTATTGAAAGCTTTGAATCCGTCATAGTATATGCTATTTTTGGATTTAGAGATCTTAGAATTTGAGATATAATATACCTATCAGTATTTCTAGTATTATACCCATGCACATCACTGACGTATGCTATATTTTTATTACATAACATGGAAGGAACTGATTTTTTATTTTAAAAATGGATATATATATATATATATATATATATATATATATATATATATATATATATATATATATATATGAGGCAAAAGTATTGTTTGTTTAACAGACATTAATTCCAAAGTCACCATAATTTTAACAGGAGTATACCTATTGCACTTTAAGATTAATATTTAAAATGTGGTATTATTATTGACTTGAACAACAACAATTTCGTATATGTCGACAGAGTTTTTCCTATTCTTTTAAAAAAATGCATGTTTTTAGAGATATTAGATGATACGAAATCAACATGATCATTGAAATTCAATTTTTCGTCCAACATAATGCTTAAATATTTTACTGTTTCTGCTCTTCTAATTTTTTGTTCATTAATATTTATAGTTATACCCTCATTTTATTGGTTTTAAGGGCTTTACTTGTACCCAAAACTATGAAGTTAGATTTTTGCACATTTAGAGATAAGATATTGTCACATAACAACTCATTAATTGCAGAAACCTCTCTCATATTCATTATATATTTGCCACATATATAGAGCATAGTATCATCAGAGAATAAACGTATAGAAAATTTTTTTCACATGAGGGACAATATCGGACAATAATTCTTCATATATATAAGGAGAACAACAACGGACCTAAGACAGTTCCTTGAGATACGCCTTCATCCACTTTCGTGCTATCCGACAGCATGCAATTAAACTTAAATTTTTTGTTCGCGAATCGAAGTAAGACCTAAAACAATCATTTACTACTCCCTCAAAGCCAAGTTTATTCAGTTTTTTCAGTTAAATGATCTCTATAGAGTTTAAAAAGCTATTTTAAAACCAATAAGATTACTAAAGCCGTTTCTCTTTTTTATAGCTTTATACAATTTCACACATATGATCAATATTGCTGTCTCACAAGAGCAATTTCTTTGGAATCCGAATGAAACTCAGAAATTTCTACCAGATTTTACGGTATACTGCACAGTAAGTTCATTCAATATTTTAAGTACTTATGTGATAATTTTCATTCATGAACCATTTTTATTTTACTTTCAAAACAAAAAACTTGAGTGTATGATTTCAAATTTCCAAGTACCTTGTATTAATTTCAGGTCGTTTGTGACTGAATCTTTTCGATTATGAATCTGGGATTTATAGAATAGTAATTTTCGTCCTTATGACCAATAACCTAGAATATGCTCTATCAATATTGCAGTGTTATATTGCCCTCGTCTCATCTCCCTGATGAGACTTCGGAAAAAATAAACACCTAATACTCCACAAATATATATAATCCAGAGCTGGGACGATAAAAGCAATGAACAACATTGATGAGTCGAAATAGTCTGGAAATGAAATACATTCTTTAGGACACCCAAGTAATAAATATTTTACTGCCTCTTGTGCTGGGAATCTATATTAACTTCATTAGATAAGATATTTAGTGATGCAATTCAAATTGTTCCATTTTTGGGCGACGTACGAAAAAGAATGAAAGTCAAAATATGGCAAAGAATTGAATTTTCAGAAAAGATTCTGTTGAAAATTCGTCACTTATGTAGTATATATTTCGCAATAAAAACCCTTCAATATATTTTGTTTTTTCACCGTTCCTTCCACGAAAACATTGTTGTTATGAAATTCAAAGCGATAGTAAACCTAGTCATTATTTGAGTTGCCTTTGTGAACTAGCCTACATGCAGGTTTATTTCATATTGTGTCATATATAAGTCAATCTGCATCCGACTAGAGATTTTTTTCAGTCTATGACAATAAATTAGGCGTATATGTAGATATAAAGAGAAGGCAAACTCAGTTTTTGATGTCTAAAATAGTCCTTGTACCAGAAGAGCAACTCCATAGAAGTATATCGTATCTTACGTGTGACTCCATCAAAGCAAACTACGTTGTTGTCAAATGTATACATTTGAATGGAGCTACACCAAGAAGAAAATAAATTTCACATGATAAATATACCTTTTCCAATCTTGCTAAACTCAAAGGTGTCTTCCGTGGTAAAACAATATCAATAAAAACAACAAATTTATACAAAAATTCATATAATCATTAGAATCCATATTCATGATATTACGTCTCAATAAAAACAAACATGCCACCGTATTGTCTCCATTCAATGCCAATTCATTCGCAGAGAACCATTCAGCGACACTAGATTTCATCTTATCTCCAAACTTTACCGAGCAAGACAAGTCAGTATTTAACACACACAATGATGTGTCATCAGTAAACAGTTTTAGCAAGGAATCGTTGATGAAGACCAGGAAAAGCAGAGGGCCTAGTACTGAAGAACCGTGGATGGAAGATAGCGCTTCAATTCAAGAAAAAATACCTCTTTTCATGAATACTCAATCATTAAATTAAATTAAGTTATTCAAATTATTCGAAGATTAGCCAAAATGGATTATAATTAATCAACCATTATGAAAATTTTTAGTAGAATACTGAGGTGAAAAGTTCTCTGCTCAATTCTACTCTGAGTAAAAACAATTTTTTTTGTAATATATTGTATATATATATTTATAAATATAGGTAATTTCTCGACCTTGCGATACTCATATAGAATTTAGGTAACTGGAATAATATGTCTGGTAAATTGTTTGAAAACTCATTCATTCATAACAATTCTGGATATTTCGAGATTTTTATGTCTTCTTCAGGAGAAAAGCAAGCTTCAAAGTAATGCCTACAATAATCAAATCAAACATGTGTAAAGAAAATCACTACATAATAGTATCGCTCCTCTTAATTATGTTTTGAATTTGTCGCCTTATCCATATAATTAAAGAGATGTCACTGTCAAGGTCATTGGATCGGTGTAATTTTAGGAAATAGAATTTCTAGGAAGGTTATGTTTAATATTGTGTTTCATATTTCATTCAAGTGTAAAGAGCTTATTTTTCGTAAACGAAATATCAATACCTGAAATAAAGGCTTTAAATGTTGTTTTGTGTCTTTACAGGTGAGTTACTAATTTGCTTACGAGTGATATAAGTGGAAATACATTGTACACAAATATTTGCTAATGAAAAAAATTTTGTCTTCACAGAAAAACGCAATTTCGACTTTGTTTCACTTATTGGAGTGTAATATTATTAATTATTATACATGTAAAAACTAAAACTTCTTACAATTAGAGTTTGAAGACTGAATCCGATGCACTTCTGAGTGAGGTGTCAATGATTTGCTTATAAACTTTAAACTATTGGCTGAAAAAATGTTTGATTTATTCTATTTCAAATTATTATTATAGATGATGCTCAATTCTTCAATATCTGATCTAGCATGAATCGTATTGTCAGTGTTGTGTGTACATTTTTCCACAAACCCTTACACAAGTGCCTCGCCTTCAGCCTTCTAGGGTGTTGAAATTTCTTATCATTCACTTCAGCTATATGTAGGGTACAAGTCAAAACAAAAAAGAGACGTTTGTTGAATAATGTTAGTTCTGTTGTTATTATTTCATAAACTGTAATTGTAAGCAGTTTTATATTTTTTACATATTCAATATCATCATTGTATTCATTACTTTGCAGCTTTTTCTACCGAAGAAGACCCAGAAAGTGTCAAAATATCGAGAATTGTTATGAATGAATGAGTTTTCAAACACTTCTCCAGACCAATTATTACCGTTACCTAAATTCTAAGAAGTTTCTCCTAAGAATGTCTGTAAGCCCTTCAAAATTGATATGACCTCAAAAGAATACTGTCCCCTTAAATTCACTGAAACTGTTGGGGCAGGCTCGACTAAAGTGACCAGAGGTCGTTCTGTCTGACCACCGAGAAAGATAACGAGATCAACAACCCTAACTCCTGTAATCTCCCTCTGAAGTTCAGAAATAACGTTCGTCGACATTACACGAAGATCAGTTCTTGGAAGTATTTCGAGACGTGTCCTTTGAAATTGAACTTATTGCTGCTGAGTTTCGCTCCGTATTACCGAAAAATTCCCCAGAGCAAAGAAAAAGTATCCGGAATTTAAGTAGTTTTGACAGCAGTCGGAAGTTCAGCCAAAGAATGCAACAGATTCACGTATCGTTTACGAGTGCAACACAGAGAAACGGAAACTGGGACAAGGAAATTGTTAATCTAAAGCACAGCTTTTTCATTGAATGTAGTCGAAACGAAAAGTTATGAAATTTGGAGATACATACTTTGCTATGTTCAGCGATGAAAACCATCTAGAGTAGTGTTTTTCGATATTTTTTTGACCTATAAATTCGGTTTCGTATTTGTCGAACAAATACAATGAATTTATACAATCGAAATGTTCCCATTTCTTCCCTAAGGCTGAGATGTTGAATTCAGTATTGATTTAAAGTATAAACTGACACATACGTCGAAGTATTTCGCATTAATTTCAAACGAATATCCAAAAAGATGATCGAAAACTACCCAATTAGTGTAAAAATTTTTTTTTATTATTCGTTACATCCTACCACTACATACAAAAATATTCCATGAGGAAGACTGTGAATGATAAATCAAAAACTGGACGTATAACAATGCAAAAACCTTTATTTTTCATGTTTTGAAACTTGAAATGCGGTTCAAGTTTCGAAAATGGGGTGACACCCTGAAAAATTGTCAAGAAATTGTATAATTCTGTGAAATTAAACCGAGTGTTTTTCATTGTCGATTTGTCAATTTATCATTGTCATTTTCAATATCACCAAATCTTCTCACTTCCTGACCAGGCGAACTTTATACGTCCATATATTTTAATTTCTTTCTTGAATATATTGGAATACCCTGAAATACGTTTTCTATTATTTGTACCCTACTATTTCTTTTTATTACTCATACCGAGTGGGGATAAGGGGGACAGTCATTGACTAAGAAACTGTAACACTTCCAATAATTGAAAATCATACGGATTATCCAAAATTTCTTATATTCAGAAGTTTGATGTATCGAAATAATTAACCTATCAATTTTATAGTCGGAGTAGAGAATCGTTATTTTCTGGCAAATACTTATTTATACCATACATCTCTTCATCTCATCGTTGAAAACCTGAATATCTTTTCATTTGGGTTTGAAATATGCAGGTCACTTTTTACATAGGTCAAACTGGACGTTCTGTACAAAGAAAAATCTATGAACATAAGGAATCAATACTGTTGAATAAATCGAAAACTTTGTTATTCGGTTTGACTAAGGAAAAAATTCAACAATTACGAAAGATACAGAATAGAGCTATGCAAACAATTTTGAAGTGCAATAGTTATACTCCAGTTAAAATTATGTTGAACTATATGGGACTAATTTCTGTTAAACAGAGAATACTCTTTGCTTCATATATATTCATATTTAATATTAAAAATCAGTTGTTTCCATGTAATGTAATAATAAATGTAACATATATGTAAGTGATGTGCAGAGTATAACACTAGAAATACTGATAGTCTTGACAAAGTTGGGAGCTTTCTAAATATTTAAATAGTATATAATATGACGGATTTAATGCTTTCAATAATTTTCCACGTATCTTCAAACTCGTACTTGTATTGAAATATTTGAGCGAAGACTAAGAAAGTATATTTAAAATAATGAGATAGGTTTGTGATTCAAGATATGTATGTTTTTTATAGCTTATCTAAATAAACATTATTATAATTATTATTTAAAACTTGATTCAAATATATGTTTCGTCTTCCTAATATTATACTTGACGCTTACAATATTTTGTCCATCATTGGTGGCATTTTCTCATCAGTAACAATAACAATAACGTTCTAATTCATTATATTATATTACATTTTCAAATTGAAACATTTACTCATCAATAACAATAACTTCTTCATTCGAGGAATCCAGACAATTCGAATTGAATAACTCAAAATTATGAACTAATATAACAGTTCATAAACAGATGATGTCCAGAAGGATCGAAACACGTAACGCAAACTAATGACATGTTTTACAAATCAATGATATATGTACCGATTTATGTGATAAACTAGTCAAAAGTATGAATAAGAAGACTGAGTTATGTATGTTCTTCTCAAATATTACCTTTTTGTACATCTTTTAAGTGGTGGAATAGATAAGTATCAAACGTTTCCAATTTGTTCAAAAATAAGAATGTAAGAATGCTGGCAACTTCAATCGTCTTAAAAATAATTTAGGAATTGTTCAGTACATTGGAATAAATGTTGCAGAACGTTTTCGACTACACTTCCCGAAATTGGCTACACAGACCGTAATAAAATAACATAACCCATATTGTTACTAGTCATGCATTCAAGTTCGGAATGTAAGTGTTCTCAATCTATACAATCATAAGAGACTTGCGAGGAATTTGTTTGTTTGAAATTTTAGACTAAAATAATCGCAACTCGCTGGTGTGTAAACCGTTCTGATTTACGATAAGAAACAAATGGACCTAAAGATTCATCAACCTTACTAAGATCGATTGATTATTATTATTACTCAATCATCCAGCGTCTACTTCGTTGTGATTATAAGCGAATATAGAGTTGGAACTATTTTAAACTGGGATTTCTGGAAATAGAAACTATTTATACTGGTGAAAAAAGTATTTACAATATCTGTGCTAGCTCAAATGTTGACATTATGTATGTTATTTTAATTATGAGTAACAATTTCGTCGGCGTTTCGTATATGCGAAAGATTTGGTCTATTAAATGTCGATTGTTTATGCTTGGTATGATGAAAATGCACAATATCTAAAAGTATATATATATATATATATATATATATATATATATATATATATATATATATATATATATATATATATATAAATATATATATATATATATATATATATATATATATATATATATATATAAATATATATATATATATATATATATATATATATATATATATATATATATATATATATATATATATATATATATATATATATATATATATATATATATATATATATATATATATATATATATCGAATAATAATATATATATATATATATATTTTTGGAGAGTTTTCTGTCTGCCTTCATTCTAACTGAAAATTGATATTCCCATCGAATAACTAATTTCTTGTTTGCTTTTCTCTACAGTGTAGCTTTGTCGTGACATCGAAGTATATAATTTCCACGAAAAAAACCTTCCAATGACAGAAACAAACTCTTCTTTGAAATTGTGATATCTAGTTTTTTTTATTTATCAGAGGAAATTACTACCTCAACCTACTACTGGACACCTACGAAAACACTACTGGTAAGGCAGATAACTAAATTAATGCATCCTATTTACACTTGCACTACAAAATAACATCCTAATGACACTTGCCATCAGCGCCATCTTGAGGCTATTTAGAGAAGGTTCTTGAAATTCTTAGTTTGGAGGAAGGATATAGTTTATCCACAGAGAGGAGTCAATCATAACGAATTATTGAGTCAATTTAGTTTTATCTCATTGCAGAGCTGGAGAGAAATTAATATTTCTGTAGAAATTACGGCACAATAGTATTGATTGTTCTCCTTTCTTGTCCGCTTTGAAATTTTGTGCTCATAGGCAGATTTTCGTAATACAGAATTATTCAACCTAGAGACTCCGAGGACCATCTCCCTGATACAATCCCCCATTTGGTTTATGGAGTCTACATTCAATACAGTTGCCAATAATTGTGATATTCACTTTGCCCCCATAGAAGTTATTATCAGGAGTTATGTGGACAAAAGAAATTGACTAAAATGAATTGATTTAGATTGAGTCCTTTATAATATTTCATTAAATGCTATTTTTAGTTATTAGTTACTATTTTAGTTTTTACAAATAACATTGGGTTCTTTGTTATATCTCTTTCATTATTAAACCTGATGAGAATAAAGAACTTGTTATTATTACTATTATTATTATAAATATTTCGGTTCATTCGAGGTGTTTTGATGTACTTATCCAGAAAATTGATAGAATATATTTGTAACTTTTCATTCTTTCTATGTTATAACAAAAGTATCATTGTTTGTTGATGATTGTGAGTTATTCGATAATTTTATTCATAAATAGAACTCATTTTTCATATGATTTATGTCGTTAATAATATGTACCTACCCACAAACTTTCAATAAGAAGCATTTCTCATATTCTGCTACGCTGCCTTTTCCTGATCTTGTTGTAAAACAATGTTATTCTTCAATATTCTTGTTTCAAGTTGAAGAATGTGTGAAAAATACAACTAGAGCATACAAAAATTCAGATTTCATGTCCAACATTGCAGAGTTCATAATTTCATGTATTATAATTTGAATTGATACTTATAGGCAGTTGAGGCTCTACAAACTGACGAATTTTTTTCATGATGTTCTTTATCCTTCAATTCAACCTTGACACCTGTATTTGTTGAACTTTGCACATGAAACAAATCATAAGATAATCAGATATAATTATTGTTGTACCTACAGTTATGTTAATTGAATTTTTGTAGTTCTTCTCACGTTCCTTTTACTTTTTATTTCAATTTCTCATTTTCGGACTCATTCAATTTTCATTTCTTTGTATTTGCGTTTTGTGATATTATTAAATAAGATATTCTCTATTTCCAGTCGCAATACAGCAGAATAACAGCAAACAAAAACGTCCATTTGGTTATGAAGATGGTGTTTTTTCATCCATTTATGAAAATTTCATAAATCACACAAATATGATAATACCTGTATATTTTCGATAAGCTGATACGAGTTCGTCATGGAAATTCTATATAGAAAGCCTTTCCAGCTGCGACTATTGATGTTAAATGGAGCGTTTGAAATATCTATCAGGAATATGAAATGAAGAAATTCGGTAAAAGACCCTTGCTCCAAAGCTATTCGAACTCAGTCGCCGTACTTTACATCTTCGTCAAATTTATCTAAAATGTCGAAGTTCATAAAAAATTCAACAGTATAAACGGATAGAACTCTTTCAGTGATATACGAAATTCAATGAAATCTTTTGACATAAATATATGATGCTCCAAGGAGAAGTATTCGAATATTGTACACAAAAATTGAGCAGAAAATACATCACTTTGAAGTAGTCATTTTGACATACCTTAGACTTCAGTAGAATTATACATTCACTGTTGTTGAATATTACTATAATGATAATAAAAACTTTTTCTGCAAAGAGCTATCAAAAATTATAATAATAAAGGAAGCAATATACACATCAACCCAGCTGATTACATTTCAAGAAAAATTTTCTGAAGTAAATATATCAACGATTTTCGAAAAACTCTATGATCGCTCATTCCTTAATAGGCATTGGTGAATTATTAAATACAACCACACCTCCATTCATTCTAGAGTCATGTATAACATATATATTATACCTATTCACTCAAAAATCATTAGAAAATGTAGATTTTTTCTTAAATAAATAGCTACTATATTTTCTGGTATCTTAAATATATAACTTAACTAGCGGACTCGGTGAACTTTGTACTGCGATATATTTTTAGTAAATATTTTAGAAGATTCTGAAAGACGTGTTTTACTATTTGTGCTACAATTTCCATGTCTTATTATTAATTCTTTGTCGAGTCGAAAGGGACACCCATGGACTAAGTAAATTTAACACTTCCAGCTAATTCAAATTAGTCAAATTATGAAAAATTTGATATATTAACACGTTTCATGTTTCGAAAATGATTAACCTGTCAATTCTATGGCTGAACTGGAAGTTTGTAATTTCATAGTAGCCACAATGATATATATTCTTGGATGTTGATTAAGAAGTGCTTACCCTAATTTTACACTCCAGAAATCGATGAAAGTAATGAGTCTGATGGTGAGATTAATTATGGCAGTTCTACTTTTCCACCAGCAAAAAATAATCCAGTAGATTAGCCATTGTATTTTAACGCTTAACAATATTCAGAAAAATATTGTCTTCTCCTCAATTGTAACTGATTTATCGACCTTCAATCTACTTCCGGATCGTAATGGAATGCCACTCCGGGTTCATAGGAGCACTCATTCTGCGGAATCCTTCGATTGCATTGCTCGCTGTTGTTGTGTTTGATGTGCCCGAACTTGTTCCATTCAAAGCCTGACTACTTCATTATTATTCACTGTAGAACGCAATTATGCCATACCAATACGATTTGTTTCATTATCTGTCTCTCACTGGTCATCATTGCGGTTTGCATGTGGGGAATTTCGTCGCACTATGCCAACTCTACGACCTATGAACTCGTCTGTGCCTTGGCATTTTAAAACAATGATAGCAAATAAATTCCTCACAATCTGATAAAAAGATTGTAATAATGGTGTTATGCAGAAGGAATGACACATAACGTTATAACTTTCGATTGAAATATTCGACAACCACCTGACAATAAGAGATATTATTATTTTTGCATTCAAGCTACACAGCTGTGCGCGTGTGTGTAATAGCACAATAAACACTTATTTTAATTTGCATTCCAAACAATGACAACAGTCAAAATATTGAAATTATACGTGATAAATACCTGATTAATCAATCAAAATTACGAACCTAAAATGTTTGCTTGTAAGTAGATAGAACAGTATATATGGTAAATGAAATCGTTGTTCTTACTACCTTTCTCGCTACCATCATGGTTATTCATTTTAAACTATTCTTTCAATTTGACTCCTGAACGAAGGACATATTCAAAGGAAAAACAAAATTGTTGTTCTTATTTAACTCAAAGTATTTTCATATTTATTCCCTTTTTAAACGTTCTCTGGACTTCCACAGAAAATTAGACCAAACACAACCAAATCGGTCCAGCCGTTCTCGTGTTTCAGCGAGACTAACGAAAAGCAATTCATTCATATATATAACGATATCTTGAATACAATTTTCTGATTAACAGTCATAAACTGTAGAAGTTGCAGCATGGTTTTGATGAACCCTGTTTGGATTGGTATTCTTTCACAACATTTCAGAATCACTCTCATACCTCGAATATGGATAATTGCAACCCATAAATACAATTTTTTCTGATTGAATAAGAGTGAGAAACAATATTCAACATAAGAAAGAGCTGGTGATTCGAACAATAACAATCGATACATTTAAAGCAATTGAAATAAACATGATTACAATTCATATCAACAAACTTATGATATTCATTTTCTCTAACATAAATATTTGAACATAAACTTTCACCTCTTATAATTCAAACTTCCACTTTTGCAGCCCAGTTCTATAAAGTAAGATACGATATTTTGATACCATTTCTCAATAGATGTGGGTAAAAATCATTTCAGGATATCTCAGAATAAGCAGATTGTTTTGCAGACCAGGTAAATACTTAGAGGTATCTTAGGTAGACAAACTGAAACTCAGTCAAAAGCTTCAATGAAGGGAACTGAGAAATCGAAAACAAATATTCTGATATTTCTTGATGATAGAAGTCTTGCGTTAAAACAGACACAGAACATTTTTGTCGATGTAGGTTACGTGAACGAGTTTTTGTTATAGTTACCAAAACTGTAACTTGTTTGAACTACTGACAAACTCAGCTTCAAAATTAGAAAACAAGTAACTAGTTCCATGATCTAGTGAATAACCACTTGGATAAATCCAGTATCACTAGGTTATATTCACGACCTCCTACGTCAGTAGGAAAGCCTTCACGTCTGAAATTATTGTCTAGCCAAACCTCTAAGGAAATGAGGAACTGAATTAAATTTCGTGAAATGGATTGAATTCATCGAATTATAGTTACGAATTGTATTTGGAGGAGATCCAACTCGAGTAAATTGAAGTGATTGGAAATGGGATACGTGTACGGTTTACAATGATATGAAATTATTTTGTGACCTTTATGGAGAATTAAACTCTGTGATCGGCCCACGTTTTGTTACTGATGCACTTCAATATTCAGAAAAACACCATCCATTCATATAATTTTTCATCTCGTAATTTATGTATGTGGAAATTCTTATGTGAACATTCTTATAACACCCACCAATACGATGAAATAATCAAAATTTCAATTTCATCTTCATTTAGAGCTTTACGGCCTCTACACTACCCGTCATACGAATTTTTACCCATTCCAGATATCATATAGCAGAGAGATTCAATTTTTGGGGGCTTCTTCCAAATGATCAGGCCTGTTGCGGCGGTCTCCATGGCTGGAATCTTCAGTCTGTGATAATTTTCGTTATGTCCCAGAAACTTTTAGACAGCTTTTACTGTAGCAAGCAATTATTATCAATTTATAATTTGAATAAAACTGAGTAGTTTTTCGATTTTCACTATAATTAATTCAAAAACATGACAATATCGTTTCGCCAACAGTGGCTTCATCAGGTGTTGATGATAAACTGAGCTATTACATTGTGGACTGCGTTTATTCATAGTAGCCAACTTTCTGGGAAATGTATCTATTGGTATCGATATGTCGACGACATTATTACCTGCTTCACAGGTACCTATAGGCAGGTTAATTTTTCTTTGAAATTCATTTATTCACTTCACCCAAATATAGAATTCACAAAAGAAATAGAATTGGAAGGCTATATAAACTTCTTGGACCTTACAATAAAAAGAAATAATAATAAATATGATTTCTCAATTTTCCGAAAACCGTCATATTCTGATCAAACAATACATTGCTTGTCCTCAAATCCGTTCCATCATAAATCAGCGGCATACAACAGTATGACTCATAGACTGATAAATATGCCTTTATAAACAGATAATTATACTCATGAAATGAATATCATTAAGCAGATCGCGCAAAATAATGGATATCATCATTTTTTCGTCGATAACATTTTACAAAGAAGATTATATAATGAGGCCATTCTCCAAATATATCCTAAAGTAACAGATAGTCAAAAAAAGTATATCAAAAAAAAGATATCAAAAATCTCTAAGTTTTCATCCGATAGAAATTCAACGATAGTTTTCAAAACCCAGAACACCGTGTGTAGACACATCAGAAATATGCGAAACATAAAATTTCGCCTGATGATGAATCGGGTATTTATGAGTTGAGTTGCGGTACTTGTCCCAAAGTATATGTTTGCCAAACTGGCAGGAATTTCAACCTTAGAATATCTGAACATCAAAGATGCTTTGCAAAAAATAAAACCGATTGTATGCAACACAAACCGAACGTATGCAACACATCTTTTCAACACATCACAGAAGAGAACCATGTCTTTGACAACAACTTTAAAATATAACATACAGAGTGAAAAGGTTCTAAACTTACCGTGTTAGAAGCCATGGAAATCAATAAGAGGAAGAAATCGAAGAGTTTATCGAATGAACATGTTTTAAACAATAATTCTCCGTTATTAAATTTCTTCCAGTAAAAATGCAATCGAAGAAAAGTATTCTATGGTTATCCCCCACAATTCAGAATAAATATGTTCTATAGTCATCCCCCTGTAAAAGAAGAACAATACTATCTATGGTCATTGACTTCAGATAAGAACAATTAATATGATAAATATACGCAGTCCACAATGTAATAGCTCAAAAAAGTTTATCATCAACATTGATGAAGTCACTGTTTGAAGAAACGATATTGTCATGTTTTTGAATCAATTATAGTGAAAATCGAAAACCTACTTATTTTTATTTCAATTATGTATTTAGATTTTCATCAAGTATAGGCCCAATCGATTAACGATATTATTAATTGCATCATTATTACTGATATTATCAAAAATGTACTTAATATGTGAAGAAATGTTCAGTCAGTGATTTTTAGGCAAGTATTTCTTATTACCTTTCATCTCATGATCGAGAAACATTGAGCCAAGGGTTTAGTTGAAGTTAAAATAGAATTTTTCTTTCGTGCAGAGTTTTTTTATATTTCTAATCATAGGAAGTGAAATGAAAACCTATTTCTTCTCCGAATTTTCAGAATACTTACAAGAAAGCTATATATTTTCCGAATCGAATTACCATACCGAAAAATGTTACTGTTGTATGTGAAAATTGGTTTTTCACAGCAATAAAGACAGATACGGAATACAATATATATGGGATACAGTAAAACTTCAATATTTTAAATTGTCTTCACTGGGAATCGTATCCAGCCCTACATGTTTGAAATCCCATAAATTTTTTATAGCGTGTGTTTTGTTGAATACATCAACACCACTAAGCATCGAAATAAATCCACTTGCTTTTTTAGCATGCGATCGTAAATTTGATTACCTCCATCAAAATTCGTAGATTTTTCGATGAATAACTTCTACTTGGGGGTTACGAACAGCAGTTTTGTTGTCTTAGATCTGAGTCATACAAAATGTGTATACATAGGAAAATAAAGTGGGTACTAACCAAACATTTTAGAATATTTCATTCATACAAAGGTTATTATAATATTGAAAGTTAAATTGTGTTTATACAAAAAATAAAAAAAGATATAAGAGTAAAAATTGCTTGATGCTCCAACAGTAGTCTGCCATCATACTGACGTCCCATCTACCTAGATACCATGTTATACACAAATCTATCAGCATTCCGAAAGAACTGCAGAAATGCACTTTCTCTCGATCGAAAGTAGGAGACTTTAGCTCCTTCCTCTAACAAGTTTTTTTCGTGCAGTATTGACGCTAAAAGTTCTGACGCTTTTTGGGATAGTCCCAAATCTGTATCAAGTCATTTAACTCATGCCGAATAAATCCTTTAAGAACAGAATCATCGTCAACTTTGAAATCTTTTTCCCTGGGGTCACTTCGATAGTCGATCAACTCATCTTCTTGTATTTCTAATGAAGTTGGTTCTTGAAAAGCTGGCACTGGAATTTCAGTTGAATGCTACACAAAGCGTATAGCTGACTGTAAACTAGGATAAAATATATTATATTTGTGTTTTTTGGTTATAACCTGCAGTTTTTAGTATACAAAAGGAAAAATCATTGGAGTGGTCTTGGGTTCCCGCCAAATCATTGGTACACCAAACGGAAATTCACCACATTTCGTCCACATTTTCAAACACTCCACACACTGCTGGTAGACTTTATGGGGGGCCAATGATTTATCTTGGTCGCCAATTTATACTTTAAAATGAGGAAAATAGGCTTGTTTAAATATTTAATAGTGTTGGCGTTCACTTGATGTGAATCCATGATGACTACATAGCACGATGCGTTTCGTCGTTACAAACGGATTCTTCAGATGCTAACAGAATAATTTTTCGAGATTATTCTGTTAGCATATGAAGAAGTCGTTTGTAACAACGAAACGCGTCATGCTATGTAGTCAATACAGTGTAGATCAACAGTTCAAGTGTTTGAATTTAGGTTTGAATTCGAAATAGGCTTACCTGACAAAAGATGTTTGTCCGTTGATTTCATTACTGAAAAAAGTTCCACCGACTGAAGTGCAGTAGGGCGTTCTGTAATTCGCGTTGATGCAGAAAAAACTTGACGTGATAGAAAAAACTGATTGAAGTTTTGGAATCAGCATGTCAATTTACGTCTGAAACAGCCTAAATCTAAGTTAACAAACATTATGTTACAAATTGTTCCCCAGTGATAATTAATGAGGAGATGTAAGGAGGTAGTACTTGATACTAAGTTGAGAACCTTCAGTTCAACTTTAGTATTGGTAGGTTAATTTACAGATTTTGGAAAATATCACGAAAAAATACATGAGCATGAAAAGTTCGTTGGGTCGGCTTGTTAATGAATGAATTATCAGTACTCATTCCACAAATCAAAGTACATCTTTAAAAACTCTATTTCACTAAATAACACCCTTTACTTTTTCTTGCGAAGACTTAATGCAGAAAACTCTGCTTCTGTGAACCGCCGTCTCATAAACTTAATTAGGTCTCAACGTTAAGACCTAATGTTCAACTTCCTTCCGGTTTTCTTGTTTTCTGAATGACACTGGCGATATGCCGAAATGGGATAGTTCACTAGTGCATGTTGTCGTGGATTATTGCCCGTTATATTCCCCATTTGGTCGTTTGCTGCAAAGGCCGTTTGTCTTTGAGAATGAAAATTGAATACATAAATAGACCCCGTGAGATATGAACGATTTTTCTGGACGTTGGGAAAAGTAGGTCGAAGTGCTTTGGTGTTTATTATGCCATTTGCGAACAATGTACGTTTTGAGTGAGTTATTACCGGATTTTACTTCTAGATTCATTCCGTAATGTTACTTTCAGAGGTTGCGCTGAGTAAATATAGCGGGTGATCATATTTTTAGAGCCACTACGGAAGAATTGGGATTTTTCAAGTTTTAAGAACAGAATGAGTCAGTTGATATTATATTCATGTCAATTTTCTCATTCAAAATGACAAACTCATTCCGTTATAATAATAAAAATAATAATAATTTAGTTATTCTGAACAGGTATAATACCCAATTACAGAAAATTATAACATAATGTTGAAAAATAACTAAATAAAAGAATGAAAGAGATATAACGAAGAGCTCAATCTGAAAGAATTCATTTAACTTAATTTCCTTTTACACAAAACGCCTAATAATAAATTCTATGGAGTCAAAATGAATGTCACAATTATTGGCAACTCTATTGAATGTAGACTCCATAAAACAAATGGGGGATTGTATTAGGGAGTTGGTCCTCGAAGTCTTTAGGTGTAATAATTCTGCATTACGAGAATTTTGTCTGAGAACACGAAATTTCAAAGCGTACCAGAAAGGAAGACAATCAATTCTATTGTGCAGTAATGTGTACAAAAATTTGAGTAAATTGACTCAATGAAACGTTTAGATTTACTTCTGTTTGTGGATGATTTTTATATATAATAATTATAATATAATATTTATTATAGATTAAAATATAATTCATGAGGAAAAAATATGGAAAATTTACAATTGTTCTTATACTTAATTACATCGTTTATATATAAATTAAACATTACTGGTCCGAGAACTCTTCCTTGTGGAACTCCATAATCACGAAGTAATGGTTTGGACAGATAGTTTCCGTATTCAACATATTGTACTCTATTGAGTAAATATGATTGAACCATTTCAATACTGTTCCAGAAAAACAAAACTTGGCAATTTTCTTTAACAATAACGTTCTATTAACATTTTAAAGAGCTCTTCGTAAATCCAAAAATACTGCTATAAATATTTCATTTTTATCTAACACTGTCAACCATTTATCACAGATAAATGTGATTCCTGACTGGGATTGAATTCTCACTTAACTCTTGGTGAAACATAATTAAATATGAAATTAAATTGAAATCTTGGCTCAATGTTTCACAATTATATTCAACAACATGAATTAGTCGACATGTTTTGAACGTGAGCTCATTTTCAAGACTGAATTAAAGTCTTGAATATGAGTTCACTCTCGAAACATGTTGACTAATTCATGTTGTTAAATATAATGATGAAGAATTACAGATGCATCCCGAAAAAACGACAGTTTGGTGTGGTTTATGGACTGGTGGTATCATCGGTCCATTTTTCTTCAAAGACTACTGTGGATGAAACGATACCGTCAACGGCGAACGACATCGAGCCATGATACACAGTTTTTTTTTGCCCCAGTTGGCTGAGTTGAACTTGGTTGGCATGTGGTTTCATCAAGATGGTGCCACATGCCACAGAGCTCGTGAAACAATGGACATGTTGAAGGATGAATTTGGTGAGCAGCTTATCTCTAGAAATGGTCCTGTGAATTGGCCGCCAAAATCATGCGATTTGACGTGTTTGGATTATTTCTTGTGATGTTATGTGAAGTCGTAAGTGTATGCGGACAAGCCGAACACGATTGAAGCCTTACAGGATAACATAACACGCGTAATTCGTGGGATACAGGCCGAAATGCTCGAAACAGTGACGCAAAATTGGACCTTCCGATGGACCATTTGATACGAAGCCGTGGACAACATTTACTTGAAGTTATATTTCAAATGTAAATGAAAAAGGCCGCGTTATCAATTTCAATAAAAAATTTTGATATATAATGCAAATTGAGTGTATTATTCAATTTAAAAAAACTTCACATAAAAAAATCACCATTTATTGAATATAAATATATAGAACGCCAGAGTCTACAGTACAGGGTTTAAATTAAATACTTGGTTAGTAAAATGTCAGGTTTAATGTAAAAAGGAAGTGCCACTGCAGGAGGTGGAAGAAAATCTAATCATACAGACAATTGGATGACTCCTCTACAAAGGAGCTTAATGTTTCCATGAATACATATAGTTTAATTATTTCCCTTAAGTATAAATGTTGCGAGGATGATAGCGGAAATAAAAGCGGAACAATATAGAAAAGTTCCCGGAAGTAGCCTGGAAGTTTCAAATAAAATGTTCATTTCTATGGTTGAACTTGACAATTATCTCAATTCCGTCTAAAAATTTGAAATTGAATCGAAGCGACTAAATTTAGTTCGCGAAGTTTGGAAATAATTGATTTTGTTGCGTCTGATTCACTTAAGTTAATATTTGTATTATGCCATTGGTGAGTTTTAGCAAATTCGATTATTTTCCACTCTATTTAGCTCGTTTGAGATAATTGCATGATGGATAACTAAATAACGTGTTTAATATACATAATTATTCAGAAAACTCAACTCACGAGCAAGTTCAGAAAAGTTTTCTCATTAATTGAACACGACATTGTACACACGTGTTCTATTCAACATAATGTGTAGTTAATTGAAAGTTCTTCATTCTCAACGAGTGAAATACCCAACTAGAGAAAATGATAACATAATGTTAAATAATAACTGAATGACTAAATAAATAAAACGTAAAGAAATATAAGAAGAGCTCAATCTAATATGAAAACTGAAAAAGTTAACTAAAGTATTAACTAAATAATGAAATTGAATGAAATATTACATAGAACTCAATCTAATCAACTTATTTTTGTCAAATTCCTTGTTCACATAACTCCAAATAATAACTGATATGGAGTCAAAGTGAATGTCACATTAATCAGCAACTGATCGAAAGGAGACTCGATAAACCAAATGGGGGATTGTATTAGCGAGTTGGTTCTTGGAGTCACTGAGTGGAATAATTCTGTAGTACGAGAATTTTGCCTAGGAACACGAAATTTCAAAGCGGACAAGAGATGAGGACAATCAACACTGTTGTGCAGTAATTTGTACAAAAATTTGAGTAATAAAGTTTCTCTCTAAGAGATTATACTGAGTCGACTCATGAATCCGTCTTGATTGACTCCTCTGTGGAGAAGTGGATGTGGAGAAACTTTATCTTCCCTCCAAACTAAGAATTTCAAGAACCTTCTCTGAATCAGCAGAAGATGGCGTAGATGGCATGAATTGTATGCCAGATCATGCTGCCAAACTCCAACTTGCTACGGATTGTGGAAATGAATAGTCTCATAAATGTTGAGGAATTATTGAAATATTTGCCATTTCGTATAGGTTTCTCATCCGGATTGTTTCCAGGCTAAGGAGGTCTTGCTATTCAGTCGTCGTGTAAATATTCACATAATTTTTTTCACATTATTTATCGACATTATTTTTGTCCAAATTATCTGAAATCGACTTGAAATTAATGACTGGGATTGAATTCTCGCTTAACTCTTGGTGAAACATAATTAAATATTAAATCAAATTATAAAGTTATAATTTTGTTTAGTGTCATATCTTTAGAGTTTAGTTTTGTGAGGTTAGGTTGGTACTCTTTCGTCCCAATATTAAGTAGGCCTGATTGTCATGTTGTGTTCTTTGTAAGATTATCGGAAAGTTAACCTGACTGAAAAAAAAAGTTGGCTGGTATTTTTTTCTGAAAAATTATCAGATATTAATTATTATCAAGATAGGAGACGTGTTGAGACGTTCATCAATTATATACCTTTTAATTTATGGTTTGTTTTGAAGGAAAGAATAAGTATCCAGTATTTGGGATTATTTGATAATCGTTAAATTCTTCTGGCATTGTTAGTTATTCGGAATTTGTGAACAGAAGAAGTACCCTTCAGGGTGTCAAAGTTCGTGTTCTTGATACACAGTAAACCGCACACTACATCTTTGCGTAAGTCCAGGTGTTTTCAGTTTAGTTTAGATTATTTGTTTCATGGAGGATTTGTTCAGGGTTTTCGTTTTTGTTTTCGCTTTCATTTTTATTTTCATTTTTACTTTGTGTTACATTTATGTTGTCAACGAGAACGAACCCATCACTTTCGAGAGTGAATATTAAGAGCGTTTCGAAAATTTTGTAGACAGCTCCCTGAGAATTTTATTTGAAATATTTCGATATTTCGATTAAAGTCTCAGTATTTACTAGTATTGAATGACCTGTGAATCTTTAAACTAGCTATACTTTTGCCCGCCTGGGCGTGATCTGGAGCGATTAGGCATGGGATTATTCGTACACATTACGGACAATTTTCTGTAGTGTTCGAATGAAATATCTACAAAGCCTTGCACTCGAGCTACTGTTGTCATGAGTAGAAATCTTGAACGCTCGGGAGAGTTTATACGTCTTTTCTCCGATAGAGGGAGTCTACGTGAATATTTCACTAGGTAAAATTCTCCTCAATTTGGTATAGGACCTATGTTCGTTTTGAAAGTCATCGATTCTTGATTGATAGATTAAATATGGACTGATGATTCATAATAATGATGAAACAATTGTATCCTATTATCATTCAACAAGATCGATGAACTTTTCGAAACGCTCTTAATATTCACTCTCGAAAGTGATAGGTTCGTTCTCGTTGACAACATTTTGTGTAGACAGCTCCCTGAGAATTATATATATTGAAATATTTCGAAATTTCACGATTTATTTAACAATATGATTAAGAGTCTCAGTATTTACTAGTATCGAATGACCTGTGAATCAAGAGTTTAATTTATTTTAATATTCAATTATGTTTAGTTAAGCATATATATATATATATATATATATATAATATATATATATATATATATATATATATATATATATATATATATATATATATATATATATATATATATATATAATCATATCATAGTTTATTGAACCAAGTGGATATTACTGTTAGGGAGAAGTAATATTAAGAACTGTTAGATCTCGTGGAGCTGTTGTTTGATCCCCCAGAAAAACAATTGAATTGTACCGAGAACTTTCAAATTTCTGGCGACTGACATTAAATTTTTCTCAATTAACCCACCCCATTTTCACTGTAGCTAACTGTGGTGTGGTACAATTCATTAACTTTCAGTTCTCGTTTAGCAGTCGCTCAGGTTTTGAATCAGAGGTTAATCGCAAGGTATACATCTTGTGTGTGTGAGATCGAAGATGTATACAAATCTATAACTAGATAGCAAAAGTAAGTTATAAAATTAAACACTTGGCTTAACGTTTCACGATTATATTTAACAATATCAAATAGTCAACATGTTTCGAGCGTGAGCTGATCTTCAAGACTAAGAACCAAGTCTTAATTGAACAAAAATATTTCGGTGAACTCTTCGATGAAATTCATGAAATGTACTATTAATGCCATATTATTAGTCAAAGGTATAAATTGTCGTTTGGCAAATAATGTTTCAAGAGAAATTGCAGGATAATAAAACAATTATGTTGAGATTCCATTAAAAACTCAAGGAAGCAATAGACTTCTAAGTGGATCCATGCGAATTCCAAATTCAAATGTAATTGCATGTCTAGAATTTTGATTCCCAGCGAATTTAAAGTAGGTGGTTTGAAATTAAGATTTCATATTATGATATTCACTACTCTGCAGTCTTGAATACACTCGTGGTTCAATAATGGTAGGAATTTGCCTCGGCATTTTGCCTGAAACGGTTTCCTAGTCTTCGCCCCTCATATTAAGGGCGCATAAGGGGCCTATTTTCCGATTTTTGCTACTCGACAAAGGCATTCAAGTGTCTCACTGAAACCTTTTAGATGATCGTGCTCTTCTATTTTCTGCAGTTTATTGTCGGTTTTCTCTTCCAAGTTTGTCCCTTGCAACTAATATAAAACATTTCAGAAAAATTTAAGGAATGAATAATTTGAATTCGAAGGCATGTGCTGAAAATGAATTATTTGCGGAGGATAAATAGTAAATTTCAATTATTATTCATCTAAAAATATCAAATTATATAAATTAGAACGAGTTATTAATCATCTAAAGCTAAATCTAGACGTACAGAGAAGATTGACATAGAAGTTCGTTATCTATACAATTTCACTTGATGTTATGTGTGAGGCCTCATTTAGATATTTTCGCGAATCAAGTTTGTTAAAATACTAGAAATTGGAACTGTATAATGAAATATAACCTGTCACATCTGCTCCAAAAAATACAGCTCTTCAAGGTTTCATAAGCGGTAGTCAACTGTACTGTCTACTACAAATGTTTTGACTTTTGACAAGAAAACTCCACAGTGGTGGTAAGTAAAAACCATTCATATACGATGCTCACAAAATCAATAATAACATTTAGAGTTTTTTTTATCGACATATATTATCAAATATTCTATCATATAACATGATGTTTTCAGGGCGCATTTTTTACTCCATATACCTTTCAATAACACGTCGGGGGAGCCTCCTTTATGATCTGATAGAATCGAACCTTGCTACTTCTTTGTTACCTGACCAAAGTCAATAAAACTTGGGACATTATTTTTTCAGGAAACCTGACAGCAATCCCTGCTTTGCGCTGTCAATAAGATGTGACATACGTATCAGAAAGTAATGATGGTGTAGAAAAAAGAAAGGTGAAAATTGAAAAAGTTCCTAAACAACATTAAAAGAAACTTCAATGATTTTTTTTCGCTAAATCCTCCGTCTATAAATCTGGAACTTTTTCAATTTAGTAGTGGAAGTGGTGGGAAATATTCGGTTATAACACACCCTAAGGACATTTTTGTATTACGAACACCTTTTAATTGATTAAAGCATAAAATTTAAACAATATTTGAATGGAAAAAGAAGATTGACTTACTAGGGACGTTAGAAATCCTGTTGATGAACTACAGAACTACATATTTGACTCATAAACAAAAACGTGTAGAGTTATTCTGATTAATGACTGACATCAATTCTAAACAATTTAGCATGCTTTGGATTGGGGTATATCTATTACATTTCAAAATTGTTCGCATAGCTCTATTTTGTAACTTTTGTAACTGTTGAGTTTTTTCTTTACTCAATCCCAATAACAGAGTGGAACAATATTCAAAGTGTGGCATAATTATGGACTTGAAGAGCAATAACTTCATATATGTGGTCATATTTTTCCCAATTCTTTTGAGAAAATTGATTTTCTTGGAGATTTTAGACGATATCAAGTCGACATGATCATTGAAACTCAATTTCTCATCTAACATAACGCCTAAGTATTTAACAAGTTTTACCCTCTCAATGTTCTGGTTTTCAATTTTAATACTTATATTTTCATTACTAACTACCTTAAGAATTCTACTTGTACCAAAAACTATAAATTTAGACTTTTTAACATTCAGCGATAAACTGTTATCGCTTAGCCATTCATTTATTGCTGCCAAGTCTCTATTGATCCATTCTGTCATGGTCTGGATATTTTTACCACTGATAAAAATCATAGTATCATCTGCGAACAATCGTATAGAGCAATTTTTCACATGCAAAACAATATCATTGATGTATAAGGAGAATAGTAGTGGACCTAAGACCGTACCCTGAGGTACGCCAAAATCAACTCCAATGCTTTCCGAAATAACACCATTGAATTTAACTTTTTGAGATCGCGATTGTAAATAAGAATTGAACCATTTGTTCACTAAACCTTCAAAACCAATTTTTCTAGTTTTTTCAACAGCAATGATCTACATAAAGTTTCGAACGCTCTTTTGAAGTCCAATAATACTACAATCACTACCTCTCCTTTATCGATAGCTCTATACCATTCCTCGCATATGCTCAACAGTGCTGTCTCACAGGAGGAATTTCTCTTGAAACCTGATTGTAAGTCAGAAATAACTGAATGTTTTTCGCATAATTCTAGAACCTGATTTTTAACAACTAGTTCTAGAATTTTTTCGTATGGTGACATTTTTGTATTACGAACACCTTTTAATTGATTAAAGCATAAAATTTAAACAATATTTGAATGGAAAAAGAAGATTGACTTACTAGGGACGTTAGAAATCCTGTTGATGAACTACAGAACTACATATTTGACTCATAAACAAAAACGTGTAGAGTTATTCTGATTAATATTGAGGTAAAGAACAGGCAGGTTGTCTGAGGTTTGCGTCTGTTGTTAAACACTCGATAATAGGTTGAGTGCCCGAAACGAATGCCAAGTAACTTTAACTCTTCGTTCAATGTTAATCTAAGAGTAGAATTATACTATTACATTTTCAAATAATGTTCCCACAATTCTTCGGCAATAAATTAATAAGTATGATCATCATTCTTTTAAGAACGTGAAATAATGCAATGAAAGTATTAATCTAAGCTTTTCCTTCAATTTTCGGGAATATAATTCATCGTGTTATTCTGCAGAAGATTTTACGAATATTCCATTGTAATATTCGTTCTCCTTAACCTTCGAAATGAGGAGGTTGTCAGAATTTTCCGACTGGTTTATATGCGGAATATTCTTAGGAAAATCCTTCCGTATAATATTTGAGATGGATTTTCTTCGCACCTGCAAACAACACTGTTATTCATACCAGCAAATTCCGAAGCGATCTTGGACCTGGCTCCCGTCTTTGTGTGTTGGTAATTTGTATGCAAACGTCGGGAGAAGCTCTGCGGTTTTGGGATAGGTCTGGAGAATGTAGAATAAATATTTTAATAGACGTGATTTCGTGAAAAATATACTGCCCGGATTTCTCAGCAAGCCACGAGGATTGTTTAATATTGAAACACGGACAACTGGAGCGAATATTGGGATTTTGAGACTTTCCTATTCTCCGGATTATCCGAGAGAAAATGAAGTTTTTAATTTACCGTTGCGATTGTCTGTGCTAGTCACGAAATTTTTCAAATTTGGTGGCTACGAAAAAAGAAAGATATACTTGATTATCCAAGCGGCTTCGTTCCTCAATTCAGATTCAAAAATTCTTAATAAATGAACTCATGAATTTCATTCACGTTTAACCACAATTTCAAATACTCACTAGAGACTGCACTTTTAACGAAAATATCACACTTCAATATACGAGGGTGGGGTGAAAAATTTTACAAAATTGTCTTTCACAGTAATTTTCGTTTTTCCTATGCGAAAACTACAAAAAAGGACTCAGGGCAATTCTCTGAAGAAAACAACTTTAGCAAGTAAAGAGTTTGGAACGAGTTCAAATTAATTCAATCTTACATTTGCTTGGATAAAATACTTTACTGTATTCGATACTTTCAATAAAATCTCTAAGTCGCACGTTCCATCAAGTCATGTTAAATTCACATAGGATTTGATTTATAATTATATCTAGGTGTCAAACTTTGAAAAAATAATTCAGAATTGAGGTATATATTCGGCTTGTTCAATCATTTTAATAGTCCTCTCCAACATTTCCGTGATTTCGATATTTTAGAAGATCGAGGAGATATCAATATGAATATTCGTGACGCTGTGGCTGCTGTCATCTAGCAGATATCTGAAACGATATCACCAATTCTCTTCAAAAAACACTGTTAGACAAAAATACAACAAGCTAAATCTCTCCTATAGTTGCTACAGGAAACCATTACAAAATTCTAGGGATATTCAATAACTTGTGGCCTTAGCATGCACAGAAACCATCCATCAAATACCGTAACGTTACACTGTGTTCAACTGTTTTCATTAACTAAAGCGAACATGGAAATACGGTGGGCCATGTCACAGATGATGAATATATTGGTCAGTATTTGACAGCTCTGGAGTTCTTACTTCCGATAAAGAAATTAAGCGAAAGGTTAATTAACCATTGTTCCTTTTATTCAACCAGAATTTGTTGTGCAATGAATGAACTTGTAAAAAAAAACCAGGGGTTATTTCCTGAAATATTTTTGGATAATTTCCAAAGAAACGCTCAAGAACTGATTCAAATATTAAGATTTTCATTTTCAATCGACGCAGATTATTTAAATTAGGATTTACGCTAGTACATCTCGATCCCCAGACTTGACACCCAGACATTTGTTCATATGAAACTATACGAAATCAATTATTCTATAAATTATCAGACACTATCTAAAATTGTGAAGTTTTGTACTAACTGAATGCTGTGGTTGATTAGAAGGAAGCTTTCTCGAAGTTTCGTTCTGTATAGAGAGATTTCAGCTAGTGTTTGGTACTCCTCGCATTAAAGAGTGATCTTGAAAACCGAAAAATCAATTCAATTATATGGAATGTTACCATGAATATATTTTCGTATTTTTGGCTCATATGTAAGAAATAACCTGTTTATTTTCCAGACCGATAATTGATCTATATATTCAACATAAAATGTGGTCTTTATTCATTATAGACACAGAGGCGTTTTTATGTCAAATTTAATTCGCTCACGATTCGAAAAATATCGACGTTTCGTTTTCTCCTAGGATACATATTCAGGTATGGTGTACAAAGGTTATATTTCAGAAATGTGACTTAAGCTGTACTTTTGAATACCGGAAAAAACCCTGTTAAGTACACCTGTCTTTCAGTATTTTGTCTAGTCCATACTGGTATCAAATAATCTCTGAATCACATTGGAATTTCTGTTTTCATTAACGAAACGCTGACTAATATATTATCTATGGACATATTTTGTATTGTATGCAGTATGTCTTCATAGATTACTCTACATTAATTGTGACGTAGCGTTTCGCCATGTTTCTTCTTCTTCAGACCGGAGTACCTATATTGTCCGTATAAATCGAATATAAAATAGGAAAATATAGCATTAAGAAATCAAATGAATATCTATTGAATATTTTATGATCTATGTTTCTTTCCGTTATAAAACTGTTCACTTTGAGTTGTTAGTTTAAGTTAATATATGAAGAAAGTCTTCGTGAAAACCTCATTGTTTAGATTGCAAGGTTCGACCGTTTTTCTTCAAACTATACGAATATTCTCGAACTATTTTCCACTCAATATGTTTCATTCTTTTCAAGATGTTGCAGAATGTTTCGAGCCTAGCTGATATTCATCAGCTAGGCATTCGTAAGTCTAAATATCACAATTTTGTCAGAAACTTGAGTAATGAATATTATATAAAAAAAGACCCAGGTACTCTTCAATCAGTAAAATAGCCAGAATTTGGAAATTGGTTCACTCTTCGAAACTAATAACTAATTTCATTTTCAACTGATAACAATAGACAAGCAAGAACAACTAATCAATCAAATTTTTTTCATGTGCTCTTTGAAAGAGGAATTCGATGAATTACAAGGAGATTTCGCTTATCTCTTTGTAAAACATTATGTTAAAAACAATAAATTAAGATAAAACACAATTGACTTGAGCTGCATTAAATATATTGAAAACCCCACATATGTTTCGGGTAGTTAACCCATTATCAAGAGTACACTATGTTACTCCAGTGTTCAGTAACATTATATACTCTTGATATTGGGTGTATCACCCGAAACATATGTAGAGTTTATAATATATTCAGTGAAATTCAAGTCAAGTATGTTAATTTCAATTTATTGTTAGGAAATTAATAATGCAGCCACATTAAAATAACAAAGAATACATAAATTCCAATGAGAATATTCTATGCTGCATAATTTTGCATCATAATCAAACGGAACAACATGTTATAAATACTATTTTCCTGCGTCATGGTCTCGCAAATATTAGTTGGAACAATTGATGTTTTTCCGCAAATTTCCACTGTTTTCAACGTACATTCTTATCTAACCAACGATTGGCTATGAACTCTAAACACTAAAATGACGAAAACAAATTAAAACCATCTGATTGGAGGAAGGTTGATTGATTCGGCATGATAATGAATAAATTCCTATCCCGGTATTCCCGAAATTCAATTTCAAACTTCTCTTCAGTCCTACGTTCGTTGTATCACTCACCTAGGAACTGTATGTAAATAACTTAATTACACTTTATAGTCTGTATTGTTTGGATTCTCGATTTTATTACTGTTCGGGCTTTATGACTGTTTCATTGTAAACATATTTCGGAACTTTATATTTAAACGTTTTTACTTTGTCTGGGCGTGAATACTTTGCTAATAACACTTTGAAGTGTAGCAATTTTCCTTAATTACAGCGGGTGATCATTTTATCAGAGCCACAGGAATATTTTGTTTTTGGTAAAAAAAATAAAAGATTTGTAATTCAATTTCCCCATTCGAAAAAAAATTTGAAGGCTTGATAATTTAAAAGTAGTTGTCTTCTTTGTCACTTTATACAACTTTGTATAAGCAATTTCTACAATCGACAATTTAGATAACGTGTAAATTATTTCATTATTCGTTACATCCATTTAAAATTCAATAAGACTTGTTGAGTTATTTCAGCATTTTCAAAATTGTTCCATAAACTGTTTCCATAATATATAAATTGACATATTAATATCACATTTGTTATAATTATGATGCCAATAATGTTGACAAGATATTTGGATATTACTTCCTATGTTAGTCCTTAGGCACTACGAAGTATTTATATATATGGCCATTAGAATTACCAAAGTAACGTAAAATAAATGATTGATTTCAATCCAGAAATATTGAACTTGAAGTGCTAATTGATATTTTATGGTGAGATGTCTGAACAACTCATTCTAACTAGTTTCAAAACTTGTACAACTTTAGGTATATGAGAAAGTTATATTTGTCAGAAACCTTAGGTGATTTTTCGAAAGAAAATTATGAAACACGATAAAATTCCGAGCTATGAAATGTTAGAATAAAATGTTTTCGCATATCAACTTTTCGTAGTTCGATATTGTTTACTAAACTTAATTTTCTGTAAATATTGTAATTATAATATATATATATATATATATTATATATATATTGTAATATATATATAATATATATATATTACAATATATTATAATATATTGTAATATTTATTGGTGATTTCAAAAGACTGAGAAATGAAATTGAAAAATCCTTGAGCAATTATACTGAAAATTTTTCGATGTTTTCACTATAAAAGTTGGAAAACGTTTTCAATCACATCTATGCACTTCCAGATCAAAATATCGAATCGAAGGAGTTTCTAGCAGATTTTTTCCGAAAACTGTGTTCAAAATTGAAACTCAAAAAAAATTGACAAAAAAATTTTACATTATCTGGAAAACAACTTATTTCATCATTTGTTTCGTTTATGCAATATTTTAGGAAACTTCAAGATATTATTCGAAATTAAACCTCTCTAAATTGTTCATTTAATATTTAAGACGAATGAAAATCATATATTTGATAAATGAATTCATAATTAGGATATATGAAACTAATTGATAATTACTCGAAGAAAAAGCTTTTGACGTTGACATTAGACCAGTGTTTCCCAGAGGGGGGCCTTGGACCCACAGGGGGGTGATTTGATTGCTGAAGAGGGCCAATACGTAAATAGACTTGTCACGAGTTTAACCATTTCACTTCTCAATAATAACGTTTTTATTCTCTTCGAAAGCATAAGAATTTTAGAAAAGACTAAGGTGAGGAATGGTACAAAAAAGGTTGGAAAAACAGCATTAGACGTAGATTACATGAAAAACTCTATTTTTACAAATATTGAATCACTTCGACTCGGAAAGGAACAAAACTGAAGCTGTAAATCTCCAATTCCAAAGGTTAGAATGGGTCGAATTGACAATACGAAATTTATTAACACGGAGCATCCTTTCTTTTCACCCTTTATTCTATTTAGAATTTACGCGAATGTATCCTCGCAAAATATATAACTATGGCTATACGAATAGAAAAACAAGAACAATCGATATTGAAAACAAATATTTCGTAAAAGTATCACGTCTCCCTAACGGCTTGAAGAAAGAGGAAAAAGATAAATTGTTGGTATATTTGTCGTAGCGTCCCTATGAATTCTACGGATCTGGTATTCGAAAATATGTCACCTCATAACTCCGAGAACTCTACAATTTGCATTAAAATTTAACTTCTACGTGTGCTTTCTATGAAGAAGTATAAGCTTCGATTCGTGGAAATGTTCATCTTATATTTCGTAGAAATAAGTTTTCATTTCTCTCTTACAAAATTCTAAATATATCGATTAACTCTCATTTCAAAGGATGCTAAAATATTACCTCATTCCTTCTATAACAACATTATGTCGCCTTGGAAAATCAGAAAAATTCACCTTTCACTTTCTCTCATATCCAGATTTCGCCTAATTCAAAAAAAACTTCAATCGATATTATTACTGAAAAAGATTCAGCCCAATCTTCTGAATTCAAGTACCTATGCTTCATACTGATGGACACAGATGGTCCTTAAGCCTGAAACAGATTGTACTACAGCTTCAAACTCCCAGTAAATACATACGGGTTGGAAATAATGAGCCAACACAGGACAGTCTATATGACCAGTTTGTTCAAAACCACCCATAGAAATAAAGTTAGATGTCAGTTTGAAAGATAAGTTAACCCAAGTAGATACCATAAGGAAGACCAGAATAACAGAAAAAGTTGCCAGAGTGACATAGTAGTAAGCAGAACCATCCGCATGTTTACGATGAGAAAAAACGAATGGACCTTCAAGATCTTGAAAAGGCATCCTGGGAAAATGAGCCTAAAGTCGACAGGTGCAGGAACAGATGAACGGATGATATTTAATCGAAAGTGGGGATATATTGACAACAAAGGGTCTTGGATGAAGATATTCGTGGAGTGATCGAAGAGATTCATCTCTAGCAGTGAGAAATTTATCGTTGTATATCAGAAGAAGGACTATATTACGAGATAAACATAACAGGGGTGATATTGTAGTGGAATTAGGATCTTGGGAGTACGGCATAAGGCTAACATAGGAAACGACAGATGGTCATTCAAAGCTCCGGTTTGGAGACTCGGCAAAAAAGCTTCGGGTCGGGGGAAAATTGACTAAAAATTGTCCTTGATGAAGATATCTGTTTTTGAAGAGTAGAAGCTTCACTACTTCTCCAGTAGTGAAGTATTCATGATTAGATATAAGGAGCAATATTAGATGAACATATATAGCAGAACAGTGGCAATAGTGAAGTGTTAGTAGGCTCTTGGGAGTAGGACATTGAGCTAGAATGGGAAACGACAGATGGACTTTAGATTTTCGAAATGAAGACCTTGGAGAAATGAACATGGGCCAGCATGACTAATGAGAGATAAGCTGATTATATTGAATTCAAAGGGTAAGGACATTTACCACAAGGAGCCTCAGAAGACGAATATATCTGTGAAGATCTTGAAGTGATCTATCTACAGCAATGAAGTATTCATCGTGAGATATAAAACGAAGACTAGATTAACATATATGACAGAGCATTGACGAGATTTCAGTGGCTTTGGAACCTTGGACGAGGGCCTCTTGACTAGGCTGGACTACGACAAATTGAGATTTGGAACTTTGAAGTGCACACCTAGGAAAATGAACTCTGAGTCATAACACCAAGCAAGAGATGGGCTAATAACACTAAACTCGAGGTAGGAACAAATTAGATACAAACTTTAGAGGATAATACTGAGTTAATATATCTGAATTGTCTTTGAAGAGATCTATCTCCAGAAATGAAGTCTTCAGAGTATAATATGAGAAAAAATACTGAACAACAGATATAATGTAGCATTACATCTGTAATTGAAAAAAAGACTATCTCCGCCATGACAAAAAGGAAGAAAAAACGATAATCTATGATAAAATGTACTCGACTAACTCTGATTCGAAACGTTCAACTCAAATCCGGTAGAAATGTGAACCAGTATGATATTCCTTCAAGGAAGTCACTGTAAAATCAACGACGAGGATCAAGTTTATGAAAAACCACTTACATTATAATACAAACGTCGATTGGTTAAACGATATTCATAAAGGAATCCGAAGTCGTTTCCAGGAAAGCGGAACGATAATGACAATGGAGCACCATGATAATGGCGTCGACGACGTTTCAATGGACGTACGTCACTTTTCATCAGGCAGAATGGCTCGAGTTACTCGACGAAGCGACAGCAGATTCGGCCAATGTTCATGGATAATTTGACAGGTCAATAAAGTATTGAAGAAAAACACAACAAAAACAGCGAGGAGGTCAACGCTTTTATGATTTGATATATTCAACACTTATATGATGTAGAAAGATAACAGCCTGCTTGCGTAGCATGCAAACATTTGTATTTGTCTTACTTTATAAAATTATTATCAGGTTTTCAGGCTTTCAGATTACAGTACAAAGATTACATCCATAAAATTAAACATGAGCATAGAAAATTGATTTATTTCGAGCATTTTCGTAATTTTTTTTCACTGTCAGAAACTGACATTATTATATTTTAAATATCGATGAAACAAAGAACTAGGCTGAGAAAAGGTGCTTCTCAGTTTTTTGTTCTTGGCAGTTTGTTCTGATTCACCTGATAGTATACAACGTGTCCAATAACAGCATGCCATAGAAAAACTCATTTATTTTCAGTTTTATCGAACAAAATTTTGTCTAGACCAAAACCTTTTCGAAAACTCTTTTCAATAACTCTTTCAAACAGACTTTATCTTGAATTCAGTTTAACCTTTTGAATTCTGAAATTGAGATGGGAAATACGATGATAATTCAGGGGATGAATTTTGGGATACTCTGAGTGCGAATCGATGTGAAAAATCCTCAATTTCTCATTCATTTCCAAAAATTCTCCTCAACAGAAATTTTTGGAAAAATATGAGACAATTTGAATAAAAAATGATCTGTTGAAGCCGAGAAAATCGTAAAAAGACGTATAATGAGGACTATAATTTATTCCAAAATTTTCAATACATGAAAATAATTGTATTAATATTCTGAACAGTTAGATTGTCTATCATTTCACTTAACAAGATATATTATTTTTTGTGCTAAGACAAATTTCCTCAGTTTTTTCCCCAGATGATTTTTATTCATTGAAATTTCCGGTTTTTCTGAAACTTGATGATTCCCAAAATTATTCTTGTCAATATCATAAAATTACAATATTTTATTATTGCATAGCAAGTTAGCTAGAAGCATAGTGGAATGAATATGGTGAAAATTCATAATTCATGATATCATAAATTCAACTAGCTTGTCTGTATTTTGATTCTGAAATTCAATTAACACAAATATTTCAGATTGTCTATGAATAACTGTACTTGACAGTGCAACATATCCTCGTATAAACCTAAAAGAAAATGTACCTGTCTCAAAGGCAGTAGTTTATAATTTGAAATTGAATATAACTCAGTAGTTTGAACATAATCTTCAGATTTTCCAAATAACTGTAATGAAAGTCAGATAATCGGAATTGTAATAAATCTTTCTAGGAAATGAATGAAGATAAAGAGACAGAATGATTATGTGCTGTCATTTCTTCAATAAACTTTTGAGTTCATCATTAACTCACACTAAATCAACTGCAAATAGAACACCCTCCTCTTAACAGGTTATGTTTCAACACCTTTCATCAATAAATTCAATGGACGATGAATCTACTCTGTGATAGTTCATATATAAATGAGAGGTAATAATAAAAACTTGTCTAAAAATCACTGATTGAACAATTCTTTTATACGACTAGTTTCTCTTTTACGGCATCATCAAGAATTCTATCATTATATCAAGAATAATGATAATGAAGTAAAAGGCGAAACTAGTCGAATAAAAGAATTGTTCAGTCAGTGATTTTCAGAGAAGTTTTTATTATTACCTCTCATTTACCTTTCATCAATTCATTGATCTTCGAATGTATCAGTTATCCAATTAAGGAATAAAATGACATTAATAATTGATGTGGCCGATACTTGATGTAAATCTATAAACATAATAAAACAATTGTTAAACTGATTTACACATATATTAAAAATAATACTACTAAAAATGCTACGTGCAGACTTTCAAATGCAGACGTGCAGTCACAGTCTGCAAGTAGCATTTGAAAAAGGTGAATCTCATCGAAACGTACGTCATGCAGTATTATTTTTAATATATGTGTAAATCAGTTTAACAATTGTTTATTATAATAAAATGACGAACCAGATGGGAGTCGAAACTATGAAAGCATAGCCCCCAATTATTTTATTCATTTATTTATTTACAAATACACCACTCAACAGCGTGAGTGAAGAATTACTGAGTCGGAAAAATGAAATGTAGTTTACAACTTATGTAAAATGAACTAGAAATAATATCAATAATGCACGAACAATGCACATGAAAGATAACTCTGTGGCAAGCTTACATTAAAGCTCACCCACAAGATACCGGAAAAAGTAATATCTAAAAAACTTATAACTGAAAAACAGTCAGGCGGGAGCTCGTTTGATATCGCCAGGCACGCATGCAAATATGTCGATGATGTCATGAAAACGTTCAAAGTCACCACAAATTTTATGACGTAGTGAAAAAGCCAGAAGATTAGTAGGAGCCAGAGGTGGATAAAAAGTGTTCATATTTCTACAAGTTTTTCTCGAACACGAAAAATTATGAGGGAAAGAAGAAAAGAACAATCAACAGAAAACCTTATCAGCTTGTATAGGAACATTATTCCTAAATATTTCCTACATGTTTTAAGTGTTGGGACATTAAATCTTGTAGTAAGTAACCAATTATTTATACCTCGTTCTGTATATACACCGTCGGAGCAAAACCATAAATATTTCAAGAATCGTCTTAACACACGTATCTTGGGTTCCAAACGACACTAGCATATTCTAGTCTTGAACGTATTAAGGTATTGTATACAAGCATAGTTGATTAAGATTGAGAGATCCATTCAGAATTTCTTATTACGAAACCAAATGTTCTGCAAGAACTTGAAACAATATCATTAATGTGAGTAGCAAAAGTTAATATTATGTCGAAAATTACTCCTAAATCTCTGCATTCGGCACATCTATTGATTTTATTACTATTCGCATTGTAATTGAAATGAACTTTTTTACGAGAAAAAGACATTATGTTTCAATTTCCCACAATGAAAATCTTGATTTCCAAAATTACTGCTGTTATGAAGGATCTTCCCAAGGGTGCAAATTATCAGACAATTAATATGTGACGAAGAATATTTGGAGATCATTTTAAATATAAGGACACTCTAATTAATCCCTAGTTCCTCTTTAAATACCTGAAAACGACAAGCTTATCGGAAATTCCAAGCCACTAGTTCTACGTTGTAAACCTGGGCTATATTACAATGAAATTTGATTATGAGTAGGGTGCTGAGGTAATTGTTCCTTCGACGTGCTGCATAGAAATCGTCCTATTTACAAAGTTGGTATTTATAGAAGCCCAATGCCCCTATTATGAAGCTAATAGAGATAGACCGAAATGTCACCTATATACCAAACTGAGAGGGTGAAAGACCGCTAATCTGTACAGCTCGACCACCCTGTTAATTTCCCTTCGTCATTCGATTGGACCGGATATTAGCAGTCAAAGTTTCTCGGTCCCCGTTTTATGAAAGGCTCTTCTGTCCACTAAGGCCTGGAGGCATCAAATGCGTGCTTTGATGTGTAACTTATGTGTTTGAAGTTCATCTAAATTTGTTGGGGATGGAACAGAAACTTAGTGTACAGCCTCTATGATACAGTTTCTGAGTTTGACCAATATCAATTCAATGCCAATTGGGGCATTCGATTAACTATCAGTAATCTAAGGACGATGCGAAACTAAACAATGTTCTTTCTGAATTGAGCACAATTTTGATGACATTATATCGTTCTTGCCTCCTTGTTCAGGGTGTCCCGAAATTGAAGCAGGATTTGAATTTATTTGCCGCTATTTAAGGTTTAGTAAAATGGAGTGTTGAACAAAAAAACAACGTGTCTTGATTATTGGATAATATTTCAAAAATGTTGAAAGTTTCGAAAATTTCATACGAAAATTAGCGGAATAGTAGAACTCCGTCAACTGTGAATAGATTTGTTGAAAATTCCGGATAGGATCCGTTTGGAGACGCCAAACACACTGGTTATCCAAAAACAAACCGTCCAAATGTCGATATCTCTATGCTGTCTCTATGCTTAGAAACTTCAGTGAACACAACTGAAGCCTCATCACGAGTTAATAGAATGGATTATGGAGCATCATACATTTCCACCTTAAAGGAGTTGTTAATCGCCAAAACTGCCGCTTTCGGTAATCTGAAAACACACATGTGACTGTCAAAAAACAAATGCAGCCACAACGCAACACTGTTTGTTGTGGATTTTGGGCTAGTGGCATAATGACGCCATACTTTCTTGAAAATCGTCCTGATCAAGCAGTAATTGTTACTGGTGCTCGATATAGCAACATGGCAGCACAGTTTTTCTGCCGAAATTGCATGATATTGTTTTGGCTAATATGCAGTTTCAACAATATAGTTTCATGCCATACAGACAGTGAAACACTTAAGTTACTGCATGAAATATTTCAGGTCTTGTACTCCCTCGTTTCGGTGATAAGAATTGGCCGCCTAGATTGTGTGATTGAACAACATCAGATACCTTTTGAATCTTTTTGAAATCGCAAGTTTATGTCAACAAATCCACGACCATGCTTGCATAAAAGGAGAACGCATGGTAAATCCTGCATCAGCAAAATTCAGCAACATTAATGCAGAATGGTCATGAAAAATTTGGACAAGTAGTGCATATGTGCATGCAAAGCTTTGGAGGCCATTTCTCCAATATGTTATTCCTTGAGTATCCCTCTCCACGTACTTTAGTATTCATTAAAAAAAACATACAACTAAGTTAGTTTTGGGACATCCTTTACTTATAGGCACGTGACTGATTGTTTCACTATATTGGAATAAAACGTATTACACATAAATCAACATCCACTAGGTTTCGAGCTTCGAACTCATCATCAAGACAAATTAGAGAAGAATATCACGATCTACTTTTAAAAGTACCTATTTTTTATGAAACTTATAGGAACAAAGCGATAACTCACCGTTATTCTTGATGTGGGGAAGCTTCAATCGGTCAGAAACCACTGAAACAGAAAAAATCGTTAATTATTATTGATTTTCGTATTTTTATGGTTATTCTGGATTGACGAGATAAGAATTATTCTAGTAGAAAACCCGCCTGGTAATCTATATAAGCTTCATTTCGAGATAGACTTATGTACCATGACTTATTTATGTAAATAGGGATTTTCTGTTAGCTCTGAAATCAATACTTGTATCTAGGTGAAACAGGATCACCAATTCCATTATCAGTGTTCGAATATGGATGGAAAATATTACCAGATGTTTGAAGAAAATGAAGATAGGTTTTCCAATTGAATAGTAATCTTGGTCATTCAACAAGAAACAGTGCAGTACTTCTTATTCCCAAGCATAAAACAGCTTAATTCAAGTACTCACTCTATTATCAGAGTATTAATATTTTCATCCATTTACCGTCGAATTTGAAAGAACTTACTCCTCAATCCTTCAAAATGAGGGTTAAGTCTATGCTGTTAGCAAAGGCATACTTCTACGATGATTCGAGCTAGAGTACTATGATGAAAACAATTAACAGAAAAAAAAAATGAGACAGAAATGTATGAAAAAGTTTTTTGTATCATAGTTTTGTTTATTTTTCACTAGGACTATCCTCCACAAGAAAAAATTGTCCTAATGGACTAATATTTCAAGAGCATTCTTCTTTTTCAAATGTCGTTGATTTCAATGTTTTTCTTCGAGGACTAAATAGAATATCCGCCTCAAAACTGAATTCAGTCTTTTTGTGAGCATCATTCTAGTTCTAATTACTGTAATAATTGAATGAGTGTAACAGTGCAAAGAAGACAATGTTGCACAATGATCGTTATCATATTATATAACAGTTTGGCATTTTAATTCTGCAAAACAGCTTGAAATGTGCCCTGAATAGTGCAGTTCTCTTCATATAAGTTGACACTACATGAAAATATTTTATCGCAGATCTTAAAATGTGTTGACATGTGCCAATTTTGACTTTTATGACTTCATAAAGAAAGAAGGCTACATTATTCGAAATAAAAGTCACGTGTACCTAACACATTCAAATTTGAAGGTCAATCTAATAAGTTCAGAAATGGAAGCACATGGATTCCTTACGGGAATTCTTATCGAATATTCTTGTTGAAAGGAAGCGAAAACACAGTCGGAAAACACAGGTGCCCACATCTTCAAGGTGAGGTTCTAAATCCGATATTCGCATTACGTTCCATCCGGAAAACTCTTTGCCGCCGATTCCTCATTTTCCAACGCCACAAGTGGATTGTTCCCGTTTATAGAGTTATAAAAGAATTTTCCTGCAATGTGAAAAAGAAGATCCATTTACAAATTAAAAATCCACGATTCTATTAGATGAGTAGGCGAGTTGACCCAAAGATTTTTCGGTTTCTATGGGCTAAATGTTATTACAACCGCCGTAAAATCACTGGAGTGTAGGCAGAAAAGATTCGAAAGACGAAAGACTTCCTCCTCTTCAAGAGTAGATTCATGGGAACATAGGCGGTTTTATCTCGGGGAGACATCTGTATACATATATCGAATTCTTAAACAGTAACAAAATATTACCGAAATATCAGTCAGGTTTTCGTGCTGGACATAGTACGCAGACTGCTCTACTTAAAGTTTGTAATGACATGGCTGAGGCTTTTGATGATTCTTGTATTGCTATAGTAGTTTTGTTAGATCAAACTAAAGCGTTTGATTTGGTGAATTGTCTTCTCTGGATGGCAAAACTGCACTATGAGGGTTTTGGTGCAAGCGCAGTTGAATGGTTTGCGAGTTATGTTATGCGTAGAGTCCAGAAAACTAGGTGTGGATATGCAACATCGTTCAAAGCTTACAAGAATAGTGGAGTTCCTCAGGGTGGCTTTTTGGGACCTACCTTTTTTCCATTTTTGTTTCTAGCCATATGTTTTGGATTAGGACATAATTTGTCTAAGCTCAACAGGGATGAAAATAAGTTGGTGATTGATGATACCGAAATAGGTTGGGTGGACCAGGTAAAAAATTTAGAAGTCTTATTAGATAAGAATTTGAAATTTGTTGGTCATGTTAATAGAACTTGCAGACTATGTTTCATGAGGCTCAAAATGTTGAATAGCTTAAAAAAATCTCTAAATGAAGCTACGAAATTGAAACTACTTCAAAGTTTGGTATATCGAACCTTAGATTACTGCTGTACTATGCTTTTTTGACCCATGCCAACATTCAAAAGCTCCAAAGAATTCAGAATGCTGCTGTCAGATTTATATGTTGTTCCTTTTACAGAGATCATGTCACTCCATACTTGCAGCGACTTGGAGAACTCAAATCGAATAAAAGGTTTATGTATATGTTTGCTGTGTTGTTGTGGTAATTAGTGAAATGTTCATGGTGTAAACATGATGTTCATGGTGTAAATGATGTACATAAGAGTAAATGACTTTACTATACCTCAACATCACACAATTAAATTCAAGGATAGCGTTGCTTACGTTGAATCGAATATTTTGAATAGGTGGATTGATTTCCTCTCATTGCCGTTGAGTAAATGCAGGAAGGGTGTCAGGATGTCACTGTTAAATCAGTGATCTCATGATGTTACTTTATTTTTATATTCTTCTTTGTTCCAATGTTTCACTTGAAGTATTATATGTTAGGTTTGAATTTCTTCTGTTTCTTTTTTATAACTGTGTACGTGTTTTCAGGTAGAGTGGAAGACCGGCAAAGCCGAACTCTTACCTTTGTGTAATATGGATGTATATCATTATTACGTAATAATTATTATATATATATATATATATATATATATATATATATATATATATATATATATATATATATATATATATTCATATATTCATTCAAACACTACGGAGTTTTGCATGTAATATGTGAAAGGCCATTCTCACATATTAGATGATTATCCTTCGAATATTCGACACATTAGAATAAAAATACATAGGGGAATACAGATGAACACATTACGCCAAGGGACTAGTCTAGGCGATTTTATTCTTCATACACACACAAAGAATGAGTCACTGAGAGGATATGTACACCAAATTGTTAAATACATGGGATTTGCAACGAAGTATCAAATTTTTAGGCCAATAAAGTAACGGTATTGAATAAAAGTTTGTAGATCTCTAAGTTGTGGAGCGATAATAAAAAGGCTACATTGAAAGACTGATTATCCTTTATCGTTTTCCGTATATTCTATAGTAGTGTTATGCATTCATGTCTGTAATTGCTACAAATAGTAGTAAGTAAATAATCTTCATTACCAATTCCTTCAAAAATGCACAAATTATGTTGTTTCACACCAATTCTATGTAGATAAACGGGACTAAAGAAATGACAACTTCTAAGTCGACTCACTGTCTTGATATGAGCTCTTCTATACTGGGCGTCTTTGAACCAAACTTTTGTTAACAGATTTGGCTGTATAGACTTCTAATTGATAACATCTATATAACTTCTTGAAACATCGTTTTTTCAAACAATTCACGGAACTCAACGTCATCCAGCAATTTTTTGAAACTGATTATCTGAACTAAAAATTCGATATTTTCAATATTCGCTAAATGAGAGTTCGTCAACAGAACTTTTTGCAACCATCCCGAATATCCGCCTCCTCTCTCAATTACTCATAAGCCACGTTTCCGGAAGTGCAAATAAAGCTGCAACCTGATGAATTTCGAACGCTTTAGCGTTTCGGCGTCAGATGAAGGCATTTCAGAGACAAATGACGGCTATAAATCTAATATCCGGTCGGTATTACGGAACCTATTCCCTAATGTACGTCGGTAACAAATATCAACGCTGTCGTATCTTGTCCGCTTTCTGCATTCATGTAACGGATGCCTTTTTGTGCAGTTCCAGAGAATTTAGAGCCCTCTTCCAATCCCATTGGTGATGAACTGCAGAGGCAGTTATAGAGTGTAACACAGACAAGTGAAAGAAATAAAATTACATGAGCCACCCTGAAAAAACTGAATACTTCGTTGAAATGGTTTATAATTCAACAACAGAGTATCCTATAATATTTCTTATCATTCAATCATGTTGCAACACTGTTTTCGAATGTAGATATTATACTGGCAACAGTGTTGATCCCCACTACTTTTCTCAGGCGCCATTACCTGCCAATGTTGTCATTCTGAGTATTATATCATGTTTTAGTTCGTTTGTAGACAATTTTGACTGTTCTTGGTGTAGATTCTCCAAATATTTTTCTATGGTTTTGTCTGATTTGGACAATATGAACGAACATATTTTTATGGAGTACACATCTCATCAAAGAAATGAACAAAAATGAACAATCAATAATGAACACTGATTATTCTATCGAAAGGCTATTGTGAATTTTTGAAGTTCATCATAAAGGAAGGACCACATAAAAAAAACTTCATGTGAAATTAGATATTACATAATAAGTTCAATAACTTGAAGGATGGTAAGATAATCAGTTTATTTAGAGTTATTTCCTGTATAGATCAAATGATCTAAGTCGATGAATCGAAAACGATATGTCTATAAGATGTTTCTATACGGTATATAAAAGAATGTACATATCGGAAACTTTAGTGTATAAGAAATTAAGATTTGTAGTATGTGTTCCTTTTTTATAGGACAGTTTTAATTTGAGTGATCCCTTGTACGGTGAAAAAAAATTATTTCAGTATATATTTTGATCTATCATCCCTTCATCAGGAGTTTTATTACCTAATAAAACAATATTTAAAATTTTCTCAAATTTAATATACAATACGCATGAGGACGTCTCGAAGTACTACTTCTACATCAAATGCTGGATTAACATTGATTTTTGATACTGATATTGACAATATTAAGCCAGCATTTGATAAAAAGTAGTACTTCGAAACGTCGTCATGCGTACCTATTGTATATTTAATTTGAGAAAATTTTAAATATTGTTTTATTATGGATATTAATTTTCTCCAAGTATCGGCCTCATCAATTATCAGTTGTATTCCCTTATCACAAAAAGTAATAATCAATTTCATCAGTCATAATATTTACTATTATATGAGTTCAAAGTCGGAGTACAACTTCATGGTAACATTGTCTTCCTTTTTATTTCGTAACAGAAATTATTCCTTTTACTATCCCATGAATTGTATTGAAAGCACTGCATCAGTTCTCTTAAGATAAATTACTGCATCGAAACCATAGTTAAGAAGAAGAATCAATCATAGATTTGAATACGACGATTTCAACCGTGAAATCTTGGTCAGTATTATGATATTGAAAATGACTCTTTTCTAAATTCATAGGTTCGTGTTGATAATCCAGCAAGTTTTTTGAGAGCAATTGTCACAAAAAGTTTCACGAATAATACAGTACCAAAAAGCGATCAATCTCATAAATATACCATAAGGTGTCAAAAAAATTCAACCGTGAAATTTTTAGTGAGTAGGAAGTAATAGTGAGTAAGTAACTTTATTTAGCACAGCTAATTTACACAGCTAACATTTCAAAAAACGAAAGTTATATATACAAACATCAAATCAACATATTTCAGTCGTAAATATTATTTTCTACAAGATTTATAAGATTTACAATAAAATTATTCACTTCGCACATAAATTATTCAGGAATTTAGATGTACTGTACTCATCAATATAGAAATCTTTCTGTTTCCTAGACCTTGCTTGGTAACCATGTACATCTTCAACGTATATTACACGGTAAACGATAAAGTTAGATACCTTTCTTTATTTTATTTTATGAATTAAGTCTAAAGTTTTATATAATATGTGCTGCCTTATATGAAAGAAACTTAGCGTTTCTAACATAAGTGATACAGTGTACCTATTGCACTTCAACATAATGCTAAATGAATGAGATTGAATTCTCGCTTAACTCTTGGTGAAACATAATTGAATATTAAAATAAATTAAACTCTTGGCTTAATGTTTCACGATTTATTTAACAATATGTATAGTCAACATATTTCGAGCGTTAGCTCATTTTCAAGACTGAAAGAAAGACTGACGTCTTGAAAATGAGCTAACGCTCGAAACATGTTGACTATACATATTGTTAAATAAATCGTGAAACATTAAGCCAAGAAGTTTGATTCATTTTAATATAATGCTAAATGCTCTAATCTGGAGATTTTGCAACTTTTGAATATCATTTTGAGGCAAGGTGTATAATAGAGATGAACAAAAGTTTATATGTGGTAATATTATCGACTTATACAATAAAGACTTTGTATATACACTAACATAATTACTTATTTTAGCTACACAATTTACATTTCTCTAACTTTTACTCATAACATACCTAAAATGATTTTAAACTCAAATTTTCATCGATAATAACACCTAAATACTCAATCTCACTGACTTGTTCCAATATTAACATTCTCCATTATCAGGTAATTCTTGTGAATTGTTGCCCGTACTATACAACATAAAGTAATAATTGATGAGGCCGATACTTGATGCGAATCGATAACCATAATAAAAAAATTGTAAAACTGATTTACACATATATAAAAAAGAATACTCTGCAGTATTAAAAAGAATTAGTCTGCACGTAGCATTTGAAAAAGGTGAATCTCATCGAAACGTACGTCATGCAGTATTCTTTTTAATATATGTGTAAATCAGTTTAACAATTGTTTTACAACATAAAGTCATTTGTCGAAGGAAATTCTCGAATTTAATTTTGATAATCATTTACTTTTGGAAGCTGCAGGTTATTTCCAATTTCATGTTGATCTTGAATGATTAACAAATTTTTAGCATTGCATAAATTTGCCTTATTTCCGGGTAAAACAATTTTTAATTTTCCAGAAAGTGAACAGATCGATTGAAAAAAAGTTTCTAGTTGGCGTCAAATTACTACTAAAAGTTCTCAGACCAATCCTATCTATTTCCTATGGTCTCCCGAACGGGAAGTGGAAATTGATGACTGGCTACCAATTAGGAAAATCGAAAATATCAGATTACCCACTGAAAATATTCATGTCCTCCGGCGTTAATTAATTTGCATTTGCTCATTTTATCTGTAGTTAATTACGACATTTATCGTTAATCAAATCAATGTGAAGATTAATTGCGATCATCTACTGATAGCAGACGGAAAGCTTTTTCAGGAAGGTAAATAAACAAGTCTAAAAATAATCTTATATCGATTTCACTACTGAAAATGGAAATTTCCGTAATGTCAGTTGTGGAAATCGACATTTTGTGAGGTATTTTGGACACCGTTTCGAAAAGTTGGATCGAAGAAAGGTAAGGTAAATTTGGGTATTACGAATTGTATATTTGTTAGAATTTCGATCTAATCTTCATCATATTGTGTTAATGATCAGAAAACACATTACTTATAGAATTATTTCGAGCATAAATCCAACTGTGAGTATTGAAATGAATAGAAATATGTCAATTTTAATATATTTCGATTGAGGAAATCATTGCCGGTATGAAACTTTTATCTATCGTCACTAAGAGTGACCAACTCACCCAAATACGAGGATGGGGTGAAAAGTTTCCGACATTGTCAGGAGATGGCGCGACAAGGTCTACTTTTGCAGCGGCGTCCTACAGTATCATTCTATTCAGCTTGTATGTAAAGTGTCAATCGCTACGTTAGTTTGCGTTTGACAGCACAATCCGCAAGACGCTTCCGTTGTTTTCGTGTAAATGGAAAAATTGAAGAAACGTGCTGTCATCAAATACTTCTATTTGAAAGGCTTTACGCCGAAACAAATGAAAGAATAGATGGATTCAACACTAGGAATACTCCTCCTCATCATATTCAACTATTAAGCAGGGGGTTTCTGGATTCAAAATAGGTCGTATGAGCACCTCTGACGAGCCTCGCTCAAGCCTTAGGTCACATCCTCAGAAATGATAGTATAGACCGCTATTGGAAGTGCATGTGATAGCTGAGAACGGTAGGATGTCAGTTGAATGTGTGCGAAATATTTTGCACAACCATTTGAGCATGGAAAAGCCTTGTGCAAGATGGGTGTCGCGTTTACTAACTCCCGACCAAAAATTTATTCGAAAAAAATTTTTTTGTTTTGTTTTTTGGGATGCGAGAGAAATTATATACATTGATTATCTTGTAAAGGGTAAAAGTAGCACTGGTCAATACTACGCAGACTTATTGCAACGTTTGAAGGGCGAGGTGCAAATTAAACAAACTCATTTGGCGAAGAAAAATTTTTTTTTCATCGCAATAACGCACCAGCGCATTCGTCGATTGTTGCCATGTCCAAAATTCACAAATTGAATTTTGAATTGAAGCCGCATCCTCCCGACTCTCCAGACTCAGTCCCCAGCGACAATTACCTGTTTCTAACCTAATAAATGGCTTGGAAGTAAAATATTTGTGAGCAACGAAGAATCAATCGAAACAATAAATCAGTATTTTGAGGAGCTTGACGAATCTACGTTCAGAACTGGTATAACTAAATTATGAGAAATGTATAAGTGTTGATGGAGTTATGGTGAGAAAAAAAAGCAAAAAAATTTTTAAAACATCGTTTTTCTTGTTCTGCCCAGAAAATTTTCACCTTGTCTTTCTATTTCTAGTATAAATCTGAGTGAGAAGATTGATAGACATGTATTAGACTATGGATTTAATATCACATATTGCATTGTTGATCACGTTTTACAAGTTGTTTAATTATAGATACTGTAGCATTGATTGATAAAGAACAGAATCAGTAAAGACATTTTTCAGTTCTTGGAAAAATTTTCGAATAGTTAACTTGATTTTTTATCACAATCAATAAATGAGAAATTCTTTGAGCCGTCTTTTTCTGAAGTAGAGTAGCCAGTTTCGTGGGTGATTTTAACACAATTAATTTTTCAACGTCAAGTGTATTGAAAAAAGACTACGATCTTCCATATACGTACATTTTTTCTTAAATACTGCTTGTTCTGATACTTTTTACATTAAAGATTTTCTGATAATCGAACATTGAAAATAGATTGAACAAATAGAATCTTCACTCAATGTGTATAAAATTAAAAACATACACTTTCAATTTCTCATTTCTGTCAATCCTTTTCGAATATAATGAAATCATGGTACTCAATTGAGTATTGAAATCTTCATAGTTTTTGTCTTCATTTATTATTCAAATTATTCCACAGCACTTTTTCCAATTATAATGCGATCATATATAAATCAACAAGTTTATATATTTGTGTCTCACATAAGTACTAAGTGCTTGTAGATGTGGTAACCACATTATCAGATTATAGTAAAGCCTCTCAACATACAAGTTACGTCTTCGCTTTAAGCTTTTCACTAAACACAGACTTCGCAAAACTTGAATGTTTTTGTTGGGAGAACTTCTTAGTAACTTTTTATCTAACTCAGTACATAGATTTTTTGTGCTTTTCACTTTGCATATTAATTCTGATTTATTTTATGAAATTTCATCATTTCAGGTGAACGATTTCAGGAATTAGCTAATTGAAATAACGAAGTAGTTCAACCTATTTGAAAAAAATAACTATTTTCAGAGTTAATATCAAAAGGGTATCTATACTTCTCAGGCTTTCCGAAAATTTACATACAAATTTTAGCAGGGAAAGTAAGCATTCGAACCCTAAACCATCACCTTCTCCTAATCACCTCAATTCCCTAACAAAGTTCAAGCCCTTTAACTGAACCTGAAGGGGCTGCAATATAAGAATCCTTGAATTAAATTCAAATTAAACAATACGGAATGAATTATTGTATTATGAAGAAAATTCAAAATTATGTATCTACAACATTTCTTCGACAATTATCAGACTTAAACTCTTAGCAATCTCAAAAGAAAAAACTTGTTGAATTGACATAATACTTCTTTGATAAGGAATAGCTTGAAAATTTCCTCCTATGAACCTCCATAGGAAGTACCCCCATATGGCTTTTCTGGGAGAAAACCTCTTCGAAATTTCTATTTTTCTATTATTGATAATAGAGTTTCTCATTCGTCAAAATCAACAACATAATTGGAAGATCCACATTGCAATTTATAATTTCTATTAGATTTTCAGTATTCGTAGATAAATCTCTTGAATTGGAGGCAAATAATATTTTCTTCCAATTAAACTTGAATTTAAATGGCGCAAAAATAGCCAGTTGAAAAGCTCACACAATTCTTTAGGATATAGAAGGAAAAGTTTCTACTCGTTTTCAATCTGCCACCCTTTTTGAGACGTATAAAGGTGATATTTGGAGATTTCGAATCGGTTAGTTATCAAATTTTATGATTATAGATAGTTTTCATTAGATAACTTTCAAATCATCCATAAAAGACTCTTCAAATTTTGTAGAATGTGCACTCATACATAATTCTTTTTTACCTCCTCCTCAATATTTCCTCAATTTTAAACGAATCAACATCCAAAAGAAACATAAAAATTGAAATTTCATAATCCATGTAAAATTTGTGAAATATTCCTGAAGGAAAAAATGTACGAATATTCTTCCGCTGGTTGGAATTAAGCTTCCAGTCATTCATGCGGAATGAGGGAAAGCTAGACATTTGAATAATTTTTCAACGTCAGAATTCGATATAGGGGTAGTTTAATAAACGTGCTTACGTCTTCAACACAGATTTTCATAATTTATTCAAATGACTCGCTCAGTAACTGTCTATTGCTAGTAGGAAAGATAAAGAGAGGTAGTTCTTATTGGGCCATATATATATATATATATATATATATATATATATATATATATATATATATATATATATATATATATATATATATATATATGCGTTTGACAATGTTTATCATGAAAATTTGGAGACATGTAGCATTAGAGATAATCAATTTCTATTAATTAGAAGTTATCTCAGTAAATCGAAAGCAAACAGTTGAATTGGTACGAGATGGAACATCTTTTGTATATACTGCTACACGAGGTGTCCTTCAGGGAAGTGTCCTTGGGCCACTTTGGACCATTAAAGATTTGCCGGAAGTGGTTGGTGATCTGGCTTATAGGTTCTCTTTTTAAACCGACGCGACGATACTAATATAATAGTTTCGACAATAGTTTGTCCACCGTTATCAATAGGGCTGAAGATGCTTTCGAGTCTATTACTTCCTGGTTTGGTGAACGGTTAGAGGTTAAACATCGCCAAAACTGACTTTATCTTTTTCCATACAGATCGCTTTCGTAGTTCATTTCTATTGTCAGTAAAAATTCTTGATAATGATATTACAACTAGTGAGTCTATCAAGTTTTTGGATGTCCATGTTGATGTCACCTTGAAGTGGCGTCAACATGTTGACAACTTGAATGAGAGACAGTCTGTCTTGTATTCGATTAACGTTTCAAGCATCAAGTTAGCTTTTATACTCTGGGATAATTAGTAATAAATAGTTGTGAAAAAAATGTTGGGCAAAAACCCACCTACTGATACCCTATTTATTACTCAAACTCTATAGTCATATATACTCAAAAGTCATAATATTTTGACTGTACCTGGCTTGTCTGTTCTTATATCTGTCTTTCGTTTCCAATGAATGTAGGCACCGATTTCAATATTCTCCAACATTTATCCCTTGAAGGATAATGGAGACATTGCATTGTTCATGTTTCACATAGCCAGGTCTGCTATAATTATCTTTTGAATAATTACGCAAAAATTATAGAAAACAACTTACAAGTATACTTTTACTATTCAATATTCACAAATGCGATGATATGAGCACGATAACTATAGAATTCATGATCTTGTAGTCTATATCTTCATAATAGCCCATTGATGGCAACCTCGAAAGGTGAAACCGAGAGTTTATACTATCGCAACCTAGATGGCATTAGTTCATCAAATAAGATGAAATTGTTCATAAACTAGAATTGGGAAATGTAGTATCTGAATTGATAAGGACGTTTGAAACTTTCAGTGTTAGCTGTTTTCATGTATTTTGTTTTGATTAAAAAGATTTGGGATGTATAGTAGTTTATGAATTATATATTCACACGACTTTGCAATATATTCCTGTCTTCTGATTCATAAAATGATTTTTGAGAACTGAAGTCAATGTATTTTGTTCGTTTGACGGTACGCACCTGAAGAGTGCCTTCTAGCACGAAACAGTAACTGTCTTGATTTCGATATTCTCTAACATTTATCCCTTGTTGGATAATGGAAACATCACATCGTTCATGCTTCCTATAGCCAGCTCTTCATCTCTGCAATATTCGTTTGAATAATTCGTACAAAATTATCGAAATAAAGTTATAGTATACTTCTAATATTGAAAATGCACTAGTGCGGATGTATACACATTTTTTAATATCTATAAATTTTCTAGATAGTTTTTTTCATGATCCATGCTGGTGGTAATAGTCCTAATAATAATAATAATTGAATATAAACCTAAATTCAAATACTTAAACTTATGATTTACACTTCATTGACTACACAGCATGACGCGTTTCGTCGTTACAAACGACTTTTTCAGATGCTAACAGAATAATCCAATCCAATCAATAAAGTGGAAATCATAAGTTCAAGTGTTTGAATTTTAGTTTATATTCAATTATAATGGATTTACATCAAGTAAATGCCAACATTATTGAATAATTATAATAATGGTAAAAAAATAATAATATCAATGATTTATATTTCAAGCAGAAACTATAGAATAACCCGTGTTTACATTTGCACATACTATTCGGTAATATATAAGATACGATAATAAATACTTATGCTAACTAACAAGATAATCAAATATTGTATCTGTTTGTGTTAACATTACCTACTATAATTCAATGAGAAGTATAGGAGACAAAGTTTTGACAATAATTCAATGCAAATTTCAATTCCAAGTCTCCAATTTCTTGATATTGCTTTTGTTATTTCAGAATCTGATAATTTGTCTCAACTTCTAACTTTTAATCGTCATCGATCTCACGTTATTTTCACATAAATATAATGAGCCGAAATAAAGCCCAATTTTCTGCAGGAAACGATAAGAATATACATAAAATTGCTCCGGAAATTTGTGACCTACTTATTCGAAAAAAACGATTGACACCGCAAAAAAGTATTTAAGTGTTCGGTATTAGATATCTTGACTGATTACTTTCTTTCGGTCTAGAATTGACAATGAAAGGAATTTTCAGATTGCATATCCATCGAGAGTAATCGAAAGGTCAATTTTCATAAGTACCATTTCAAAGGGCGCTGATGTTGAATTTTAAGAGGAAATTTCTTACTACATATGACAAGAACTAAATTATAAAATATTGAAATGAAGAATTGTTTGAATTCAATATCCTCCTTTCTATGAATATAGCTTTTGTAAAGTTTCGACTAGGAGTTTAAAATATGACTGAAAATTACGATGAGTTGAACTTTTCTCATTTTTTTTTTAATGGTATATCAATATTTTGTCTCAACTTAAGTATTCGCATTTGATAGCAATTTTAGAGTGTGAAATTGTTATTTATTCAGCAGTTTTGAAAAACCAAATACATATAAAATGAAGAAACGTGGATTTTTGTGGTCAAAGTTTGTTGTCGAGTGTACAATACCAAATCTTTTCATGGCAAAATATTGTTAAATCTATCTATACATAACCTCAGATATTCTCGGGAAGTTTTCTACGAAAAAATCAGAAAACTTCAGCGAAACTTGTAGGATATTGACAGTAATATTTGAAGCGTAAACGAAGTTTTCTATACTCTTTCAATAAATCAACTGATAAATGAATCAAATTCCACTTTGCTCAACATACTCACAAAAGTTCTACGAGAACTTGAAGAAACTCAGCTCGTTGTTGCATCCACCATAGACCACGAAGTTGGCCCTGAAGGGTGAATGAACATCGACGATGTACAACGACGTGAACCAGCGCTTACCAGAAGGCTTCGAGCGTCGCGACGGCACGTTTACCACTGATAGCGTTCCGCGTACAGGCGTCTGTCCAATGCTTTGCGAAAATCAACATGCGCGAGAATTTCTATCTCTCGAGGCCCATCCTCACAGCTAGTTGGAGTTATTCAATTTTTTGCCATTTCTACACGCGTATTGAAGATAAGAAATGTATTTGTCGCGAATTAATTCAATATGAATTGGTCTCGAGATGAATAATTCCGAATTTGTGTAGGACAGGGAAGGTCAACCGCTTTTTGAAGATGTTTGAAACTTTTTAACGAATGAAGAGAGGTTTGTATATTATCAAGGGGTGTTGAACTTTGCCATCAAGAATCACATCCTCAAAATATTTTTAATACGCTATTATAAGTTTGACCTGGCTGTTTCTTTAGATATGGGTGTGGATTTAAATTGTTTAAATATGAGTTTTTTTGTATTTTGTCAATAGTCCTCAATTGTTGTTAGACCATAGGTTTTTATCGTTTATATGTATTGTTTGTATTTTTTTGGTTTTTTTTCAGTTTTATTCAACATAAATTGTTAATTCCATTGTATTCTCGTCACTCAATAATTGGCGCAAGGTTTTATGTATTATTTATTTTTGTTTATGTATTTCTGAATAAATACATAATATTATTTTCAATAGCATCTTATACATTGAACATCGTATGGAAAAACAATCTGAAGTGAATACTGAAAACTAAGGTATCAAAAATGAGTTAACAAACTAATCCAAACATATTTCAGAATGTTCTGAAAATTTTTTACACTGAAATAACATTTAAAAGGTCAAAAAAATCCTTTAAGTCGACTATAAGTTATAGTCATCTCATCAATGAATTGAATACATTTTCAAAAATTTCATACATATTCTATATATTTTCCACTACAATATTATTTCAATATACAATATTTTCAGCCTTAAATTCAAGAAAATCAGCTTCTACATTCGCAAAACACTGTATCGATAACCAACATAATTTCAACACCAATTACCAGTTCCTACACATAGACGACAAATAACTGCTAGGAAAGTCTAGAAATTGAGAGATGAAGAAAAACCTGTTCAGCCTTCAACGAGCAACTGTAGATTCACAACTACCTTCTGCTAAACCTCAAGTTCAGTAGAAGTATAATAATAATAATAATAATAATAATATAATTTAATTCCAATAAGTATTTTAAATACATAAGAAACAAGTCAAAAGTTAACGCTGAATACAAAAAATGTTGATAGTTTAGACCATATAGAAATACATAGTCTCAACTATTACAGAAGTCTAAAAACTCATTAATAGTATATGGTTCACAATCAATAAGTTGTTTATAAAGTATCTTTTTGAAGACATTAAAGCTCTCAGTTAACCGTAGACACTTAGGCAACAGGTTAAAAATTCGCATAGCCATATATAATGGGCCTTTGGCAAACCTGGAGCTATAGTGAATAGGTAAGTGAAACGTAAATATTCGTCGTGTCGAATTTTCATTTCTATATTCATTAAAATAATGCGGATGCTGTTTCAAAAAGATCATAAGTCTATAAATGTATAAGAGTATATGAAAGAGCCTTATTCATTCTCGGTTTTCATCCACCTGATTAAAGTATTGTATACCGAAACAATACTGGAATGGACAATACATAGAATACATTCATAAATAATAAATAATCATTAAATAATACTCATCGTAAAATTGTCTACTTTACGTGAATAAGTTCTGTATATTTTTCATCGATTTATTCTATTTCTATTTTTATGTATTGATTTCATTTCGAAAAACTTCACAAAACTTTCCAATATACTCGACGTATTTTTGCTTCGGGTTACTAACTATGGTCAGGGGTCAATACAACTAATTTCGAATATTGAAATTCATTTATTTCAAATAATGGATATAAATTCAATATGATTGAAACGGGTCTCTGCAACTATGATAAATTTTTCTCAATGTGTTGTGAGTAACAATTTCTCCATTATACTACCGCATTAATCACATAGAAAGTACTAAAATCATTGATTTCGATCGAAAACATGAGGTATTATCATTGTTTCGAAATTCATATTCTCGCATTTACATCAGTTGTCTTACCAAGTCTAGCAGCAAATTTTACTTTCTTTGACATTTTATCAGATATATATATATATATTTCCATACAAGTTGAAATTCGAATTTTTGTTCAAATTATAACAATAATAACCAGTCTACGTCTCTTACAGCCAAATAAAATACAGTGTCATCCACAAACAGGGACAAGTCGAACTATCGATATAACTTTCTTGATAATTAATATATAAATTCTATAAAAGAGGCCCAAGAAACGTCCCCTGTAGTACTCCGTGTAACGTTCGCTTTGGGGATGAAATACTACTGTCATAGATATCCTTTTTATATTGCAATGTAAGTTGGAAGGCAACCACTGATAAACGTTATCATGAGTACTGATTAAAAATATATGTTTCATAATATAAGGTCGTATTAATAGCCCAAACACTATTCGAGAGTCCAAAAATACCACCAAAGTAATTTCACCGTTTTCCACGATCAGAGATCATTCAAAATACCTATAAATGGGCATTTCTCATTAATTTCATTGATTTTTTCCAATGCTTAGGAGAATTGATGAATATTAAGTTAGGTTGAGCTAAGATAGGTTTTTCTTCTGTATATTTTTTAAAATAAAAATTGGAGACTTTGTTCAAAACATGTTGTGAATATCACATTGGTTGTGAGCGTGATGAATAATAAATAAATATCAAATATTCATAACGGTGATGTAGAGATTTCATTACAGAAATTTTCTTGAGCGGAAAAAATAAAAGTCAACATGGAAATTGAAATTGCGTGTACTTTTCAAAGTTTCAGAATGATGTATAGCTTGTTGATTAATTTTGACTTGTTGACTTAAAAATAGAAGTTTCTAATTAGTTTCGTTTTTCAGGTCGTTCACGTGTATAACAAAAGATGTTTATTATTAATAGACCACACAACCACATTTCTAGTTTGAAAATCATTCTAGACATTTGTTCCGTCGCTAAAACTGATTTCTCAACGTTTCCCTGAAAACGCTGGGAAAGAGATTGAATCAAAATGAATGATTATTTTTGTGGCAGACTGAGATAAATGAAGATAGACAAAATGATGAATCACAAATGGAGTTTATTTGGTTTATAAATTGTACCAACCTAAGTTCAGTGATTTGTTTTGTAATGTTTTGTTTCATCAATTCATCATGAAATGAATGATTTCAGGAAATAACACAACAATTGAGGAAAAACTTTTCTGAAATATTTTCTTTGAACTACTTATGAAATATGAAATGTCATAATGACAAAATTTTCTGCACATATCAATAATAATAATTTTATTCGTACTTAGGCTACCATAAGCATGTACATGTTATATGGATATAATAATAAACAATTGAATGTAAAGATACATTACACTCACACAAAAAAACACTAGGATCAAAATTCACCTATGTTGAAAAGAACTCCTGAAGCGTATAAAATGCTCTACAAAATGAAAATATTTTAATCTTTTTTTTAACCTTTTCAGAGTACTGAAGTCAGTAATATACGCTGGTAATTTATTGTAAATGGCTACAGATACATACTTGGTACTCCTCTTATATAAGGTACTTTTGTGCTTTGGAAAAAGTAACTTGTTTCCATTTCTAGTGCTATATGATAATCCCAGTTTAATAAAATATTCAAAATTTTGACTAACATGCATACTTGGTTTGAAGATGAATATAGAGGGTAGAGTTAGTATCTTATTTTCCATGAAATATTTCCTAGAGGATTCAGAGGAAACAATAGCCTTATTATCTTTCTTTGTGCAATGAAGATTCTCTTCCAATCAGTTGAAATTTCGCATAATAGATTATTGAAGGATAGGTGTGTATGTATGATTGAATAGTATACACCCATAAATCATTTTTCCTATACTAGTACTCAACTGGAAAAGAGCATAGTAGCCTCTACTGAGTTTTCTGCAAATATGGTCCACATGAGCCTTCCATCTTAATTCCGAGTCAAGAAAACATCCCAAATATTGGATTTAATGGTTATTGGTATTCAACAACATATTACTAGGTAGCCTAGTATTATGAAACTGTAGCTGCACCGTTTTGCCTTCATTGAGAATCAACCGTTTGCGCTGACACCATGCCTCTATATGGTCACATATTTTATCGATTTTTACCGCAACTTCTTCGGTCGAGGACCCCCATAGCACAACTGATATATCATCCCCATACATAAAAGCAACACCCTCTCGAATATATTCAGACAGGTCGGTCATAAATAAAACAAACAATAGTAGCCCAAGAATCGAACCCTGTGGGACACCCAACGCAGCCACACATTACTCAGAATGGGATTTGATGAGATTCCTTCTCGGTAAAGATAATCTGAAATATTCATTTCACATTCACTCTTTTTGGATATAATTGGAAATTATTCAAACAGGTCTCTTTCAAAATACTCTTTTTTGCGTTTCTGCAAATAGTTCTAAAATAAAAAGTGATTAATACTCGAAATATTTGTTGCTACCGAAACAGTAGTGCGTAAAGAATGATTCCGAATATTGTAAACATTTATGGAACATTTGCGTTTTCCTGAATTTTCAATCCACTTAAAGTAACATTACATCCTTTGCATTTAGCGATTTCATTTATCACCATAAAATAAGTTGAATAAAAAATTTTTTTTAAAGATATGTAGAGCATATCTTTTGTATTTGGACAGGTACGGAGAGACAGTTGCAGCAAATTTCACAAGTTTTAAATTCCTTTTACAGCTCTATTCAGTTCACGTTAGAAATGGAAAATGCAACACATAATTCGAGCTTTCTGAACATAAAAATAACCATATCAAATAACAATTTGTCATTCAACATATAAAGAAAACCTATATGCACCGATCAGTTCCTGCAGCGTTCAGTTAACCCTCGTACATTCTACATTGTTCTCCATTTATGTTGCACCATCGAGAGCATAGAAATTCGGAGAGTAATCGAATGACATAGTGATCGGTATGTCACACAGATCCATTTCAAGTGCTTCAATTTCGCTAAAAATTTCCCGCTTTTAGCGTAGAATGCATAATAATGCACTTCAAGCGGAAAAGCTCTTCCGTTTTAGTGGTGCAGCTTTCCCGATATTCCAGATAAGTTGGAAACAATTAAGTGAGAGGATGCGCATAGAGATAATGACACTAGTTAGACATAAACCGGGAGCAGTTGGGAAGATGACCTCTGCTTAAAGGAACAAAAAACCCTGTTTCAGGATACGGACGCAGATGTCTTTTGTGGACTTCAGTCTATCCAGGAAATGGCGGAAAGGAGAGGATTTGACGCTCGAATTGAGTGTCTTGCTGCCAGATATCAGGAAAATCTTCACAGTAATAAGAGATAGAAGCATTGACTTTAACAACTGTGTAACTCGAGTCAAGTAATTTTTCCTTTGAAAAAAATGAAAAGTTAGGTTATGGTTTACAGGATTTCACATCAATACTGCGTCATCCATTTTATGTGATTCAAAACCACAGAAAATCTTGATGACTCAACAATTCAGTGTGAATGATTTTCGACACTTATCAAATAGCAGCAATATTTCAATTTCGTCATTCTTTGCTTCGATTTAAATTTTTCTGTTGAAAAAAAATTAAGATTCTACATTGCGGGAGTGAAGGAATAATGAGAAATCGAACAAAATACAATTTGGATATCGATTCAGTGATAAATATTAATTTTTATTAAAGAAAAAGTGAAAATAAACGAAGTGGCGAGATGACGTGAATAAAAAGCAGTCACATTTCAAAATGACCACAGGATTCAAGTTTCTGAACTTTAGTAGACAGCAAATATTTCGTTATTGTTGTTGCATCTTGAATAAATGAATATTAAACAGCTAAACAAGCCTCATTCTGAAACTGGTATCGATATAAGTTCGAGAATTCGAGAATTATTGAAAAATATATAATTCAAAGAATTGTATTATTTTCTCTCTTTTGAGATAAGTGGAGAAACTAATTTTGTCTTCTCTTTTCTCAACGATTTTTACTGAACATGTTTTTCTACATTTCATTTTGGTATATTCATTGCAGACGATTGCAATCTCCAAATTAATGATTTGGAAATATTTGTCCAAATATCGAACCATTGGAACCTGCTTCAATAAGAAAATGATGGAAATAGGTAGAAATTTTCTTAGAAAAAATAAAAACATGGAATGAAAGAGCGTTATTGAAAACAGAGGACCAAAATATGATACACCATAATATAATAAACAGAGGACACATATAATTTCCATATTGAACTAGTCAATTTATTCTTCTTGCATAAATATCTCAAGATATATTTTTAAATGTTTCACAACTGATAATAACTAATATTCAAATTAGAATTGAACATTGAGTAGAATGGAACACCCAAATCTATAATTAATTGACGATTGACAGTCGATTTATTGATTATGACATTTCGATATTGAACAAGTTCATTAAATTCGTCAATAATTTTCTAGAGAACATGTTTCGTTTGTGAAAAACATCTATATGTCTATTTTTTCAACAGAGATTGATGAGTTTGATAGATAAATTATCAGATAAAAAAGCAGTATTATAATATCTTAAGTCATGAATTCCGCCAACAATTAAAAACTTATTTTACTACATCAGAAAGTAGGTGACAGTATTGATAATGACCTTTGCAAAATATTCTCCATTGATGTCAAGATCAAGCTATGACATCAAGTTTATAGACATCGTAGTACAAAACAATTAATTTATCTCGATAGTAATGTATTCATTTTATACGTTGCCTAACATTTCCACATTGAATATGTTTCCTCTTCGAATCAACCAACATAAAACGTAAATACTATTCGAATATTGAAACCTCGATAAGCATAAATGATTTAAATCTTGGAATAAAATTTATTTATTCAACATACACTGATATACAGGACAGGTACTACAACATTACAAAACATGAAAGACAACATAGGTATACTAAAAACCAAATTCGTAGTACAAAAGTTCAAATGTATCAATTTTGTACTCTCAAATTTTAAAGTTAAATTAATAGAAAAGAGTTTGTGATAGGACATAACAACTGATAAAATGAAATAAAATTATAGGAATTGAAAAAAATTGATTGTTGACCAAATTTATACATACAGATGAAGATAAACACACACATACGTATAGGTATGTGTGTGTTTCACATTCACATATTAACATTTATACACACATTCAAATATATGCGGAATATGAATCCTGTACGTGAATACACATAAATGATTGTTCTAGCAGAGATTATGCATATCAAGGAAACTTGCCACAATTTCAGTAACATGGCAGTTGAAAAAATCCACCTTAGCTTCCAAAATATTACATTGCTTATACATCGTGTGCAATGCAGAAAATTTTAGAACATTCGTTCTAGCTGCTGGAAGGTAGAACGTGAATTCGCTTCTGGAAGAAACTCTTGGAACAATAAATTCAAGCTTTTGCAATAATTCCTGATATTTTATTGTTAATTAAAATTATTGTTCAATAATTTATGTTGATCTCTTTATTATTTCATGCTTTATTGTTAATTATTTTATGCAAGAAGATTATTGCATGGCATTTCCTTCGCGCACTAAAAGAGTCCACATTATGTCGACTTGTGTTTCATGTTGTTAGCCTATAAGTCGATTTATTCCATCAATTCTGAAGCTCAAGAGCTTCAGGAACTTTCGTTGAATAGACTCCACTTGATCAATAAGTAACTGATAATGTTGATCCGTATTCAAAAATAGATCTTACGAAAGCACAATACAATGTTTTCCGAGTTGATATATTTTGCCAAATTCCTCACGAATGCTCATAATGAAACCATATACTCTACCGGCAGCGGTTACTGCACCATTAATATTTGGCAAAAAAGTTAGTTGAGAATCGAAGGTCACGCCAAGGTCAATAAATGTATAAGGTCTTCTCAAAATATTATTACCAATTTCATAGTTGAAATTTATCAATTTATATCTTGTGGAGAACAACATAACACTACATTTGGAGATGCTGAGAGTTTATTTGTTGAGATCACACCAATTTACAATATTACGCAAGTTTCTAGCAATGCGTTCACATTCTCCAATGCTGTAATAATAATGAAAAATCTTGAAGTCATGAGCGAACAATAAACCCTCAACATATATGACATCGATTATATCATTTGAACATTGTAAAAAGCAAAGGACCAAGTATGGAACCTTGGGCACTCCAGATGAAGCACGGTATTCAATTGCAAATTCGAAGAAATTATTCATAAAAATACTAAAAGTGTAGGAGATTCTCAACTATGTCACTTTATGTAACACCTAATTATACTACTGAAAATATGTGACTTCTATTAGTCTTGTATTGATTTCTAATCGATTTTGGAATTTATTCGAGGTGTTCCTGAATATTTACGCTGTTAATCTCGTTTTATAGGCACAACGTTATTGATTACACGTATTTAAATGTGCAACTTATTCAGAATAATGGGATATTTAAGAAATCTTTTTTTGATGATACTATCAAAAACCATTTTGTCGAAGTGAAATTGAGAATTTGTATTGCAAACACTATGTTTAAAATCACTCCTATTTAGCACGTAATACTCACTCCAAAATTCAATATGATAGTACATTCTGAAGATATATTATTTGAAGATACTATGGAATGTTTGAAATTTTTATTAGTATGGTCTCATGATGCATATTCATAATTGAATCAGAATGATATTTTGTGTTAAATTATCACATTCTTCATTATGTTATCGCTAATAAACGTTTTGAAATTTTTGAGAGATACTGAACAATTGATAAGATCAATTCGCTTCTTTTTCAAACAACTGAATAATTTATACAAATTTGCTGAAATATTATATTTATGGAAGGACTCGAAATAATTTTATTCGAATTATTTTTAATAGTTTCACGACAATATTACTATAATTCTAAATTAATTTTAGTTGTAATATATTGATTATTAGATTGCATATTGAAACATCAAATGATTCCATATGCAATGAATATTGAATGAAGTTCGCCTTTATACAATATATTTTATAGAGATAATAATTTATATAGATATTTTATTATGCATTCCATAATTTCAGTAATGCAAATTAATGGAATAATATTGAGTTATTTATTCTGACTTTATTGAATGTTATTTCTGAAGTAGGGCACTAAATAGGCCCAATTTCAACACGAAAACATAGACACCAACTTTTCCAAAAAAACCAAAAAAGTAACTACCTTCTGCATAAATCAAATGAATTCAATTTTGAATAGCTATTCATATAATAGACAAATACAAATCATAAACAGCTGCAATGGAATATTTGAGAAAATTTGCCGAAGGATTTACCGAATAAATGATAGACGAGTGAGAAACAATTCAATATGTAGATACAAAGTAACAGAAAAATTTTTTTACAAGATTTCTGAGGTTTCAAAGAAAAAATTATAAATCGCGTTTTTTCTGAGCCAGAAAAATCAGACTTACAGCCTCATTGATGTTCTACCTCATGGAAAATACAAAAACGATAAATATATATATATATATATATATATATATATATATATATATATATATATATATATATATATATATATATATATATATATATTGGTATATATTAAATTGAGAAAGAAATGTAGAAATACAGTGATCGCATTAATTGACTTCAAGAAAGCATATCATTCAGTAGACCGCGTAACCGTTTTTAAAAACATGAAAAGAATTTGGGATCGATCGAAAGACCCAAAAAATAGAACATACACTTACAGGTACAACTTTCTATACAACCTCCCAACAAAGTAAAATTCATGGGCGAAGTATCAGATCCCCTTGAAATCAAAATCAGCGTGCTTTAGGGGACAGGCTTTCCCCAATCCTTTTGTTTATTGTTTAAGAGAAAATAATTAAGGAATGGAAACTTCATTTGAAGGGCATTGAAGTGGGTATCAAGAGAAAAATCGAATAAATGTCAAATGTCTCACCTTTACAGACGATAATGCTATCATCTCAGTCAACAGAAACCATTCTCGCCGTAGGGAAACTGCATTAAATTGCGCAGAAAAACGGATTACAATTTTCTTATTATAAAACCAAATACATGGAAAGCAAACCAAAAAATAAATCTTCTCTCATCATAAAATATGGTAAATTTCTTCAAGTCGGCCATTTCAAATACCTCGTAGAAGTTATACAGTCCTCAGATTCAAATCGAATCGCTAATGAACAGAGAATTACCAAGGTCCAGAGGGCCTACAAGCTCATATAAACGTACTATAACAAAAAGGGCATTTCGAGAGCAGCCAAATTAAGGCATTATAACACAACGATTCTTCCAGAAGCAATCTACGCAGCTGAAACAATGGTTATTGACGATCATTCAAGAATTAGAGAAATAGAAAACGAAAACGGAAACTGGAAAATCTCCAATCAATAGAAACGGCATTTGGATGAAAAAACCTCAGAATGAACTTTATCAAAAGACAAATACAATACCGGAAGAAATCAGAAAACGACGAGCAAAGTTCTACACACATGTCTACAGAATGAAACAGCCAAGAATACCGAAAAAACTGCTCGATATAATTATGAAGAGTAAATGCAGAACAGAGTGTCTAAAGGAGGCCCAAAAAGATCTACAACAGATCAATATAAAAAATCTCGTTGATCGCAAATCGTTAACCTAACGGAAGAAAGAGCATTCAGAGAGGATGAAGCGTTTTTGAGAGGCAAAAAGGACGGAGCAAAAGTCCTTATTATTGCGAATTCAAGTTCAATCGCTCTCCTCATGGGGAACAATCGTTATAATAATAATAATATATTATATTATATTCACAATTTCAATATAATTCGATCGAAATATTGTTCTTATAGATTTAACAAAGTATTACAGTATCATGAGAAGAATGACCGAATTTCAAGTCGAATTGAAGAAGTAAAACCAGTAATTCGGTTTGCATGTTGAAATCCTTCATAAATTCTTCAGAAGGTCCTCCACTTTACCAGTTACGAACTGCAGAGATTACCGAATATAAAATTTCAAGGAATGCATTCGCTGAATAATTATCTAGAGTCGAATAGTGTTCGAACGTAGTAGTATAAAATATTTATAGCATCAATCGGATAGTAATGTAACAATAAAAACTGACGTAATTAAAAACATTTATTCAAGTGAAAAGTTTGAATATATTATTGAACGTCTTGACGGCACTGAACTATTTCTCATAACATTGATCATAAACTGAGTAATAGACACTAACTATTCAAAGTAAATTCTTCCAAATATGAACATTTTATCAATCGTTTAGAATTGAAGGTGAAGATTCATTGTCAGATAGGTGAAATTGTACCGGTAAACTGGTTCTCAATAATGTTCGTATTAGTGGAATTCAGTAGCAACATTATAAATGCTCTTTTACGCCCAAAAGAGTACTTAGATACGAAACTGGTGTCACACCAAACAAAATGAAAATTTTCATATGGATTTTTAGTTTGATAGTGTTTCAAGTTTTTAGTGTATCTTGTGAAGTGCTCAGGGAAAAAAATGTTTGTTCATCTTTTATCGACTATCAGACGATTAAAACAAATAGGAATTGTTGGTACAACCCGGACGTAAATGCCAAACCAGTAAGTACTTTTTGTAATCGACTTCCACAACCAAATTATAACGTAATTTATTATTTTCATCGACAAACGTACAATCAGGAATCAAGCTGATTATCACTATTGAAGTTGGGTGTATAGATTCTGAAAGTCACTTATTATAAACGTTTCAGGGTATAAGTCTTCTTCAGTATAGAATACGTACAATATAACTCAGATTATTCTGTTGTTTAAACTGTTGTTAAACAATCAATATAATATGGAACTTATTTCGAGCTGACGAAGGCAAATAAGACAAAATGATCATGAAAAATAAACTTCCAAAACCTCTTCAATCTTTATAAACACATATAGGTGAAGGAAATCAATCTATAATTCACAAATTGCTAAAAAATGGAAGTTGTTCTTTGAATACTTTCAATTTTCCTCAAAAGGTGTGTATAATTTTTGACGACTCGAAATGAAATTGGACTCAACCGTCTCAAATTGATGAAACTATAGAAATTACTGAAAATTATAATATCCAAAATTTCACATAAAACACCTGATATTATTGTTGTTAAACTGTATTTTGATCGATAATATTCGATATCGATTTGAATATTCTGATATTCAGAATCATGTTCAAATTCAACATAATTTAAGAGATCAGTTCAACTGTTCCATAGTTATATTTATTTTTTTGGGGTAATGAAAAGTGAGATCTTCTCTTCAATAAAACATATCTAGATTACTTAACTTCATGCTTCATCGTCATATATGTTGAATAGGAATTTTAATGGAGTGTATTTTGAATAATTTATCAACAAACTACTCAATTATATTTTCAAATTTCTTCACGGAATATTTTATATATAACAATGTCATGGTCATATATGGAATATTTTATAGGTAGCTTCATTAATTAGCGGTTTTTTTTAACGATTTGCATAAAATAAATGGAATTTAATGAAAAAAAAATTATATATATATATATATATATATATATACAAATATGTAGTTGAAGAATTGTTAGAGATTCGACTCTATCCAAAATTATGAAACACTTAAAATAGACAAATATAATTCACACTGATTGTCATTATTTTCAACAAGAAAAGATGAAATCATTACATTGACGACGTAGTAAGCCTAAGTGGGTAAAATAAATCAATTTCTCCATACACAAAAGTCATCATTTTTGAGATGTATCCACTAATATATAATAGGAAATAAAACACGAAAACAAGTTTGGATATCTATTCGATAACATACGATTTGGATAACTTTCAGGAACAAAATTTACAATATAACAAAATGAAACAAAGTATTTTGTCTTTATATAAGAATATATTCAAGAAATGAACATTGTTTCAATTAATTCAGAAAAATAATGAGGTAAATTCGAAAAATCAACTGTCGTCTCAGCTTTCCATTCAAGTTCGATTGGATTTCGTGCCAATTTGCATGATATTATGTCAAGCTGAGAAGAAAAACCACAAGGATTATTTTATGTCCTATATAACATCAAATCCCACATAAGCATTCCATTTTTACAATTCTACGTTTAGTTCTGCGCTATTTTGTATTTATATAATGTGACATTGTAGTTCAAATTCATTCCCAGATGTTTTTGTTCAAAAATATAGATACATTTCGAGTTTTTTGTATTATCTATGCTTCGCTTTCCGTACATTTTCATTCCCTCGACTTCGAAGTGGCTCATAATAATAATATAATAATAATTTCTTCATTCTCAACAGGTATAATACCCTATTACAGAAAATAATAACATACTGTTGAATAATAACGAAATAACTGAGATTGAATTCTCGTTTAACTGTTGGTGAAACATAATTAAATATTGAATTAAATTAAACTCTTGGCTTAATGTTTCACGATTATATTTAACAACATTAATTTGTCAACATGTTTCGAGCATGAGCTCATTTTCAAGAGTAGAATGAGTGACATTTCAGAAGCCAAGAGTTTAATTTGATTCAATAAATAACGAAATAATTAAAATGAGAGCGCTATAACTAAGAACTCAATCTAATCTAAAAAAAACTAAAAAAGTAACAACTTAATAATAGCATTCAATGAAATATTACAAAGAACTGAATCTAAATCAATTCATTTTAGTCAATTTCCTTTGATCACATAACTCCTAATAATAACTTCTATGGAGTCGAAGTGAATGTCACAATTATTGGCAACTCTATTGAATGTAGACTCCATAAACCAAATGGGGGATTGTATTAGCGAGTTGGTCCTTGGAGTCTCTAGGTGGAATAATTATGAAGTACGACAATTTTGTCTAGGAATACGGAATTTCAAAGCGGACAAGAGAGGAGGACAATCATTACTGTTGTGCCGTAATTTGAACAAAAATTTAAGTGATAAATTTTCTCTTCTGCTCTGCAATGAGATAAAACTAAATCGACTCCATAATTCGTTATGATTGACTCCTCTCTGTGAATAAACTTTATCCTCCCTCCAAACTAAGAATTTCAAGAACCTTCTCTGAATGGCCTCAAGATGGCGTTGAGCAAGTGTGAATAGCAGGCCAGATCATGCTGCCATACTCCAACTTGCTACGGATTAAGGTATTAAATGGTCTTATGAATGTTGAGGACTTATTGAAATATTTGCCATTAGTATAACGAATCCGTACATTTTCGAAGCAGATGAAATAAGTCAGGTGACATGTGGAATGTTTTGCAAATATGCAACTTCTGTGAATTTTTCTCCTTCTGGATATCAACATCCTTGCAAAGTCTCTGTTACTTCTACGGATAGTGTGAAGAAATGTTTTATTTCGAAGTTCCCCTGTATTATATATTGAATAGTTTATGACTTGTTGCTCCTTAGTTTGAGGTAGATTAAGTAGAATTTGAATTTCTTCACTACCTCAACAAATACGTCAAAATAAAAGATGAGAAATATAAAAAAAAATAAATATAAAAACTTACCCTAATTTTAGGGTAAGTAAATAGTGTACAATAATAGATTTGCAGGTGAATAAATCTCAGTTTATTCGGAAAATTCTTCCCAAATCTTCACCAATGAATAAAAGGATTACTTCCGTCTAAAAACTGATATGGGTCTACATGAAAACCTGACATAGAAACAGGACAATTCAAGACAAGATGGTCTAAGATGAGGCACTTCAAAATGAACTTCGACAACCGCCAGGAATTCTTAAGGACCCACTGGAATTGCTCGGAGAAATTGGGGAAAAAGGGGACAGGCGGGAACTTCCACGACTGGCGAGCGATTGCGAATAAAACGAAGGGGAGGGTACAAGACATTTCGAAATGTTTCGAACAAATGAAGAATTGGTCTTTCGACCGTTAAACATAAACGATACAATATTTCAACTAGGTACTTCTGATATATTGCTTCAATTACTTGGCATTGGAAAACACAAAACACACTTAAGACATCGAAGGGTAATAATTTTTCACGGATAGATATTCCGTTTTGGCCTTTGACACGAAACTATTATCGTGTATGAGAAATAATAGGAGAATTTATGTTATCGGCTCTTTGTCTAATACGTTATGATATACAGATCCCTGTAAAATCGATAATGAATTTATGATTCTAACGTTTTGCTTTGCATATTTGATCTTGCCAAGTATGGTTATATTTTAGTTTTGAAAACCTGCTCAGAATTTTCGAAAAGAGAAGTTTATTTCACTAAAAGAAGGAGAATTCGTTGGCTGTTTATAACTTGATAGCTGCAGTAGATTATGCTCCCCAATTTTGTATAAAAAGAAATGTATCATCTGCTGTAATGATGGATATTTCAGATTAAATCATTCATACATTTGAAATTCAACACCCAAAACTTTCAGCCAATTACAGATTGGGAAGAGCAACAAAATTTGTCACTCCGCATGGAAAAATTCACCATACTCCTCTAAGTAAGATCAAGCAGAAAGAAGAATACCAATGCCATAAAAATTGAGAGCATTAGTTAGAGCTACATATATACGAGATTGGAGTGAAAAGTTTCCGGCCTGGCCAAGAAAAAAGACGTTTTAAAATTTTTTCGCTCTATTTTTCAAAAAACCTCGACTAACACTGATACATTTCTCATAATGGTATTCTAATTTACTTATACCAGTTTCAAACGCAGATTTGTCAAGCTCCTCCAAATACTGATTTATAGCTTCGATGACTTCTTCCTTGCTCTCAAATATTTTACAGCCAGGCCATTTTTTGAGGTTAGGAAACAGGTACTAGCCGCTGGGGGCTAAGTCTGGAGAGTAAGACGTATGAGGTATCAATTCAGACATCAATTCGTGGATTTTGGGCATGGCAACAAAAGACGATTGTGCTATTTTGCAGTATCGTGATGAAACAAAATTTTTTTTCTTCGCCTAATAAGGCCGTATATGTTGCACCTCGTCCTTCAAACATTGCAATATGTCTGCGTAGTATTCACCAAAGATAGTCTAACCCTATTAAAGATAATCAATGTATATAATTCCTCTCGCATCCCAAAAACAGGATTACAGGAACAGTCCATAAACTTGTTTTCCGATAAAATTGTTTTTGGCTCCTTTAGAGTAGATTTTCCTTTCCAACCTACTGTTTTGACTGTTTTATTGTCGGGAGTGTAGTGGTGAACCCTAGCCTCATCAACATGTGCCGTATGAATCGACGCAAAAATTCGTTCGTATTACGCCTTCACATCGCCAAAGTTTCGGTAAAAATGTTTCTTCGAATCAGTTTCTGTTCGAGCGTTAGAAAACTCGGCAACTATCTTGCACAAAGCTTTTTCATGCTCAAATGGTTGTGCAAAATATTTCGCACACGTTCACCTGAGGTCCTACAGGTCCAGTTATCTCATGCAGTCTCAATCTGCGGTCTTCCAGTACTATTTGATGGATTTTCTCAACTATTTCTGAAGTTGTGACCTCAACGGGACATTATTCGGCTCGTCAAAGATGCTCACACGTCTCATTTCGAATTCAGAAACCCACTGCTTAATAGTTGAATAAGAGAGGGAAGAGTCTCCTAGTGTTGAATCCATACGTTCTTTCATTTTTCTGGTGAGAAACCTTACAAAGAGAGTAATTGATGTCAGCACTTTTCTCCAATTTTTCCATTTTCACGAAAACAACAGAAGCGTCGTGCGCTATAAGCTTTTAAACGAAAACTAACGAAAATTAACGAAAAGTAGCGATTAGGCTGAAACTTCAAATACAAACTCAGTAGTAATAGTACTGTACAACGCATCTTTGAATTTAGACCTAGTGGCGCCATCTCTGGGCCAGACCGGAATCTTTTCACCCGACCCTCGTACTTTAACAGATTCCTAGCAATGTTCTAGTAACAAATTTTACATGGATGGTATAATCTTCATTTCAGGGAAGGAAGAATCAGTTAGCAGTAATCATTTTCAGTGAGCAAAACCATTTCTGGAGCTTCTCCTTAAAATTGTAAACCATATTGAAAACAGCATGATCATTGCTTTTCTGTGGCGATAAAGAAGATCACAATGACTATCTGATGAATTACGTCTTCTTACTACCCGAACAAATAAGTTTCTTGGGGATAAATCAGTAGACCTCGATGGTCAAAGTACTTCACTTCTCAAGCAGATGTGTTATACCAAAAGATCTGAAAGCAGTATACTGTTTTATGAGAATTTCATATACATTACGCCGTTAGAATGAATTACAGTGAAATTCAATATAGGAGAAATTATTGTACCTATTCCTCTTTCAAATCTCATTGAAAATTCCGTTCAGCTAACGATTGACGTGATTTTTTAAGTAAATGGTATTGGCTGAATATAAAAAAGGTATTTAACTTAAAAGGAGTAGAACTAAAAGCATTCCCGCGATAACTTCAAAACTGGAGCAAGAATAGAATACAAATCGGCTTGATTAGGGCACTCGTCTAATGTAATTTTTTCTTTAATTAGTTTTTCCTTCGATCTAGAGCGATATGATTAAGGCTTCTTTGTTTTCCTTTCTAGTTATTCATACGGAGCATGTTATGTCTTCACTGGAAGAAACTGAATTTTGCATACTAATTTTCAGCAATAATGAGTTGAGAGCATAAATTTGTAGAGCAGAAGGCAACTAACATTTGCAAATATAACTTTCCATGATGGAATTTTCTTTCATAAAAGTGATTGTCTATTTTTATTTCACCTGAATTTGAACAAAACTAGATAAATTATAAACATAATTAATCACGCAATTACGAAGTCATCAAAAATAGGCTCAGTAGGTCAACGGTATATTGACCCAATTACTCTTTTGTCTAACTCATGTTGGTGCTTTTTATTCCCACAGTGCTCTTTGTGGGAATAAAAACTTCAGGGCAGTTTGTAATGCGTAGCTGTCTCTTTGGACATTTGTCTCATCTCCGCTCTTTGGACGATGAAGATATTAATTGTCTGGAGCTTACATTAAAATTGAAATTTCAAGTTTTGTGAAGATTGGAGAGAAGCATGTTCTTATTTCTCGAGATCTAAGTACGAATTCAATCTGTGAACTTGGGAGATACTTGAAAATAATTTATAATACTTTACTTCTACTAAGAGATGGTGATATAATCTGACATTTTCGAGGTGTTCTGTTGAAGGTTTCATTCCTTATCAAATCAGATCTCCCCTGTTTTCATGTAGGTGACACGTCACTCAGACGTCAAATCAGGAATGTCTAGAAATTCCCAAGTTTCCAAGATTTTCTTCGAGATAACGACTGTTCTTATATTCACAGAAAGAGAAAAGCTTTTTCTAGATCACAAATGTTATGCGACTCTAGATTTTCTGATCCCTCCTCCATTGAAAAATTGTGAAGTCAGGAGGTTGTTAACTTTGTATTTCCAAATATTTCTGAATGAGTTGAAGTAATATTCTAGTCTAAACCCTTCGAAACATTCATACGCGTCAACCTTTTTCCATTAATAAGTCATAGCTATCATGAATTATAGAACACACCAGCGAATAATAGAAATAATTGAAAGAAATGAATGAGATTGAATTCTCGCTTAACTCTTGGTGAAACATAATTGAATATTAAAATAAATTAAACTCTTGGCTTAATGTTTCAGATTTATTTAACAATTTGTATAGTCAACATGTTTCGAGCGTTAGCTCATTTTCAAGACTCTTGAAGACTCTGAAGACAGTCTTGAAAATGAGCTAACGCTCGAAACATGTTGACTATACAAATTGTTAAATAAATCGTGAAACATTAAGCCAAGAGTTTAATTTATTTTAATATTGAAAGAAATATCTACGCATAACACTGGTTTGCCTTTTTTCTCTTAGTTCTTTATTTTCAGCATGCCATAGCTAAGAGGCATGGATACAGACTTGAGAACCACCGAGTGGTCACTTTTGATGGCTACATTTTGACACTTCATCGTATTTCACCATGGAAGTAAAGAGGCTAGTGGCCCCCCAGTGTTCATACATCATGGAATCACAATGAGTTCAGTTTTTTGGATGTTGAAAGGAAAGAAATCCCCAGGTGAATTCTCATATGAATTATTTTTGGGTTTGAATTGAAATTGATGCTTGAGAATTTTATTATCGAATGGACAGTGAAATTAGTCTTTGTACACAGTTCAGTGATATTTGTGAAAGGTAAAAATACTGTCGTGACCTTTGCATTCAGATTTTGAGTCATTCACCCTTCTTATAAATGTAGATGAAATTCTCAGCATATACCATCAACGTGATTGAACTAACCTACGAATTTCGACTCTAAAAACTATTTTTTTGAATAGAAACTAAAAAATGGAGAACCTCTTGATGATTGTCCACAAAAATGGTATATGTCCAATAGCAACACTTTTCTAATATGATACCAATACGATCAACAAGTTCAATATACCTATTCTCTCAGATGGTACCCAAATTAATACTTTTCAATCTTCCAGCATTTCGGCTAGTACAAAATGGCTTCGACGTTTGGTTGGCAAATGCAAGAGGAAATGATTTTTCCATGAAACATGTCAACATGTCTGCATCTGATCCTCGATTTTGGGACTTCAGGTAAAACCTATAAATTTTCAACTAACTGTAATTACAGAATATCAAATTCCACACATGATTCTTTTTTAACGAGTGAATACTGGGTACATTCCATTTGATTTTAGTGCCTTAATAGAGTAGAAATATAATGAATTCGTCGTATTTTGGAGTTTGATTAATATATGTGTCGAACAATAATGAAGATGAAAATATAGAATCGCATAACACAACTCATCCAAAGACAATTATGTACTGACAAAAAATTAAATTTATCATTCCAGAAAACAGTTCATTCTGAACATTTGAGGTAAATATCTACCCTCTGTCAAAAAAGAACATAAACTCTTCGGAGTATGGTTCATTGCCTTCTACAGTACATAGATGGCGCGCTTTGTAGACGTTCCAATGCCTCAGAAATTTCTGTGTTGTGTCCAAATTGTCACCGTGTTTTATTGCTTCCTTTGACACCTTAGTGCAGTTATATTTTATATATTTCTGTTCATTTCAGTACAAGATCTATTCGTACTGTACTCGTATAATATTCGACAGAAAATACTTCAAACAAATTGAGGAAATTTTCCGTTCAAAGAAGATATTCTCCAGCTGTCACATTTTTCTCGGAAAATGATTCAGCTCATTTCTACATATCTCTTTCCAGTTTTCACGAAATGGCAGTCTACGATGTACCCGCTGCGATAGATTACATCAGAAAGAAAACGGGCCAGAGGTACAAGATCACCTACATCGGACATTCCATGGGAACGACGATCTCCTACATCTACTCGTCGATTCATGCGAAGCACGCGAAGAATAATGTCAATATGCTGATATCGATTGCGCCAGTTGCCTTTCTGGGTCACATAAAAACCTGGATATCACTCGGATCGCCCCTGTACAATTTGTTACAAGTGAGTTGCGATGTTTTTTACTGTTGAACGAAACCCAATGGCTTATGAATTCGATAAAGTGGAATCTTGACGGAATAGACGATATTTTTCACGTAATACAAACTTTCTGTTCTCGGTTGACGGGAAATCAATCACTTTTATCAAGTAGATAGAGAAACTGGAGCTTTGAATATTGTGTGTGGTGAGATCATCTAGAAAGATTTCACCTTAGAAAATAAACCTGTTCCAAAACAAAAGGCTGAATTGAAATTAACGCAAACTGGAATTAAATGAAAAACAAATTTTCATTGTTGATATTGTTATGAGTTTCTATGTACGTGTTATCTTTCAGCCCTTTGTTAGGGGTGAAAAGACTGGGTATGTCAGTAACAAGCAACGATAACATTTAAACGCTTGTATAAAACGTGGAATTTGTATGAAACAACACATTTAATTATCAAATTAACGTGAATCTTCATTGTTATATATCATTTTCCTCACGATTTTGTTCACGAATTCAAATCTTGGCAACTTATCACGATTTTCAACATTCATGATTTTCACGATTACGATAACTTTTTCTTCAAACATCCAATCCTAATGTAATAAAATTTATTTCGCTGCAATCGAATTTAATGGATTCGTTAAAACCTCAGAAAAATCTGTTCAATAGATCCGGGAATCCTGGTAGTAGTTTCTGAAGAAGTCGAACTTAGGGTTGTTAGATATGAAACAGTTAAACAGAGAAATGTTTGAGACAAAATATATCCTACATTTCGAATTACACTTCACGAACAACACAATTGAAAACTTGACACTATTCTGAGCTAGTTTCAAGCGAAACCTGTACAAATATACGGACACATTTTCTAAGAATTGTTTTCGTGTGTCTCTTATCATAACAGACACCTCATCAAACTTTCTATATTTTCTAAGAAGTTGTTACATCTCCTTTTCACAATCTTATTCTATGTATAGTTGATTGAATAACGTCACATTTAAGAATATTACTTGATAGTTCTGCAAAATATATATTCAATTTGTTGTCATATTTGCAATAACTGCGAAAAACTTTTGTCAATAGCTATGAACAAAGTTGATTGGAAAACTTAACCTTCTCTTTCTAACATTGCTTCAAAAATTCTGAAATTCACACACTGTTTCAGTGATCTATTTATGAAGACGTTCGGTAAAATACCGTGAAAAAGATGAACGATATGGCTGAATAAACGTTACAATTAGTGCAAAACATATGTCCTAATTTCACATCTCTAAGCAAAGATATAAATAAACAACAATTTTCCAAACTTCCTGTGTGTGAATTGAAACGTATAGACACACAGAAATCTCCCAATTTCTTCAATTTATATTGGATTTTGACGACATATGCTTCGGGTTACTGACACATTATCAAGAGATTCATCAACATCAGCCAATTATTCTAAATTAACCCAAATAATTCAGCTTTATTTTATATTATTCTTTCGTTATTTCCGTTTGAATTAATAGGGCTGCATGATGTATCATTCGCTATTTTTCATCACTTATAAAACGCATAATTTACATTATTTAACTATTGAAAACAGAACATATTGAAAAAAGTAGGGAACCCATATAAAAAGAATGCTTCGAAATGAATTGCGATAAAAATTCAAACTTCAAATGATCGAACCTAGTAAAACATCTGACAGCTATCATATATTTTTCATCAATTTCTCAGCAATTGTCTACGTGGATTGGCTGGCACTCAAAGAATAATAATAATAATAACAATCATGATAATAATAATAAAAATAATAACAACTGGTATAATAACAAATTCTGGAGAATAATAATATAATTTTGAATAATAACTAACTGAATTAATAAAATGAAAAAAATATATAACAAAGAGTTCACTCTAATATAAAAAACTGAAAACGTAACAACTATAATTGCTGAATAATAGAATTAAATGAAAGAATCCAAATCAATTCATTTTCCCTGTTCACATAACTTCTAATGATAATTTCTATGGAGTCAAAGTGAATGTCACATTTATTAGCAAGTTATTGAATATACACTGCATAAACTACATGGGTGGTTGTATTAGCGAGTTGGCCCTTGGAGTGTCTAATAGAATAATTCTGTAGTACGAGAATTTTGCCTAGGAACACGAAATTTCAAAGCGGACAAGAGAGGAGAACAATGAATACTGCAATGAGATTAAACTTTGTCGACTCAATAATTAGTCGTAATTGACTCCTCTCTGTGGATAAACTTTATCCTCCCTCCAAACTAAGAATTCTGAGAACCTTCTCTAAACAGCCTCTAGATGGCGTTGATGGCAAGTGTAAATAGGATGACAGATCATGCTGCCATACTTCAACTTGTTTGGGATTGGTGCATTAAATAGTCCTATAAATGTTGAGGAATTATTGAAATATTTGCCATTGGGTACAACGAATTCATATATTCTGACGGAAGATAAAATGAGTTAGGTGATGTGTAGAATCGAGTAAAGCTTCTGATCGAAGACTGTACCAAGATTTCTCACCCTATCAGAACGAAAAATAACCTAAGGAAGAAATTGATAGTTCTGTGACCCTAAGAAAAAGAATTATGTCCTCTCTGTTTAAAGAATGTTTCTCTTTTCAGTTCTTCTGTTCAGTTTATATACATCATCTGAAAAAGCTACAATTTCACTAGCTAGTAAAAGGGTTGCAAAAAGTTCAAACCTGACCAACAGACAGAAAGCTTGCAAAGACCTGTCATTTTTTTTGTCTTTTGAAACTTTTAACAAAACGATCAAAGACCTTGCATTTTTTCTGGTCCCTGTAGATTTTCACAAAGTTCGAATGAAACTTGAAACTCTCAACAAAACGATCAGAAACTGAAATATATGTAGATTAAAATAAACATTAACAGCAATATCACGCAATGTATTCGAAAACTCGAATTGAAATTTCGAGCAGGAATCACTCTAAGCTCGTATATCAACTCCGTATTTGTGGAATTGACAATATGTTCGAAATTCATTCGAAACTGAAAGTTACTAATTAAATTGGCATCGTTATATTCATTCACAATTGTTGGAATGAAATAATACCTACCGTATCGTAATAGAATGGATGGAGCTATGAGAAAACTTAGTTTCATTCAATATACGAAAGACGTAACTTCAAACTTTGAACAAAGTTGCAACTGAACATACCTCACAGCTGCTCTGACTGAAATTGAACGCTGCTTATATTTTAGATTGCTCCGATCTTGACTTATTGAAATGGTGAACTGCCTTCCGGAAAATATCCCCTGAAAATTTATTGTCAGACAATTTCACTGAGAGAAGGAAACGAAATACGTTGTAAGATTTGTACCATTCACCTGTTATCTGATACTTTACTCAGCAAATTGTTTTAGTCCTTCAGTATTTTCAATATATTTTTTCATACTGAGGATAATACAAATAATTAGTAATTAACAAGTAAGTAAGTCATTGCATAGCTGAACATTAAATATTGAAGACTTTAATTATCATTTCAAAAATTTTTTACATATTGGCTTACAGAATAAATGTATAGTAACCACCAGCTTCGACAAATATATTGTTGATTGATGATCTATTTGTCTAATTTTTCATTCATTTGTAGTTTGTTAACAATTGTCTATGACATTATGATGAACCACCATTATTATGACCCATTAACGGATCTCGAAGAGAATAGTTTAGGTTAGGTTATATCAGGTTAGGTTAGGTTAGATTAGGTTACGTTTGGTCGAGTCAATTTGGGTGAAATTAAGTTTAATTACGGTAATCTTAGGTAAGTTTAGGTTAGGGTATGTAAGGTCAGGTTAGGTTATGTTTGCTCAAGTTGGTTTAAGTCAGATTTAGGTTAGGTGCGGTAATGTTAGGTCAGGTTAGGTTATGTTCGGTCAAGTAAGGTTAGGTTAGGTAGTCTTACATTTGGAAAGTTAGTTTAGGTCAGATTAAGGTTAGATACGGTAATGTTAGGTTACATTAGGTAAGCTTACTCAGGTTAGGTAAGGTTTGGTTAGGTTAGGTTAGGTTATGTTAGGTCAGGTTAGGTTACGTTTGCTCAAGTTAGTTTAGGTTAGTTTAACTTTAGATACGGTAATGTTGTGTTAGGTTAGATCAGGTTAGGTTACGTATGCTCAAGTAACTTTAGGTCAAAGTTAGATACAGTAATGTAAGGTTAGGTTACGTTGGGTCGGGTTAGGTTAGGTTTGGAAGGCTTACGTTTGGGAAAGTTAGTTTAGGTCAGATTAAGGTTAGATACGGTAATGTTAGGTTACGATAGGTACGCTTACGTTAGGTCAGGTTAGGTTTGGTTACGTTTGATTAGTTTAGGTTATGTTGAGCCCACTGGTTGTTCGCGAGATGGTTGAACGTGAATTGTCACTAGATTATGAAACTTATATACATAAAACACCTACAATTCTTAGTATAATCAAATTTTCTTTGAGGTATTCCCAAATCGATTACAACCTTATTTCAGAAATGGTACTCGATGTGTTTCTCAACAAATTAGTCATAATTGAATGCTAGCTTTTTTTATTATTTTTTGTTCATCTAGGAACACATTGGTGTGTTCGAAACCATCACTCCTTGTATATATTACAATTGGAGTGCTTTTCGTTATATCAATAACTGTTTTGCTAAATGTGCTCATATTTGATCTTATTTATTAGTTGATCATACTGAAAATATATGTTAATCTTTCATAAAAATGATTTTCAAAGTGTAATTGAATACCACAGTATCTATTTTCGTTGTTCATCAATAATATGAATAATCCTCTCCAAAAAATCTCACGAATAGAAATAACGATCGTACTTCGATAGCATGCTGATACACAGTTAATACAGGGTGTATAATAAGTAGAAATAACTGACTTGAATGACGAGCAATTAGGCAATTCACAAACTCGTTCGGTGTTCTCTATAATTGCTGATGATGACTAAGAGTTCGAAACCAGCGTTTTACAATGTAAGTGGGCGAAAACAATGAAGTTTCATTTCAACATTTTCTGATACTTTCCAATGCAGTAAATCGTTAAAAAAGTGTCCCAAATTTAAGGTAGGAAAAAAATTAATAGTTTTTGTACTGGGGAACATAATATATGTTCTTCAGTGAATAGTAGTGCCTATTCGTTTTTCTCAATTAGAAATAAAAAATCGAAAAACTCGGAGAAATTTTAAAAAGTACAAAATGGTGGCAAATTCAAATCTTGTTTAGTATGATGAAGATATCTCAAGTCATGAATTATTTCAATTAAAATGAAAATATTGTTTTCAGTATTTCAACAGAATAATTCCATCAATCTTTATCGATGGGAAATCAAAATTCGACATGTCTCTCGGAAGAAAATCGTCTTCAATGGAAAACTCAACATGTTTTGATATTATTTTCGCAATATCCATTAAAATTTCATTTTCCGTTATTGCCGCAAAACCAACGTAACATTTCGAATCTTAATTGAAATTCAGTCTAGAACGACGATCGATATGCCATTTTCATCATTTTATATGGAGGTAGACTTCTCTAATCAGGTTTAACTGTCTCATCAGGACTTCATCATCGCGGCAAATCAGAATTTCCTATTATGTAATTTCAACTTGTAACCTGTATGCTTTCCCGCTTCCCCAAACACAGCACTCGATTTGAAGTTCATCCATGTGCTTTTCCAGATCCATATTAATTAAAATCGTATCGAATGTTCAAGTAAAGTGCAGTATATTTCCTACGTTTTGTTCGATTGATAGTGGAGTGGAGTCAGAAAATCTCTTAGATCTTTATTATCAGATATTCGACTGTTAAGTCGAATATATTTTCTCAATTTCCAAGAGACATAAAATGAATATAAGTCGGAAACATCAGAAATTGAAAAATGTTACATAATTTCACAGTTTCCAATTAGATCTATTGAAAATTATTGTTAATTAATATCGTGGAAAGTATAGTTACCAACTACTTCGATTAGTCATTTTCATCATTAAATTTCATCATTATTCCACAAGATACAATAAAAGCTGATAATATAACATGAAATAATAAAGAAATCGAGTACCAATGAAAGTAATATTTATACCTATCTCCGAAATGGTTCTCCTTTCTCCAGAATATAAAGTTTTCATGTTTTCTTAGACAATAAAATTATAATATCTGTAATGCTCAGAGATGGCGCTGAATACAATGGAAGGAAGAAATGTAATCTACTACCGACTTATTTTAGACTGAGTAGTTTATCATTTTAATCTTTAAGTTTGTCTCTTGCTGAGCTCATAAAAGTCTATGATACAGATTAATCTACAATTCCCAACAAAAAATTGAATAAATAATTTTAAAAAGTTTGTAGGTCTGACGAACAGTGGTTTTCGGTAGTATTTTAATTTCTGAATGATATTCTGAAACCGAGAATTCGAGAAATATAAGAAATGTATTGAAAAAAGTTTGTTTTCCCGGATTTTTTCCACTATTTTCTTGAAACACGAGTATATAATAGATGTATGTGCAAAAATCATGAAATGCAAATTCAAGTGTATTCAATACATCATTCACGTACTTCCGAAAGAGTTGGTTTCTTGGTTTAATCGAAAGAATATTTTACTGTTATGCAGTAGCTTTCAGGTTCGAGTCCCGATGAAAATACTAATTTTTGTGTTTGTTTTCAACTTGGTTTGTTATTTTATGTTCATGGATTACGAACTTATTCTTGAACTTTCCACTGAAAAGAACAATTCACTTAATTTATTCGTAAATGTTTCTTTATCGCAAAAACACCATCCATTGAATTTCAACGAAATAATCTTTTATTTCTCTCATTATTTATTGGCTATATCACATATTTTTATGAGTGAAACGCAATAAACCCTCTTCACTCTATTTAATGAAAGGAATAATATTACATATGATGAATCGCTATCAGTAAATCGATAAAAATATCACGCATAGGTAGGATTATTATTTTGTTCCCTTCCTATGTACCTTCTGTTGAAATAAGGCAGAACAACGCTTTTTATTTGCGATTAAACAAACGAAAACGATAATAATATGCCGCACTTGTCAATAAAAGAAACATTGCGTATATGATAATCGATATTTGGTAGATAGTCACGAAATGCCGATGAATTTTGGTGAAGAAAAACTAGCTGAATTTCATCAAAAGCGATGTTTAATTAACGAAACTTGTTTCTTTTTAATTCATATGTTTGGGCTTTTAATCTTTATACATAATCCAATCTCAAAACCCGCTAAAATTCAAATTACATACACAAAAGACGATGTCTTACACGAGATTCGAACCCAGATTCCTTTAGTGATGAAACGTCATTCATCTCACTAGACTATACAAACGGAGTTCGTGAAGAGTATATAAATCAATGACTCTATAAAATACTCACTTCGCAAAATCCAAATATCATTTTAATTATAATTTATGATGTAACAATTCCATAACACGACTTATTATAGGAAAATGTTTCTAATATCAAAGATGGGTTGGTAACATGAAACATATGTCCAGTGTTTTCGCCGTATTTCGTGGAATTAACTTTAATGTTTTCAATTAATCGATACAGTATGAAGAATATTTGGGTGTGATAATTTTCAATCCACATATCAACAAAGTGGTGCAAACTTTATGAGTAACAAGACTTCTAATCATGCACCTTATATACTAAAATATTTTTAAATTTGCCCTTCGATTGGTTCAACGGGGTTTACCAAGCTAGTTTCCGCCGAAATCTCAATGCAAATATATTTTTAATCGGTTATAATAATCGAACGAATTTTTTTCAGAGGGAGACGATGAACTTAGGACTTCATGGAACTGGCCAGTATCCACAAATCAGAAATTTATTGAAAGAATTTTGTTTCACTCCCCCATATATGAACATTTGTCAACGCCTAGTCCAGTCTGTGGTTGGGACGTCCACAGAACAGATAGAACCTGTAAGTCGACAATATATGCGAATTATTTCATCTGATATATATTTCATCTACCAGTTAGATTATCTACTCTAACAGTCAGTTCCTATAAACAATGAGGTTAGGTGTAAATGAAATTAACATGGAGCAGCATTAATTCTCTTAAGTTCTTTGATTGCAAGGTCACAAATATTTGATATTTGTTGCTGATTCCTTTATATCTCGAAACAGGGCATGAAAAACTCTTAATAGCACCCTTTTCATTCAGTTTCTTCATCTGAAATTTCGAATTATATTGACATCAAGAAGTGTATGAAAGAAATTGCTGGAAGTCTCTCTTCTTCTAGAAGTTATCAATATTAATAGATTTTCAACGTTATATTTTTAGGAAGTTATGCCGCTGTTCTACCGTCGATACCCAGCAAGTTTCTCCATCAAAACCTTGCTCCATTTCATGCAAGAAGTAACCAATGGGGGAAGGTTTCAATGGTATGATTATGGTCCCAGAGGTAACTTGATTAGATATAGGTCTGATGTGCCACCAGAGTATGATATTGAGAAGATTCAAGTTCCTGTCTACTTGATTTATGGCGAACAGGACTTATTATCTGTAGAAAATGTAAGCATGCTAACAACATTCGTTTATTTTTTACAGAACTCTACATTACTCAAAAATAATCGACTTGAATATTGAAAATCTAAAGTGGAGACAGTCTCAATTGAAGATGTTGCAGTCTTCAATTAAGACGAACTTCAGACATTGTAAAATGTTGAGTTACCGATGGGCATCTACCAATTTCTCTTCTGAAAATGCACCAAAAACGGGCAAACATAAAAAGGTAACATACTTTTTGTTTTACCAATCTTGTTATAGTGAAACTGAAGACCATTCAAAATCTACTCAGGAGACTCATTCCAATATTGCCAATAATTACACAATTATGCCAAAAATATGATCATACAACATGTAAAAAGAATATTTTTACTAGAGATTTTGGGGTAGGTTTATAATGCCCAAGAAACTCTAGGTTGGCTGCCTATGAGATTTGAAAATATCAAAAAGGACGCTCAGATTTAACCAACAAGTAGTCATCAAGATTTTAAAGTCAAAACGTGATGAAAGAAATGAGAATGTGTGGTTAAGACATAGATATGATTGAATATAATCTCAATTATTCTTGTCTTCACATGAAGGCAGGAAGAAAATTGGAATGAGAACCGGTGAAAGTTTAATATTCGAATTCTTAGTTGAACTATTCTGGATTTAAGGATCTTATTGTTAATTGAAATTCATAGAATTTCTGACAATATTACAAACCGTCTATCTTTGAAATAGAATATGCGTATTATTAATTATATATGACCACAACTCCCAAAAATCCAGCTGCATTGAAGCTGGATTATAGCGACGTATCTTAGAGAGGTCAGTTTAATTAATATTCCTCTTAATATACCCCAGAAAGTTTCACTTTAGAATTCACAGACACAACTTATCATTCGATGAATTGAAAAAAAAACAGTTTAAATATACATATAGATCTCTTCGAATTTAATGGACCAGGAGATACTTTACGTATAGAGTACATTGCAAAAATGTTCGACCAAGAACCATCAGTTACTAAATGTTTCTTCATTGTCAATCGAATTTTCATTTACCAGCTCAGTTGAAGTCTAAAAATTAAAGGACAATGACTATAAAAGACTTATGTAGTTAAAAAGACAATAAATTCATTCATTGAATAAGGCTCGCAGATCAAGATGAAACTTTAAATGCGCTTTCTAAATATCATAATATCTTCAATAACCTGTAAATGTTCAGGAAGCAAAATGAAAAAACGCAGAACCATATAAATTGGTCCCCTTTCAAATCTACTGGTACCATGAATAGGAAAGAGGTAGGAATGTACTTGTCAAGAACTATTTTTATTGGCATATGGCAGGAAATAACTTCTTTGCAACTTGAGGAAAACAAAAAGACGATAAATATATAGACCAAACACTGTTTGTATTCTCTCCAATCTAAAAATTCCGCGGCAGGATTCTTGCAAGCTCAATCTGCACATTATCCTCAAGGCCCTTTTTTGAATGACAATTCGTCGGCACTAGACGAGGTGCCTCAAAATATTCCATACGTTAGAATAGATTGGAAACTGGCAATGTGGAGAGTTCTCATAAATTCAGTCTCCACATTGCTTCTAATCATGATAAACATGTAAGCAGCATAGTTCAGAGACTTCCTCAACTTAGCCACATGATGATGCCAGCGTAGGTGTTTGTCCAAAGTAACGCCCAAGAAATTAACAGAGTCTTCAAAGGCGAACGAACTGCTAACAATGCACAAAAAACTAGGATAGTCTTCCACCAACTGACTGCCACGGAAGAAGATACCCTGAGTCTTGCTATGATTTAAAATGAGACCATTTTTACACCACTTATCTACAGCTGAAACCGTGTCTCTGCTCAGGACGAGATATTCCTCGATATATCGATATCGAGAGGCCTTCGATATTCCTCGATTGCTGTCGACATATTCCTCGACAGCAAAATATTGCTGTCAACAGCGCAAAGAATTGATTTGAAAGTAGATGATGGCTTTATGGAGCAGAGAAAATTCACAAATACCATAAAAAGTAGAGGCCCCAGCACACTTCCCTGAGGAATACCTCTAGTAAGGTGTCGTTCCTCAGAGAAGGGAACTTCACTATTCAAATTCAGAACAACTTTCTGACGGCGATTTATGTCATGATTTTCCATTAGTTTTTTATCCTGTGGATGTCAGGATATTTTTCACAGTTTCCACTAATAAATGTTATATTATACACATGAACTCGAAAGGATTCGGTTTTATCAGTTCCTATTAGATTTTCAAATCAGAAAATATAATATCGCTAAAAATATACATGAAAGTGATCGTATAATATTTCAATGTATTATATTCCCAACTTGCGGTAGCTGACTCATAATATAGGTAAGAAAAAGTAACGAGACCTATATTTCACTTGTATATGATTTGAATATGAAAGTATCTCGTATGCCAGAATCATGGAAGAAGAAACAGGCAGAGAAAATTACTATATACGCATGAAGAATTGATGTTATTAAAGAAGATTGACGGATATACTGGCAGTTTTTAAATAACTTCATTTACAATGCATCATTTCATTTTAGCTTCACTAGGTGAAATTTGAATACAGTAATATTTTAGTTATGTAAATAGACAATTGCTGTCAGCTTGTTTCTAAAATGAGGAAATTGGGCTTTCGGTTTCAAACAAGCAGATGAATTCAATTAACCTACCTTCAATTTTGAGAATAAAAGAATAAAATAATATTCTATGAATGGAAATAGTAAATGTCACTAGTCTTGAGAATTTATATTTATGATTATTTACAAAGGCGAACTATTGAAAACGTGGTGGTTGTTGTTACACGATTTAAGCGACAGAGACATTTTGTTGAGCATAGAAATGACTGTCAGAATAGAAAAGAGAAATTTTATGTTGGTAGCCCATTCATATTGTTAACAGGTGATGGTGGGGTATGCCAATGTGATCACAGAATAGTGATACAAATTTCAATTCGTAGATTTTGGACCTGCCAACAATCGACGAATGCGCTGGTGTGTTATGGTGATCAATCAAAATTTGTTTCTTCGCCAAATGAGGTCGTTTAATTTGCACCTCGTCCTTCAAACGTTGCAATAAGTCTGTGTAGTGTTGAGCAATGATAGTCTTACCCTTTTCAAGATAATCAATGTATGTGATTCCTCTCGCACCCCAAGAAACAGTAGCCATAACTTTGTTTGCCGATAAAAATTGTATTGTCTTCTTTGGAGTAGGTTCCCCTTTCCAACCCACTCACTCTTTTGACTGTTCTTTGTTTTCAGGAACGTAGCGGTGAACCCAAGTCTCATCAACAGTTTTGAATCTACGCAAAACTTCGTTTGGATTACTCCTATACAGCGCCAAATTTTCGGTAGAAATGTTTTTTCGAATCAGTTTTTGGTCGAGCGTTAGAAACGCGGAATCCAGCTTCTCCATGCTCAAATGTTTGTGCAAAATATTTTGCACACGTTCAGCTGACATCCTTCAGGTCTCAGCTATCTCATGCACTTTCAATCTGCGGTCTTCCAATACTATTTGATGGATTTTCTCAATCATTTCTGAAGTTGTAACCTCAATGGGCCTTCCAGAGCGAGGCTCGTCGGAGGTGTTCACACGACCCATTTTGAATTCAGAAACCCGCTGATTAATAGTTGAATATGAAGGGAAGGAGTCTCATAGGGTTGAATTCATCTCTTTTTTCATTTGTTTTGGTGTAAAACCGAACACAAATTGAAACTAACGTAGCGATTAGGGTGAAACTTTACATACAAGCTCAGGATTGATAGGATTGGTTCTGTAGGAAGCTCGCTCCAAAAGTAGACCTACTGGCGCCATCTATTGGTCAGGCCGGAAACTTTTCACCCCACCCTCGTATAATGATATCAAACAAATCATTTAGTTGTAATATTTTATTTGCTCATTGTGTTTTTCTGTTTCAGGACGTTTTCAAACTTTTCATAAAGTTAAAAAGCCCCAAGTATTTGAGGCTATTTCAAGGTGAAAATAATAATGTTGTATTTAATCACAATGATTTTCTATTCTCAAGACATATAGACGAATTTAATAAATTTTTGTATAAGATTGTAAGTAACGCTACATCGTTATCCAGTGAAAATTCTATATATAGTTATATTTAGAAATATAATGTAAATGAATTATCTGTGTCATATTAATAAGTACTAGAACATACCAAAGTTTTAATAAAAAAATGGAAAACTGAGTTGAGTTATTGAAAAACCTGTATCTTAATTTTTCAGGACGAGAAAGAATTCAAAACAATGAAGCTGAACTTATTTAGAAGGTAATAAATATATGACATTCTTAGATTGGGATTTGAACTCGAAGATGGAGTCTTTGAAATTTCAGGGAAATTTACCTAACCTCAAAGAGAAACTTTTATGCATTTTTTTCTCACTCAAAGTTCATCAAATGTCCAGGTACGATATTCAAAGTCTACAAATCTTGTAAACACTGGAAGTTTGGTACAATGAAATATTTGTTTGACCTCTACTTAATATATGTTATATATATTAACTCTATGAGTTACTATATATAACATATATTGACTCATTGAGATTGCTGCACCCATAGATGAAAGGTAATACTATGGATTTTTAGACCTTTCCACTCCGAACAAGTGGAAATTTCCGTTTCACACCAAAGGAAAACACCAGTATCAAATGATCAACTTACCTTCAGTTTATCACCATTGTTACTTTCCTCAATTTCATAATTTAAGACCTTTTTTAATTCGATAATTCTTAGATTTCATTCAATTCTTCTACCTGTATAACGACCTATACCTCTACTTCGGAGACATCGATATCAGCCTTAAGTTAACAGGTAACGATTTATAGGTATAAGATATAAGAATGTTGGTCGAAAAATGTTGTTCAGTTTAACTTTTGCAAAGGAGAAACATCCCCGAAACGTATAATGTTTCAATATATTGAACAATATTCTTCATCTTCATTGTGAATTTGAAAATATTTAAACTTGAGATACTGTCCGTTCAATTCTTACAAGATTTGTTAACTTTCTGAGACGTTTCAAGTTAAACTAAAGTTTTACTGATACTTTCAAAAAGAGTTTACGTCGACAAAAAATCATGTGAATTGAATAGTGAAACGAAGTGATTACTGAAGGAAATGAATTTTCACCCAGGTGTCAGAGGACAACAAAAATGTTGTGATTTTTAAACATATTAATATGAGGAATTTCTAAAATCAATCTCCGAATGAAAAAGTTGAATCATTAGTTGGAAAATAACATGACAGAAATGGATATAACAATCAATAAATTCATTGAACACCCAATACACAAAAAGGAAAAGCTTTACCCTTCTATCAACAAGAGCACACAAACTCGAATCAAAAACAATACAATAAGGATATATGAAAAAATATATAATCTATCACCTTCAACTTATTATATTCGAATAACAAAAAAAATAACAAACTGACATTCAATAAAAAACTCAGAGTTCCTCCTATTTTTTATATCGAAATAAAATCAATATTTTCCTCTGATAATGTTTCATTTGGTACAATAAGAAAAATTAACCTGAATGAAATATTTTGTTGGAAAATTCTCTCGAAAAATAAATAGGTAGATGCTTCTTACTATGGAGATGTATTTCCTTATTGCAAACATAATGCTTGAATGACTTCATCGAAATAAGGCGGACAAGATCTGTTTGTTCATCTGTTCTTAATGAAATCAGTGGCCGGAATGAGACACTGGTGGAATCACCGGAAATTATACAAAACATATAAGCTGGATGGTGACCCTGCAGCCTTCCCTTTATGCTCCACTGGGCGTTTTGCTGAGGGGCTTTCTCGGTGTTTAAACATCGTCTGCCAGACATTTCCAATTGAAGAGGAGGAAAACGTTTTATTTCAGATGTAAAGATCTCTCTTTCAATTCCAAAAAATACTTTTATGGAGTATTTTCAAACGAATATATTGACAAATAACACGGACGTTTCGCTTATCTCTTGGTAAAATATTATGTCAAAAACAAAAAATTAAAATTAACACACTGGGCTTAAGTTTCACTAAATACATTAAAAACTCTACATATTTTTCGTTGGGTTAATCCATTATCAAGAGTATACAATTTGTACTCTTGATAATTATATTGATAATTATATCTTGATTCTCTTTATACAATTAGCATAAAGTGAATTTTATTAATATAATCACTGTTCTCGATGAGGAGAGCGATTGAACCTGAATTAGAAATTCTTAGGACATTTGCTTATTCTTTTTTGCCTCCAAAAACTGCTTCATCCTCTTTGAATGTTTTTTTTCCGTTTATCGGTCAATTTTATTCCAGGTTGACGATTTGATTTTTGCTCAAACTTCACATGTGCGATTTTATAGCGACATTCAGTGCGATCTTTGAGAATGTTTTATATTGATCTGTTGTAAATCTTTTTGGACCTCTTTTAGGCACTCTGTTACTCATTTACACTTTATAATTATATCGATTAGTTTCTTCGGTATTCTGGAAAGTTTCATTCTGTAGACATATGCATAGAACCTTGCTCGTCGTTTTCTAATTTCTTCAGTTATAGTATTTGTCCGCCCCCCTGCCGCACTCCGGTTTTGATTTCAAAGGGATCTGATACTTCGCACACTTGATAGTTCAGACACTTGAACTTATGATTTACACTTTAATTTACTAAATAAAGTATAAATCATAAGTTCAAGTGTTTGAATTCAAGTTTATATTCAATTATAATGGATTCACATCAAGTAAACGCAAACACTATTGAATATTTAAAAATTTATAACACAATAAAAAACAATAATTAAAATAAATTGACTTTTTTATCCCAACATAAGATTCGATTTAGCGCCATCTAACAGGAGATTCTGAGAAACAAAGAGATTTCTCTATTATATTAAAAGAAATCTATACCCGTTGAGTATCAATGTTGCTGTATTTTCGAGAACTCTGTGATTCATTTCGTATTACAGGATATGAAAAGAAAACTGTAACATCTTCAGATGACAAATGATTGAGAACTTCATGATCAATTCGATAGTTTCAGAATAAATATTGTTAATTCAATTCGATCATATTCTATAAACATTGGAATATTAAAAAAGAAATCTACCAACAAGTACAATTCAATTTAGCGTTTGTCTATGCATGAGCACGATCTATTTTCCAGCATTTGTTTGAGAAGAATATATATTGATGAAAAGAAATGTAATTGAAATTGTGCAACATTAAACTGGTTGTTACTGGCTCGAGAAAAAATCAAACTAAATCAGAAAAAAGACTAGGTTGACAAAATACTTATGTGAACTTCATGTTCAAATTTTCAGAGAAAACAATTTCGAATGAGTTTCTAACGCTGTTGCTTTCTAAATTGTCCATCATATTTTGAAACGCCCTTTCAGTGGGACATTTCATTTAGTAAAAATTGACAAAACTGAGGAAATATGTCGAAACGCAACCTTGTGAACGAAGATTTCGACCACAAAATAAACCTCTGAACGCGTTATCTGCGAAATTGGATGATTCAGTATACTGCGCACAGAGGGCGCTAATGTGGTATTACGTAAAATCTTGAAGTTAAACTAATCGACTAATACAGAAGTGAAATTGCAGTTCAAGTTGACATCAAACATCAATTTATTTTTACATAATCGTGATGTCGACATCAAAGCAATCATTTGGGACATTGAAGATAAGCTTGGAACAGAGGCAAATAATAAAAATTACGAAATCATGAAATGACAATATTGAGTAAGATGTCAAATTGACCATGAATTTGAGTTTTTATCAAGAAAGACAGACTCAGGGATGACTTGAAAATTTATATACCTACTACACTCTTTTATGAATTTTTTTTAGATCTGTTTTCTTGTTTTTCAAAAAAAACATACCAATAAATTTTTAATTACGAACTTGAATCTATTTTTCAATCAATTCATAGAACTTGAGTTTTTCAGATATTACAGAAAACAAACAAAACTCCATTGAAAAAAGAATTAATTATTCACTATTCTGAGACTTCAATATTTGCACGAATTTAAAAATATTGAAGGATAAAAATTCAATTAAAACTGAATTTTGTCAAACAGTTTATAATTTGATCGATGTCACATAAAATAATCAAGGTAAGTGCAGATAAAAATTTTCAACAACCTTTACAAACAATTATAGAGAATATAAATATTGATTTTATTGTAATATTGAATAGATTTAATAAGAGAAGGCACTTTTTTCGTATATAAATTGTGTTCCAGATCACTAAAAATAAGTCTTCAACTTATATTATTCATTTTTCATTTACTGAATGATTCATTTAATGACAAATTTTCTAAATTTTGTCAACATCTCAATCTTGAATAATTTTATCAATATTAATGTTACAATTCAGATATTTGATTGAATATTTGTTGTTCAATAATTATTCCACATTGGGCAAACAATGATGAAATTTTGTACGTAGATAAAAGAAAATCTGGAATAGTAGATATCAATTCTAATTCTTCATTACCAAAAATTCAGGGTTTCTATGGGAAAAAAATAGTAACCCTAAGAGCAAGCCTTCGCTAGATGCTTAAAGCTTTGAACTATATTCAATGGAATAATTTCAAATAAATAGCAATAGAGATGTGAACAACTTGTTAACGAAATAATTTTTATAATGGATTTTGTCATGCCTTTCAGAACAGCGTAATGGGATGTCGTGATATTTTCATGAACTTCTGTTTTAAAAATATGAGTTCGTAATATATAATATTTCAATTCCAGCTTTCTTTCGTTTAGTTACTTCATATTACAATTGCAATTGATTTTAATTTCATTTATTAATTACATTTCTTTTTAATTCAATTTTTAATTTAGTTTTATTTCATCAACTACATTTCATTAACTTCTGTTGATTTTTATATTTTATATAATATTTTTATATAAGATATCATATAAAAATCATTCTATTTTTAATTTGTTCCATTTAGTTATTGTTTATTACCAAATCAATTTATTTTAATTCTATTTTCCCTGTTTATATACCCTTATACTCCCATTTTTCTAATTTTTTTTCATTCATCAATATTTTTGTGAAATTTGTAATTTTTCCCTGCGATTGGATGTATATCTGTTGAGAATAAATGCTATATTACTATTTTTATTATTCTTTGAAGTAAATGTCGTATATTGAAAAACAAGTTGAGTATTTCTTATTTTCAAATCTTACCTAAAGATCTGTCAATAATGCAGAGATACTCAAATGAAATGCTCGAATCTTAGTTGAAGTCTAGACTAGTCTGCTTTGTTTGAAAATGATCAAATAATTATTAATTCAGATGAGTGAGAAATAAACTTTATTGTAAATCATATGAGTTATGTTTTAAGAAATATCAAGAAAGATCGTCATTTTGTCACTTTGATATTGAAGAGATCATAAAAAAAATTAAAATTAGATATTATTTTCGAGAAGTCCACTATAGCTTTCGAAAATGATTAAATTTTTTTAAATAAAAATTTCTAAAAATTATGAGGAAGAATAATTGATTTCCATAAAATCATCGAGACTATCTTCAATAAAGTAAATCGAACAAATCTTCATTTTGAATAGATGAATCAAAACAAATCTGGTGTAAAAATTTCTGGATTTTATGAGGCCCCAGAAAGTTTTGATTAGTAATAAAAATTTCGTTTTGAAAAATTATGATAATCATTGAAACTGAACAATTTTTTGGCTGCCATTCAAAAATTGAGTGCTTAATTACATATTACTTTGTATGTCGTATTTTCCATGCTTGATCAAGGACGATAAAAAAATTGGACCAATATAAATTCAAGAAATATCATTCAATATGCTTTTTATAGAAGGTGTTCATGAATATTAATACAATACAATTGAATAATCAATCAATATCCTACCTATAATACAAATCTGAAAAAAATTAACGATGTCTAAAAAAATAATTTAGATAAATCATACATACTATGAAAATCGTCTTTATTATCACCAGTATTAAGGCTGATAAATCTGAAACAATTCGAAAATAACATTTGATAGTAACGTTCGAGATAATCCGCCGCGAATTACAAGCAACATCAAAACTTGTTTCCGGAGACTGCAATGCTACATACAGCGACTAACTCCACAACAACCATGCTCCATTCGGGTAAAAATAGTGAACAAGAATGTTGGTCTGACAATTCATACGTCAAAATTAAAGGAATTCCTCGTGTGGTGTGTGTTTGGTTTCTAAAGTTTTCAGTGATTTTCTCAGGTGAAAGCTGAGGTTATTAGACATTTTAGGTTTCAATAGTGCAGGATAATTTTAAATTGAAATAATGAGGACTTTATTGTTTTGCATTTTGTTTGGATTTATCGAAAACGTAAGTAAAGTGTTCGAATATTGACGTATATATATTAAATTATGAATCGTATGAAAATCTATGAAATTCGTTGCTACTTATATATATTATTGAAACAAACATCATTTGTTATTTAGTGTCTCAAGGATTTGAGATGGCTACTTGGAAAAATAATAATCTGTGAAGAAAACACTTCTTTTAGTGGTTTTCTATTCGGGAAACCCAAAATTTCATTTTGATTTCAGGCGAAATATAACAAAAAGTAGTTGCATTTGGAAAATTGTCTAGAAAACGTGAAGCGAAATTGTTTCTGAAATATTCTGAAATATTATCTACAAGTTTTGTGTTTCCAACCATAGGAATACAAAATTTCCAAAATTTTCGGAAAAATTGACATATGTGCGTATCATTGTTTTTCCAATAGGTTTTTCTCTATATTTTCAACTATGATATTTGAGGAATACATTTATTCGCTAATTGTTTTTCGAGTAACTCTTCTAGAAACTCACATGATGAAATAATTATTATGTAATGATAGACTCAAAGTTTTGCGTGAATTAAAAAAAACTCTAGTATGAAGTGGAGCGAAAAAAGTAAATAAAAACTCATACACCCTTAATTCTGGAGAAGTTCAGTATTGCCAAAAATCAACGAAAATACCCTAAAAATACAGAAGTTCATCACAGCTGCGAATCATGACAAATAACCTCAAATAACAGAGGTCGTTCATAGCTAAAATCTATTGAAATACTCTCAAATCACAGAAATCCATCAAAGCAAAGATTAAGGAATATACCGCTAAATAAGAAAAGCGCAATTCGGCTGAAAATTATGATATATCCGCTCAAATTATTGCAAGTAATTCTTGATCAGGATCAATGAGAATAACTTCATATTACAAAAGTCCATTATTCGTAAAAGTCAAGAAAATATGAACAAATATTTGGTTGGAATTGTTACTGAACTGGTCTGTCACATATTGTGTATTTTTCTGTTCACATTTGAAAATTTCCACTCAAATAAATGATCACTCAAGATACAATATGTTCTGCATATTTTCCCAATACTTTGCAGAATTGAAGATATATCTATTCGTTTTTGGCTTTTCATTTAGAACAATGTTGAAAATTGTGATTTTCAGCATTCAATTCAATGAAATCAAATGTTCAATTATTATTTTAGCGATTGTTCCCCATTAGGAGGACGATTGAACTTGAATACGCAAATTTTGGGCTTTTTCTTCAGTTGTTTTGCCTCTCAAAAACGCTTCTTCCTCTCAGAATGCTCTCCTTGCGATCTCATAGGTTTTTATATTATCTGTTGCAGATCCTTTTGGACCTCTTTTAATCAATTTGTGCCGCATTTATTCTCTGTTATTATATCGAATAGTTTATTCGTTATTATGGATTGTTCCCTTGGATTTGACCCTGTAGACACGTGCAAAAAATTTTGCTCGTCGTTTTCTGATTTCTTACGTGTTTGTATTCGTATTTATTTCTCTTGATTGAGTTCTGAGGTCTTTTTATCAAAATGCCGTTTCTATTTATTGGCCCGTAAATCTTTCTGAGAATTTTTTGTTCTTGTTATTCTATTTCTCTAATTCTTGAATGACCGTCAATAAAAATTGTTTCATCTGCGTAGATTGCTTCTGGAAGAATCGCTCTGTTTTAATGCTTTAATTAAGCGCCTATCGAAATTCAACTTTTATTATAGTACGTCCATGTTAGGCCCTTTGGAGCTTGGTAATTTTTTGTTCGTAAGCGATTTGGTTCGAACTTGAGGACTGTATAATTTTTTAAAATTTTTTAAAATGATTGACTTGTAAAATTTCATGAGTTGTGATTAGAATGTATTAATATTTTTATAGTGAAAATTGAGAATTGAAATTACATTTCAAAAGTTTTGAACTCGACTGGGACTCGAACTCAGGTCTTCAGGCCTGGGTTGGGTTCAAAACTTTTGAAACGAATTTCAATTCTCAATTTTCACTATAAAAATATTAATACATTATCACAATGTCCGCAATGTGGTTCAATTTCAAACGAATGAAAAATTACTGTAAAAGTTGAATTTATATATATATATATATATATATATATATATATATATATATATATATATATATATACATAATGTTTGAAATGACCTTCCCCTAGTGAAAAATGCAACAAGTGGAACTACGTCTACCATATTTGGGCGTCACTGGTGACTCAAACCTTTGCTATGATGCGTTAGATGACGTACTTGTGATTCTCTTGGAATCACTTAAACACATACTGGGAATAAATGAAGCACATGACTGAGTAATAGTTCGCCGGATATGGTAGAAATATAGTCACCGATCAATGTAGTTTCCTTGAAAAGACTGCTATGTTTAGCGAAGTGTTAAAATCATGTTGGACGCGTGTTTAGTTTAAGTATTAACACCGATAGTTTTGGCGGGTGCTTTCTGTCACAGCCTATTGAAAACGTAAAAGGATTTTTTACACGCTTTCGCAGTTCACATTCTATGAAACAACAGATATTTAAACCAAAACAGGAAAATAATAAATCAAAATTAACACCATTGAATTAGGTTTCAACAAAGAATTATTGTAACTTATACTTATTTTATAAGTAGTTATTTAATTTTATATAATATATTATTTCACTTATAATTATTATTATCTCAAACCAAGTGTGTTAATTGTAATTTTGTGTTTTCGACATAACGTTTCACCAAGAGATAAGCGAAACCATGTGTTATTTAATACACAGGAAAATTGGATAGGAAAAGATATAGGAGAAATGAAATAATCGTCACTTTGGTTACTTCATGGATACAATATGAATCACAATAACAAAAAATCAGCGATAATCAGTTCTATATATTCAAAAATGAATTCCTATAATGTTCAATGAATGGTCCAATAGACGTTCCACTTCGAAAATTCGAAATTGGATTATCAATCTCCAAAAATTACCTATAATATGCAATAAATTACGTTTTTATATCCAAAGCTAAATGAGCATCTATTTTAAAGTATTTATTTTAAAATAAATGAGTAAAAGGATATGATTGACAACTTCCATAAATTTTTTTGCTTTATTTTGATCACATAGATTTTTTTTTAATTCGTTTTATATTTACTAGACTTAAGTGTATCAAATGACTATCAATACGCGTCTATATGATCAAAAATTGATATAAAACTAAGTAATGTGATTTTCACTATATACTGTTGGAAAAGATTGGAAATGTTTCGCAAATATTTGACATCATCAGGATATATGATATATGCTACTCAATTCTTAGTTTATGCATCTTGAAGTATCATATTTTTATTTATGCAAAAATTTTTATTACAACAGAAATTCATAGTGAAAGTCATACATTTCATTTACTTAGTTATTTCTAATATGATTAATAGTGTATCGGCCTAATAAATTAGTGAATTAAATATTCATTTGAAGCGTAGATGAGATTAATATAAAAATTTCTCATCTCATTTACAATTTGTATATTTCAGAGGTGCAAAAATGTCTGTTCTTCATCACTTATGAAGTAATCGTGCTCTTGCATAAATCCAAAACTTACTCAACCTTTATGGTACCCACATTTCAGTGATTGCAGAATTTCCTCATCAATCTCTTCGCACATTAGGGCCGTACTTCCTGACCTCGATATTCAAGAAGCGCAAATCCTTACTAACTAAATAAGACATAAAAATTTCTTGCTCAAATTTATGTGTAACAGACATTGAGAGATAATTGTAACTCATCTTGAGAGTTTGTTTGTCTATTGTGTGTTTCTTCTTTCGAATCTGATTCAATTCCATGGACATTATTTCTTGTAGGCATCTATGAAAGAGCATACCAAAAATTATGCAAATATAAGATACATTTTCAAATAATACTTCAAAATGACCTTATCCAATAGAGAATAGAATGAAAATTAATGAAATACATTCATACTGAAACTGAGAAATCATTTTGGCAAAGATGACGATGAAAAGTCACTTCTTAAGAAGGGACAGTCATATACTCAAAAATTGATGTTTTTTGAAGAAGTAGTAGATAATCGCAGATTCCATTTCAAAATAAGTAAATTTGGTACTTCCATGTTTCTGCGATATTTAGATTACTCAAAATCGCAATTGCTGTGTGAACACAATTTGCGAATCATTGTCAATGTATATATTCAGTTGTTAACCTTTTTCTTGTACCAATTTTCTACGATTGTTTGGCGTATATTTCACAAAACACGAGTTTCGACGAAAAATTGGTGGTCTATAATGAAACTGTGATAACTTATCGTTGATACTTTCTCAATGTCTATCAATTAGACGAAACTTCAACTGAAAAGAAGTAAAATGAGTCCATTTCTGAAAAATATAATTGAGGAGAATCAATATCTTCAAAATTTCAAGAAGTTTTTTTTGAATTGTTTCAAACTGGAAAGAAATCAAATGAGAACCCTCTAAAAACATCTCGAATAACTACACTTTTGGATTGAAATTCCAAAAGACTGTGAATGTTCATTAATAAAACGTGTGCCAAAAATTTTCAATACTGTTAATATAGAGCAATTTCGAACTATAAATTTGCTACCAACTTATGAGAAAATTTGAGAATTAGTAGAGAAAAACCAGGTATTAGAATCGTGTGAAAAATTTTCTGCGTTTCAATCAGGATTCTAAAGTAATTTCTCTTGTGAAACAGCAATATTGAGCATATTTCGAAAGAGCTTTTGAAACTTTATGTAGATAAATATTATTGAAAACACTGAATAAACTTGACTTTGAGGGAGGAGTAAATGATTGGTTCGGATTTTACCTGGATTACCGAACACAAAAAGTTGAGTTTTATGGCATGCGGTCGGATAGCACAAAAATGGATGAAGGCGTACCTCAAGGAACTGTCTTAGGTCCGTTGTAGTTCTCCTTATATATAAACGATATTGTCTCTCATGTAAATAAATGTTCTAAGCTTTTATTCGCTCATGATACTTTGCTCTATATATGTGATCAATACTTTGATCACAATAAAGTGTTTGATCAATACAACTGTTGATCAATAGAGAACTTCTAAAATTAAAGGATGGCTATGGAACAATAACCATTCTGTTTGTCGCTAAATGTGCAAAAAATCTAAATTCATAGTTTTTGGTACATCCAAAACCATTGGTGTTATGTCAAAATTGAGGATATAACTATAAAGATTAATGAGCAAGAAGTTAGAAGAGGCATTTTGTTAGACAAAAATTTGAGTTACAATGATCATGTTGATTTCATATTATTTAAAAACTCTAAACAATTTTTGAAAAGAAAAGGAACAAATTTGCACGTATGTGAAATTATTGTTGTTCAAATCAATAATAATGGCACATTTTCTATTTTGCTCCACTTTGATATTTGGTTTAACTAAAAAATAAATTCAACAATTACAAAAGTTACAGAAGAGAGCCATGCGATAGGTATACCTTTGTTGAAATTGTGATGAACTCTTTAGAAATAATGTTTGTTGAACAAAGAATACTCTCTGCTTCATATATATTCATATTTAAAATAAAGAAATGAGTTCCTTCCATGTAAAGTAATAAAAAATGTAACATATATCAGTGATATGCATGAGTTTAATATTAGAAATACTGCCAGTATTTATATCCTAAGTTGTAAGCTTTCTAAATCAAACAATGGCATATACTATGACGGACTTAAGGCATTCAATAATTCACCAAATATATTGAAAACTAGTACTAGAATTAAGATATTTAACAGTGTTCTACGAAAGTATGGTATAAATAATGAGATAGGTATGTAATTCAAAATTGACAGTTCAAAATATGTAGATATTTTGTATAACTTCAGCTGAATAAATATTATTATAATTATTATTTTTATCTTCTTGCCATAATATCAAATGAACGAAAATTTCGAAGAGAAAGGAAATTTGCATTTTAAATATAGTATAAAATTCTGTATAAATGATAGGAGAAATATAAAAAGTATTTTATCATTTGATAGTAAACCTTCGCTGGAATGAAGTCTTCAACTGATGTTCTACATACGTTTTCATGATCACAAGATGTCTATTCTCAATTTACATCCTCAACATCCAGGAATTTTTGTCTGAGTTATTCACAAATAAGTGAATTATAAATTGTTCTGAAATATAAAACACACTAGTACCTACCTAACAAATTATTGTGAATGAGAAATTACATGCAAATATCATGTAGCATGCTATCAACACAAATTCCTTCAGCTTGATGAGGTATTCAGTTTTTTTCAATCTGCCTAAGAAATAGCTTCATTAATGGAGAGTGTTGGCCGCAACTTTGTATATTATGATGAAATTAATCATGTGGTACCCATAGGTGAGTCGATATAAATCAATCTGCCCCATCTCGTGGTATAATCAATTTTTTCTGAAGCACATTTATGAGCAGTTTTTATTCATTGATGATACTCGGTTTTTGTTTTCAATTTCATATTCTCTATCATTTAGAAGATGGAAAAAATCTTGATTTACGGAGATACCTGAATGGATGAACTGAACTGAACGTTTTGGGATTTTGCTCTTGAAATTGTTATCAAAATACAATTTTCGAATGAAGTTGTATTAATGCTTTGAAACACCACGAGTTTTCTCGTATAAGATTGACAGTTTCAGAAATCTTCACTTATTGTTCAAGATATTTTATCACCAGGATGTTATAAATTCAAAACTTATTCAATTAGAGATTAATAAAAATTGAGCACTCTTGAGATGATGTTTTTTTAATTCAAAACGCTTTCAGATTGATAGAAACGTTGAAGAATATCTCCAGATAGATGTCAGCTACCTCAAAGACTACTCTCATTCAGCTACATCGAGAAATTAGAAAGTGAATCGGTTTTGTTTTTCATAGGACGTAATATTCGCTCAATTCACTTCGTACCTTCATAAAAAGTATAAATAAAATTATGTCTCCATGTTTTGATTGAAGAAACTTCAATTTTCGTTCTTTTAGACTCCGACTGTAGACGGATTAACCCTTTGAAATGTAGATAATAAAATAAATGGATTCATCTCAAGAGAATCGATACATTTCTTATATAGGTAAAAGTGTACACCCTTGAGATGTTCAAAATGTTTTTATTACATTCTGCATGTTTCTTGGCATGGTTTTGGAGCTTCTGTCTCGGTATTAGGTCCTATGTTTTCCATTTATAGCTAGGAATGCAACATAGCTCATAAAAACATCGATATTAAAATATCGGTATTATCAGAAGTAAGATATCTATCTCGAAAACTTCGAACGATGAATCGATATTTGAATTTTTTTGCATATTTGTAGTTTTTCATTGGTTTAAAAAAGTTTGTGTATTTTTCACCAGTATCAAGTTAGATTGCTGTGTTTCAAATCTTCGCTTTGCGTTTGAATGAATATACTATAAGACATTAGACTCCACATTTTGAGTAACGAAGAATCACTCTAGATGACATTAGTGTTGATAGATCAGCCAGTCAATAAAACCCCTGACTGGATTTCGTTATCTCAGAGTATATATATATATATATATATATATATATATATATATATATATATATATATATATATATATATATATATATATATATATATAGTATAGTTTTCAGAGTCGTATTTAATGATATAGTAAGCGAGGTTAGGGTGTTTTCGACTCAATTGAGCAATTATTGTTTGTACTCTTTTTTACTGTTGTAGATGTGTAGAAAAAAGAGTACAAACAATAATTGCTCAATTGAGTCGAAAACACCCTAACCTATATATATATATATATATATATATATATATATATATATATATATATATATATATATATATATATATATATATATATATATGTAAATGGGAAAATCCCTGACAGTATAAATCCCCCAAAAATCCCAGTTGACCCCCGGAATTTTGAGGGAAAACTGTAAGGTTTACAACACTGAAACAACTGAGAGTTTTTGTTACAGAACAAACGATACACTGAATAGACAATTTAACTAGTGAAAAGATACTGAGAGAGAAATCATTCAGTGTGCAGCTGTAGATATAATATAATAATAATAATTATATTTATTTAGATGAAGCTATACAAAAAATCTACATATTTTGAACTGTCAATTGACATACCTATCTCATTATTTAAAATATAATTTCTTAGATCACGCTTAAATAACTTAATAATAGTACTAGTTTTCACTGAACTTGGTAAATTTTTGAAACCCTTAAATCCGTCATAGTATATGCTATTTTTGGATTTACAAAGCTTACAAATTTGGATATAAAAACTATCAGTATTTCTAGTATCATGCACATCACTGACATATGTTACATTTTTTATTATATTATATGGAAGCAACTGATTTTTCATTTTAAATTACATTACGTTACTTCATATGAATACATATGAAGCAAAGAGTAATCTTTGTTTAACAGCCATTAGTTCCGAAGATTTCAGCATAATTTTAACAGGGGTAACCTAGTGCACTTTAAAAATTGTTCGCATGGCTCCATTCTGTAACTTTTGTAATTGTTGAATTTTTTCTTTGGTCAAACCAAATAACAAAGTGGAGCAATATTCAAAATGTGGAATTATTATTTATTTGAACAACCATTTTTTCACATATGTCGGCAGATTCTTTTCTATTATTTTCAAAAAATCGATTTTTGTTACAGATTTTATATGATATGAAATCAACATGATCACTGAAACTCAATGTTTTATCTAACATAATGCCTAAATATTTTAATGTTTCTACTATTCTAATTTTTTTCCTTTATAGTTATATCCTGATTTTCATTGGTTTCAAGGGTTTTATTTGTACCCAAAACTATGGAGTCGAATTTTTGCACATTTAGGTATAATCTATTGTCACATAACCATTCATTAATTGTATAAAGTTCTCTATTGATCTCCTCTGTCATATTCTTAATATCTCTGCCACACATATAGAGCATATATCATCAGCGAATAAACGTATAGAACATTTTTTCACACAGAGACAATATCATTTATATATAAGGAGAACAACAATGGACCTAAAACAGTTCCTTGAGGTACACCTACATCCACTTTCGTGCTATCCGACCTTGTGACATTAAACTTAACTCTTTGTGTTCGCGAATCCATGTGAGACACGAACCCATCATTTACTACACCCTCAAAGCCAAGTTTATTCAGTTTCTTCAATAATAATGATGGACATAACGCTTCAAAAGCTCTTTTAAAACCCAATAATACTACTATACTAGATCATGGAAGCGACAGAAAATCATGTTCAGAAACAAACAGAAAACATCGTTCAGAAAACAAAACCCACTACCGATGTTTTCGTTCTCATTATCGGTACCAAAATATCGATTTTAATGAACGATATATCGATACTCGAAACAATGTATAGTTTGCACCTCACATATAGTTGAGAATGCTCTGAGAGTGAGGTTTTGTTCATTGCCCATTAAGTTATAAGTATGACTCGGTAGATACCATTCAATTCTTGTGGTGCTTTCATGAAAGAAATTCATGTTTTATATAAACTGAAATTGTTACGTAGTTATAATATATAGAACAGTAGATAAAAGTTATAATTTCCTAATGGAAGAATCTGCAAAAAATGTTGAAATCAGATTTAGGAAATTTTACTGAATCACCACGAAATTAGTTGATGAAAATTGTTAATTTTAGAACCTACTTCTTCCTGGTCGTCTGTAAACAAAAAAGATAACAATAGAAATTTCCGCTATAGATATTTGAAGTGTTGTATTGTGTTTATTATGTAACAACAAATCAAACAACTGGGGTCTTACGTGAAAGTAATTATCGCACAAGATCAAATTAGTTTGGTAGTTGACGACGTTCAGCCAGTGAAACTTGAATCGGGCAATTAACACCTACGGCAAGACACTTTAATTATTGCTAATTGAATTCCTCCTGTATTTTTCGTTTGCAGTAAAGAATGAGTGAACACTCTTAATTGTTCTAGCAACTTTCATCGTGTATCTTGCGTTTTGCAGTTACTTTTACGATGCATAATTCAAAAATAATTACGTTCTAGTCAAGAATTTCCTATTAATATTGTGAAAGTATTCATTATTTCATGAAAAGTTGTTGAAAAAGTGTTAATACTAGAACGTATGCAAATTTACACTGAATTATGAATTAATGACAGTCATCATTCATATTGAAACCGTACATTTTTGTTGAAGATTTTGGCACGTAAAATTATTCAATCAGATTTAAATTCGAGATTCAAATAAAATAGACAAATATCCTAAAATCCAAATACTTTGAACCCCTTATAAGTGATTAAATTATTTTTACGCCAAGAAGTTTACATTTTGTTCTGTTGAGTAAATAACAAATGTCAATTTATAAGCATTGAAAAGAAGAATTATAAATAAAGAAAAGATTAAAATTATGAAATTATCCAGTAAACAATATTCTTATGTTTTTCAACAGATATTCGAGAATTCATCCTGAATTTTACACTCTGTAAAGTTCTGAATATCTCAACTATTGAAAACCACTGAAGCACAAAAATTTATTTGCTCAATATTCTTCGAAATGTTAGAGTAATTTCATCAAAATTGAGGATGTTTCATATGAGAAAGTAATGAATGAATAGTAATGTAGTCCGTAAATGAATTCATTGGTGCAATACAACATGATAATTATTTTACACAAGTGGCTAATATAATATACAACTATAATAAAATGTAAAAATATCTCAAAACTATTATAAACATATATTTTCGCAAATCAACAGTTCTATTATGATAAAAGTTGAAAGCTTAATCATGAGTAAAAATCAGAGATTCGTACAGAAAAACTCAATAATTTTTACAGCTTAATAATAATAATATATTTATTCCCAACACATATACATCCAATTTGCAGAAAAAAAATAACAAATCATGAACAAATAAAAATGAATAGGAATTGAATATAAACTTGAATTCAAACACTTGAACTTATGATTTACAGTTTATTGACTACATAGCATGACGCGTTTTGTCGTTACAAACGACTTCTTCAGATGCTTACAGAATAATAATGATAGATTATTCTGTAAGCACCTGACGAAGTCGTTTGTAACGACGAAACGCACCATGCTATGTAGTGAATAAAGTGTAAATCATAAGTTCAAGTATTTGAATTTAAGTTTATATTCAATTATAATGGATTTACATCAAGTAAACGCCAACACTATTAAATAAAAAAAATAAATAGGAAGAAATTAAACGAAAAAAAAAAAAAAAAGAGAGTATAAGCGAATATATACAACGAAAATAAAATATCCATACATTGAAGTAGTAATAAACAATAACTCAATGGAACAATTTAAAGATGAAATATTATTTATTTCAAAGTCACACGTAGTCAACAGAGGTTAATGAAATGTAGTTGATGAAGTCAACGAAAATGAAATTAAAACCAATTGCAATAGAAATATGAACTAAACAAATGAAACAAAACTAAAATTAAAATTTTATATAATACATATTTATATATGTAGAAAACAGAAGTTCATGAAAATATCACGACACCCCATTACGCTATCAATAAAACCAATTACAAATCAATAACCGATAAAAATAGATATCACATCAACCGCAACACCCGTCATAAAGATTACATACCTATAGAGTTGATAGGAGAACGTGACATAACATTTGATCTGCTGCAATTGACATAAAATGTGCTATTTCATCTCAGACTTGGCCTTGGTACGCGAATATTTTACTGAGAAAAAATGGCGAGTCGATGGAATTGTGGAAAATTTTTAAGTCTGAACTTTATAGACGCATGTTCCAGTTTACTGCGAAAAAAGGAGTAGTACAGCGTTCTCATTGCGTAAAGATTAACAAAGCTGTACCAATTTCTGAACAAATAACCCAGTATTCTAGAAGCAGAAGCCGTGATACACGTTATGTGTTCAGAGAAGGATAACTATTAGTCGAGAAGAATCTCCAGATTCTCAAACTCAACACATATATCTAGTCTTTGATCAATCTACAGCTTTGGTCTATTTGAGTCAATTTTTGAGAAACCACTTCTGTGAAGTCATTAAGATTCATCAGATAGCTACAGAGTTTCCCAACGTGGAGGACAATTTGATTGTTGAGGAGAGCAGTTTGAAAATGGACTCGCCACGAGTTTAACCCATTCACACTTCTTATCTTTCCAGGGGGCATAAGCATTTAAAAAGGCTAAGGTTGAACTAGCAGGAAAACTACCGTTCAGTGTTATCAGAAATGTATAAGTTTTATTGCTTATTTCTCAACTGTAATCTGCGTCAGAAGATTCCTCAAAGGTGGGAGACTTGTTCTTTGCGTCATTACAATCAAAGTTCATTGAAAAAATCTATAAAACCCACGATGAAGGCTGAAAAGTGTAGTAATATCACCTCTATAAATCTTCTAATCGGTACTTTTATAGCTGTACCTTCCATTTCAAACCAGAAATATCAAAAATTTGGTAATTATTTAAATAAACTGTTTGCATATGCATGAACCTAGAGGCTATCGAATCCATTTCAAGTTGACATTCAAGTCGAAGATTTTAGAAATGTTGTTTAGTCTTTAAATATATATTTCTCCAAACGTGATGTTGTAACTTCGCAGAAACCAACCATTCTAAACGGACAATATTTACATTTTATATTTGTGAGTGGTCCTGAGTAGTTTTGACATGTATTTATTATCGTCAGAATACTGACGAGGAATACCAATACTTACGAAATCAATATTCAAATCCTTTCATTCACACTTAAACAGTTAGTGCACATGTGCCACTCCTGTCTTTGTTTTTATCATTGGAAAATACTGGTTCGGATGCCAGGATATGTGAATAATAAATTACGTTGTCAATTGATTATTAATGTGTTAGATTTGAATAGAGAATTGGTCGAAAATACCGTAAGGGATATTTTTCTTCAAAGGTCAATTGTTCTGTGTTTGAGCAATGAAAAATGTTCGAAGTTGAAAACGAACGTAGCTAAGGTCTTTCCAATCTATTTTTCAATTTTTTATGTTCTTGAATTCTCAAATGGTCAATGAATTCAAACTGAAATTGCTTGAACAATACCATTCTGAAACGGAAGGGTGACTCTTTTCGCCTATATTTAAAAGATAAAGCATCGATGGACAATAATTGAAATTGGGGAACATAATCGATTCATACTCTTTGGTTTTTGATCCATTAAATGAGCAAAAGAAGAGTTTCGAGAAATGAAAGCCTTCAGGTAATCTTTTTTTGAAATGGATCGAGAATGCTGATGAATTGATGCTCAAAGAATTTTCGATATTTGTCGCGAAACGTTAAGTAGAAGTGTTGGAAATGCCAAAAATATCAAGACTATGGCAGAGTGGATAAAATAGAGACCTGACAGCCAGCAATGAATTACAGTTTATCGCTGAATGCGCAAAAATCTAAGTACAAGTAAAACTATGGAGGTACATACAAACTGAGATATGTATATTAAAATTGCAATTCAGAACATTAATGGGCAAAAGCTTTCAAATTATTGGCATTATGTTAGATGAGAAAATGAATTTCAATGATCACTATGACTTCATATCGTCTAAAATCTTCTAACAAGACAACTTTCTGAATATAATTGGAAAACTCTTTCAACTGTATGAAATTATTGCTGTTGTAAGTCAATAATAATGCCAAACTTCAATAATTGCCAAAAAACTTCAACATAAAAAAAATTGCAGAGATTTTTTCAAGAAGAGAGTTAAGTCATTGATGTTAACAAAGGCACACTATAGTGTGGCAGAGTACTTCGATGATTCGATGTAGTTTATAATGTATGAATCATTTTTTTGTATAATATGTTTGTTCAGTTTTTTACCACGAATGTCCCTCACCATGTAAAATTGTTTCAAATGTTTGATATTTTCAAGGTAATTTTTCTTTTCAAATATAGTTGCATGTTATTGTTAATATAAACTTAACCAATATTTTTGTTCGAGGGCTGAATGAATGAATGAATGAATGAAAATACGTTTTATTGAGATTTTTGTTTACATTGAAATTCATTGTTATTTTTCAATCAAAAGGTGGGAGGTTAAAACGTCTCGCGACCTTCTTCACCCCTCTACTACTTAATTATATTATTTCAAACAAAAAATTTTTTTATATATGTATTCACATTATATTTTAAGGGTGCGGCTGTGGCCGACTCATATTTGAGTGAGATCAGGCCCAAAACTGAATTCAGTCCTTGGTGAGCATTTTTCTTAGCTATAGTTATTGTGTCAATAGTTATAATCTAATCGAAAGAATGTTGAATTGCTCAGAATGTATGTCAGTTAAAAAAGAATACTCTATGCTACACTCATATTTATACTCAAAGTCAAAAATTAATTTTCTCCATGTAAAGTAGTAAAAATTGTGACATGTGTCATTGATATGCACGCTTATAACACTAGAAATGGTGACATTTTATACATGCAAGTTTGTAGGCTCTCTACAGCTAGAAACAGTTTATTTAATGCAAGATAAACAAAGATGCAACAAATTGCTTGTATCTATAAAGCTCTCAAGTCTCTTTTATATATTTAAACTTAAATCAGCTGACTTCGTTTCATACAATGATGAATGATTGATAAGAAATATTGAACGTAAATGTTGATTTCTTATTGAACTATAAATAGTAGAGGAGTTTTAGTGAGTATGTCTTTCTTTCACGCTTGAACTAGTCTAGATATATTGTGGGAAAATAATGTAATAGTGTATGGGGGTCACAATTACCCGTTGACCAGTCTAGCCCCTCTTACTACGCCCATGTTTCAATTGAGCTGCATATTCATCTTTTCAGAAGTTACGCCTAGTAAATACCAATGAATACATTCATATATATGTATAAAAATATTTGCTATATTGTGTTGAACCGGACGTGAAATATGAATATGTATATAACTATTTTTAAATTTCAATAACATTAAAAAAGAATCCTTCGACAGATATGTCTCTCCTCTGACAGATCGTCAGAAATTTTCTCACATATAATGAATCACTTCATGTATATGAATTCCTACACGTAATGTATCTATAATATTGAATTTATTGTGCCTTTATAATTATAAGCAAACCTTTGCGAGATTAATTAGTGTTAATATCTACGTCTACCATTTCCGGAAGAAGCTTAATTATCGGAAGTTACGTTTATCGGTGAAGTAAGCGTCAATTATGGATCTCCATGATGGACTATCATAAAAATCGAAAATAAATTTCTCTTAATTAGTACGTTGATTCGCTCGTGCGGTACTACCGAGTGATCGGTTTGGCGACTAATTACGAACCTTCACTTTTTTGATACATATTAAAAGTATAAGGAAGTATCAATTTATTCTGTAGGTTTGTCGGAAGTTTTTCATAGATTGTGAATAGAATGTTGAAACTTTAAGGTGATCCATTAGTTTTTTGTGCCAGTTTGACAAATGAACAACAGAGTGTCATCTATGCATGATTGTTTGAGGCTACAAAGTGACCTGAATGATATCCCTTTGTGGCCTATGTGAATTGTGTGATGAGAACACACAATTATCAGCTTGTGTGGTGTAATGATAATTGTTCACACTTGAATGTCATGAAATGTAATGTGGTGAGTTTTACTAGAAAGAGAAATGTGACAATTTTTGATTACAACATTGAAGGTGTTAATCTGACTCGACTTCTGGAGGTTGAGGATCTCGGCCTAGTATTTGATCAAAAATTCTCATTTATAGCTCATATCAACCAATTAATTTCGTCATGTAGCAAAGTTTTTGGTTACATCGTCCGCAGTGTAAGATTTTTCTCGAATCCCTCAACACTGGTTCATTTATTTAATCCCTAGTGAGAAGCAAACTTGAGTATGGCTGTTTTGTTTGGCGACCAATATATAATTGTCACATAAACCGTCTGGAGGCACTGCAGAGGAAGTTCTTGAAATGGTTCTCATTTCTAGGGGTTGTGATCTGGTTTGTTTGCTGTCGATGTTTAACACTAGGAGCCTCCACACCAGGAGAAGTTTGAATGCATTGAAATTTTCATTCAATTTGCTCAATGATAATCTCGACTGTCCTGAGCTTCTGGGCAAACTTAATCTCTTTGTTGCTCAGAGATGTACTAGAATGAGCCCGACATATTACTCAAAACCCACAAAACCAATTTTCTCTCGAAATCGCCGCTTAGCTTTGAATGTTCTACTCAAACCAGGTATCAAGCTGCTGTGATTTGCACTGGGACTCACTCGTTTCCATCATTAATGTTTATTTGTATCTTTGCAATTGGGGTATCTTGATTTCGTCCGCTTTGAGCACTGAGTGATTTATTTTCTTGTTTAGTTATTACTCATTGTTTAGAGATTCAGTTGAATAATTGAATATTTATTTATTGATAAATTATTCTTCGATATTGTATATCTATGTTGTTATCGATATTTTTAGTCGACATATTTTGTATTTCATTATGTATTCTCCTGTAATTCGGTAGTTACCTGTTGGAAATATATGCTTATTACATGCTTATACGAGTATAAATACAATATGAAAGAAATTTGACACATAGTCGAATGTATTCAGAAGCTCAAAGATCAAAAATAGAGGGATAACCAAAGACCAATTTTGAGTTGTCATTTCAAAAGCCAACAAAAGTTACCCACACAATATTGGATTGGATTGGAAGAAGATTTAATTTGTTATATCGTCAGTCATTAAACTTCGAGAAATTAATTCAAATAGTATTTCAAATCGATATATTTTTCCCTCTTAATAGTTGCCAGAAGTTTATCACAAATGGCTGCACTTTTCTCCTTTTAGTGGTCTAGAAATTTGCAGGCAATGAAGAAAATGCAACTGGGAAACAAGTTGCTTAGTGCCAGAAATAATTTATTTTCCTCTCCATCTGCAGAACGAAAAACTCATCCGCTCTAGAGCGAATGAGATCGTCTGAATCGCCTTCTTTGAATGTTTCGAAGGTCGCACAGACGTGTTTCAGAGATGTGGATGTTTTGACAGTTTAAGGAGTTTCAAACTATCAGTGTGCTTGGAAAATTCACAGAACAATTTTTGAGTTGATATTCGAAATATATATGAAAAAGATCTGGCAATTTTGTTATAAATTTCAAACTTCAATAGTAATAATTTCCCGAAGTTTTGTGACTGATGATATAACAAAATTGGATCTTGTTTACTACCCGCTTTGAAATGTAAGGGTAGTCTACTCCGTCCGTTGAGGATTGCCAGACATGACTTAGTCATCAAACAGATTTTGAATTTTGAGTAGATATGTTTTTATGACTTTTGAAATGAAAAATAAATGAAAACTTTTGGTTCCAAAAAACGAATTATTAATAAGAAGATCTAGAGGATAATGTTCTAGACTTTTGAAATGGATAGTCAATAATGAAATCTATAATGAATCATATTGATGTGTAATTTTCATGAAGTATCTGGAACGACAATGCTGAAGAAAACTAAGGCAATTAATTACATCGAAATAATAACCAAATTACATGAGTAATCTTCCGAATTGAATGAAATTAAACGGAATAACATCTACCTCAGACAGTTAGAGCTCGGAACTGACGTAACGCCTCATAAATAATAAATATAAACCTCACCGTTATGACCCAAATCGTACAAACTTTTCACGCAGTTGCATTTCTGTTTCTAGATGAGAGGAATTGTCAGTTCGGAATATTTGTGATTCAAATTAGTGGAATTACGTAATTTTAACGCGAATTTACACGAAACAATCCCACATCATAATTCTATGAATTAATTACGATAGTTAGTTGACAAATCTTGAACTATATCGAAAATATCGAACTGAAACTATACTTGTAAATTCTAATATAATTATTTTTGAGTCTGACCACTTGTGTCTGCCCAGTGGTCGAAATTGTTATTAGAAAATTAGAAAAAAAACAAGTTTTCAAGTTTGAAAAGTTTATTGGGGTTCTTTTGTCGAATATTATACCCTTATAAAATCTTTCTCTTATAATTTCCTTTATATTTTAGTCCAAGTTGTATTTGACGAATTGTAAATGAATGAACGCATTGAAACAATTTCAAAGATAATTTTATTATCTTTCATTGACATCGAATGAGACCATAGAGATTTTATGTAATCAATGATGCTCATAGACATAAATTAACCTACAATAGAAACATAGAAAAAGTATGGTTTGTATGCGTTTCTATGTTGTGTATCATTCAAGCTAATGTTAATTTCGATTAATTTAATGTGTTTTGATGCATTTTATGTGAAAAATAGCTTGCCATAGTTTCTTTTCTCTCTCTTAATTTTCATTTAAACTGGCCTTTCTACTACTATCTTATCCGGAATACATCTAATATTTCTGGGTATATAAATATCTAGTTTTCTGTTGCCATTGAAGAACTGAAGACCAAAAAGATTTGTGATAGTTACTGAAGAAAAATATATCAATGATTATAAATAATTAAACGTCATTTCGATGTTTTTCGTGTTGAAATGGAATTAAAGATTATGGTTCGTATTATTCTAAATATATATCCTGTAAAAGTACGTTCTGCTTTCCATACGAAAGTGAAAAACCGGCATGAAATAGGTGCGTAGTAATAACAGTGTACCATTGATAACACCTTTCAAATCACAGTGATATTAAATTGTGGTGGGTAGGTTAGATATCCCTGTTAACCGAGGATCAGTACGAGATACCAGTCAATTATTATGATTACCTAGATTGTTCAAGGACGTCTATTGGCATTTGAACGGTAACAATACATTTGCACATTCTGCAACACAATTTATATTGAAAACAGCACGGTATATAAACTACTGAACCAATACAAGCAAATTTCTTGGAATTGTGAAGCAATTTGATGAATCCCGCAGCTAATTGTTATCAATTGGTTTTCAATTGTTATCTACTTTTTTTTTATTTATTTAATAGTGTTGGCGTTTAATTGATGTGAATCCATTATAATTGAATATAAACTTAAATTCAAACACTTGAACTTATGATTTACACTTTATTCAATACATAGCATGACGCGTTTCGTCGTTACAAAACGACTTCTTCAGATGCTAACAGAATAATTTTGTCAGCATCTGAAGAACGACGAACAAAGGGTACGCTATGTTGTCAATAAAGTGTAAATCAAGAGTTCAAGTGTTTAAATTCAAGTTTATATTCTGTTATCTACTTGGCAGAATATTTCAGGAACAGTAAAAAAATTATACAAAATATAAGAGTTCGTTAGCAGTTATTCAAGCTTCTCAAGGCCATTACACAGAGTTTCTATGTCCTTTTGATCATGGGGTAGTTTTCCGAACAGGATATACAGTTGGCTAAGAATTTGTTTTAGTATTCATCCAAGGTTTTGAAGTATAGCAATCAATTTTCCATCTAAATGTTAATGAACAAAAATGTCTAATTTAAATTTCTGTTTTCCTGGAGCATTCAATCGATGGATTTTTTGATAATAACGAAGTTTTTGGCAAATCGCTGGTTTAGAGTGATAACTGAATATACAAAAATATAAGAAGACTTTGAAGTTGATGAGATATTCATCAAGAAAGCTGGCTCAGTCTAGAAGAAAGGTTATGTTCTCATCAGTTCAAAATTTATGATTCACTTCCCAAATCTAAGTCGATTTTTCATCACAATGATTCTTGAAATCGAAATAAGTCTTTATTTTCAATACAGTTACAGGAAATATTGAAAAATATATCAAAACACCTTATGATATAATGCAAACAAACATTCAAAAAATGTTTATCAATATAAGAAGTAATTATAATGAATAACAGACAATGATAATATAGCTATACTTCACAACTCACAATACATGAAAAGGGTCCAAGTAAACACGACTTATGAAACCAAATGAGGCACTGTTGATATCGTATTTGTCAGACACATTCTCGAATAACACATATTTTTAATGGGTGATTGTACGAGAAAATTAGTTTTCGGAGTACCCAGTGAAAAAAATTAACTTGGACTATTAGAGCCAATAAGAGTAGGACAGTCTATATGACCATGTAAGAGGTTATACAGAAACTTCAGAGAAAACAAGTCCCTGCCAACTTCGAGTGATTTAGCTCCATACCTTTTAAACAGATCAGTTTGGCTATATCTTCTGGCCGGATAAACGTGATCTTCTCTCCGAATGAGTAAATCAGATATTCGAGAAATTTTCGTTGTATCGACGATGAAATTCATCTTTGGAACGGATAAGTATATCTATTTCAATGAAATACTCATGTTATAGACAACTCTTTTTGTTTTTGATAAGTCTGATTGTTCAACTTGAAGGGCATCTTTCGAGCAGTTATTAAGACATTTTTTAATGAACTGTAACATCAATAAATTCAAAATTCGTCAGAGTCTTTCTCGATTCATTGACGTTCATTAATATCCCAAAAGATATATATGAATTAGTTATTCTATTATAAATTCAAACCTAAAGAAATGAAGTCATTTGGTGTTGCTATGAAAGTACCATTCATATAAACAATGTAAAAACCAGCATTAATTTTCTCAAAAATTGACGTTTCAAAATATTGAAGGCGTAAAATTCAGATAAGTTATCGATATTTTTTCATATTTCTCCCATGTCTGGAATTAATTCAGACAAAGTTCATAAAAGTACCATCAAAGTTTCGTTCGGTGTTTATTGACTGAATACAACAAGTAAATATTTTTTATATTCCGAACAACTTTCCTTTATAATGCTGGCATTGTCGACTATGCATTCTATACTTTCACTAGATCTCCTTCACCTTGATCGTTTCAATTTATTTATGCTTGATTCAAGTACTACTGCAAAGTAATCACGTTAGATGCACATTGCTTATTGGGGAGTTTTCAAGAGCAAAACTTCCGATAAAAATAAACAGTTCAGTTATACTGAAAATAAATTTCACGTAGACATATAGTTAAAGCAAGTGAACAAGTGAACATATCTATTCAAAAAAGACCTTATTTCATGCAATGAAAGTTGCTATAAATATATTATAATACGTATAACTTATTGATATTATCTTAATTTGTTATGAGTTTTTTTTGTGATTTAACTGAGCTATATAGATGCATTTTGTTCAAATGTAATCCGCAGAAGCTGAAATTTAAAACTTTTAGCTACACAAAAAGTTGAAACAATGTGTTAATGATATAATAATATAATAATTAGTTCTTTATTCACAACAGGTATTACACCCAATTACAGACAATATTAACAATGTTGAATATATAACTAAGTAATTGAAATAAAAAAGATACAAAAAAGAGCTCAATCTAATCTAAAAAAATAGTAACTTATAACTAAATGATAGCATTCAATTCAATATTACAAATAACTCAATCTAAATCAATTCATTTTAGTCAATTTTCTTTGTTCACATAACTGCTGATAATAAATTCTATGGAGTCAAAAAAAAAATAATAAAAATAAAAAAAAATTGGCAATTTTATTGAAGGTAGACTCCAGAAACCAAATGGAGGATTGTATTAGGGAGTTGGTCCTTGGAGTCTCTAGGTGAAATAATTCTGTATCACGAGAATTTTCCTAGGAACACGAAATTTCAAACGGACAAAATAGGAGGACAATCAATACTATTGTGTAGTAATTTGTAAAAAATTTGAGTGATAAAGTTTCTCTCTCTAAAGTATGAGATTAAACTAAATCGACTCAATAATTCGTTATAATTGACTCCTCTCTGTGGATAAATTTTATCCTCCCTCCAAATTAAGAATTTCAAAAACCTTCTCTGAATAGCCTCAAGATGGCGTTGATGGCAAGTGTAAATGGTACGCTAGATCATGCTGCCATACTCCAACTTGCTACGGATTAGGATACTAAATGAATAGTTCTATGAATGTTGAGTAATTATTTAATATTTGCCATTACGTATAACGAATCCATATATTATTTTCCCAGCAGATAAATGAGTTGGGTGATGTGTGGGACAAAGGAAAGCTTCTGGTCGAAGAGTACACCAAGATCTCTCACCTTATCAGAACGAGTTGTTGAATAACTCGTGAATCACTGAAGACGTCTATAACATTCTTTATTTTTGCTCCTCTGTTGATATTAATCGATTTATCTGTACTTGATATTGAGGAATTGTTATGGAAATTGAAGAATTGTTATGACATAGTGTAGCTCTTCTCTTCAAAAAGTTGGATATCGATGAAAAAACAGATTTCAGCTCGGGAAAATCTAGTAAAGTCTCTGAAACACCATTAAATTTCAATGTTCTTTCTGAATTTCTTCATACACCAAATGGCAACAAGGGTAATGGCGATATTTGTATTTATGTGAATGTGAAAATCACTACCACTTTGTCATTCACATCTTCTGTTTCTGATGCATACTGCTTTCAAACTATATTATGAGTATTTCATTGTGTTTTCTCGAAAATAATATGTTAATACTGTCATGAGTCATGAATCGATTGGGACGATACTTTATCCAATTTGAATACATAATTCAAATAAAACTGAGTAGGTTTCTGTTTTTTCACTTCAGGTAAGTTAAAACATAACAATATTGTTTCGCCAACACAGTGGCTTCATCAGATGTTGACGATAAACTGAGCTAATACATTGTGGACTTCCAGCATTTATCCTGAATGTCATCCTGACTGTCATCATGTTCATCCTGAAATATCTCTATGGTCGTTGCCACACACTTCAGGACAAATGCTGGCTGTCCACAATGTAATAGCTCAGTTTATCGTCAACATCTGATGAAGCTACTGTGTTGGCGAAACAATATTGTTATATTCTAACTTAATTTTAGTGAAAATCAGAAATCTACTTAGTTTTATTTAAATTATTACTTAGAGTCTGAGGCAGAAAGACGTGAACATCCAGTTTCACGACTAAATCAATCATCACGAATCATTTTCCACAATCTCTCAGCTGAAAAACACAAAAAAAGTCGAAGTGTCACTTGGCATTCGAACCCAGATTTTTCCAATGACACAGCTTCGCAAGGTGATGTTTATAATGGCTAATTAAAGTGAGTAAATCACCGTAGGCCAATCTCCGGTATCTAAGTCTCGAACACGTGCTACGTTTTATTCCCCACACGATAACGGTTGAAATTTCACGTAATTTTTCTCGTGTCCGGATGAAATATAGCAATTCGCTTTAATTAACCGGAAAAGGAAAGCATTTGTCTCTACCACTTACCTACTGGAGAATTGCGGAACAATTTCCATCGTGCTGTACTCCGCCAAGCATGAATGGATTATTTTGATCTTCGAAAAAGTGACGTTAATTGCTGAAGAATGTAACTCAAGATTTAATTGACAGGAAAGAATTCTTTCGAAACGAATCTGCGCCTATATTTATAATTAAATTGGAACTATGAATTCCACATTCAATCTTCAAATCGAAAGATATTTTGAAATAGTTTAACAAATTTTCAGTATATTGAAATATGTTACGAGGTGTGATCATAAAGTAAGGCAACTTTTCATTTTTATCGATATATATTCATTCGTTCATGAATATTTATTTTGTCTCCTTCAAAGTTACCCCCAAATATGCAACACTCTTGTGCCAATGCTTTTTACAATCCTCAAGGCAATTCTGGTGGGCACTTTTTGGTATAGTCTTCAGCTCACGCAGCAATGAGGTGTTCATATTCCCGATCGGTGCAAAATGCCGTACTCTTATACGTTTCTTGAGTTCCGGAAACAGGAAAAAGCCCCAGGGTACTAAATCTGGTGGATAAGATGCCTGTGGAATTGTTATCGTATTTGTTATTGCCCAAGAATTTGGCAAATAGGTTAAACTTTACTTACACACGTTTCATGTCCAATACAACCGTTGAAATTGATTACCACGAATAAAGTGAGATGTCGATATCATCAGCCACTTCTCTTATGGTGATTCGACGATTCCTCGACACCGTTTCCTTTCCTTCTTCAACGTTCTCATCAGTTGATGACGTGCTGAGGCCTACAGAGCGAGGTTCGTCATTGGTGTCTTCTAGGACTTCTTGGAAGAGTTCAAACCACTTGTAACAACTTTTTTCACTTCAAGTGGATCCACCGTATGCCACTTTTCGGAGGTTTTAGACACTTCCTTTCATTTATCACAAAAAATTTAATACAAACTTCTTAAAATAGCCGAGCACGCAAAACTCTGCTAGCCTCAATCCCATTCAGAAACAAACAAAACATGCTATGCATTCGAAACGTTTCAGAGATGTCCAAGACAAATGTACCAACGTAGCAAAAAAAAATCAAATATCGAACAGACGTAGCCTGTGAAATTTGAAGTGTAACTGAATTTTCGATCACGCTTTGTAAATAAATATTACCGACGTTATATGATGATACACCAAAACTTGCATGATGCATTTCAGTAGGTACAAATAGAAATGAAAAGTGTACATATTGTAACTTTTCCACAGTGGAATGATGATTGAATGTCCAAGTATGGCTCGTGTTCTAATTAAACAACATTAAATTTCTCAATTATCATAAATCGTTCATTTCCAACCGATAATTCCATATAATACCACAATTTCGAAACGCATATCTGTCTACAAATCACGCCGCTGACCTCGCACATGTCCGATTCCTGGGAAAATATACGATTCTAATTAACCGAGGATGTGGGTTCTCTTATGGCAGAAATCAATTCTACACAGCTTCAAGTATGTGCAAAAAATGCGAAATCATTAAAGTTTCCTACATTATCTGATCCAAAATGAATTTTAGTGGTAACGCCTCTGCGTGATCTCCGCCTTTAGACACAACGAACTGGTGGAGAGATATCCCAGCAGCGCAGGTGTTGAAGAGGTCGTGAAGATAATAATATTATAATAATAATAATAGATTCTTTATTCTCAACAGGTATAATACCGAATTATACTAACAAAATAATAACAAAAATTACCGAAAATAATAACAAAATGTTGAATAATAACTGAATGAATTGAATGAAAGAGATATAACAAAGAGTGAAATATGTAGCGAAGTATTTGTAGAAATACTACAAAGAACTCAATATAAATCAATTCATTTTAGTCAATTTTCTTTGTTCACATTACTTTTAATAATAACTTCTATGGAGTCAAAGTGAATGGCAACTCTATTGAATGTAGACTCCATAAACCAAATGGGGGATTGTAGTAGCGAGTGAGTCCTTGGAGTCTCTTGGAGGAATAAATTTGTAGTACGAGAATTCTGCATAGGAAAACGAAATTTCAAAGCGGACAAGAAAGGAGGACAATCAATACTGTTGTGCAGTAATTTGTACAAAAATTTGAGTGATAAAGTTTCTCTCCTGCCCTGTAATGAGATTCTTAATCGACTCAATAATTCGTTATGATTGACCCCTCTCTGTGGATAAACTTTATCCTCCCTCAAAACTAAGAATTTCAAGAACCTTCTCTGAATGGCCTCAAGATGGCGTAGATGGCAAGTGTAAATAGAATGCCAGATCATGCTGCCATACTCCAACTTGCTACGAATTAGGATATTAAATAGTCTATGAATGTTCAGGATTAATTGAAATATTTACCATTGCGTATAACGAATTTATATATTTCCGAGGCAGATGAAATAAGTTGGATGATGTGTGGCATGAAGGAAATCTTCTGCTCGAAGACTACAGCAAGATCTCTCACCTTATCAGAACGAGAAAGAACCTGACCACCGACGCTATAGTCACACTCGATCTTTTTTCCTCACCGACAACTTTGGTACATTGAAACTCGAATAATTATCCTCACACCAGCTAACAATATGGTCCACACTGAGCTGAAATTGAATACAGTTGTCCTGTAATCTAATTTTATGATATAGTTCCAGAAGATGTAGAAAAGTCTTCTTTAACAGTTCAAGATTGCTTCATTGCTCAGTTTCACAAAGAAGCGGAATATCATTTATTCATATGATAAATTGCAATAAACATTTTCAGCTTAAGAATATAGAAGTATCAGAGAGATCACCTCTGAGTACCATTTCAAGAATTTTCAAGAATAAGACACCCACAAATTGACTACACAACCCCTCTAAATAGCTGCTGTACTCAAGAACAAACATAGAACAATAAAAATCGGCTTCAGGCACTTAACCGAAAGTTTCATACAAGACTGAACAAACTGGAAGAAATTTAAACGATGTTCTATAATACCCTCAACGAAAACTATGGACGAAGAAAATTCCCATTTGAGATGGTACCTACTTGAAGTACTAAGCAAAATATAAACTAATTAATTATAATTTAATGACACTGTATATTGAATAGGTTCAAGGACCTAACGTCAATAGCCTTTTGTATGAATTTTTCATATTATAAAGAACTATCATTATTATTACATTTTTATAAGTATCCCAATTTGGTCTCAGTTTGACGTACAGGTATTCAAATTAGACGACATTCTGACCACTTGACCATTATATATTTCCATTTCAACAAAGAAAATATATATTGTATGTTCATCAATAATATTTCTTTTGTAGATTTAATAGTGTTGGCGTTTACTTGATATAAATCCATTATAATTGAATATAAACTTAAATTCAAACACTTGAACTTATGAATTAAACTTTATATATATATATATAAAGTGTAAATCATAAGTTCAAGTGTTTGAATTTAAGTTTATATTCAATTATTTCTTTTGTCATCAATTCTCTTGAAATTGAAAGTTGAAATGTGTAATTAGCAAGTAGAAATCATATGATTATTAGAGTATAACCAATTGACATGATATTTGTAATATTTTATATTGGTAATTGTATGAGTTATAACAAGAATCAAGAAGAAATTTTAACAAAAGAAATAGGAAGAATGAAAGAATAGAAGTAACCAGAACACACTGTTGAACATCAGAACCAGAGATAGAAAATTTTTTAGGTTATGTTAGGAACTGAGTGGACATCAATGTACAAGATTTGTTTAAAATACAAAAGGAAAGAATGTGGAAAGGAAAAGGAAGGCAAATCTGAAAAATGTACACAGTTGAAAATATGAAACAGGATTAAACTACAGCAAGTTCAAAATAAGGAGTGAGAAAGAATATTCCGGAAATTTTACAGAAGTATATCACTCAATTCTGAGTTAAGATTGAAAAGAAGTACATCAAAAATTATTATTCTCTCAATCATTCACAAAAGTGTTGGTAATATTGACAGTGGTAGCAGTCACCAAATAACTTTTTATGTGACAATATTATGAATTGACAACCTCGTTCATTTCCTCTCAAAGACATCTCTTCACATGCAAATCATGTATCGATGTTCTGTCGCCTTCTTCCATGTCGCGACAGTTGTCTTTCTTAGAACATCGAGTAAAAGTATGCTAGTAGTTTCTTCAGAAATAATCTTCGGCACGTTCAGAGCGTCTATTTGTCTTTGCACACACCCTTTGTAGTGAATTTATAGAAAAGCGCACCGAGAGCAATATCGCCTGTCGGAAATAATGTTTAGAGCGAGCTGAACTATTACAGATCGAATAGAATGAGAAACGAGATCTTGATGTCCGTTATATTATCTCGGCGGCAGTTTACGATAGCTTCGAACGGAATAGTTGGATTTTTGTAATTGCCAAGTGTATAAACGGAAAAGATACTCATAGGGTCATGCATTTTTTCCGTCAGTTCGTGAATATAGATCATTGTATTATGCCTTAGTAGATATGATTGATATATTTCGAGGAAATACAACCAATGAGATTCTTAAATGACAACTACGTGAAATTATTCATTGAATAATACAACAATATTTAAAATTTTCTCATTATTTAATATAAATATGCATGACGACGTTTCGAAGTACTACATCTTTATCAAATGCTTGATTGATACTATGTGTAATCTTACAAAGTCACTACTTATAGCTATTTTCACAGAACATATCATTGGAATTGATAGATTAAATACCATAGATTTATCGAATAATTTCCACTTCACATTTACCTTGACACAATGTAACACGTTTTTGTATTTGAGTATTATCTACACAAAATTTTCGTCACGTAAGTAGTACTTCATCATTTTGTTTCACTAACGATTCCAATTGATTATCAAAATTACATATCGATCGATTTTTTTGCAGTTCCAATCGTATTGATTTACCAGCAGAACAAAGTTTTGATTGATATATTGCAGAATTGCATTTTGGAATCAAATAGAAATTTCAGTCGAAATGGAAACGAAAACACTGTTTTCTGGATTAACACATAATTATTTAACAATATTTTCCATAATATTTTACATTTACTCATTCGAATTACCAGTAGTCAGTAGTCAATTCGAAGAAGCCATGGCTCTTTTGAACAGTACTAAGAAACCATCGTAATGGTGAAACGCACATCATACTTTTTCCAGATATATGTCTATTCCACATCAAAATAACTTATTCGCAATCAGTAATCCAGTCTGAAGAAGCCATAGTTATAGTTGAACCTACGTCACACGATTTCTAGATTCAAAGACCGTCATTTGACAATTGTGACGTACGGATATATAATAAAGATGGCTTATTTGGATTGAGCAAAGGTAATAGTGTATTCGAAGAAGCCTTGGCTCTTTAGGACAGTCAGCAGAAGTCTAGTAATGGTTAAACTTACGTCACATATTTTCCAGATTGAAATACTTTTATTTAACAATTGTGACGTATGATTTAACATAACAATGACTTATATGCAGTCAATAATCAGTCCCAAGAAGCCATAGTTATAGCTAAACGTACGTCACACGATTTCTAGATTCAAATACGTTCATTTGACAATTGTGACGTATGATTAACTAGTCAGTCCCAAGAAGCCATAGTGATTTTTAAACGTACGTCACACGATTTCTAGATTGAAAGACGTTCATTCGACAATTGTGACGCACGGATATATAATATAGATGGCCTCTTTGGACTGAGCAAAGCCGTAGTCAATTTTAAGAAGCCTTGGCTCTTTTGGACAGTCAGCAGAAGCCATAGTAATGGTCAAATTTACGTTACATGTTTTCCAGATTGACAACTTTTATTTAACAATTGTGACGTATGATTTAACAATACTATAATTTATACGCAGTCAGTAGTCGTCCGAAAAAGGCCATAGTTATAGTTAAACGTACGTCAGACGTTTTTTATTTCTATATTGAAATACGGTCATTTGGCTATTGTAACGCAGATATAAAATTCAGATGGCTTTTTGGATTCACCAATCAATACAAAGAAATTATGGCTTCTTTGTAGAATCCAGAGAAGCCATCATAATGGGGAAAAGAAAGTCACAATTGTCAAATAAAAGTATGAAAATCTAGAAAACGATGTTTTCGTTGTTTCATTTTATATATAAAATGGATTCACATCGTGACGGAATCCAAAATTCCAAAACATTCTCATCATGATAAAAGAACTTATCGAAAGAAGACCCATGGTTAACAGGTCAACAACCCAGATCACCGGAAAAATCTGTTACTTCAACAACATCTGTTCTTATTTTCACATGAAGTATATAATTCAACATGAAATCATCAATAATAACTACACTTAACACTTTACAACTGAGAAAGAATATTTTTGTCAACAGTTCGATGAAAAATCAATGAACCAATCGTTAAATTTCTGCTCTAGGCTAAGTTAGATATTCTTGTGTCTATAACATGATTAATAACCTCGTGCATTTACTTTCATCTTACCCTTCACGTAATAAATCATAATACTACGCCTGTATACTTCACAAAATTAATTCCTATTATTTACAGTTCTCTCTATCTGGCAACAATGCACTCTAACACAATAACAATAAGTCTGTGTTTAGGATGATCGTAATTGACCGCATTCCAACGTTGCATCCTATAGAATCGCCATCATTATGTCGTCAGACCAGAGATGAATAGCCACCAAGCGCGAAACTTTCATTTTCATTTTTGACGAAAATAATGGACATGTGTGCAAGACAATAGATCATTTAGAAGACAACAAAATTGTATGGTAACGTAGGCAAGTAGGTAGGGAATGTGCGTTAGGCGTATTTTCAATTATACCGTATAGAGCGTATGTATTAGATTAAATTAATTCGGATGGAATAATGAAATATATATAAATTAATCAAATTTATTGCTTCACCGCAATACTGGTCAATAATTATGATATTGAGGACAATGCATACTTTACTGAATGATGATTTATTGAGTGAATGTAATTGGATTGGGCTACGTAACATGTAGACAAAAGATAGAGAAATTTATATACATTTTTCATTTGAAAGAGATCTTGAGAATAACGAGCATGTTAGGATTTCAAGAGTTTCTAAATTGCGAAGTTTTTAGATCTAAAAGGATACAAACGGTCCTTATGATCTACGAGGTCTCAAAAGACACGGGGGATTTTGAATTCTTCGATTACAACGACCTGGTGCACCATAAGTTCTTGACAACAGGTGGTACGGTTAACACAAATGCCCCAAGGAAGTAATGCAACGTATGCGTGGAGCAATACGGCTCAGACGATCGAAATTGGGAAAAACAAATATGGATTCTGCATCTCGATAATGCATTAGCTCACACATCAATGCTTGTTCGTGAGTTTTTGGCCAAAAACAACATCGTTATCATGCCTCAACCACAGTATTCACCAGATTTGAAACTTTTTCGTATTCCCAAAACTAAAGAGGCCAATGAAACGAAAGCGTTTTGCACAATTGATGAGATAACGTTGGAATCAAAGAATGATCTGATGGCTATACGGAAAAGCAAATTTCAGCAGTGCTTCGAGAATCGGAAGAAACGCATTAGTGCATTATATCTGAGGGGATTGGCTTTGAAGGGAACAAAATTAATATTGATGAATAAATAAATGGTTTTCTAAAAAATTAAAAATTTAACTTTCTTTTGAACAGACCTCGTATATTTATTAATTTTTTCACCTTTCTTTAGCTTGGAGGAAATTATTTTTCATCCTTCTTCGATGAAAATGCTACTGGGCAAGATGATTCTTTCTTTTGCTGTCCATGGTGCTAGTAGATTCGAAGAGGAACTACTTTATATGGCCTTGAGTTAATTTAAGTCACTTCCTCAGAATATACAATTCATTGAAGATTCAGCACGCATTGATAGCTTTATTTTGGTCTGCTAACCTTATTCTATGATGAGTTTTGAGTTGAAAACTATTGAGTTTTCTATATTTTAATCAATGCAATATTGATTTATAATCTAAAAACCTGAGATTCTTAGCGATTATTATAATTGCAACTTCAGCTATCAAACTAAACGTCAAAAATGTCATTCTAGATACGTTTTGCTACGTTTTGTAACTTTCTCAGAACTTGAATGAGTAGTTTTCATCAAATGACAGTAAATTGATGATTCAATGGAAACCATCCACTAAAGAAATGAAAGCTAGGTACAGTTCGTTGGGAGTCGTCAATTAGAATGAAATATCTCAATTCCAGAACTTGCTATCTCGAGAATATTAAGAAGAAGGTGGACTGTTTTTTAACTTTTATTGTCTATTTTTGATTTTAAGGAGAAGTTAATTCGACAAACAACGTACTGAGAATAAATATGTTTAAATGCAAAGTAATATAATGAATAAAACAAAGTAAAGTAATCAATCAATATAATTCTTGGACATACGACACTCCACTTAGCCCGGGTAGTCCAGGAAAGGGATAGAGACTTGCAAGGCAACTAGGACGATGTGGAATTGTCCTTCGGAGTCACTCGCCGTAATAAATCTGTAAAGCACTATTTATTTTGTAGTAAAAAATGTACGTTTTGAATTAGTAGTATTCACTATCAAAAATCTCCATCACTCACGACGTCTTGTACCAGAATGTCTCTCTTATTTTCGGTTTCATCACATCTGGTCAAAAGGAGGTATTCAGGATGGTCGTATGGTAAACAATGGAACGGTTTAAGTATAATGCGTATGCATGATTTAAAGTAATAAAGAAAATGAAGTAAACTGAAGATATTATATTCCATGAATGAGATTGAATTCTCGCTTAACTCTTGGTGAAACATCGTTGAATATTAAAATAAATTAAACTCTTGGCTTAATGTTTCACCATTCAAATCGTGAAAAATTAAGCCAAGAGTTTAATTTATTTCAATATATTAAGTATATTCCGTCTATCATAACCTTTAATTTAGTAAAGACGCACCAAAAGTTTTGGTCAAAATTTGAGTTCTCTTCGTTTGGCATGAAGAATTGTTAACATTCTTTGAATCTTGAAGTGTCTGCCCTCTTTGTCCAATCTAACAGCCATTGCACTCATTAGATCCAAGTTTATAAACTTCATTTTATTCGTATAAAGGTCAACAGATTTTATGTTCGTGATATTACTATGCATTATCACAAAGTAACGAACAAATCTATTCAATACTTATATGAGATTTATACAATACTCTTGTTATTATTGAAATATTTGTGCATAATTATATATTTATGAGTTATTACCTATTCGTTTGATTACCTATTAAATTATTATCACCTTATTGAACTTGCACCTATTACTAGATGAAATAGTGTTCAAATTATTTTTCGGCGTGAGAAATCAAAATCGTTTCAAAAAGAACAACGTCCAAATTTAGTAACTCCTACATAACATCTCAAGATCGCCGATGAACAAATGCATATATCTGAATTGGCACTCATTAACAATTTCGCTTATTCTTTTAAACTCATTGTATATGGACAAGGTCTTTCAACCCACTCAAAAATAGCACAACAGGCGTTCGCCAGACAGTTATATTACGTAGTTCTTCGATCAAGATGTTATAAGCAACCAAACTCCATAAAAGGTGCGGCAAAAGTGAGAGTGAACTGCAACTCTTTTAGAGACTACCCACGGATATTCTCCGAACAGTAACACATAATCTGTTCGATATTTCTTTCAGGTTGGATAAGCAAAAGATCGTGCTGCCATACCATTTGCTATGTACATCTGAAAAACCATAAAATATTGTTATTATTAGTCTACGCAAAATATATTGCGATGGTTTATCCGATCGAATTGAACATACTTTCACGCAAGCCTCGTAGTAGGAGGAACGGATTGAATTCCATAATAACCATAAATGAAAGATAAAGAGACTGAACTATGTACTTAGTTGCTTGATCTCATGAACAGATGTCGTACTAGAAAAATTAAAATAGGAGTTATTGAGCAGCAGTAAATTTGATCTTTATGTGCGAGAAATTATATGAGCAGTGGCCTACAGATGATTGCATGGTTTGAATAGAAAAAACTATATACTCGTGCCCTAGAAGACGAAGATGCCACATAGCAGAATAATAATAATAATGATCTTTATTCAAGGTTCTCGTAATACATTTATATAGGTGAAACAATAGTATTCTAATTATCTTCTATCTCAATTTTGTTGCCTAAAAAATAAACATTTTCTCACAAAGACCGTAGCCTGTGGTGAGTACGAAGGATGTCTATTCATATTCTGCAATATTCAATAATTACATACATAATTTAAATAAACTAAGTCCGATTTTCACTATAATTAAATCAAAACATGACAATATCGTTTCGCCAACACAGTGGCTTCATCAGATTCATCAGAACAACAACTTCAAAATATTGCATACTGAGCGAAAAGGTTATAAACTAACCCTGTTAGAAGCCATGGAAATCAATAAAAGGAAGAAATCGAACAATTTATTGAATGATAAAGTTTTAATCAATAATTCTCCTTTATTAAATTCATTCCAGTAAAAATGCAATCGAAGAAAAGTATTCTTTGGTCATCCCCCACAATTCAGAAATATGTTCTATAGTCACCCCCCCCCTGTAAAATGACAGTGTTCTATGGTCATTCCTACCCCACGCACTTCAAGATAAACATACGCAGTCCACAGTGTAATATCTTAGTTTATCATCAACATCTGATGAAGCCACTGTGTTGGCGCAACGATATTGTCATGTTTTGATTTAATTATAGTGAAAATCGAAAAACTACTTAGTTTTATTTAAATTATGTATTTAGATTTTCATCAAATGTCGGCCCAATCGATTAATAACCTAGATGATATCAAGATATCATCTTGATATCATGTAGGATATCATGTAAGATATCATGTAAGATATCTTGATATCAGATATCAAGATATCTGTTTTGATAATTTGAGAAAAAACTTATCAATATGAAAATTTTATAACAATATTGGGGAGGTGCTAATATCAATATTATAAAAATGTGTAACAATATCATCTATTGTCTTATAACCATTTTAGCTCTTAAATATTCTGCAGTTGATGAATCATATATCTGTCCTTTGTTTTCATCCAGTTCTTCAAGGCAGACTCGAATTTTTCAATGTTAACCATAGCTTTTAATTCAAATGGCAATTCATTAAACATTCTTGGTGCCAAATAGGAGTAGCTACTACATATGGATTTACTGTAATGCGCAATTTATAAAGAATGCCTGCTTTATCTGGCACTAACGCTATGTTCAATAAAGTAACAACTATATATCGCTTTTTTTTGAAATTTAACAACGATTGCACTAACAGCTGGCCTATATCCTGTATGTCTGCTTTTTTAAAATTCAGTGGTCCTACAGTTTAACGTCGTTTCCGAACGTCCAATGTGCTTGTAATCAATGTACATTGCCCAGAATATACAGAAATTGAATCATAGGATCATCAGTGTTCTACATATGTTTTGCCGACTGAAGCTATTTTCAGCAGTCATTTTCGTTGAGTTTCGAGCTTTTTTGTTACTTCATAGTTCATGTTTACTATCATAGGCACCACCCCACGCAACAATAAATACCATATCGTATCAGAGACCCCGCCAGAGCTTTGTAAATTATTGTTAGATGTTTTACGTCTAGAATAATTGACAGTTCTTCAAATTTGGATATTTATCCTCTACGCTTAACAATTAAGCTTTTGACGTACACCCATTTAAGGTGCGAATCTCGTATAATTCCTAAGTATTTACATTCGTATGTGCAAGGAATGGTAATTGTATTTTCTGCTATTTTAATTATCAGTGGTTCAGTGGGTGGAAGAAAACGCTTATATACAGCAAAAGGAATGTTTTTCGTTCTATCTATATTGATAGTTAAGAGGTGATGCTTTAACCAATTATAGATATTCACAAAATCAAATTCAGCTTTGGCTTTGATATCGCAGTATCGTCTGCAAAACTGATTATTTTACCTTCGCTCTCCTACAACAAAAGGTTATTCATATAGATTGTGAATAGTATCGGCCCTAATATTGTTTCCTGAGGTACCCCATTTTCTATCATCCTCATTTTATGAATGTATTGTTCACCTTCATTGCTTCACAGTAAAATAAGAATGTTCGATAAAAATAATACAATGTCCTTCTTATGACATGGAGCTCACACTACAGGTCACAAAAATGTCTATGAGACGAAATGTGTTAAAGACAGTCTAGAGGAATAGTGATAATATTAAATGATCAATATTCATCACTAACTATAGACTCAATCTGAAAACTAGAGCAATCAGAAGCCAATGAGATGGATAGGTTGAGTAATTACTGAAATAACATGCTGGAAGTGCTGGAATTCCTTTTATATAATACATTATCAAATAGTCGAAAACAGACCGTCCGATATATTAATACTGTCAATAACTGAAATATTTTTCGAAATTTCAGAAAAACTACTCTTTGTAGCGAAACGCGGCATCAGAAAATGTTTTCCACAGCCTGTTTTTTCTGAAAATATCAATTTTTGGTTTAAGTATACACTGATAAGAAAAGTAGCTAGAATATATATACCTATAGTATTATTTTCATAGCGATTCATTCCGAAATCTAACTTTTAGGGCTTCTGCTCATTTGACATCCAAAAATGCTTTATACTGTCAGAATGATGCTTCTTCCGTTCATCTGTTCATTCGATTTTAGGTTGGCACGATGATTTTTACTCAAATTTCACATGTGCCATTTTATAGCGAAACTCACTTCAATCTTTGAGATTTTTTAGATTGATCTGTTGCAGATTTTTTGCCCTTCCTCTAGTCACTATGTTCCGCATTTACTATTCATAATTATATCGAGTAGTTTCTTCGGTATTCTGGACTGTTTCATCCTGCAGCAGTACATAAAACTTTGCTTGCCGTTTCATGGTTTCTTCCGTTATTGTATTTGTCTCTTGATAAAGTTCGTTCTGAGGTGTTTCATCCATATGCCTTTTCTATTCATTGACTCGTAAATCTTTCTGAGAATTTTCAGTTTTTGTTTTTCATTTCTTTCATTCTTGAAAGACCATCAATAACCATTGTTTCATCTGCGTAGATTGCTTCTGGAAAAATCGTTGTGTTATGATGCCCCAATTTGGCGCCTCTCGAAATGCAATTCCTATTTTGTACATCAGTGTTAGTTTATAGGCCCTTTTTATAGTCCCTTTGGGCTTGGTAGTGTATGAAAAGCGTGAAAAAATACATCTATCTCTTTCATGATAAAAATAATATGAAACGTTACTCTCATCAAATGAAACAGTTAAATAATGAGGGTATTGATACAATCAGGTGGCAAGTACTGCGAAATTGATATACATATTCCCGTGCCTTAATTTGCATATTAGGATACCGATTTTCTCATGAGAAAATATCGGTTTAGGTGAACTACTTCCCAAGAAATTTCTCAATGGTGTGATATCTGCTCGAAGTAATTAAAAACAATATGGACCATTTGTTGTAGTTTAAGAGAAATTGCAATGTATCGGAAGTAATAAAATTCTATGATTAAAAGCATTATATCGAAGCAGATTAATGTTCTTCGTATTTAAACAATGTCGGACTGTTACTTTCACTCATGTTGTAGTCAACAATCTTTCAAATTGAAGTAGAGGCGCATTAAGGTTTGTAACGTATTCAATAAAATAGATCTTCGTATGAAATAGTAGAAAAAGCTTTAGTAATAACTTCTTCTGAATATAACACAAAATACCATATGATGATTCAATACCTAGTTTTTTGTACATATCCACTCAGTGAAATATTTCTATTGAAATTCAAGGAGTGGTACAAAATAGAAAATCCTAAATCAAAAGTTCAAGTGTTTGAATTTTAGTTTATATTGAATTATAATGCATTTACATCAAAAAAACGCCAACACTATTAAATATCATATAGAGGTGTTGAGAAAAAGAAATGTATTTCATATAGAAATGAAATGATAAAATTTGTTTCTTCAACTTTCTACTTCACACAGAGTTTTATCGGAGTTTGTGAAAGAAATTGAGAAAAAATCGCCAAACAAAGTACCATATAGACAGACAACACTACAGAAAAACATGAAAAATCAGAAAATGAAGGAATCACAATTAAATATCATATAAAAGTGTTGAGAACAAGAAATGTTTTTCATGTAGAAATGATATAATAGAATTTGTTTTCTGACTTTCTGCTTCACACGGAGTTTTATCGGAGTTTGTAAAAGAACCTGTAAGAAAAATCGCCAAAACAAAGTACCATATAGACAGACAACACTACAGAAAAACATGAAAAATCAGAAAATGAAGGAATCACTATTAAATATCATATAGAAGTGTTGAGAACAAGAAATGTTTTTAATGTAGAAATGATATTATAAAATTTGTTTTTTAACTTTCTGCTTCACACAGAGTTTTATCGGAGTTCGTAAAAGAACTTGAGAAGAAAATCGCCAAAACAAAGTACCATATAGACAGACAACACTACAGAAAAACATGAAAAACCAGAAAATGAAGGAATCACTATTAAATATCATATAGAAGTGTTGAGAACAAGAAATGTTTTTTATGTAGAAATGTTATGATAAAATTTGTTTTTTAACTTTCTGCTTCACACGGAGTTTCATCGGAGTTTTTAAAAGAACTTGTGAGAAAAATCGCCGTAACAAAGTAGCATATAGACAGACAGACAAACAACACTACAGAAAAACATGAAAAATCAGAAAATGAATGAATCACTATTGAATATCATATAGAAGTGTTGAGAACAAGAAATGTTTTTTATGTAGAAATGATATGATAAAATTTGTTTTTTAACTTTCTTCTTCACACAGAGTTTCATCGGAGTTTAACTTGTGAGAAAACTCACCGAAACAAAGTACTATATAGGCAGAAAACACTACAGAAAAACATAAAAAAGCAGAAAATAAAGTTATCGCAAAGAGACATCAAAGAATTCTGTAATTAAGGCTTCTTCAATCTCATATAATAAACTAATGAATCAATAAATATATGGAAACACAATAAATATTTTATTCAAATATGGAAAGGACGGTCCTGCGTGTTTGATGATGTTCCAAATTCAATTAATTCGCTCTCACACGAAAGTGAAAGCTTTTATTTGTCAGAACGGTGTATTTAGCCTTTATGAGGAAATGTAAATTCGAACAACACTAACATTAAATGATTAAATAGCAAATGACGTAACTAAACATCTCTGAGAGTGACAACATATTAAAATATAAGGATGTTGTGTTGAAAGATATGTAACAATAATTTATTTGCTTTGAATATATAGGTAAGATGTAGAGGAAGACGCTTTTGAAATATTGACGAAGATAAGTAGAATTTTCATTAACGATATCAGAAAATTTTATCGTAGTTGGAACTTGAATAAATTTTTTGAAATTATTTTATTCAACCATAATTACGTCCTATAATAAAGGTAATATGCAAATTATATGTTGCCAACGTGATTTTAACAGTGTTTATTTCATTAAAGAAGACATAATTCATAGGTTTTCATGCATAGTCATTCATTTAAAACAGTAAGTTGTACTTAAACAAAGACAGTAATTTTTTAAAAACATAAATAGTTACCTTTTCTGTGGATAAATACCTCCATTTGAATCAATAGTCTCATATATTAAGTTTTGATTTCAGTTACAATTGCTTGATAGTTTTCTAAGTTATTTTATCTATCCAGGAAAGTGTTTAATATGTTTTTTCATTGCATATTTCTCATAAATTATTCTGAAGCATGATTTCCATCATTCAAGTCGAGATTAAATTATTTTGGTATTGCTTCTTTCACGATTTTAGCTCATTATCAGTAAAATTTGTGAGGAATTGATAAATAAGGGGAATACATCGAATAAATCTGGAAAATTGCCAAAGTGAATTATCTTTTTGTCTTCATTCAATACTTTAAAGATGTATTGTACATTTCTGAATGTTGAGAGCCGTTACATGTACTTACTTCAGTAATAAAATGACGACAAACTTCGTCTGGACATTTTCAACACAATTTTATGCGCCAATAATTCAAACACTTTTACGAGGGTGGGGTGAAAAGCTTCCGGCCTGACCAAGAAAAGCGATGTTTTAAATATTTTTTTTTGCTTTATTTTTCAACATAATCTCTAACAACACTGATAGATTTCTCATAATGTGTTCTAATTTAGTTATACCAGTTTAAAAGGTATGTTCGCCAAGCTCCTCAAAATACTGATTGATAGTTTAGATAACTTCTTCGATGCTCCGAAATCTTTTACCGCCAAGCCATTGTTTGAGATTAGAAAACAGGTAATAGTCGCTGGGAGCGATTATTGGTCAGGTCAGAAACTTTTTACCCCATCCTCGTATATGACAATTTTGAGGAAAGTTTCACCGTTTCAAGGGCTTCTTCGCATTGAAGTTGTACCTTTCACGACTGAAACCTGCGTCAAAATTGTCAAATAAAATTGTGGTAGTAACTGTCAAATGTGTTCGCATCTGAACATCAGTTTTCTCTGCCATTTTATGGAAGTTGTATTTTCAACAAATATCTGCAACAGGACCCATCAATTTATCGAAACTGATCCATTATTTATGGGGAAGAGAATGTTGATTTGTAAGGTAAGAAAAAGAATGTTGTGTCAACCATAGAAATGAAATAATAAGGTTTGTTCATCGATGAGACTCAGCCACTGAACAATATATACCCCTCGAATAATTCTGATGCAAATTGTCGATTTTAACTGTATTAAAATGCCGTATTTTTATCATTCTCATTCCAATCCATCGGCGGTAATTCTATAAATATTGCAAACCGATAACATAATTATTGCATTATGAGTGTAAATAACTCTAGAATACCCACGGAGAAATAAAGACATCTTCAGGTGTAAAAACTGAATTGCTTCTTTTTACACAATATTACTGTGTTATTCTAACTGTACCACAGATGGTGGAAGATCATCGTCGATAACAGTCATTATGACGACTCTGTGCCACTCAAACAGATAATGAAATAGTGCAGTATATGGACAGTGACGTGCAGCACAAACAGTGATGAATAGTTCGAATGTAAAGTTGGAATGTTTCTGAGATGATACAGTTTTTGGAAGAGAATTGGTTCTTGGGGTACTCAATGAGATTGTTTGATCGTGAATAAAGTCAGAATAAAGTCATAGGACACATGAAACTCTATGGCATCTAAAAGAAAAGGACAGTCTATATAAGGATACAAGAAGTTGTAAAGGAATATCAAGAAGCACCTGCCAACATCAAGAGAATTAGCTCTAAACGTTTTAGCAAATCAATTCGACTATATTTTTGACTTTATGTTCTGCCTACAGATGAGATATAAAAGACATTCTCTGTATTCATTCTGAATATGACTTATGTGGATATCAAATAAGACACCAAACAACACAACCATATTCTGATTTGCTCTTTATTTTAACATTCAGTAATCCTAAAAGTGTAGCCGTATCCGAAAAGTGTCCAGAAATGGCTAATATAAAGCCAGAAGGTTTGGATGCTACTGAAATTTTGGCAAAGTGTATTGGCAAAAGTGTATTTGCCTGGTCGACAAATCTTCATTAATGGTGTCGTCAAAGTATATGGTTTTCCTCGTAAATGTTACAATGTTATATTTAGCCACATTAATATTCAGTTCGAAGGGACGATATCAATGCGTAACAGCATTGAGATCCTCCTGTAATGTAATGCGATCTTCAAGACTTCTCGTGTTCCTCAACACTTGTCTATTTATTTAATGCCCTAGTGAGAAGAAAACTTGAGTATGGCTGTCTTGTTTGGCGACCAATCTACAATTGTCACATAAACCGCCTGGAGGCACTGCAGAGGAAGTTCCTGAATGGCTCTCATTTCTAAGGGGTTGTGATCACGCTTGTTTGATCGAGGTTTGACACTAGGATCCTAGATACCAGGAGAAGTTTGAATGCATTGAAATTTGTATTAAATTTGCTCAATGATAATCTCGACTGTCCTGAGCTTCTGAGTAAACTCAATTTCGTTCCTCCGAGGTGTACTAGAATAAGCCAGACATTTTACTCAAAAACCCACAGAACCAATCTTCTCTCGCAATCGCCGCTTAGCAAACTGCAAACCAGGTATCAAGCTGCTGTGATTTCCACTGAGACTCCCTTGTTTCTATTTTAAATGTGTATTGAAATCTTAACAGTGAGGTATCTAAATGTCTTCCGAATGGGATTTTAAGTGATTTGTTTTCTTGGTTATTATTTTGATTGAACATTTATATATTGGCATTATAGATTTAGATTATTATATTTGATAGTGTTTTCTATCATTACAATTATTTCTTTATATTGTATATCAATGTTGTTATTGATGTTTTTAGTAACCATATTTATTCATTATGTATTTTCCTGTCTTTGGTAGTTACCTGTTGGAAATATATGGTTATTATTATCATAATAATGAGACTTATTATTGCCATATATTTTCAAATTATCAGTGTACACAATGTAATTATCCGTTACACAAACCATCAAATCATTCCCAAATTGAAGTAATGAAAGAGAACCTATATTAGACTCTTGTGGCACACCAGATGTAATTAAAATTCGAATGATTCAAGGCCTTCAAGTTGTACAAAGTAAGCCCGATTACATAAGTACAATTCGATTGAAAAAACTAGGCTATTGGGAAATCCTTCCTTTCAGTTTATGCAACAAAACTCTTAGTTATTTGGTGTATCTAATAAAATCTATATACTATTATTATCTCGATATAGGCCTAGAAATGTTAGATCATCAATTGAATGGTTCTACAAGTAAATAGCTTCTCCGGAAATAGTTTCTTCCTGAAAAAATCGTAATTATTGGGCATTTTGAAAACATTCTGAGTTGGTTTTATTACAATGAAACAATTCGAACCTTTATCTAGTACCTGTAAACGCCACTGGCTAATAAAATATTGCAGCTTTGCCAACATACATTGATACTCTTCCGTAAACAGATTATTATGATGCGAAGTAGTAATTTCTGCATTGTTGCCTATCACGGATTTCCGGAGCTTGAATTGATGAACATCTGTAGAAGCGTGACGATACTGAAACCGCCGACAAATGTACTAACAATTGTGCGGTACGAAACGCTTCTCAACTGTGAGATTGGCGTGATTGACCGAAAAATTGTCAATAGGGGACACCACTATAGACTCAAATGTTATAATCAACGTCTTTAATTAAAACTGTACGTTTTCGGCAAGAAGTAGTTTGATACTAGTGAATATTTCTGATGTGTAAATGAAAGATATCAAAAATATTCATTCATACAATAAAATATTCATAGGATAAGATTAGAGTTTAGAATCAAATTACTGACAACAAAGAAACATCAAAGAAAATATAGTTATTAAAATTTACGATCTCTGGTACCAGTTTTTCTTATTACCTCTCAATAATAAGATTAATTTTAGTTTGATAGAACTAATATGCCAATATTAATACAAAAAGTTCTACGTTATTACTTCAATCATAGTGAGCGATGACTATTGCAGAATTTAATACGTTTTTTTTGTTTTCAGGGACTATGTCAGCTCATAGACTCCGATTTTATACCTCGTGTCTCAGCTACGTGCAAACAAGGTCATATGAGTATTAAAGTAGAATTTAACAATAGTTTTAGTGGAGCTGTACACGCAAGAGATTTCCGAACTCCAGCTTGTATGTCTCACGGGGATGGTAGCAAAGTGGTTACCTTCGATATTAATCTTGTCGCTCAACCAGGTTCAGCAGATTACTGTGGTCTTCTTGTAAATAACGTAAGTATGAGCCTTCCATATTTAAACTTCTGACCTTCCATCGATGAAATAGACAAAAAATTTCAAGTCGTAATATTATTTAAAAACGACATACGTCGTCAATTTGACGACGTATGTCCTACCTAATATTCAAAAGAGTTCACCATAATAATGAAGTACCTTTCAAAGAACTTTGATAATTTCAGAAATAATCTCCAACTGTGTAGGAATTTATAAATGAATGAGTGTGATGACTTGCTTGGGACTATCAGTCGGTAATTTACTGTTTGGTGAGGTGAAGAGTTATGGCCGTCCAATTTGACCATTTAACTCCTTTGCACTTTGGTTACCTGCAGGTATTGGTTCATATTCAAAAACTTCAGAAGTTACTCACCAAGGAAGCTCACTAAAGAGACGTTAAGTTATACATGATTGTAGAAAGATTCACCACTAAAAAACTAAGCTATTAAACACAGATACTGCCAGAAAAATAAGAAAAATCGTTAGATTAAGTGATTGTTGTTTTTGAACCAAATGAACTACTTATTGTACCCTGATTATTATTCTGTGACCAAATGTCACACATTGTTCATAATTTTCATATGAAACATTGGAATCGAGGATTTTTAACTATCTTCTCAGAACTACCAACGGTTAATGTCGATTCTAAATGGTTTATGTTCGGAAAGGAGTTCGGTGGTCATAAAATAAATACCGTACAGGCATTTATTACCAATGGATTCTGTGGTGAAACCGACGTTGGACAAATACACCAACATGGTCGATGCTGTGTTGTGTTAACATAAACTTATTGCAGAAATAAAATTTTAGTACCTTTCCAAGTACCGTCGTGATTGATTTACGATGAAAAAGTCAAAGTGTATTGTCGTTTCCCTTACACCATGATGATTTTATTACTATTATTTATTTCCAATTAGTTCATATTATTCGAGTTGACAGATGACTGACGTATAAAATGAAACCGTAAAGTTTTACGAGTACTGTTTCAATGGTTTTGGAAAATGAAAATAACCAGTAGAATGATAACGAATATGATTGTATGAGTCATCATTGAGACGAAAATATCAATCATCATTGTTTAATGAAACGAAATGCCAAAATATTAAATTTTCTAGAAAACTGTGAGGTTTCGATGATTTTAATATATCTTTTGGAACATTTTGAATGAGTTGAACCAATTTTTGATGAACATTTGGGATATACTTTTCTTAAAATTGAAAACATGTTGAGTATCACAAAATCAGACATTTTAACTAATTTGAAAAAAGTAACAATCTAATTACTTTTAGTTCGAGATATAACATGATTTTAAGAATGAAGTCTATCAAAAATTAGTCTCGATTAATAATTAAGTTCATATTCAACTAATAAGTTTCAAATTCAACTAATAAGTTTCAAAACTTATTGAAAAGACTATGAAAACATCGAGAACAAATAAAATGAACTTGGGTTGTTTATATCGAAATATTGCAAGAATTAATGTACATTGGTCTCTATGATTATTATTCTTCGGAGTCCAGAGACATTTCGTCTCAAAACAACGGTTTCTTTCAATTCGAAGCTTGATATTTGGTGGGTAGCATTGAAATCTTTACGAACTGGTTTTGAGATTTATTCTTATTTTGTTCCACGAATTCTTGAAGCAGACGCAAGATTCGTTCACGAAACTAAAAAAGTGGATAATAATACTCCCCTAATACCGTGAAAACGGCATTAACATCAGAAGCGATCTCCCAGTTTACGATAGTTTGAGAGAATAGATATCGATGTTAATTCAACCTTGAAAATATGAGTGCTATATTCAAGATGTGTAGGAAAAAATGCGAAAGCACGAAGGTATTCAGTTAATGATTGTTTGCATTCAAGAAAGAGACTTGACTAACTATTTAGGTGTGTTGAACAGTGGGTTACAAGGTTGACCGGTGACTACTTTTATGTGCTCGATTTACTTCTCTTTTATGAGCATTCTTAGTCTTATGTCTGTTATTTGTATGGAAAATGATATACTGGAGAATAGCCAAGCCATTTATTACAGAAACGAAAATGAACAAAAATCATAAAGGACGTGTTGAAAATAATACACTGAAGTAGGAAAGAAGTTCAGTACAGAAAAGTAGAATGAACAAAAATCATAATGGTTGTGTTCAAAAGTTTTCAAAAGAAAAAATTAACAAAACTACTTGAATACTGTACTTGTGAACAATGTTCAATTAACGGTCAAGTTAATTCATCAACAGATTTCTTTCAATTTTTCAGTTGTTATTTCTTGTTTTTGTCATTTGAAATTTTATGTCGTAAAAATTTCCACTCAAAGTGATTTAAACGCATTCGGATCTCAAAAAGATGAACTCTATGTATAAAATGTATAGACATATAATTAAATACTCTACATATAATTTTTATGATATTAAAAATTTTAAATTATTTGAAAGAATGTATTGATGGAGCTGACTAATTGCATGTGCAATGTTTTCTCCGTTATTATTTCAAGGAAAAATATTAGATTCTATTCAAATCGATGCCACATATCTGTGAATTTATCAAAACATCGAAACATTCCGAATAAAAATATCGAGAAGGTGTCTGAACTAATGTTCTCAACGTAAACATGAACTAAAAACTTTTTAAGATTGAATATTTAGTGCATTGTGAAGAACATCAAAATAGTTGGAAATACCGTGCAGTTTGACCTTATCATGGAAATCATCAGTGGCATGCATCCAAGTAATCGAGTCTCAATGTTCTTTCCAAAGCCACCAAAGCCTTATACCTTCAAAAGGCGGGATATAACCAGTGGCATACTCACATAGTCTCCCTCTATCGGAGAAAAGGAATAACTCATCAATAAATTGAACATATTCTTAAGGATTTCAGAAATATTCTATATATTTTTCAATACAATAATAGTTTGGTAAACAATACCTTCATCAAGTGGAAGAAAAATATTGTAGTGGACAATATATAGAATATTTTTGAAATCCTTAGATATTTGTTTAATTTATTCATAAGTCGACATGGAATTTCAACACGTATGTATCTCCTTCCTCAATCAATCATCAGAAACAAGATAAACTCTATCGAGTATGGTAGAAATAGTAAAAATGTCTACCTTTGCAAAACTTCTGAGAATACAGAGCTTCAAAGTATTAACTGGTCAAAAGATACGAAAGTTTTTCTTGTTGTATTTGAAACAATAATGAAGGAACAACAAAGAAGAAGTTTTGTAGCAAAAAGGTTAATATCGAGGGATCATTATTGGTTAAAACTACAATATACTGGTAAAGTTGAAACTACTAAAGTAGGAAGATAACTTTTTTACATTTCAACATTCCTAGCATGGAGATAGTCCAATTTTTATCAGTTTTATTTGTGTTGCTCATACTTTAATTATTCTTCGTATGACCCAGAGTGCTCGTTGTTATATGGAGGGCATTTCCTTTCGACTGGACTAATATTCAACTCACGTTGTAATTGAAAATCCACACAAAGTGTCCGTTAGACGTTCAAACATGAATTAACAGCAACAACAACTGGCATTCTCTTAAGAATTTATCTGTATTTGTATTGCACCAGAATTAGTTATTGTTTTATAACGTCAGCGAAAAGGTGTGACTGTTGTTGCCGCCCATAAACTGACCATGTTCGAAGTTGGAGCGTAATTCTTACGACACGACGTATCTGTTCTTGAGTACTCGATACAAAGTTGCAAATATGAAACAGACAGGCGGTTGAGCATGAAAAAATGAAATTACCCATCTGGAAAATGAATTCTCGGAGTAATATCCATTTCATTAACGGTATTGAAATTTTAATAAGTTATTTACTTCATTCTAATAAGCGTATGGTACTTCTTAATGAGCGTATATCATTTACGTTAAAAATCACATGTATTTATGAATGAAATTTTGATGTTTATTCAACCGGTTTCGGCTAGTTACTCATCTCACGGCTTCAAGTGATGAAGTTTGTAATTCAAGATCTAATTATGTACAGAAACTATCAACGAACTTTATCCTATTGAATTTATATTCACCTGAGATACGGTAATGACAAATATGGTGGATGCGCTTTATATCGAAATGGATAAAACGTCCAGGCACACCACCTCTGAAAATGTCACACTTTGGACCCATTTTACCCATCGTTGTTTGTAATTTCCCCTCAATTTTCTCTCTTCATTTCAGAAAACAGAAGAACGTTCGATACCAATTGCTGTAAGAATACACAAAACTTTAGAGTTAGCTGATGATAAATTCTACGTTATAACTTGCGGCAAAGCCAGCTTCAAGAACGCCAAAAATGAAACGTCCTTGGTCACTCTTAAATTGCTCGACGACAACAGAAAAGTCAGCCAGGCGGTTTTTTCGAAAGTCTACACTCTCAAAGCGGAAATATCCAGACCTGATGGAATGCACGGATTTCGGGTTAAAAATTGCATCGTATTCAACAAGTCAAACACCAGTGCACCTTTAATTGATGAAAATGGATGTCCATACGATAAAAAAATTATATCACCGTTTACGTACCACGATACTAAAGGATATGCTACAGCGCAGATCGAGATGTTTAGGTTTAAAGAAGGATCAGATGTACATTTTCAGGTGAGATTAATTTATTTATTTTTTCATTCACTATATATCGGCCTCACACAGGCTAATAAACCCAATTATAAGGTATAAGTTCAATAACAGTATGGAACAAAAAATACTCAAATAATTCAGTTGACCAAATACAATATATACATATATTAACATTGAAAAAAAGAAGAAACGAAAAGAAGAAAGAAATAAGAAATTTGAAAACAACACTACTAATTGAGAAATACTAAAATTACTCAAACAATTCAGCTGACAAAATACAATATAAAAAAACATACAAAACAACAAGAAAGGAAATAAGGAAGAAAATAAAAAGAAACAGCAGGACCATCTGTTCAATTTTTTATGTTTTATGATTTTTTCTGTTTAAATGTTTTCACAATTTAATTCAATTAAATTTTGGCTCATCTAATATGAATATCGAAGTAATAAAATGAAGAGAGTACATGCTTTAGTAGTCTTCTTTGCTCAGTCAAGAATAAGAAAGAGATATTGCAATTGAAATGAGAAACTTCGACACTTTTTTTCACAGAAAGATATAAAAATTATTCCATGTTCAAGATATACATTTGCTGGATGTAATATCACAATTTATATATATATAGATTCAAGAGGTACTTATTATTATAATAAGTGAGATCTATTCATGAATATTTCCAATGGTTATATTCAATTTATTACTATATTATAGAAACATGGTATGCGATAAAAACGTTCATCAGATGATAATATTATTATTATGTTTCAATTATTTGACATGAAGCTTGTTCCAAATGTATGCTTATTATTATTATTATCAATTGATCATAAATTGATTACACAAGAAAAAGCTCAGTAGGCATAAATAATATAATTACTCATTTTATATATATTTGTAAAATATATTTGGTTCCATTATAATTTATGTAAGGAAATATAATATTAAAATTATACATACAATATCAGGAAAAGTTTTCAAGCCTTACCAGTCAATTGAATTAACTCACTTCTATAAAAATGGATATAATCAACTTAGGAGATAGGCTCTTTAAACAAAGTACAGAAATTGAAGTTCTTATTCTTTCAACAAAAGCGCGAAAACACGGAATTACCATGTTTTCATGAGATTTTACACTAATAAACTCATTTGTTTGAAATCAGTATCATCTCATTATAATAGATATTTTTAATATATATTTCATTTTATATTTTAGTGTGACATAGGGCTATGCAGAGGAGCATGTCCAGATCCTTCATGTAACGGCATCTCCAGACCCCTACCAACTGAAGAGGGAGTTCTAGTAGCAGCCACAAGCGTCTTCGTGTTAGATCCAGGTCAGGCTCCTTTAGTTTCCGAACTCTGCGATGATGTCGGAGGTATTCGGCCATCCTGGCTTCTATGGTTGTGCATCACTCTCGGTGTTCTTTTCCTGATCATGCTCATCATCAACATATTTCTCTGCTCTGCAATGACTTGCGCTTGCGCAAGTACAGAAGTCATCGAGAAAGAACCAAGTATCATAGAGGACTACGATCCGTACAGATCTTGGCACGGAAGCCAATATGGGTCAAGGTAAATTTAAAATAATAAATCCACTAATCATTCGTCATAATGAATGAAACGTTCAAATGCATTGATCAACTGTTTACAACGTGACCTTATTAAAGTAATTATTGGAATCAAAAATCGATTGAGAGTTAAGTACTTGTCAATGAAGATTGGTGTCAATTTTCAATGCATTGTATGAAGTGTTGAACCGAAAAATAAGTTTTATATGAAAACGGTAACCTATCGTTTTTTTACTGGTTATGTTGAGTTCAAATTCTATGTGATTGGTTAAAACACAGAGTTTTTAGTTTCTAAGCGATTTTTAACTGAATATAAAGTAGCCAATACGAATGAAGTCTCAAAAATTGCAGCTCGATAACTAACAAGTAACTGAGCTTTGGTCTCGAAAATGTGTCAACGTTGCGATACATTTGCATCTTGTGAAAGAGACGATAGAATCTTTGGAATCGGTCACTTCTGTTGCCGATAATGAACGAGACGGGTGACAGAAAACGACCGAATCACACGAGATAACTCAATTCAGGAAAAAACATCAAAAACACCAACAGTTTTCTCGAAATCTCGATTCTCATCTCATTTGTATCTTTTAAGGCCAGCTTACTCCATAAAACGTAATTTTTTTCAATATATTTTAATTATAGTACAAAACATGTTGAGTAATCAATTTATTTACATATTAAAGCACATATATGAAATTACTGGAAAAAACAATTTTTTTTTAAATGGCGGTCCTGAAAATGGCTGCTGAAACTCATCTAAATCGGAGATGAATGACATCATTTCTTGGAAAAGAGTTATCTGAAAGCAAAAAACAGAACGGTTTCATATTCTGTATCGAATTGGCTATGACCTCAAGCAGAATGAAACATTTTCAATGAAAGAAAACAAAATGGCGTTTTTTTTTTATTTCTTTACCCTTTTTTCACTTTTAATTGTTTATAACTTTTTTAAATAATAATGAATATTTTTGGTTCTGCTTGAGGCCATAGCCAGACATCTAAAGAGTAAAATGCCGTTTGAATCATATCGATACGTGCAATAATTTTGAAATGAGAGTGTAATTCATTCGAAAAAACGTGGTTCGGAGAAAAATCAGTTCAAAGTTTTTATTCGTGAAAAATCGTGAAAAAAGTGAATTTTACTCACATATCCATTCCAGTACACAACTCCTTCCTGGTCTTCGTAAGCATCATTCTGAAGAATTCTAACATTTCTCAAAGCAGTTCAACAAAATAACAAGACAATAAAACAAAGAACAAAACAATAAGATGACCCGAAGACATGCAGCAGCTGCCGCAACCGAAGGCGTTCGAGCGGCCGGATTTACTGCAGGGCTCCCTAATCTTTTATACCTGCTTCTCGGTCTTGCTGACCTTCGGGACTAATTCTATAATATTTCTACGAGTATATAGTAGCAATCTATGAAAAAAAAATTCGATTTTTTCAAAATTGTTTGGAGTAAGCTGGCCTTAATAGAAAGACTTATAAATTGGACAAAATTTCTCAAAACACATGACATACGCTTCGGACCTATTATCTGGAGTTCAATATATCTAACTCTGAAAACGTGTTTGTAGTCGAAATATCTGTTTTTTATCATACCGAATATCTCAAAATGTGCAAAGTATTGGTTAAAATTGGATATTGATATTATCAATTCATTTTTAACGATTTAGTCTCGTAACTTTTTGTAACAGTTCCTCTCAACTTTTCAAAGAAAATTCATAACCCACATATTTCAAATAATCAAAAAGATTACTTATAATAAGCACTAATTGGAATAATTTTCATTTAATCTCATTTCTTTCAGATTAATGACTAACAATCACCGTATTTGGTACATAAAATTAATCAGTGTAAACACATAGTCTTGTTTCAGGTACTCGTTAAATGGACCCCCTCAACACCCCAAAGGCTACACCTCTGGCGGCTCTACAATGAACTCAGCCAGGTCCGTATCATCTCATAGCGATCATTACGCCATCGTACATTCCAGGCCCGGCTCCAGATATAAAAACCGGGGGCCACCTTCACACGTAGGAAGTCATTATAGTGGAAAATAACAAATTGATTATTAAGGCAATAACCAGAAGACTTGAAAATTAGAGTATAGTTATCGAGTGTGAAGAAGTGTATGTTTTTATTTGGAACATAAGAAGAAAAACAACAGGAAATAAACAATTCGTAATTCAGTATCATGTGAAATGTGTTCATGAATTGAAACAAAATAGATACAATTAAACGTTACCTATCTTTTTGAAAAGTTCAGTTTGATGCATGTCAGAAATATGAAATTATATTTTTGTTATTTGTATAAGTCTTGTTGATTCATTATTCGAAATATTGAGTTTAGTAAATACTTCTGAAAGTCCGTTCTAGTCATGCGTTGTTGGGGAGGAAAAGAATATTCATGTTAAATATTATAATTAAACTTCGAGATCTACAATATATTTCTTCAAATAAAAATAAACACTTGTATCTACGACCTTGTGATGTGCAATTACCATGCTTTTTCATAAACAAACTTATTTCGAATAGTTGTAAACCATCTGTCATTATTTAGCGTGTCCTTTTCTACTAAGGAAGGTCACGTGACAAATTTGAAAGTCCATACCTTCATATTTTCTATTGATTGGGAAATTATGTTGGTTTCACAAATCACTTTTATTTATATTTGGTTTCGACCTAATACATTTTCGACATCAGTAAATACTTTTTATTGTGTTTAAACGAACTGTTCGCCATTCTCTATATATATTTCGTACTTTGTAAATTAGATTAATGATAACAAATAGAAATTCAGTGTTTGTGTAAAGAAAATTATATTAAAATGTAAATAATGTTACTAAGTATTATGTTTTTTTTATAACCCAAAAAGAAGTTTTCTACATGAAAATTTATTTCTAATATTACATTTAATAAAACAACAAAGTTCTAACATTTATTGAAATAATCATTCATTATGCAAACGTTAAAGTATTGTTATTTAGCTTGTAATTCAAAGGCAAAGAAAAAGGTGAATTCCAATATGTTTATTTTCAAGGATAATTGAAGACAATTTAATAACAAACCAGGAAGAACAGACGCATGCGCAGTATGCGGTCAGAATTGTGAGGTGCACAAACGAGAAGAACATAAAAAATTTCCCTATGACATCAATAGAACAAACAGTTACACTTTAGTCTTCAGTTGGGGTATTTCACTTGTTTTCAATTAACTAAAAAGTCATCTATAATGAAATTAAATAGTTATCATTTATGTAAATAAACATTATTTCTTGTGATAACCTTAGTGATAATTGAACTTAGTTACTTTATTTGTCGTATATACATTATATTTTCGATGACACAAAAACAGATTTCAATTATCAGAAAAAACATCATTTCAACTCGAATGAAATTTGAAATATTAAATTGAAAGCTGATATATTTTAGCGATAGTTTAAACTTTCATAAATTTTATTACTTATATGATGTATATTTAACCCGATATTCCCGTTTTATTAAATAATGGAAGAAAATCATAATATATATTCCATTTGTATTATATATGTTCTAATATTATTACATAAGAATTCATTTTAAATTTAGAGTGATTTAAAAATTTTTATTGAATCAAAACTTTCCAATTTACTTTAGGAATTCCAATTTTATGATATTCGATTGGTGCGTCATCTAATAGTAGTAGGGTAAATTTTGATAAACTTATATTTAATGTACAAAAAATCTCTATTGATATAATTGAAGCTTCATTTGTTGACATCAGTGGTGCGCCATCTAGTAGTAGTAGTATGAATGTTTGAAGACTTCTATTCGTTATAGAAGAAATCTCTACTGATTACTTGTTCGCCATCTATTGAGAGTAGTTGTAATCTCAAAGGGATATCTCGATAATTTACAGAAATAACTTTTCTTCGGAGAGGATTTCTACTTCTAGCAAAATTAATAATGAATGGAAAATCAAAGATGTCAGCACAAAATTTTCGATCCAATCCATGGCGTTTTTTTTGACCCGATTACTTGGTTTCTGAAAATAATTCGCTCTAAAATATGAACTGAACTGTAATTTATTGAATTTCTCGCTAGAAGCTATCATTGATTAAAGAGGATTAATTATAGGATGGATTAGTCGAAAATCTTATCAGTTCATTGTGACTACCGCTATTAACTAGGAATATGCTAGTTAATTTCTAAATATTAAGAACCTATCTATGAAAAATTAATTTGTGCTCAATTTTTCTGTTCCATAAAATGAACTTTTTGGGAAATGTAGAATATACCATCAACAGAGTTAAACTATATTTCAAATTGGACAAGCATAAAGCCTAAAATGACGGACGACTATAGATCAGTCGTCCTATGAATATTCGATTTTAAGGTGACACTAACTTTATCGATAAGAATGATTGTTTACGAGGAAAGGAGAATAACAGATTGGCATAATACCTACGCAATTTAGAATAATGGGATAAGTTTTCCCTCTAACTAAATAGAGATTTCGATTCCTCCATGGCAATTTTCACTGATTTTGCATCTTCAGTTGAAACTTCGACTATAAACTGGAGATAAGAAATAAACACGAGCGAATCTCGAAGTTTATGGGTGAAAGCCAATTTAATTTGAATTGATTTTGTCTTCAACTCCAACCAATGTCGATAATAAATACCAAAGATTTTAAATTATAGGTATTTCAGTGTGAATTTGATGTAAATTTCTGAATCGAAAACTATTTCCAGCTTTAAACACATTATTCATTTTAGTTTTCGTTTCGAATCATTCTATTGAATCTAATAAAATGATTTCATTCTGCTGATTGAACCCTCTTCTTTCTGTTACTTATTCTGTTCTGTTTGGTGAATATGGAGCGAAGTCCAGGACTCTTTATGTTATGTATAACATAAAAATGAATCGCAAAATGTGTTGGTGAGCGCATAACTTAACAACGCCTGGACCAATTTAGACAATTATTTTTCAAAATGTTTGATGCAGTCCAAGGATGGTTTTTACGCCGAGAAAAATTCGAATTTTACGGGAAAACCCTGAATACAGTCCATTTTTTCCATACAAAACTTTTCTAACAAGAATGTAGAGTCAACGGATGGAACGATTTCACTATTATTTTTGTTGTGTTCGTTATTGCCAGGGAAAATTTAGAAAATTACGTGTAAAATTAGAAAATTCAGAAACACTTAATTAATAATATAAGTTACAAATAATTATTAATACACAATGATTATGTAAAATATCTGAATATCTTATCACACATCACGGTTAGTTCAGAGCTATCACGAATAATATTAAAACTTCAATATAATATAAAATTTTGGCAAGTTTGAATAGACTAACATTCACGTTTCCATAGCATGTGGTATATTTGATTATTTTTTTAAAATGATAGCTATCAGATGTACAAACTTAAGTCGTAGAACTTACGATGGAGCAAGTCAAAGAATTAAAAGAGCAAGTCAAACTGACGAGCAACGAGAAGCTCGGAATGAAGTTAAACGGAATCGATGGAATCGAAATTAACAATATGAAAATGTTGCGTTTAACTTGTATGGACCTGCATTCAATTATAACATTGAAATAGATTACAGTTCACAGCAAATCGTTGTTATTGGAACAATGAACGTTGTGTGTCAAAATTACACGGCAAAGTTTAATTGTTATTCATAAGAAAATGATACCAATGATGAGACAAAATATTGCGCGAAGAGTCAATTCAAATAGACGCTTTAGTACAGCCACGAGAGCCACTATATTCATTGGTTTCCTGGAATGGCCTAAATTGAACATTTTTTGACTTATATCCAGCAAATATCTCATATAATTAATGATGATATATATGGGACAAGTATTTGATACGAAATTAGGAATGCCGTTCAACTATAGAACAGGCAGGTTTATAAATTTCACTACATCAAACGTGTTAATATAAGAATTTTTTGATAATTCGACTGATTTGAAATAACAGGAAGTATTGCAGTCCCTTCGTAAGTGAGTAAGTATATTTATCCCTGGCTCCACACGGGATAAATATTAAAAAGAAGATAGTGTAGCACAAATAGCAACATGTCTTTCCGGCTTTTTGAAAAATATTCATAGAAAAATAAATGAGCGTACAAAGTTCGCCGAGTCGGCTAGTTCAACAATAAAAATTCATGTCAGTAGGCATTAGAAGTTTTTTCAATATTCTTTTAATGATTCTAATGTAACTTACTGTAACTATCTTCAAAAACCTTATAAATAAAATTTGCCTATATAAAATTCACTTAATTAGAAACATTCAAGCGTTTTTTATCACATATATTGAATTGAGTTTTCAAAGTTCCGAAAGTTTTTCGAATTTTGTGATGTATCAAATATTTTTTAGTGTTTTTTTCGTCAACAGTTGGCAACCATTCATCGAGGTATCTATGATATAAACTCCACAAAAAATCAGTTCTTATATAGTTTGAAAACGCTCCAAAACCGAGACAGAAGTCAAGAACAATCCAATTAATTTGTTGAAATAAGTTGATTTAAGGAAAATTGACTCAGAGATACAATTATGCCGTGAAACATTCTGAATTTCTCCCCTTTTTCATATAATACGAAATTATTGTTTGCTCTATTTCCTCTATCATCTGCTATATTTTCTATTCATATATAGAGTTAATATTTTGAATTCTGCGAGTAATTTTGCAAAGCAAGCATAACAGCAAGCTCTTCGAGTGCTATATACATTTACTACGTAAATTTATAGAACATCATAGAAGGGAACTTAAGCAATCGTCTTTCTCTTATTATCTTAGAAAGTTCACTCAATTTTTTAAAATTTTTTGGAACAAATTCACGATTAATAGCAGAAATAAACGGCAAATAAAATACACGTGTCTGCGATGTGGTTTAAAAGCAGACAACGGAAATATTTTATTAGTGAACGTTATATCCATAAATTGCTTCAATAGCAGAATGAAACTATTTTATTGGAACACTTTGGAAATTTCAACGTAATTACAGTGTTAGTTACGCAGAACGACGCTCTCAGATTTAATGCAATTATTATGTTTCAGTTCAATAATTCACAGAAATTTCATCTATAGAATTTGAAACAGAAAACTTTTATTTCTATAAATAAAATGAATGTTTGTTCAATGTTTAACAGTTGTTTTCAAGATAAGATCTTCTAATTTGAAATTTTATTCCGTATTTTATTAATATATATTTGTAATTTTGGTTACAAAACTTCAATATTTGGAATATTTGTGTGTTATATTGTTAAAATTATATTCAATATTCATTTTCCCAGTTTTTTTGCGTGTAAAACACAAACAATCAAATATTTTCCAGATACTATGAAATATATCCCTAAATTTCTTTTTTGAGGTAATATTTCAATTTAAATATACTTAATGTTTTTTCTGCCTCCTTTTCACTTCTGCATATCATGAAAAAATATATAAAAAGGCTTTAATGAGTAAACAAATCAAGTCTAATTAGTAGTAAACACTTAATGAATACCTGAATAATGATTTTCACTACAGTTTAGTCAAACATAACACTATTGTTTCCCCAACACAGTGGCTTCATCAGATGTAGATGATAAACTGATATTGTTATGTTTAACTGAATTATAGTGAAAATCAAAAAACTACTTAGTTTTAATTAAATTATCTATTTCGATTTTCATCAAGTATCGGCCCAATCGATCAATGACCTCAGGATGTATTGAAAAACTGAAGGGAGAGATTTAGTTATCTAAATTTTATTAATTAATTTTTTACGAAAGAAGTTGAAATAAGAAAACCCAAAAGAATGAATGTCGAAATAGAGAGTTAATTGAATATGCAGTATGGAATATGTTGAAAATTCATCATATGATTAGAAAAACCCTTTAATATGTATCTCAAATTTAAAATGATATAAATCATGACCATTCAGTAATTTTCCCATTCTGCACCAGCATACACGTAGGTCTTGTTTATTTGAAATGACATATATGTGAAAATTTGCATTGGAATCGTTATTCCTGTTATTTTTCCAAAGATTAACTTGAGATTTTCATAAAATACCAAAGCAGTTCACGCCATGAGCTTGAAAGACAATATATGTATTCCATATATATCATATCATACATTTGATTTAAATGTACATGATCATTCATCAGTACTTATTGTTCGTCCATCGACCAAGTATGGTAACCATAAATATGCTTTTTAGGTAGTCTATCCATTCGGGGACGAGTTTAAGTTGTGGAATATCGTATCCTTACGCCATCTATTGGAATATCAACACATTACACATCAATTCACAGGAACAATATTCGAAATAATAGAGATATTTGGAGAAAATTTTCACTAGTGGAAATGAATTTCACAATACAAGCTGTTTATAAATGTTTAATTGCCTACAAGCTCCATCTCCGTCAAGAATGACTCATTTGTCTCGGATTTCCTGGCGCATCCTGTATAAGCGCAGCTGATGAGTTAAGGCACTCACAACCGACGTGCAGTTTTATCAAGGAATCATCTCGTCGCTATTTAAACAGACTACTTGGCATTAGTTCAGAATTTTCTTCTAAAAACATTCACCTGCAGTCTTTACAGTGCCGTCAAGGTGTATCCTTCGGCCATCGATAAAAATTTTACCACCACCATCACCATAACTGCCAGTGAGACATATTCCATCCGATGCTCGAAGATAAGTGAGTGTAATAAGTAAGATATGTGATTGATTTTGACCTCAATTGCCAATATTTTCCAACGCTAACAAGTTCGTGGCGTCCTTTTAAATACGGCGCCATGTGCTTTTATTATTAGAGTAACAGATGCCTCTTTAAGTAGCTTGGAACACTTTATCATTGTAATTTGCGGAAACGAAAGTTAATTCTATTGAAAAGAAATGTATACCGAATATCATTGCCAATAATTAACATTTAAAAATCGGATTTGATTGATTTCTCATTTTAACTTCTATAAATAAGATAACTCCACTTGTCTGTCGTTTGAAATCGAATGGAGAAGCTATTTTTAGAACGATTTTCCACATTAATAACGTCGATCGTTTTTAGTATATGTAGTATGTTTGTCTCCAATTGGCTTCGTAACTGCTTAATGAATTTCCATGAAAATCCGGAATATTACAACGCAAATTGTGATTTAGAGTAAGGTATGTTCTTCATTTTCATGCGGTCCTAATTTCAGAAGAAATTCAGACAATTACTCAATTACTTATCAAGCTTATCCGGGTCTCGAAGAGATGTCAGTATTATACAAATATCTTGTCGTATTTATAACAAAACTAAGACAAACGCGGTTTGTCAATCAAGATTAATACCAAGCCAAAACTTGAGCCGTTAGGTTAGATTATAGATCATATATGAAGTAAGTGAAATAATACGTTCGCAGAAGAGGAAGAAAGATATGCGATATTATTGAGAATACTTTCACTTACGTATTTTTCGTGTTTATATTCCGAATGCAACATCAGAATTGAATTGATGAGCCTAATTCTACCATTTCATTCCTCTATAATTTGTGTTACTTGAAATTTTAAATTGATTTATTCAAATGTAAATAGGTCAGATACAACAGAAACCTTATCAACCCTTTATCAAGTTGCTGCATTGCGTGTACCTATATAACATTTCAACAAGTTATTTTCCTCATTCAATTAATTAGCGTAGATAGAAATAAATACAAAATATAGAGTAGAAGATTGTGTGTATAACATATGCACCGGGTTCAAATTCCATGGTAGATAAACATATTTTTTTGTGTCAACTTGTATTGAATAGAGTGTAAATTGATGAAAACGGATTGACGTTAAGATATCCAGTTGGAACTTGAAATTTCAACTCAAAAGAAAACAATTATTTGAGTGTTTTGTTAATAGCAATAATGTTGCAATATATATAACTAATATATAACTAATAATTGAAAAGGAACAAAGCTAGGAATATGAATTCATGTACAAAGTTAACGAAGAAAAAAATTGTCGATAATATTGAGGCTTGTTGATGGCCAGTTATTGAACGAAAAAGAAGCAAATGATTGATAAATGGTGGAAAATGCATTAAAATGTATACAATAAAATAATATTTACAATTTTCTCATAATTTAATATAAAATACGCATGACGACTTTTCGAAGTAGTACTTCTTCATCAAATGATGGATTAATACTTATTTAATATTTAGTATTTAATATTTAATAATAAGTAATAATCCAGCATTTGATGAAGAAGTAGTACTTCGAAACGTCGTCATCCGTATTGTATATTAAATTATGACAGAATTCATTATGATTAATATCCATAATATTGTTTTATTGTGGATATTAATTTTCTCCAAGTATCGGATCAATTTTCTCGTCAATTATCACTTTAAACTGTATAGTCTATATATTGAATGAAAATATAATAGAAATAATAAAATTTATTCAGCTGAAGTTATACAAAAAAATCTACATAATTTGAAGAATACTTATCTCATTATTTAAAATATACTTTCTTAGATCACGCTTGAATATCTTAATACTAGTCGATACTAGGTTTCAATATATGTGGTAAATTATTGAAAGCCTTGAATCCTTTCTTACTTAATCCTTACTTTATATCCTGTATCTTTATTAATATTGTTTTTATTAATTTTAAGTGTTTTACTTATACCCAAAGCTATGAAGATTTTCGCACATTTAGGAATTAGCTATTGTCACATAACCATTCTCTATATAGCGATTAACTGTATAGAAAGCTCTCTATATAGTGACTTAATTTCACAGAAATATACTAATTGCACGATGAAAGCTTCGAAAGTTAAACCCCATCCAAATTTTGAAAATTGGGTTTATGGAACAAAACCCCCATATTGAACATATCTTTTAAGCTAATTTTTTCATTCAATTTTATCGAGCCATATTTCCATATCATACTTATAAATGGATAATATGTTTGAGATATAAAAATCTCTGTATGTTTCATTATCATATTCTTCAAATCACAAGTAAATTACCAATTTTTTTGCAAAATGAAGTATCGTTTGAATAAATCAGGCGAGGGTTTATTCTAGAAATTCTTTTCTTAGAACTAAGACAAAACGTTTCAACCAACTCAAAAGAGTCAGCAGATGGAAGTTACTCATACCTGATCGTTAATTGAAAAGCAATGTTGATGTTTGCTTCTTAACTTTTACGAATTTTTTACTTTCCCGACTTGTATTATTGCTAGATGTACAAACCAGACAGATAAGATTGAACCTGGCACCTGATGAAACTGAAATAACCGTCGAAAATTGCTGAGCAGTTTTATGCAATTCGATGTACTTGCTATTGGTTCTCTTTTCTGAAATGTTGTATTCAATCAGTTTCATACAGTTACTGCTTCATCACTGATCGCTATGAAATATTACTGGTATGTTAGACTTCCTTTGAAGTAATTTCTTTCCGAAAAAGAATTCCCACCAAAGAAATATATATGGGGGATGTTTTTCTATTGGCGAACCTTTCTCAAACAAACTATCAAGTGTTCTCAATACCGAATTCCACGGACATTCTTGTCAGCCATGTGTGAATTTCCAATGGATATCTCATTCACATTTGAATAACATTTGTGAAAATTACTGTCCCATACAGAATTGAAAAAATTCAAGCGTAACTTTTCGTTGATTTCCTTTCCGTTTGCTAGGAAAACTCAGTCGTGTGGAATTAAAGGAAACGTTGCTACATGAGATATTGCAACGCTCAGAAATATAAGCTTATCGATATTTGAATATTTGCGCTGATAAATGTCTCAAAACATATCTAGAACTACATATAGAAGAAACATTAAGATATTGTATTATTTCAAATTGGAGTACCAATCTCTGTTTTGAAAATTAGGTAAACTCTATCAAAATAACAAGTGTAATTTGTTTTTGTACGTTTTATAACACTTGCAGACTTCGAATGATATATTAAAATTTTTGACATCAATTACTGACATCTATTGGACATCGGAAACAGCTCCCGTTTTTTTTGTTCGACTTGTCGTTGATGGAAATAAAATGTTTATTCTAACAATCAGATTATTTTGAAAAATAGCGCTAAAATCAATCAGAGTTCATCCTGAGAGAAGAATATAACTTATTAATAATCTTTTTCACTCTAACAGCTTTATCTCTGATGTCAAACTTATTGGCTTTGATACCTCTAGCACCACCTTTAGCATACCGCCATAAGGACAATTTCAATAGAAGAATAACTTCTAATTACGTATTTTTAAATCTCAAATTCTTGATTGATACTTGGTTAAAGTATCGAAAGACAATTTAATATAACAGAAAGACAATAGACATAGGAAACGGAAACTATAGAAAAAAATTTCATGAAAAGGTTTTTCAAAATCAAAAAAAAGAGGACTACGCTCAAGTAAGAAATGAACGAGTTTCTGCTACGACTTCAATGTGGATGTTGAAGGGTGTTTTTTAGAGGTATAGAACTTTAAATTGCAATAAAACAACGATGGATGATCATTCGATTGACAAGAATTTTTTTATTCGAAAGATAATCTTGTGGCATTACATTTTAAATCTGATTTATCGCATATGACCACCACGGCTGGCTCGGATGTAGTGCAATCTGGACGTCCAATTTTCGATGACTTTTTCCAACATTTGTGGCCGTATATCGGCAATACCACGGCGAATATTGTCTTCCAAATGCTCAAGCGTTTCTGGCTGATCCGCATAGACCAATAAATTTACATAGCCCCACAGAAAGTAGTCTAGCGGTGTTAAATCACAAGATTTTGGAGGCCAATTCACAGGCCCAAAACGTGAAATTAGGCGGTCACCAAAAGTGACTTTCAATAAATCGATTGTGGCACGAGCTGTGTAAACCACAGCTCCTATATAATGGTTGTTCAATTAAGGAATGAAAAAGTTTGTATTCATGGCTCTATACCGACCACCATTGACTGTAACGTTCTGGCCATCATCGTTTTTGAAGATGTACGGACCAATTATTCCACAAACCCATAAAGCGCACCAAACAGTCAGTTTTTCTGGATGTAACGGTGTTTTAACATACACTTGAGGATTATCTTCACTCCAAATGCGGCAGTTTTGTTTGTTGAGGTAGACATTCAACCAGAAGTGCGCTTCATCGCTAAACAAAATTCGCTTATGAAACTCGGGAACAACGGCAATCTCGTTTTGGGCCCATTCGACGAATCTACGCCTTGCTTGATGATCGTTTGGCTTCAATTCTTGCACGAGTTGGATTTTGTAAGCACGCAAAATCTTCATAAAGTGGATGGACACAGATCCAATTCCTATGCTCGATGGCGGATGGACTCATTCGGGTCTTCCTCAATGCTACGCTCTACAGTAGCAATAGCTTCTTCTGTACGTACGAACGTACTTTCTTGCACCGTACGGCGTCTCTGGGGATGCGAGTTATCAATAAGAGTAAACGTGGTGCGAAAACGTTCCATGGTTGATCGAATTAACTGCTCTGATGGACGATTTTGTCGACGATAAAATGGACGTAGTGCGCGATACGTTTTCTGCTCAGAATCATTATTTTCGAAATAAAATTGCACTATTTAAATTCAACAATTCAAGATTATAACATACATAAATAATGACTTCAAAGATACTTTGAGAAACTTTGAGTAGACAGGTGTTATTGGATCTTGAAACACCTGATTTGAAGATTTTCTATTGTCATATTTCTCTATTGATTTTAATTTTTTTTTCAGAATTTTCAAAACACCAACAGAGAGGATTTTCTGACAAGCCCAAGAAGGGCCTCGGAAAGTTATTTATTTGATTGGTAAGTTAATTTCATTCAAAAACAGTTACATATATCAGAATTATTCAAATTATTACTATTAACAAATTTATCTGTTATTTCATTTGAATTCAACAGCCTCCGCATGATCTGAAAGCTTCTTGTTTAAGAAATAAGAAAAAAATGAACTTTTGAAATAAATATTATATCTGAAATTTAAAATTTCACTTCAATCACGAAAAATATTTGGGGAATGTCAATAATTGTCAACAAGATTATTCATTCTGTAAACGTATATACTAAAAATAAATATTTTTTGAATTTGAAACATATTTTGGCTGAATGGTTCTAAAAATAACTCATGAAACACTTCCTTGGATTAGTAATAAATATATAATTTTAGAAAATATACTCACTGTGTTTTTTTGTAATTACGAAAAAGGTGAAATATATTTAAATGTTTGACTGCGCCTGGGAGTCTAAAAATACTCAACATCAACCTCTCAACATATTACGTTCAGTTAACAGGTATAAAAATCTATATCCTTCACTATAAATATATATTGATACAAACGCAGGTCAGTGGTTGAATGGAGAGTGGTACGAAAGAGAGCATAAAATGAAAACGGTGACATTTCATCTAAATTCTGCGAAATATCAAGAATGATAATTTGTTTTTTCATCTACCCCTTGTAAAGCATCGTCAAAATCCATGATTAAAATAGGAATATTCTGGATAATTACTGATAAGGGAATTGCTTCAATTGAAATCATATCGAAGTTTTTTGCTTAATTAGGGCATGTAGTTGAAGAATGCTCCAATCATTCTTCAAGTGTTAACGTTCAGAATAACAAACATTTCATGAAAGCACTAGATACAATGTTTCGTCTTGCTTAGAACTCGTCACCTGTGCTACCTCCATCGTCAAGTGAGGCCAAGGATTTCAATCTCCAAACACTTTTCTAAGACACTTTCTGTTTCTTGCGGTTTCATCAAGTGTGGCATCGACTTCAGTATTTTCTAGCAGTTTCCTTTGAAACAAAAAGGATAAATGGCATTGTATGTGCTCACATAGTCATCTTGTGTTTTTTGAATTCTTAACATGTTTTTTCCAGCAATTTTCCTTGAAAGCTGTCATTCTAACTAATCATTTCATTATTCTTACATAACTAAACACTACAGCTCAGTCACATTCTACTACACAATCACAGCCACTACATTACAGTACATTCACTAAAAAGAAACGGCCTATACAATTTGACTACCATTAAGGAAATCATTCTGATCAGTTTTTCCGAAATTCGAGACCTTGGTATAATATTTGATCAGGAATTCACTTTCGAACCTCAAGAAAATAAAACAATTTCAACAGCATTCAAATGTTATGAATTTATTCTATGCGCTTGCAAAGAGCAAATTAGATATCGGATGTATAACAACGAAAATTTCTGAAATATCTAATTTTGAGGGAAGATAACGTTCATAAACTTATTGGCTCTATTGTGTTTCATGTTCCTAGGCAATGTTTACTCCGAAAACTAATTCCCTCGTACAATCACCCATTAGATATATGTATTTGCTATTCGAGGATGTGTCTGACAAATGCGATATCAATATCATTCGCTTTCATAAGTCGGGTTTACTTTGAATCTTTTCAGTGAATTTGGAGTAGAGCTTATATTCTCAATATTCTATTATTCATTATAATTACTTTCTTTATTGATAATCATTTTTTGAGCGTTTGCATTATATCATTAGGTGTTAATACTGTAATTATTTGTTGAATATTTTCTGTAACGGGGTGTTTGTCCTGTAGGAAAATGAAGACTTATTATTATTATTTTCATTCTGTCGCCTTAGAGCTGTCCAACAAATTTTCATTAAAAAACGAAGTATATTTGACTGAACAAAAATCGATTTTGTAACTATATATTTTCAATTTTGCCTGCTCTGCTATTATACATAAAATTCGATGGTATTTCAATCTCGGGTTTATATTTCGAATAAATACATCTCGATATTGAGTTGTAAATGTGATACCGAAATATACCGGCTCCAGATTATGAGTAATCAATTTTAATAAAACAGATCCTCAGGGAATCGGAATAGCTGTAGATGAGTTCCAAGATATATTCCTGCATATCCTATTGCACCTCTTTCTCGGGTTAAATCGACAGTAGATGGAATTTATCAGGTAGTGGTATTCCATTCAATTAATTCGTCTGGGTGGAAATTACAAACTTCCATTCCAATGAATCTAAAACCGAATCAATTCGAATGAAAGAAAGAAAAAAGACAAATAGAAAAATCAACCTTGAGCTTCACCCAGCGGTTGGGTTTGGGCACTACCACTTGTAAGCATGTCCACGCAGACATTCCCGGAATTCAATTCAGTGGAACAGGTGAATGACAGTTCTTTTCCTGGAAGTCGTAATTCAATGACTGAATGTCAGCAAGTTTCCTGGATATAGTTCTATGTTTACTTCATGAAGTTCCTTTGGAAATATTTCAAAGGGGGTGCAGAATAACCTTCAATAAGGCTTTGAATATATTCAATACTCAGAATATATAAGCTCAGGTAATACTCATTTCCGAACTCCATATTTTACAAATTACATTTGGTTGAATCCTTCATAAAATATACTATTTCTAGATTCTGAAAGCTTACAAACTTGCATGTAGAAGTTGTCAGTTGTATTATAGCATTGCACATCACTGACACATGTTGCATTTTTTATTACTCTATATGAGAAGAATTCGTTTTTGATTTTAAATATAAATATATAAAGCAAAAGGTAATCGATGTTCAACTGATATTAGTTATAAACCATTTAGCATGTTTTGGATTGGAGTATATCTATTGTATTTCAAAATTGCTCTGTAGCATTGTAGCTCTTGTAGATGTTGAGTTTTTTTCCCACACAATCCTAATAACAAAGTGGAAAAATATTCAAAGTGTGGCAATATTATTGACTTGAAGAGCAATAAGTTCATATATATCGTCAGAGTTTTCCAATTTTTTTGAGAAAGTTGATTTTCTTGGTGATTTTAGACGATATGAAGTCGACATGATCATTGAAACTCAATTTCTCATTTAACATAACCCCTGAATATATAATAAGTTCCACCATTTCAATGTTCAGGTTTTCAATTTTACTACTTATAATTTCGTTACTATGTACCTCAAAAATTTTACGTGTACCAAAAACTATAAATTTAGACTTCTTTACATTCAGTGATAAATTGTTACCGCTTAGCCATTCATTTATTGCTGTCAAGTCTCTATTGATCCATTTTGTCATAGTCTGGATATTTTTACCACTGACATAAATCATTGTATCATCAAGCGAACAATCGTATGGAGCATTGTTTAACATGAAAAACAATACCGTCATATATAAGGATAATAACAGTGGACTTATGACTGTGCCCTGAGGTACGCCAAAATCCTCTCCAATGGTGTCCGAAGAACACCATTGAACCTAACTTTTTGGGATCGTGAATGTAAATAAGAATTGAACCAATTGTTTACTAAACCCTCAAAACCAATTTTATTTATTTTTTTCAACAGCAATGATCGAAATAAAGTTTCGAAAGCTCTTTTGAAGTCCAATAATACTACAATCACCACCTCTCCTTTATCGATAGCTTTATACCATTCCTCACATATGCTTAACAGTGCTGTCCCGCAGGAGGAATTTCTCTTGAAACTTCTGATTGTAAGTCAGAAATAACTGAATGTTTCACATAATTTGAGAATCTGATTTTTATCAAGTAGTTCTAGAATTTTTTCATATGGTGAAAGAAGATTATAGTGAAAGAAATGCCTTCAATGATGCGTCAAAATATTGTGAGCGTCAAATATACATATTCGAATATACATAGTGTACATATATATACAGTGTTTCTACGAAGAATCTATGAAAAATGAGTTTTCAATGAAGAGAGATCAGATTTTCAATGAAAATAGAGATTTCTCAAATAATTATTGAGGATATAAGGAAGAACCTATACTAACCTTTATAAGGATAGGATATAAGGAACCTAACCTATACTTCGATAGGATATACTTTCATATAATTACTAAATAACTATAAATTGAACTGAAGAACGTTAGATTTTCTTTCTCCATGGGTGTTTCCCTAGGCTCCCCACGGAAAAAACAATAAAAGCATATATATTGTAGCATAGATATTAGAACACGTCTTTCAAGATTTTTGAGATTATTCACGGAAGAAATAAATGGGTCTACAAATCAACTAGTCAATTCATAAATATGTAGAATCTTATTCAATTTGGTTGTGCATAAGCTAACTGAATATCCCATGAATCCAGAGAGTCCCGTAAGACTGCGCAATCGCCAGATATCACAGCGCTGAAAAATGCCAGTGTCCATTCTGAACTAACCAGACGTATATTTCAAGATACGTGTATAATTTCAGAGAAAAGGTCAACCAGAGACATCACTTTGCTCTGTTAGCTTACAACTTTCATCATCTCATTCTTTTGTTGAGTTCTGAAATCCGCAAACGTATTAAAGCGCCATCTACGATGTCCTTTGTAGGAAATTTGTCCGTTCAAACAGCGTATCTGGATGAAGCAATTACTAACAGAAGGGATATTTAACCGAATTCATCGACCTCTTAATCGTATTCATCATTGTTCCTTTTTTGGATGATAAATCACGTCAACATTCATTTTGTTGAATTACGTTAAGAGTTGAAAAGGCTGAATATAGACAGAAAGAACTGCATCTTCTCTTTTCAAATTGAAAAGAAGAAAAGAATCTTATTCATCTCAATTCGACTGTATGAAATATCAAACTCAAGAACAATCCAAGTTTATAAACTCTTCTTTCTTAATGAAAATATGAAAGACATTTATATGATGAAAATATTCATTTATTCATTTCAATTTTCCGGTTGAATTTATTCTCGAAAGAAATTGCTGATTTTCCTTTCAAACTAAATGAAATCATCTGCATTGTGACATCAGGAAGTAAGCATGGAAGATCCTGAAGAGATATTATATGGAACAGAGTGTGAAAACAATCCGTTTCGATGCAGAAAAAGGTTTTTGTATATAAAGAACACCCAAACATTTCCCGGTTAGATTGGAGGATCTCTATCAGGATTTTTTATTTCTCTGTTTGGCAGATGGAAATCATCTTCACAGACACTACGATATCACGAAGTGATCATGGATGGTGCTAATGGAATATCGAACATAGTATGAAAGAAGTTCGTCGTTCTAATCCAGGAAAATGGCTTTTATATATAAAAAACAACAAAATATTTTCTGGTTAGATTGGATCAGTATCAGGATTGTTGATATGTTCTTGGCAGATGGAAGTCATCTTCACACACATTTCGACATGTGTGAAGAAAATTCGTGGTTTTTATATAAAAAAATGGTTTTTATAGATAAAGAACACCCAAACATTTCTCGGTTAGTTTGGATCTCTAACAATTGTTTATTTTTCTTTGAAAGATGGAAATCATCTTCAAAGACATCGCGACATCAAAAAGACATCACCTAAAATGCTGAAGAAATATTTTAAAGAATATCGTATGGAACACCGTGTGCAGAAAATTCTCTGTTCTAATATAGGAAAATTGATGTTATTGGCAACGTAAACTGGAACATTTTCCGGTTAAATATGATCTCTATCAGTATAGTTAATTTTTCTTCGGTAGTTTCAAAGCATCCCCATAGACATTGTGTACATCAGTAAGTTATCATTGAAGATTATAAAGAAATATGGGTTTGAACATATTCGAAGAAAATTCCTTGTTTTGATCCACAAAGTTAGTTTTTTTTTTGATGAAAAACTTCCCGACGACATGAGGAAGTGATCATTAAAGATTATGGGGAAATATGGGATTGAACATATTTGAAGAAAATTATCTGTTCTAATCCAGGAAAATTGCTGTTATTTACAACAAAAGCTGAAAAATTTTCTGGTTAAATTCGATCTCTTTCAGGATTGTTTATTTTTCTTCGGCAAATTGAGAGCATCTTCACAGACATTGTTACATTAGTGAGTTATTATGAAAGATTATGGAAACATATGGGCTTGAACATTTCTGAAGAAAATTCGTTGGTCACATCCAGAAAAATTCTTGTCATTGATGAAGAACTTCCCGAAATAAGGAAGTGATCAGAGAAGATGCTGAAGGAATATCATATTCAACAAAGTGAGATGAAAATTCTCTGTTCGAATACAGGAAAATTGCTGTTACTGGCAACGAAAATTGTAAAATTTTTTAGTTAAATTCAGTCTCTATCAGTATTGTTTATTTTTCTTTGACAAATTGAAATCATCTTCAAACACATTGCGACATCAGAAAGTAATCATGGAAAACCACCAATTCACGTCGGTCTTCTTATGAAAACAACGTCGGTCCGATAGTTTTCACCCGAGGTGCTATTTACGTGAAAGAAAATTATGCGAAATGGGAAAATTTTCTCCACAGTCCCAGTTGAAAACTCGTAAAACGAGTAACGCAAAACCGCCTTGGCGAACTCTTTGTGCCCAATCTTTACGAGTCAACTCAAAATAAAAATAAAAATGCAGCAGAGATAACATTGAAATGCTACTCTGGAATCGCATTATAAAAACTATTCCAGGTTTCCTTCAGATCGGTTTTCTGGTGCAGATCCCGATTTCATAAATAATGAAATTCATTCGGTGGAATATTCACGGAAGCGTTACGCTCTGGGACCGGATTTTCATTCGGGTTTTGTACCTGGAAACTTGAAATACCGTAAAGAGTCTATCGGGAAATAGTGGAAAAACTGCTGAATATAACACGAAATTGAAAGAACAGAATATAGCCTTGTTTTTACGACGTGAATTGTTTAAGATTTCTTGAATTCAACACTTTTCATTACTCAGTCGTTAACAGATAATAAAACTTCCACAATAGATATTCGAGTCTATTCTGTGAAAATTTCAGAATTAATGAAACTGGCAATCATTTTCATCTGGTCTTTCTTTGTTCCTTGATGAATTTCTTCCCATTCGAAACTCTCTTCATTGTTTTCTGGTGTTTAATTTGTATAGATGTAAATTTGATACTTTTTGTCGTAGCTGTTCATGATTGATTGGTATGACAAGAAAGGTTAACAGCTGAAGTGAAAGCAAATCCTAAATTTTCCATTCAAATTACGATCATAACTTCTTTGCAAGATCCTCTAACACTGTAGCTTTCTCAGAGAATACACTCAAACTGAACAGTAGCAATCAATCATAGCAACTTACATTAGGAAGCTCTATCAGTTTCTTTGTCTTCTACTTGTCTAGCAATTTACACAGATGACAGCTGGAAAATTGAAGAAAAACGTCTATGAAGAGGTCAATGTATAACTCGATTTGAGTTTGACGATATGAATCTTAAATTAGCAAACCTAATTGAGTAAATCATTACTGTCGAATATTCCTCCTTGATATGTAAGCATTTATTAGTGTAAATTGTCCGAAAAGAGGAAGAAACTGAAAGCTCTATGTACCTGTAAAGACAGTGTGATAATGATTCTCTATGATGGTGATACTTTTGTATTTCTTCGTTGTTAATTCAGCATTTAATAAAGAAATAGTACTTCAAAACGCGATATGAGTATTTTTGTTAATATATGAGAAACTTCTAAATACTGTTCCATTTTTGATTCCTGTTTATTTATATTTCGACTCGAGGATCATTCATTCGTTGGGACTTCTATGGCCTCTTCATTCTTTTGCTTTTTTATTTTTTGTTTCAAGTGAATAATTCATGCATCAGTTTCTCATATTTTATGTTCATTTCATGGACATTTCATTCTATTAACTCAGATTATTCAGAAATTTCTCCATTTGTACAATTATACCTTTATTCAGTTATAACCGAAGAAGAAGCAGTCATTCGAAATCTTAGTCTTGTGTTTGAATATTCTGAAAGTATTTCACGATGATACATAACATTGAAAAGTTATTTTGATAACTGTTCAAATTGAGTTAAACTTGAATTGAAAAAGAAACATATCTTGCAGAGAAGTGATGTATGATTAACTCTGACCGTGACGATGGAAGCGTGACGATGACATCACCGACTACTACCCCGTTTTATCCTAAATTAGAAAAATGGCATCTACGAAAGTACCTGTTAGTCATTTGGGAAAGAATGACACAGAGCCTTCCATTATCTGTAGTTAATGCTCGTTTATAGATATATTTTTCCACATAAAAGTTGTTGACTGACTGAAATATATTGCGCGTTGTATAGTTGACGTATCAGCTCACAATTTTCTCAGTTGATTTGTAAATCGCCACCTATAAATATCAATGTATCTCTACTTGGAACTTGTTGAAATAATGCATACTCCACGAGGAAAATTAAATGGCATTAATAAGATCATTTCTTCACATTTTCACCCAAACGAATTGTATTGAGTTCCATTTGCCGTATCCACTTCGATACAAATTATTCTAGTGGGTGTCTCTTTTTGTTCTTGTATATTCCAAAAAGAATATATACGTTAAGGAGAAAGAAAGCAAGTGGGGCGATTAACATCCATTTAATAGTTTTTGAGGCTCCACGGGAGAATTTCAAGGTTTGCTGGTATCGTAAATCTCATTTGAGAATTGAAATTGAAAATAAAACTTTTTACTAGAAGAGAGAAAGTTTCGTATAATTTTATGGGGAAAATGAAATGGAGACACCCCTCTAGGATATTTTAACTTTTAATGGTTCTTCTGAGAGAGCACTTTACTGTTTAATTCGAATGAACGTTTTGTGGTCCAGCATTTGAAGATTATATATATATATATATATATATATATATATATATATATATATATAAATGAGAGGTAATAAGAAATAATTGTCTGAACAACTGACTGAACAATTCTTTATTCGACTAGTTTCGCCTTTTACGGCATTATCAAGAATGAATACATAATACAAAGACAACCTTTGAATATTTGCAGATCTGTTCAAATCACAGAATACACCCTAAATTTGGTATGTTCTGTGGTTCGGTTCCTGGAGTTGGTAGAATATAGAACAGCAATATATCCATAGAACATAGAGGTGGCGATTTCCAAACTATCCGAGATTTAACAGCGGGGAGTGGTTTAGGTCTTACTGGTCATTAAGAAGATAGTAATTATTGGATTTTTGGAGTTTATTTATTTCCATGACTTCCAGGTAGTTCATTTTCATACCATTTTCACAGTAGTGGAGAGTATTAGATTTAAAACAGGGTGAGATCTTATCTCCTGCCGACTCTAGATTTTCCCGAAAAGCAGATTGTCCGTTTTTTAAGTGTTCTTTTAGCCTAGTTTCAAAACATCTTCTGGTCTGGCCTACATGTGATGACTTACATTCTTCACAGTCCAATCTATAAATTCCAGACTTCTTCATTGAGTCGGGTTTGGACAATTTGTTATTGAAGATATTCTTTTATGTTCTATGTATATTTTGATCTTGATATTCTATATTCTACCAAATCCAGGGACCGAACCACAGAACATACTGAATTTAGGGTTATTCTGTGGTCCGAACAGATCTGCAAATATTTGAAGGTTGTCTTTGTAATATTTTTTCTTAAATAAAGAATTGTTCAGGCAGTGATTTTTGGACAAGTAGAAATATGAACTATCACTGATTGATTCATCGTCCATTGATATATATATATATATATATATATATATATATATATATATATATATATATATATATATATATATATATATAACTGAAAACTATTATTTTTAGCAAAGAGGTTGTGAAACTGAAAGGACTTATGTTCATTTCTTGCTTATGCTCACCTAAAAATTGAAACTTTGTCAAACGCTTGAAACAAATACGACAGAAGAACGTTTTCGGTTCAGATGTTCCGACATTTGTTACCTTTATGTATTTCCTCGAAGCGGAGCAAATATAAATTCAAATGTTCATAGCATGAATTATCGGATGATATTGTTAAATTGAAATAAAATGTCAAATATTGAACAAGTGAAGAATTGAATTGTAAATATTAGAATATTCAACTGTTAATTAGTTTCTGTTTACATATAAAAACATCTCCAACACGCCAGTTCCATAATTGACGTTAATAAAATATATACGTTTCGCCTAAATGAAAATTAGCCAAATATTATGTAACCAATTTGCAGTTGAAATTATCATAGCATTATTATTCGGCTCAGGATTATTCGTTATTGGGTTTGTTGTGTGAACTGAATCCGACCTGCATATTACTGTAATTATGTTTGGCCAAATTAGAAATTATTGATAATTTCGAATAGAGAAGGCGTTGGACGTTTACATAGCGACCTATAGCGACGAACAAAACCAATTAGATTCGCTTGAAATATGAGATTGACAGTTATCCTGGACGTGAAATTAGATATACGGTCATAACGAGTACGTAACTTGATTAAAAATTCATATGGAATAACACAGATAGATTTCTTGATACCAATGCCACGAAATAATACGATAGTGCCTACTGCCGCGATACTCGTATATTTATGTTCCACAAACAAAATACTGGATAAAATATAGATTGCCGAGACCGTACCACGTAATATACTTGCAGTTCTAAATTCACTAATATGTATTACGTCAAAAACTTCAAGTAGGGAGGAGATACATTCAGTATATTGAAGTTATTAATTTCCTGAATAATTTTCCATGATATATTCTAATGATGAAGTTAATTGATTTGAAGTGAGGTCATAAAAAATGGCGACCAACCTGGGGCACGATGACCTCCTTTGTTCCTGTAGATGCCTCATTCGTTTTCGATACGCACTATGTTAAACAATTAGATCAAAAATACAAGCTGATTGTGAACTGAACTGGTCGAAATTTCTCAGAAAAAGTGTAAACTATAACCTTCAGACAAGGAAGTACATTATATGAAAATGGCCACACGTTGGGCGCCAATATTTATTCTGAGCAACGTAGGTATTTCAAAACGTTACTCAACATGAATATTTCGAATTTGGAGAATTTGACCAATAATGCACGAAATTTCGAATTTTTTGTCACAGTGTAGCTTTCAAAACATTTTTTTCGACACGCTTTCTTCCTCAGGACATCAACGTGAGATTGTAAGGTTAACAAATCTTTGAAGCAATGAACCACCAATTTTATCACATTTTATTTCATGAAGAATGTGAATATTCGACAGATCGATACAATTAAAGTTTCTCTCTGTTATCACATTCAAGATTAAACGCTCAAATTCATTTGTCAGGGGCTCAGAAAAAAGAGCAAAATTTGAAAGTACTTGTTGCATCTTCTGTGGAAAGAAGAAGCTTTATTTGCGATTCGATCGAATAACTAGGAGCAAAACGATAATTTCACCAACATCTTACAAAAATTGTCAGTTGGTCATTATAAATGAATTCGTGAGGTGAATAAAAACTAGGATATAGCTATTGAAATTGAAAACCAGAACATTGGAAGGTCAAATAGCAGTTAAATATTAAGGCATAATGTAAGATGAGAAATTGAGTTTCAATGATCATGTCGACTTCATATTGTCCAAAATTTCCAACAAAATCAATTTTCTCAAAAGATCGAAAAAATCTGAAGACATATTTGAAGTTGTTGCTTTTTAAGTCAATAAGAATCTCACAATTTCAATATTGTTTAACTCTGTTATTCGGATTGAGCAAAGAAATAACGCAGCAGCAGCAAAAATTGCCGAATGTAGCTATGGGAACAATTTTGAAATGTAATAGATATAATCCAATGAAAAGTTAAATTGATGAGAACTAATTTTAATTTAAGGACAGAATACTTTATGCTACATATATACTCGAATTTAAAATCCGAAACAAATTGTTGTCATACAGAGTAATAAAAAATGTAACATGTGTCAGTGATGTGCACGCTTATAATACTAGAAATGTTGACAATTTCTACATCCAAGTTTGTATGCTTTCTAAATCTAGAAATGGTATATTTCATGAAGAATTCTACAAATTTAATGAATACCCTAGCTCCATAAAAACAAGTAGTGAGCTCAAGGTTTTCGGAGAGAAAATCAGCTATGTTCGTTGTAAACAAATAATTGTTAATAATAAATTCTTAACGTAATTATTTATTTGAATTTTGTAAAACCAGTGCTGAATAAATGTTATCATTAGTATTAAATAAAATCAAGTTCATTCATTCAATCTACCTTGAGAGTATTTTTTTAGAAAGCAACGTCCTTGGACTAAAATGATTGAAGTCTTCACCCTGATGTATAAATATCCCTAATATGCCACCAACATAGTAAGTAAACACATAAAATAAGCAACAAGGTTAACGAGAAAGCAGAAGATATTTTTAGGAATAAATCTGACATTTTGTATACAGTTTATATGTACTATTCGCAAAGATGAGTCAGTTTCATAATTATTGACAATGTTCAGCACCTCGATAAAACACTCCGACGTTGATTATGTGCATTTTAAACTGTAATTCATAATCCTGATCGAAGTGTTATCAACAGTTCAAAGAAAAAAGAAGTATAAAAGCTTCAACATTATTAATTTTTGAAAAATATCTTATTTTCGATATATATTTGTTGATAACAATAATATTTAGTCAGCAATAGCTATTACACAATCATATATACTTTAAGGTTCGAAATATATTATTTGAAATTATATTATTCAAAACGAACTTAGTAAATTAACGCTTGAATACCTTAAGGTCAATAATTGTTTTTATGGAGCTAGGCGATTTATTAAATGCGTTGAATCCTTCATAAAATGTACTATTCCTAGATTTAGAAAGCTTACAAAATTGCAAGTAGAAAATGTCAGCATTTCTTGTATTATAACGTCAATTCTTTTGATAAAGTTGGTTTTCTTGGAAATTTCAGACGATATTAAGTCGACATGATCATTAAAACTCAATTTCTCATCTAACATAACGCCTAAGTATTCAACAAGTTTTACCTTTTCAATGTTCTGGTTTTCAATTTAAATACTTATATTTTCATTACTATTTTCCTTCAGAGTTTTACGTGTACCAAAAACTATAAATTTAGACTTTGTTACATTCAGCGATAAACTGTTATCGCTTAACCATTCAATTATTGCTGCCAAGTGTCTATTAATCCATTTTGTCATAATCTGAATATTTTTACCACTAACATAAATTATTGTATCATCTGCGAACAATCGTAAAGAGCATTTTCTACGTGAAAAACAATATCATTAATGTATAAGGAGAATAGCAGTGGACCTAAGACCGTACCCTGAGGTACGCCAAAATCAACTCCATTGCTGTCCGAAACACACCATTGATCTCAACGTTCTGTGAATGTAAAAAGGAATTGAACCATTTGTTCTCTAAACCTTCGAAACCAAATTTATTTAGTTTCATCAATTGTTTCGTTATTTACTTCATTCAATTGAAAGTTAAATCTAATCAACTCAACTATGTTTAATTCAGTACTGCACTTTCTAATTTATCGAAGTCGAAATAGATGCATTTTTCGTAAGTTCGATTGAATCTTAAAATATTAACTATAACCTTGTTTTCTATCATTTTGTGAATTCTTAATTGAAATAACAATATTCTGACAGAGAAAAAAGAAGATCGGAAGATGGTTCTTCTTTTAACATTTATAGGGTGATTGAAAAATTTGAAACCTTTTGGAAATTGTCATATTTCATTGAAAATTGATTTGTAAAACGAAAAAAAATCGGTTGTAGTTGTAGTCAGTACTGAAAAAGGTTATATTCCTAACCAGGTAATTTCAAGACTTGATAGCTGAATACTAAATGTCACAGTTTCAACTTTATTGTTATTAATGAAGGAGATGAATTAAAAAATGGTATATTTGGTTGACAATGGTTTTTCCGCATTGATATTTCGTAAAGTTGAGGTTAATACGCAGTTTTACTTGTCATTCGAGTTGTTTTGTTTCAAATTTGAGGTCATTGTTTTCACCAAAAATAAAACAATCTAACCTGTTTATCAAGTAACTGAGATTAGTGACTCTTCGTTCTGTTTTGTTCTTCGATGAATTCTTACTTCTATTATTTATGTCTCTTTGTCACATTCCCCCCTCTTCAAGACTATTATTTTCGAATTTGTGTAGGCCTTCAGACACAGTCACAGCCACCATACTAACAAGGCTATTTTGGTAACAGAATCCACGTCAACATGCCGTGAAATGGTTTTTGTTTCAAATTTAGAAAACTATCGCCCACTCTATAGAAAAACGCAAACCAAGAATATAAACTCGTAAACGCATTGATACTCGATTCTGGAAACCATCTCGTATATACTCCATCTAAATTAAGATCGTTGTGTGCTAGCTTCAAACATTTAGGCAGTTTCGATACAAAACTCGGTTCGATAGTGGTGAAATCTGAAGAATTGTTTGTGGTTTTCATATTTGATGCAATTGTTATGTGTTGTGATTTGAAGAAAGGTATGTGGGACTTTTGTGTGGAGTTTGAATAGGAAATGTGCTTCAGATATGAGTAGTTCAGATATTTTTAGACTACAGTTCATGATTATTTTAAACCATCTAACGCTCTGAATGCTTTGACCTGATTTGAATTATGCCTGGAATAACGACAGGGATTCTTGAGTACTCAATATTCGTTTTTTCATTGAAAGAATTGAGAGTATATGAAAGAATTAATGAATTAAAATAGCACCATATTTTTCTGAATGAAATGATCTGTTCATAGATTCGTTGATAGTAACTATTGAAAAATTAATTTTATTCATTCTCTATTCGTTCTATTCAAGGTAGAAATTCGAATATCAGAAAACTATACGAAAATTATTCAGTTTCGAAGATTTCGATATACTCAAAACTCAAATTGAATTTGAGATAGAACCATTTTACTGAGTTTTCAAATTATTATATCTTTCGATTTTCGAAAAGTTTTTTTTCGTGAAGCCAAAAAGTATTGATTCTGAAACGAATTGGAAAAAATCTGACGACATATATAAAGTTAATGCTGTTTAAGTCAATAATAATGCCAAAATTCGAGTATTGTTCCACTGTGTTATAGTATTTGCGCGAATGAAGATGTCAACAGCTATAAAAATGCAGAACAGGTCTATGTGAGAAATTTGAAATATATTAGATAAATTCCAATTGAAAACATGAAGAAAAACAAAATATAGTTTATGCTACACTTTTTATTAGACATATACTCATTTTTGAAAATGAAAATGAATTCTTTTCATGAAAGTAAGGAAAAATGTAAAATTTTTCAGTGATGTTCACGCTTATAATAATAACAATCTTTATTTAAGGTTATCGTAATACAATTATATAGGTGAAACAATGGAATTCTAATTTTAAAATCTATCTTATCAATTTTGTTTCCTGAACAGAGATAACACATTTTCTCACAAAGACCGTAGCTTGTGGTGAGTACGAAGAATATCTATTTATATTTGAATATAACTTAAATTCAAACACTTGAACTTATGATTTACACTTTATTGACTACATTGCATGACGCGTTTCGTCGTTACAAACGACTTCTTCAGATGCTTACAGAATAATAACAATATTTTTAAAAATACAGGTATATATATCAGGGAATTTCGGTGTTCTATGGTTTTGGTTTTACCTAAGATATTCCATTCTGAGAATAATTTCTATTACCTGAAAAAGTTTAACAAGGGTGAATTGTTTGATTCTATCTGTTCATTGAGCAAGTTTCCAGAATTTTTGAGCCGATTTATTTCCACTACTCCCCAATAATCTAATTGACTACTTCTCTCTATATTGTGTAGAATTTTGAAATTCGTATCAAAAGTATGGTTTTCTGTTAATAAATGGTTAGCATAATTCGAATTACTATGGGCGAAGCCATATTTATGTTCCTGTATTCTATTACCGAAATTTCTACTAGTTTTACCTATATATATATACCGGGACATGTTCCACAATTCAATTGGTAATCACCTGATTTGTCTTCTCTTTTAATTTTGTTTTTATTGTTCTTAATGTGTCTCGATAAATTGTTGTTCGTTTTAAATGAAATATTAAAATTATGTTTACTCAAAAAGGTTTTGACTTTTTCACTGACGTTTCCAAAGTATGTTAAACTGTTATATTTACGATTTCTATCCGGCTGATAAGGAAATACTAATCGTAGAGCTTTCCGATAGAGCTTTTTGTCCAGAATTTTTGACACGACTTCTCAGAATGGAATATCTTAGGTAAAACCAAAACCACAGAACACCAAAATTCCCTGATATATATACCTGTATTTTTCAAAATAATGTTATTATTCTGTAAGCATCTGAAGAAGTCGTTTGTAACGACGAAACGCGTCATGCTATGTAGTCAATAAAGTGTAAATCATAAGTTCATGTGTTTGAATTTAAGTTATATTCAATTATAATGGATTTACATCAAGTAAACGCCAACACTATTAAATATCTATTTATATTCTGCAATATTTATCACCTTCATACATACATATCAATAGTAGAGTAATTCTAATTATTTTTCGCATCACAAAATTCTCTCTAGCGAATAGTTTCCACTATTTCAATAAACCAGCTGCTCCAGTTTATATAGCAGCTGCAGCCCAACTTCCACAAATAAATTTCAAGGTGTGATTGAGGCACTGACAATGAATACAACCCTGAGGCTGCGTCCCTTATTTTGAGCGTTAATGGGGAATGCCACCTAGAGTATGCCAGTAATGATAATAAAATGAAATAATAATGATAATGAAACCAAGAACTCCATCTACAGCATAGAATATTTAGGAAACCATTTAATTGGAAAGTCCAATACTTCAAATCTAGCCTCACAAATTCTCTATTTTATGCAAGAACTTGCTTCTTAATTATTTCATTTCTGTGATGCGAAATATCTCCAGAGGAGTGACTGGGTTAGTTTTCGGGAAAAGAACTCGAGCAAATGATCAGATTAATTTTCATCTGGAAGGTCTATATGATTTTAACTTCGATGCAAAGAATATTTCGCAGTTTTTCGAATGTATTCAATTTGGAAATATTGAGAAGATTCTATTCGTAATAATAATGGTACCATGTTTGTAGAAATTTGACTATTTCATAAATTCAGATTGTCAAACAATTATTTCAAAACTTCATTAAGCTACTATAATATCTGACTTCATATTTGATATATTGTGGTTTAATTGCTTTCAATCGTAGTTGTTACTTTCCATAATTTATGTTGAACTATCAAGAAGATGAATACTTCAGAGCAGATACAGAAGTACTACTTAAATGTGAAGATGCATGAAAAATCATCCGAAAAACTATAACATCTGTGAATTGTACATTTTCGAAAGAACCCGAAGACTTCACATTCATAGGCAGAATTGGCAATCTGAAGAAATTGAGTACTTACATGTCAATTCGTATGGAGATCTATAGGTGTCTTTTGAACTGAAATTTGAACTCACTTTTTCAGCTATATGTCTCTAAATGTATGAGAAATAGCGGAATTGTTAATGTATCATCGTACAATCGATATATAAGTATTATTGGAGATATACTGGAAGACGAAGGGTTTTGTGGTCTCACCCCATTAGTCTCAATAGGGTTTGCATTCTGAATTTTACAATTTTCGAAGCATGAAGACACACAGAATGATCGTGATCCCATTGAAATTCTTTGAGTATATAATTTCGACAGAGGTTGATAAAATGGTATTGATTTCTGTGGAGTTTTGTGAATTTTTGGACACTTAACGAGTTACATTAATTAGGCAAAGAAGTGAGTGTGTACAACTGAATACAAATATATTCTTGTAAGGGGAACTTTATTGTGCCAGCAACATGATAAATTTCGTATACTTCAAAGGTCGTAGCACACCAGATTCAGCTGGTGAATGATGAACTAATGAGTTCATCAATGAGGACATCCGCAAACGACTTCTTCAAACGCTTACAGAATAATATATAATTATTCTGTTAGCAAATGAAGAAGTCGTTTACAACGACCAAACGCGTCATGCTATGAAGTGAATAAAGTGTAAAGCATTAGTTCAAGTGTTTGAATTTAAGTTTATATTTAATTATAATGGATTTACATCAATTACACGCCAACAATATTTAATAGTTCTTCTAATATTGTCAAAGTTACTTGAATTAAGTTTTTTTATTGAGTCAATCTTGAACTGAAGTTCCTTCATTCTTCTTGTATGTGCTCCTTACTCGATATTGCTCTTTAGAAGATTCATCTTGAACCAATCATATGATCAAAATATAATTTGAAAAAAATAGGAGTTGATGGCGTCAAAAATTCACAAATATAAAAATATTTGTGTTGATGAACGATTTATGCTTGAAATATTGCAAATGATACAAAATACAGACTTTTGCGGAATTATCAGCAATTTTAACATTGAATTCAACGTTACAACTTGCTTATTTTCCGAACCGAACAACTTTTCCTGAAAGACTTCATTTTTAAATTCAAATCGAGCACCAAATTGAAAATTCCGACCATATGGCACATACTCCAATACTTGATCTTTGCCACACTTCATCTGCTGCACAAGGGAGAGGAAAGATTGGAACACTCGACTAACTGAACCCATAAAATCCTCAGAATCCAACTTGCTGCAATCCAATTTCTCAAAGAGGATATAGTTTTTTCGAATGAACCGTCGAGATATTCGATCAGATTCCTGAAAGCGATAAAAACATCCCACCGATGTTCACTTCACGTTTCAATCTCGCTAAAGGCGTGATTAAGTTTGTCTCAGCTCGGCGTGTGTACCGGAAGCTCTTGAGGGACTGTTGATGCCATTATTATTCGCAGAAATGAGCAATTACGCTATTAATTCGAATTTGTCGGATTAGAAAAGGATCGGAGATTGAAAGTTACAGTAATGGAAGAGATGCAGGAAGCGAGTGGAAAGATACAAAGGCACGAATTCTGAGGTTAACAAACTGAAACTCCAGAAAAAAGGAATGAGCGCATCCCTATAAACTTTATTATTCAAATTCCTCTTCTTGGGGCGCCCGAACTGAATTATGATAAATACGTGAAATTATAAAAAATTCGACAAAATCAAGGAAACGTTCACGGATTTCAAGTCGGAGGTGGAGTTAGCGAAACGGATTATTTTGATGATTTTTATGTAAATCGGGAAGGCGTTGAAGATATGAAGTGACGAAATTGAGTTTCCTCGAAGAAAGAATTGGTTCATTTGAAAAAGAGGTCAGCAAATGAATATATTTGACGTTAGTTGATAAATTCAGAAGCTGAATATAGAGTAAACGATAAAATTCTTCAACTTGTGAAATGAATATCATTTGAATGGGTACTAATTTACCATGTTTCAAACTTTTTTCATTTTGATTCAAATACGACAATTGACAACTAATGTTTTGAATTATCGTATGAAGGAACACAGGTCCACAGAATATTTAATATATAGAAGAAAAATTACGAATCCTTATATCAACTGAAATCACATACCATTGCAAACCTTTTTTATGAATATTTCCAAAAATATTTTTATCCTTACAAAGAAACACTTACAATTACAGCATATATGAAATTGAAAAAAAAGTAGAAATTTGCTAACAGTAGCATACCATACACTGGCAGAAACACAACAACTCTCATCCTACCTGTAGTCAAACTTCATGAACATATTTCGAAAAAAGATAAAGAATTTATAATGATCCGACTTACTTGGAAGAGAATTTGGTGAACGAATGTTTTCATATTATAGCAGAGTCTATAGAGGTTCCCTCACAGTGAAAATGAGCTGAAAGTATAACATTGTACTATTTTTATATATATGAGGGAGGGTTGAAAATTTTCCGGCCTGACCAAGAAAAACAATGCTTCAAATGTTTTTTGCTTTATTTTTCAACATAATCTCCATCAACATTGATACATTTCTCAAAACGGTGTTTTAATTTAGTTATACCAGTTTTAAACGTAGATTCGTCAAGCTCCTCAAAGTACTGATTTATAGTTTCGATAGCTCCTTCGTTGATCTCAAATCTTTTATTGCCAAGCAATTTTTTGAGGTTAGGAAACTGGTAATACTCACTGGAGGCTAAGTCTGGAGAGTAGGGAGGATGCGGCATCAATTCAAACTTCAATTCTGAATTTTGGACATTGCAACAATCGACGAATGCGCTGGTGCGTTACCGTTATGAAACAAAATTTTTTTCTTCCCCAAATGACTTTAAATTTGCACCTCGTCCTTCAAACGTTGCAATAAGTCTGCGCAGTATTGACCAACGATAGTCTTACCATTTTCAAGATAGTCTATGTATATTATTCCTCTCGCATCCCAAAAAACAAAAGCCATAATTTTATTTGCGATAAAATAGTTTCACAAAGTAGGCCTAGTGGCTCCATCTTTTGTCAAGCCGAAAACTTTTCACCCCACCCTCGTATGTGTGTCTATAACTTTTCATCTGTATGAATTTGCTTGATTCATGTTTAATGTCGATCAAAAACATTGTTACTTGTGAAATAATTTGAATTTTTTTGGCTTCTACTTACTAATTCCTCACAAATGAAGATAGATGAAGACGTGATTAATCTTTGCTTTTGGAGTATCACGAAAATGGGAAACTTGATCCGTCGAAAATGAGATTTGTTTTAGTTGGCCCCTTTTTTTTCAATATTTCTGTTTTGAAATCCAGAAGAATAAGGTCGATTGCAACAGGTATAATTATAACAGAATTGTAACTGGCTGTTGCATGTAGTTATATGAAAGATATTTGAGAAATCTCAATGTACATCATAATTATAATACCAATATATCTTCATAACTCGTATCAATATTTACTTGAGTAATTGTTTACTTATCAGTTTCTTTAAGAAAGGACGCTATTTTGCTAACAATTAGGATCAGTGTCCTCATCAGATGTGGTCTATGTCCCACCTTGATATATCGCCAAAAAGCCAAGTAATCGTGGATTCAATTACACGTGGTCAAAGTTGCGACAAAAGCAGTTTGCTCTTCCACAATTTTTCGAGTGATAACTAGAACTGATTTCTATATTCAACCATCATCAGCAGATGTTTATGTCATATTGAACAAGATTGAAACAAATAGAAAAAGCGACTTTCGTCTGGAACACAGAAAACCGCATGTGGAACATAGAATAGAATCACTTTGCGAACTGTCAGTTCGATAATTCGTTGAGTTCTTGCAATCACTTTGAACAACGGCTAGGAAAACAAGGATATGTCGGTCTATTAATTCCAAAACTCACTTGATTTGTTTTCAAATGAATCTTTTGCAGCTTCCCAAATAATTGAATTTCAACATGATTTGACACGTAAATTCTGCATGTTATTGAATAGAACGACAAAACTTTGAATGCAATATTCACCTTTTCAATAGAGACAAAATCTAACAACTTCGAACTTTTCAATTTGAAAATTTGAATAAATTTTCCAAACTAAATTCAAATTGAAATATCATTAAAAATATAGAGTTTATTTGGATCATAAACAAATAAATAATGGTAATAAAAGCAACGCTCATCAATCTGAATCGGTTAAACGTCCTTGTCACATTCGACAAGGATAATGAAATCGTGAAATTTTTTCGTCGGAAATATCCTTCTCTATATTATTGGCGGAAGATGTTGCCGACTCTGCTAACTTCATTTATTTAATTTAATTGCCTATGTGACAACGCTAGCCAATTTTCATCCTTGCGCTAAATCCAGAATGCCTTCAACGTCAGAAATAAATGAAATTCAAGGAGTCGACAAAGGACTGGTGACAAAATATCTTGAATAACAACTTTCATTTCATATACGTCTAATTATTCATACAAAACATAACCTCCTAAAAATACTTCCCTAGTTTGGTAACAAACGAATAAATATATTTTATAGTTTGGTAATAAACTGTGAATAAATATATTTTATAAACTTCAAAAACTGATTATTGATGAGAAACTTGAAAATGAATAAGTTCAAGAAACCATTCATTCATTGTTTCGTTTGGTCAAAATTCGGAAACCTTTTCAAAACGTTCTGATGTTCAGCCAGATCAATTCGTGCTATCTTTGACCAACAAATTGGAGTTGTAGAGTCCGCTAAATCCATTAAGGATGCAACATAGAAATTTTGGCAAGTTAAAGTCATGAAATATTGCATCTTTGAGTCCACCAGAAAGTGAAAGCTTTTTAGGTTCTCTTGGACATCGTGACAACGGATCTTTTGGACGTTAGTTCGACATATGGAGATTAGATCATCGTCTATTGAGCCATAAACGTAGATCATTGCTGTTGAAAAACTGAATGAATTTATTTGAAGGTTTAGTAGGTCTGAGTTCAATGCTGTTTTTTCGGACAGCATTGGAGTTGATTTTGGCGTACCTCAGGGTACGGTCTTAGGTCCACTGCTATTCTACTTATACATTGATAATATTGTTTTTGACTATGTTCAGACGATGACAGAAATTATCAATAGAGACTTGGCAGCAATAAAGAATGGCATTCAGCGATAAGTTTATCGATGAATGGTATAAAATCTGAATTTATAGGTTTTTGTGCAAGTCAAATTCTTAAAGTAACGAAAATATAAGTATTGAAACTGAAAACCAGAACATTGAAAGGGTAAAACTTGTTGAATATTTAGGCGTTATGTTAGATGAGAAATTGAGTTTCAATGATCATGTCGACTTCATATCGTCTAAAATCTCAAAGAAAACCAACTTTCTCAAAAGAATCAGAAAAAAATATGACGACATATGTGAAGTTATTACTCTTTGAGTCAAAAATATGGCCACACTTTGAATATTGTTCCACCCTGTTATAGGGATTGAGTAAAGAAAAACTCTACAAAAGTTACCGAATAGAGCTATGCGAAAAACTTCGAAATGTAACAGATATACTCCAATCCAAAGCATGTCAAATATTTAGAAATAATGTCAATTAAACAGAGTATACTTTTGCTACATATGTATTTCATTTTGAAGTTTAAATCAAATTGTTCTTATATAGAGTAATAAAAAATGTAACATGTGTCAGTGGTATGAACGGTTATAACACAAGAAATGCTAACAATTTTTACATGCAAGTTTGTAAGCTTTCTATATCTAGAAATAGTATATTTTATGAAGGATTAAACGCGTTTAATGAATTGAAATTAATGAATATTATTATTATAAAGGGTTGGCGACATAAGCGTGGGACCTTTAAACTAACGAACATTAATTTTCATGATGAATTTTTTTCATTTGGAAGTGATGCTTTGTTCGACTCACAAAAGTGATTCTGCTTCAGATAATTGAAACAAAACTTTTGATTAGATAGACGCTGCGAAAACAGCATCCTCCCGCAAGTGGAGAACATCCCCCGCCCTAATGAAAAACTCTACAGACTCCGCAATGTTCTACGTTTGTAAAATTACCAATAAATTCAGATTATTACAATAAATATGGGCTCCCTATCGATTTAATTCGATAACGTTCTATATAAATATTTTTCACCATCACATTAATTATGAACCGCAATTTAATCCATTATGGTGTCAATAATGTAAATCATGGAAAATTGAATATCGATTCGTTTTTAAATGTGGAATCAGCGAAACAGATTATATAAATATAATTGAATATATTTAGAATAACGATAAATAATTCAGATAACGAAATGAAAAGCAAGTGAATGCTAATAAATAGTTCAACTAAAAATTTCATATCTATGAATAGCCCTTGAATTATTTCGAAATCAGTTCTGTAAATCAGCCAATCAATAATATACCGGGAATATTTGCGGAAATTGCACACTAAATAGAATTTGCGCCAAGAAAAATATTTGATCATACTTCATATTATTTCACTGTTTATGTTTTTTTGTGATTTTCAGTTTATTTTAATTAAATTCCAAGCTGGTAATATTGCACAATCAAACTAGTAATCTGCTTATTGTGATAGCAAATTTTTCGGATATTTCAAACGCAAAAATAATTTTATTAACTAATCGATCATTCATTCTGTAGAATTTATCTCAAAAACAATAAATTCAAATTGACACAGTTGGTTAAGTTTCTCTGAATATATTAAAAAACTCCACATATGTTTCGGGTGGTTAACTCATTATCAAGAGTATACAATGTTACTGTTACAAATCAGTATTTATAGTATCACCCATGCACATCACTGACATTTTTATTACTTTACCTTTAATCAACTGATTTTTTATCATTTGACTAAATAGAGCAATATCCCAAATGTGGCATTATTATTGATTTCAAGAACAATAATTTCACATATGTAGAGAGTTTTTTTCAAATTCTTCTCAGAAAAATGATTTTGTTAGAGTGTTTAGATGGTATGAAATCAACATGATCATTGAAACTCAATTTTTCGTCTAACATAATGCCTAAATATTACTGTTTCTACTCTTCTAATTTTTTGTTCATTAATCTTTATAGTTATATTCTCATTTTTATTTATCTTAAGGGTTTTACTTGTACCCATAACCATTACTTGTCACATAACCATTCATTAATTGCAGAAATTTATTGATCCCCTCTGTCGTATTCTTAATATCTTTGCCACATATATAGAGCATACTATCATCAGCGAATAAACGTATCGAGTATTTTTTCACATGAGAGACATTATCGTTTATATATAAGGAGAACAACCACGGACTTGAGACAGTTCCTCGAGGTACGCCTACATCCACTTTGGACAGTATGCCATTAAACTTAATATTTAATAGTGTTGGCGTTTACTTGATGTAAATCCATTATGATTGAATATAAACTAAAATTCAAACACTTGAACTTAAGATTTACGACTTCTTCAGATGCTTACAGAATAATGTACCTACATTACATTACATTATTCTGTAAGCATCTGAAGAAGTCGTTTGTAACGACGAAACGCGTCATGCTATGTAGTCAATAAAGTGTAAATCATAAGTTCAAGTGTTTGAATTTAAGTTTATATTCTATTAAACTTAACTTTTTGTGTTTTTTGTGAATCCAAGTAAGATCCGAACCAATCATTTACTACTCTCTCAGAGCCAAGTTTATTCAGTTTTTTCAATAATTATAATCTACATAACGTTTCAAAAGCTCTTTTAAAGATCAATGAGATAACTCTAATATCATGATTCCAGCTGAATTCGATCGATTAAATACACTAAAATGGTATGAATATCGTTTTGTCATAATTTTTTAAAACATAGTTATTTCGCATACTTTTGCTGTAAATTAACAACAAAAAGTTTTTAGTAGAATTAGGTATTTCAATTGTAGATGAAAAGATTTAACTCAATGCATCGAAAACTTTATTTCGATGATATGTATGGGAATCTCTAGTTATAAGATATACATATTAGATATAACTTAGATTATAGGTAATTAACATTTGTAATATGTGCTCCAATATTATAGGACAGTTTTAAACTGTCTCTTGAAGGAGCCCTTGTATGTAAACAAAAAAAAAAATGAAAAAAAATTAAAAAAAGCTTATAAAATCTGACCTCGAAAACTATAATATAAAAACAACTCAGTCTACCTGCATGACAATATAAAAAAATCGAAAAATATAGTCCCTAAAAGATACTTAAACTCTCAATTATCAACAAACATCAAACTGTGTATCTATTTGTGTTCATTCATTAAAAAAACATCGTCACTTACAAATGATTTATTCATGAGATTGTAGACTGAGTAAACTTCAATAATTGTCGATTCTATCACTTCAGTTTGAAATGTTCGGCAAAATATTCTCCAGGGAAAAGGCATAATTAGCCCAAAATAGCCAGGAACATTCTCAAAGGGGTATCTAATTTTAAATTACAAAGAGAACGTCAACCGCCGAGTCACGAATTGCCGAATATTTGGCAACGCTTTCGTAAAATTTCAATTCCTTTTGCTCCGAAATCACAGACCAAGTTTATTATTAGAGGGTGGCTTTTGCGGAGACTTTAGAACGAAGTATGCAAAAAGGGCAAGATCAGAATATTCGACTTTTCAATAGAATTGTTATTCGACGGGAGACAAGGACGTATAAAAATAAATATCTTTCTTTTATGCAAAAGAATCGCTATTAAGACAAATATGCCTCTAATTGTATCCTCTCGATTGTAGTGTACTTTTTCTTTTTGCTCTCGACTTCTTTAGAAATGTACACATTTCTTGGCGAGTAATTGAAAATGAATAAATGACAATAACCTGTCACTTCCGATTTCACCTCTTCGTATGCAATAAATAGTTTTATCCGGTAGAGCTCTTGACGAGTTGATAATTCTTTTCCTCCGTGCAGAAAACCTTAATGACTTTTCATGCTGCAAAGATCTTCCTCCAAGGACCTAGTTTCCTTAATTTAGTCTTATTTGAATAATCGAACACAGTTTCTACAATTTGAGGTTCTTGAATCATATGTAAATACAGCCCTTTCAGGTGTACCACAAGGCTCTAGTTTAGGCCCACTGTTTATTCTTTTTGTAAACGATCTAATAGACTGTCTAGCAGTTCATTGTCTCATGTATGCAGATGATTTGAAAATATATCGCAAAATTGATACATATGAGGACTACAGGATGACCTCACCGCTGTTTCTGACTGGTGTTACAATGAACTCAATATTAATGTTACTAAATGTAACGTTGTCACATTCACTAAAGAGTAACGGCCTATACAATTCGACTACACAATCAACGAAACCACTCTAACCAAGGTCTCCGAGATTCGAGGCCTAGTTATAATGAAGATCAGAAATTCACCATTGTACCTCATACAAATAAAACAAATTCAACAATATTCAAATCTTATAGATTTATTGTGCGTAATGCTGGACACTTTTCCAAATTAGCAAATTAGGTTTCGGATATATGATTTAGAGTCTCATTTACAATTCTCATAAAAATCATTTAGACTCGATACAACGAAAATTTCTGCAATGTCTAATTTGGAGGGAAGATCACGTTTATCCAACCAAAGGATATGGCCAAACTGATCTGTTAAACAGGTTTGGAGCTAAATAACTCGAAGTTGGCAAGGACTTGTTGTCTCTGAAGTTTCTGTATAAACTCTTACATGGTTATATAGACCGTCCTACCTTTAAGTTTCGCCATTGCACACGATGTGTGAACAATGTAATATTTTGGGAGCCAAGGTGGATATTTTCAACTGTTCTGTTACTGATATTAAGGCAAGTTTCCTTAATATACATCTCTGATGAAACAATCATTTATATGTATTCACGAAGAAAATTCATAAACATATAATTATGTTTGTATGTTACGTGTTAATAAGTGAATGTATATGTATATGTGTTTAACTTTATATGTACATATGTATGTATGTATAAGTCGGGTTAGCATTCAAGTTTTTTTTTTATTCCTATAATTATTATATTTCATTTCGTCAGTTTTGATTCATATCACAAACTCTCTCATTTAAAATAAAAGTACAAAATTTAAACTTTCGTAATACCAATTTTGTTTTTTGTATATGTTGTGTTTCCTGTTTTGTAATTAGGACTTGTCCTGTAAAACAGTGTACCTATGTTAAATGAATAAAATAAATTATTATTATTATTATTCTGGCATTACGTACAGATAGCCCAATTTCATTTAGTAATGAATTCAATGAACGACATACGTTCCTTAAGTATGGAAGTGAAAGTGGAAATGGAAGTGTGAAGTTTATTATGTGTGGAGCTCTTACTTCCTCGAAACGTACGAAACATAATATGCTCCTCGAAGATAAACCTTCCAGTATATTCCCAAAAAAAAACTTTATTCCTTGAAATTGAATTTCAATCTTTAAAGGAATTCAAAAGACACATTAAATTTTCCATTGGAAATAACTCATCAGTTGAAAGAATGCTAGTTAATCTCATTTGAACCGACGTATGCAGATATCTTTCGAAATTTCTCATTAGAAGTAATGAACAAACCCTAGTTGGATTATTAGATCTGTAATAAGCAAATTCGTGATGAATTATAATTTTCATCAATGTCGTTTTATGTCAGATATTAGTTTTGTGGATTTTCGCAAATTGAAAATGAACTGGAGGTAGAAGATAATCTGATTTTCAGGTATTAGATTCTGGATGATATCAACAAAGATACAACGATAATGAAAATATCACATATGCATAATGAATGTGGAACACAACAGAAAGGAATATAGATTATGGTTAATTTGGCATGAAATATAAGATGAAATAATATGATGACAAACTAATTGAGAAGCATACACTTCTTAGATTAGGTTTTTAAAATTTTCAGTGGAAAAATTGTATGTTTCAAGGTACTAAATAATTAAATTTACTCAGCATTTTGTGGTACTTCAATATGAACTGAAATTCCCATGAAAAAAACACGATGTGAGTTTGAATTCAATTCGAAATTTTTCTAGTTCATATGGAGTGGGTTATCATAAAGCTTTTTCTATATGGAATATCTTCAAATTATAACAAATTTATTGAATTGCAAATAAAATATACTACTGCTTGAACGATACCTGACACAAATACATACTACTTACTCTATGGTCTTATTACTTCAGGATGGATAAGGTTATTTTAGGTCAGGTTAGTTTGAGTTGGGTTAGGTTAGGTGGAGTTATATTAGGTTAGGTTAGGTTCAGTGAGGTTATGACAGGTTATGTCAGGTTAGGTAAGGTAAGTTTAGGGTAAAAACTTCACTAGTTCTTTGGATGTTTATCTGTGAAATACGTTATGTCTACAAGCTTTGATTAATGATTTTGTTCTTCTTGGTATTATTGAATAATAATGAAGAAAAATGAAACTTTGAAACTGTTTTTATTTGTTCCGTTAATAAGTACATTATATGCTCGAACGAACATACACAGTTATATTGTTGTAACAAAAGATTCCTAGTGAATTTAAACTTGAAATTTCAATGAATTATAGTTGAATTTTGACAATTGGCTTACAACTATTTTGTATTATGTCATTTAAACTATTTCAGTAGATTTACTTCTTTCAGGATATTCACAACGCTTTCAGTCATATTCGAAGTATTAACTAAATAACTAAGAATTTCCTGGACAAGTTCTGTATACAGAGAGCTTTATATCTAAATGCTAAACATAAACATTCACTTTGTATATATTATATTTCATTGGACAATTTAACGAGAAATAAACAAAGTTATGAAAAACTGCACACATTCAACCTAAGTCTTTTTCTGGCGGATTCTAGCCGGAATATGAGGAAAAACCCCGAGCGGAAAAACGAGAAAATGAAATAAGTAATGCCTGTTTTGTCTGAGGGTTGTTGGGAATAAACTGAAATGGTTTCGCAAGGGACATGTGTTAATGTTTGTGATAAAAAGTTTTCCCATTTCATTCTGTAGTAATAACATTCTGTTTCGGACTTTATATGACTGTTTTTCTCGTATTGTTATTATTATGTATATAAGATAATTAGATTTCGCGATAGAGATAAATTTCTACAGTTTTTAATGAATCAGATTTCGTATTTCATCTGGTTTATCTGTTTGGAATTAATCGACCAAGTGCATTACAGAAAACTATAGAAATGAAATGCAAAACTATGAGTTTCAACGGAATGTTAATATCAGAATATTTGATTACATAGAGCTGTTCGGAAAGGCATCATGAGATCAACAATGAATTGGTTGGAAACTTTTGATAATAACAAAAAGATATATTAGCATACTATTTCAGTAGAAAGTAGATGTTGTAGGAGAGTAGAAGTTGTAGAATGACAAAGTCCTCATCCTGAAATTATATATCAAAAGCTATATATCATCAAAAACACATTCCTCAGAAAGGGGGTTATAAACTGGGGCGTATATAAGGGAGGGTTTCAGGAGTTCCTTACGATTTAGATTCTCACCCCTTCCATGGAAACGCTACAGCTATGCACCTGTCACAAAGCGGACTCTATAATACGTACCTTCTGAAAATTTAGGTTATGTTATCTGTCAACGACAATTTTATGATATTTTGAGTTTGTATCTAGAGTTTAAATGAATTAATAATATGGCAACACCTACTTCAACATTTACTTCTGGGAAAATATTGTCAAATTTTCTATTATATTCGAAAACTCCAGCAAAAAGATTGGACCAAACGTTGATATAAAAAAATAATTAATCACTTAAAAAGCTGTCCGTTTTTATATACAATTAAATATTGATGTACCCATTTCCTTGAATTCAATAAAATAATTAGAATACGAGAGGTCATGATTGAACGTTTCGTTAATTGCTGAGGTCATTATCAGACAACCTACTCAGAATACAGAAATCTAACTATTCCTACAAAATGAATCATATGAAATAAAAAATTGGTCTCATTTTCTCGAATTCTGAGACAATTTGGAGAAAGTTTCCCAACCTTAAAATTTGTTATAATTATAAAAACGAAGAATGTTGGCAAACACCCATAGGTTGTTTTTGGGACCTAAATCATGTATAATCATTTTCAACAGAAGGAATGCTGGAATGTGAGTTATTTCTTGCAACACACTTTCATCATTGTGTTGTTTTGTTAAATATAAACACGTGCTTTGAAGTATATTCTCAAAACATCGTTTGGTGCATTTGAAATACGCATCTAGAGGTTTTTCTCCAGTATTGAATGGAGAATCTTTGGATGATACTGACAACTTACCACGAAATGCTTTTCTTTATAATTGCACTAATCTATCAGTCCTTGGTGTTTTGCGAATGAAATTAAATAACACAGAAATAATAACAATTTTGTCATGAACAACACCCTAAACTTTGACAATGGACAAACTTTGGTTTCTAAACACCCTAATTTTGACAATGGTTCTGCCCTCTAACGAGAGAAATCATTGTTTCTATTGATATAGAACTAGAGATTGGCGTTTTAACAGAATTGTGTATTCCTCAAACTGTTATTTTTATTTGAAAGGGTATATGAAGTTCAGTAAAGCAAAATACAGTAGTCTCAATGATAATGCGACGAATATACACTGAATTCTTGAAAAAATTAATGGTCAATTTGCCAAATTGAAGTTCTATCACATGAAATTCATTATGATACCAATAATTCCATCGATAACTTTCAATTTTTTTGTATGAAACTGTTTTGATGGCGTAATCTACAAATATTTTTTTATTGTTTCAGATTGAAAATGGAGCAATTTGAGCAACTTTTAACATGCGCGATTTGCTTGGATCGCTACAGAAACCCAAAACTTCTACCTTGTCAGCATAGTTTCTGTATGGAACCATGCTTGGAAGGATTAGTGGATTATGTTAGAAGACAGGTACGTTCTGTACAGAAATCTAATGTCAATATCATAAAAAAACTACGAAATATGGCGAGATAATTAGTGGAAGGCTGCTACGTGTAATTTTTTTTGTTGTAATATATATTTTGTACGTATATTTTTCCATTTTAGAAGGATTCTTCTCGCTAGAGGAGTTTGGATAATGCGATCAATTGGCTAAGCGACTCAGAATGTTTGGTCTTCTTGTTATATTGCAGGCGTGGTGACTAATGGTGACAGATAGTCCAGGACTACCTATCACCGTTTGGCCACTCCAGGTGAACACTTTATCGTCCTCTTGTCTCCTCTCTGCTCCTTGGGCATTTTATTTTTTCTTGAGAAATTCGTTCCTACCTAATTATTCTTGGTTTTTCTATAGAAGAAATCAGTGTACTTTTGAATTAGGGTCATATCCAGAGGATTCGATTTGAGGTTTCTTCAAATCAAAAAATGTCATTGTTTCTAGCTTCTTAGGGAAAATTAGTATCTATGCATTAAACATCTTAATTAAATTCACTATCTCAAAAAGCTAAGTTCAATGGTGTTCTTTCATTCATTGGAGTTGATTTTGGCGTACTTCAGGGTACGGTTGTAGGTCCACTGCTATTCTCCTTATACATAAATTATATTGTTTTTCGTGTAAAAAGCATTTGCTCTATGAGATTGTTTGCATATGATACAATGATTTATGTTAGTGGTACAAATATACAGACTATGACAGAATGGATCAATAGATACTTGGCAGAATAAATGAATAGCTAAGCGATAACAGTTATCGCTGAATGTAACAAAGTCTAAATTTATAGTTTTTGGTACAAGTAAAATCCTTAAGGTGAATAGTAACGAAAATATGAGTATTAAATTTGAAAACCAAAACATTGAAAGGGCAAAACTTGTTAAATACTTAGGCGTTATGTCAGATGAGATAATGAGAGTCAACGATCATGTCGACTTGATATCGTCTAAAATCGCCAAGAAAATCAACTTTCTCAGAAGAATTGGATAAAATACGACTACATATATGAAGTTATTGCTCTTTAAGTCAATAATAATGCCACACATTGAATATTGTTTCACTCTGTTATTGGGATTGAGTAAGGAAAAAACTCAAGAGCTACAAAAGCTACAGAAAAGATCTATGCGAACAACTTTGAAATTTGATAGAAATACTCCAATCCAAAGCATGCTTAATTGTTTAGAACTAATGTCAGTTAAACAGAGAATACTTTGTGCTACATATATATTTGTATTTGAAATTAAAAACAAATTGTTTCCATATAGAGTAATAAAAAATTAAACATATCAGTGTTGTGCACGGTTATGATACAAGAAATGCTGACAATTTCTACATACAAGTTTGTAAGCTTTCTAAATCTAGAAATGGTACCTATATTTTATGAAGGATTCAACGCATTTAATGAATTGCCTAGCTCTATAAAAACACTTAGTGACGTTAAGGTATTCAAGCGTAAGTTCGTTTTGAACAAATAATTGTAAATGATATCTTTTGAACCTAAATGTATATACTTATGATATTCATTATTTGCTTTTTTCTATTGATTAAAATGGTATAGGCTCTTTATCTTGTTTGAAAATTCAGCTGTTTTTTTATTATTTCACAGCTTCAGGCAGTACGGGGCAATATGTTATGCAACAGAATACAGACATCAATATGTTTCATTTTTAGCCACCCAAATGAATAATTTATCGAGGATTCAATACTTCCTGTCAAATGTATTTGATTCGTTGCCATAACTTAATCCTCGCATAATGAAAATTTTTTGGAAAACTTAAAAGATCATACTATTCATCTCCAAAAATACACTATAAGTGACGAAAATTCCACGAAATTTAAAATAAATTTTTAAGTAGTGCAATTTGCTTACGTAGCTCACACACGTGATGTCTTGATATAAATATTATTGGCAGACGAGCAAGTCTATTTCTGCTTCATTTCGCTATTTCGTTATCTCATGTAGGATGATATTTATGTTTTTTTGAAATGATCATTCCACTGAAGAAATATAAACTGAATGAAATTTAGAGGAAATTTTTCATGTTATGATTTATTCAAGCATGGTATGAAAGAAATCTAGGAGGCAGTGATTGAAGAGTTCTAATGTTGCTGGATCATTTATATGTTGAATTAATAAAATGTTCATTTCGTTCAGAAGTATTTTTTATATCAATTCTTGATATTAACAATATAAGAAAACTACGAAAATTTTGCAATTATTTATAAAATCTGATAATCTGTTGCATAGAGGCAAAGAGGTATTTTTTTCGCAGTAAAGTTTCATTAAAAGGTCATTAGGTCGGAGCATTTGAAGTTATATATATTTCTCCATTCTAAAGTGTTTTTGTTTCAGGTAAAATGTCCAGAATGCCGGGCCGAGCATCGAATTCCATACCAGGGTGTACAAGGTTTCCCAACCAATGTAACTCTTCAGAGATTCCTAGAACTCCACATCGAAATAACTGGGGAACTACCAGATCCAAACAGTGGACAAATTATGGAAAGATGTAACGTCTGTTCGGAGAAAGCCTATTGCAGTATGTGCCACCATTGCGACAAGAAAGTATGTGAAGATTGTAAAGGAGCCCACATGGAAATCTTAAGACGAGAAATATCTAGGATAAATAACCAAATTAGAAGAGGAATACATAGATTGAAAGATGCATTAACTTTGATTGAAAAGAATACCCAGAGTATACAAACCAACTGCTTATCTGTCGGAGGGGAGGTGGAGGAGATATACCGGAGGCTATCGAAGGCACTGAAAGACCGGACAGACTATTTGAGAGGTGAGGTTGATCGTTACCTAGGAACAGAATTGAGGAGCTTAACGAATCTCAAAGACAATCTAGAGCAGGAGGTTTCGAACATTTTGAGTAACTGTGATCTAGCTGATAAATTTATGAGCGAAAACTCAGATATATGGGACGACTGTGAATTGATGGATGCCAAAGAAATCTTCCTGAAAACTGTTGAATTCATAAGAAACTTCGAATATGAAAATACTGATTATAGTAGAAAAGTTAGATTAGTTCTCGCTCACGATCCAAATCAATTAGTTCTACACGTAGCAGGTTTTGGAGATTTGAATATAACAACCCCTTCGCATCCATTTGGTCAGAGTAGTGCACTTCTACAACCTCCAGGAGGAGGCCCTGGTCTCATGAGATCCAAAAGTGATCACAGGTTAGCCACCCAATTTAGACAGAACGAAGAAAGAGGTTATGGGGAAAGAGAATCTGATGAACCTCTACTAGGTGGCAGAAAATTTGGTGAAAGACCTCAGAGAACGGCCACTGAGAGTTCAAGGTACGACAGGTACGGAAGAAGTGGTGGAAACGATTATGGTGAAGAATATGAGTCTGAAACAAGACCTGCAAGATCTAGATATAGCAGGTTTAGACGACACAATGCACCTGACAATGAATCAGATAACGAACAAAATTCAAGAGTTAGGTTCAACGATCACAAAAATGAGAGAGAGAAGGTTTTAGATACAGAAGATGTCGCTAAAGGTCCTCTTAGTGGTATAACAAGACTTGCAGATTCTCCTAGAGTAATGAAGAAGCTACAAGAGAACGAAAGTGGAAGAAAAAAAGAGAAAGAAACTCCAGCTCCTCCACCACCTCAACCAAAGGTTGTACCAAAGAGGCCACCACCACCAGCAACTAGGCAAGTGAGCGAAGAAGATGAAATATCTAGAATAAAAAAACAGAATAAAGGAGCTACAACATCAAACACAGAAACAGAAAGGGTGACCGAAAGGCCAGCTCCCGAAGATAGACACACTACTCCAAGGAGAACCCCAGCTCCGGAGGTGAGTCTTGATGAACAATAAGTTTATTGTACCTGATTAAATGAATTTAGATTAACATAGATCGATATAGGCTTACATGTTTTAAAACACCTGTCATTTCGGTTACACATTGGCATGAATCTACTTCAACACTATACTTCCAACTGTGAATGTTTGTCTTATCCCTAAGCATGAGGACCTTCCCAACCTTGTCAAGAATTAACGAAGAATTTTCCACAGGCTGCCTCTGAAGGTGAAGAATCTGAAGAATCAATTAGCTCTCTTCAACAAACCCAAAAAAAAACTGCATCGAGCAAAACAACACCTACAGGAAGAAGGTCTTCTGACGTAGGTCATAAGAAAGCTGGAAGATCTCCCAGTAGCGAATCCACAGCTTCGTCAGAGTCTTCAACAGCTTCTTCTACTATTCGTAACACCGGTGCTCCATTTACAACAGAGGAGGTGAAGCAGAAATATTTATCTAGAGGTGGTTCCGCCTCGAATGATTCAGAAACACGTTCAAGGTTATCATCCGTGGGTTCCAATAAAGAAACTACACCACATAAACCGTTCCAGAGTAGATTTATGAATAAAACACCATCAACTCCGCCACCGCCTGCAAAGGAAGAAGATGAGGAAACTGAAACTACGTCCGAAGAAGAAACTGAATCCGAGGAAGAATCAGATGAGCCGTCTACCAAAGTAGAAAACAAAGACATAGCAAGATCCGATATAGGTGCTTTATTAGCTAGAAGTGCTAATGCTAGAGAAGGAAGCGACAGCTCTCGTCATACAAGTCGTGAGGAGCCACCAAGTACCATAAGATCTAGATATGGAACTCAAAAGGAGGAGTCTCCTTCGAATAGGTATACAAAAAACAAAACATATAGGAACAGTGAGGAGGAACCACAAAGGTATGGATATACTAGTAGATTCTTGAATAAAAGTAAGAGTTCTGCAGCAATACCACCAGATGATGAAGATCACACAAAATACTCTTCCCTGGCTGATGATGAGAGTAAATATCCTAGTGGCAGATCCCGTTATATGGCGTTGAAGGATAGACGTCAAAGATTAGCTAGAAGTAGGAGCAGCCAGCAATTCGGAGAAGAAGAAGAAATTGACGAACCCATGTCACCAACATCCGTTAATCCGTCCGCATATTTGGCAAGTAAGGGGTACGGCTCTACTACATCAACTGGCAATGATATAGCGAGAAGTCGTTCCTCACATGCACTCAAATCTAAAGATAATTCTCCTGACAGATCTACCGCAACGGAAAAAGATGGAGCAGCTTTGAGTTCATGGGCTAGATATTTGAAGAATAAGTATGGAAATCGATCGAGTGGTAAAGATAAGGATTCCAATTTATCACCTTCCTCATCCAGTAGCACGTCTGCATCGAGAAGACTTTCCCTAGGTCTACCGCTTAGAAGTGCAACAGATTTGGGCAGCTCTGATGATGATTCAAAAAACATGCAAGGCTCCCCCACTACCCCTACAGCAGCTACGGCAGCAGCCGGTGAGTCTCCACCATAAACATGTATATTATAGGTATTCAGAGGTTACTCTATTTTTTTTAAACATAATGAAAACTGTAAGTTCTGAAGTATTTATTGAATATGTGACTGGTTTCTGTTTTTCAGGTATCGCAGTAGCAGGTACCTTCCCTAGAAGTCAGTACCTGCAAAAATGTCAACAGCTGTTTCAAATCGGTAGTAGGGGGAGCGAAGCCGGATGCTTCACTTGGCCGCGAGGTGTCGCTGTCGGTCCAGATAACTCGATCGTTGTAGCGGACTCCTCTAATCACAGAGTTCAAGTGTTCGATTCCAATGGCAGGTTCATCAAAGAATTTGGACAATATGGAAACGGTGAAGGTGAATTTGATTGTTTGGCAGGCGTTGCTGTCAATAGAATCGGCCAGTTCATCATTGCTGATCGATACAATCATCGAATACAAGTAAGTCTTCTGAATGCTCCTTCAGCTCAGACCATACACTCAGTAACCCCAAAGCTTCTCAACTTTTGACTCAACAAATCTCTTGTGGACTTTTGTTGGGACAACCAGACATATAAGAAAGTACTTATAATTCATAAAGAACTTAGCATTGTATTCTGTGTTAGGTTTTCGACCCATCAGGCAGATTTCTGAGATCTTTTGGCAGTCAAGGCAGCGCCGATGGTAGATTCAATTATCCATGGGGTATAACCACAGATGCTTTAGGTTTCATTTATGTTTGCGACAAGGAGAACCATCGAGTACAGGTAAATATTTCAGTTTAAAATCAGAATACATGAGATAGATCTACCTTATTCCCAGTTTGTGTTCAGTTCATCATGAAATGTGACAAAACTCCTATAATAAATATTTTGAGGAAAATTACTTTCTAGTATTCGAATTACAAACATTTTTGAAAATTTTATATATAAGGGCTCACTCAACCGACGGTTTAAAACTGTCCTATAATAGAGGAACACATATTATTATTATATACAAGACTACTATAATGTGCACATTATTTCTTCATTTTGAGATTAGAGTATGATTGAATCTTGCCAATTTAGAGAGCATACTCTACAGCAAATTCAAAATCTCTATTTCATACAGAGTGTTCAGTATTAACTTATCAATTTTGCATTGTTGGCTGTCACACTTTGTTTTCTTCAGTGTACTATTGAATACGCATAAACATAGTGTTATGTGTTTCGTATTATAAGAACAGAAAAATACGAGAACCAAAATCATGCATCAGTTCAAATTTGACATGCAAATTGATAGAGTGAAAGCGAGTATAAATCACCTTGAATCGAGAATTAATAAAAGGTCACTGAACCCCCTTTGTGAACTTGAACTTCACAAAGTATTCAGCAATGAGCTCTATTCGAATACACAATTCAATTTCACAAAAATATACCTCAAAGAAAATTATGAAAATTGGTGATTCCAGTGATAGCTCATCATTGATATTCGAGACATGCTGAGAGCGGTAATCTTTTCTCCTTCGAATTATATCTGAATATATGAAACACAGAAGTGTTATTACCACAACTGTTATGATTATGAAATCGTAAAAACACGTGGTCTCGCTTATCTCTTGGTGAGACATTATGTTAAAAAAATGAATTAAAAATTATTCCACTTATAATTTTCACTGAACATATTACAAATTCTACTTATGTTTAGGTGAACCCGTTGCCAAGAGTACACAATAATATATTTATATTTAAATATTTTTATATATTTGAATTTTTTCGTAGGGTTGATAAGGGATGGGAGTTTATCATCTACATCTGATGAAGCCACTGTGGTGGTGAAACAATATTTTTATCTTTTCGACTAAATTATAGTGAAAATAAAAATTGATACCCATTTATTTAAATTATATTTTTACAGTATTCAATTATATTTAACTGAAAGGTCAACATTAATTGGTTGTCGACTGTAAGGGCGAACTCCAAGTTCGCCAGGTCAGCTAGTATATATAATATCTATCTATATATCATTATATTATCTTACATTCAAGCTATGACAAATTGTTCCATTATTATAGAGGAAGGAAACCATACAATGATAATAATTAACTATTGTTCCACATATGTTGATACACATCCGTATATGCTTATATGTGATGCTTGATGGCTTTCTTATCCAACATTGTTGTGTGTACAGTAGAGCTCTTGGTCTGAATTCACAGAGAAATTAACATTACAGGTATTCCAATCAGACGGAACCTTTGTCGGCAAATTTGGCACAATGGGCAACAAAGACGGACAACTGGAACATCCCCATTACATAGCAGTCTCGAACACGAATAGGGTTGTTGTATCGGACTCTAACAACCACCGTATCCAGATATTCGACGTCAATGGCAAAGTCATCACGCAGTTCGGCACCGAAGGCTCTGATGAGGGTCAGTTCAAGTTTCCTCGCGGGGTGGCTGTCGATGACCAAGGATACATTTGTGTGGCGGATTCGGGAAATAACAGGATTCAAATATTCCATCCAGATGGCACGTTCTTGAGAGCGTTCGGGTGCTGGGGCACAGGGAAGGGTGAATTTAAGGGGTTGGAAGGGGTGGCGATGACTCCGAATGGTCATATATTGGTTTGCGATCGTGAGAATCATAGGATACAGGTGTTTTGAAATTTGTATGCATTATCTGATTTAATTTAACATAATGGTGTGAAATTTTTGGAAATATTAAAATATGCTGCATTTGTTTGTTGAATTTTATTTCCTTAGAAATTACCGAAACGATCGTAATCAATCGGAAAGTTTAGCCTGTTTAGAAAAACGAATTTCTCTTGAATTTTTACTGCCAGCACTTGAAGTTTTCACAATGTTGTCTAGATTAACATAGTTCAATTAAAATAGTTACATTTCAAATGTCTCAATCTAGAAAACTGTGTTTTCGATACTATTTCTGAGTTTTTTCTGAGAATGAATTGAGAATAGATAACTCTCACAACAAATAATTATTATCATAGGTAAATTGAACTCTTGAAAGATTTGATAGAAGTCAGAAGTACATTCTGTCATGTTTTTATACATATTTGGGAAGGTTATACATCCTTCATATATATCGCATTCCATTTTTCCAAGCAACTGTACCGATAAGAAATTGGACATTAATTGAAGTTATTTAAGTTAGGTTACTATTTGTTCAAACTGTAAACATATAATCACCTCATCTGATACACGGAATCATTTTAATGAAGAATAACACTCGGGAACAGTAATGTTGTTGTCTAAGATCTGTGACTTGTTTTTGACTAGATTTTGGTCTCTGTTTTTCTTTGTCGCGTCAAGTTTTTGAACTAGAGAGTTCCCTCTCTTTACCCTGAAAGTCGTACGAAATGGGCATAAAAGAGAGGAAAAAAAAGTGGGTATTAACTAAAAATATTAGATTATTTTATTCATACAAAGGTTATTATAATATTAAAAGTTAAATTGTGTTTATACAAAAAATAAATAAAGTATTAGGGTAAACATTTCCGCTTATAACTTTTCTACAATGTTGTATCTGGGGACATTTTTGCTTGATGAAACCGAGGTAAATGAAGGGTATCAACATGTCTAATGTTAACCGAATGTGCATGTCGCCTAAAATTTAGAGTACGATGGACTAGTCTAAAAAGTCTAAATGGGCATTCCGGACTATAGAATGCGATGTAAGAATGAACTCATATGAAAGCGGAATAGTTGGTCAATTTTACACCACCCTAGCTCTTGAAAGAGTATCTAGCAGATACTCTTCCGTATTTACGTATTCTGAAAACAAACCTACAACATGAATTTTGAATGCGTTGATTCTATTTTGGAGCATTGATCCAAACAAGGATAAATAAGAGTCAAACCATAATGCAATATTGGCAAAACCAACATTTCTACGAGTTTTTTACGTACTTTGAAATTTAGGATACTTACATTCCTATACAACGTCTTAATAGTATGCGCAACAACTGTAGAAAAAAAACTTGACGTGATAGAAATGAACTGATTATAGTTTTGGAATCAGCATAGCAATTTATTCGTAAAACAACCTAAACATCGAAGTTTAAAAGAAATTATGTTACAAATTGTTCCCCAGTGTGATTCATGAAAACCTAAGAATAGTTAATTTATACCAGCGAGAGTTAGGTTACCATTGACCAAAAGGTAATATTGCCCAGAACGTGATCATCTTTATTTTGACCTATATATTTTCTTCATCCATTTTGTTGTATTGTTCACAATATAAGACACAATTATGTATACCTAATATGACAATCATGCTTTATGAAACTGCGAAACTATACCTTTTTCTCCGGTTGTAGTTTTTTTTTAATTCAGTGGACCTACAGTTTAACGCCGGTTCCGAACGGCCATTGGGCTTGTAATCGATGTACATTACCCAGCATTTTCCATTATTCAAACTACTTGAATCATAGACAAACACAAACACGCATGCCTTCAGCGGGGCTCGAACCCGAGTTCTACCGCGCCAAAGTCGTTAGTTCTACCGACTAAGCTACGGAAACCTTGAAGATGAAATGAAGAAACCATGCAAAAACAACTGCCCACGTGCACCTTCTGTACATATAGAAGGATTTCATATTAAATGAGACCCAACAAGGCTCCAGAACCATTAATGCTGATTCTTTTTTTCTTATAGTTGAAACGTCAATACATTCTTTCCTTTGTAACGTATATTTTTTGCAACGAACACTTTGCGTTTGATAAAGTTCAAGACTCGAGATTTTGTGGAGGTAATACGTTCATTCCAGAGAGAAATCGAAATCTAGCAGTCTCAGTCAATCCACAAGACCATTAACATTGTTACGCCGATTCGATGAGAGCCACGACGCTCAAAACACGGTTCAACAGTTGCTTCATAATGAGAGTGGACATTTGATGAAATATTCGATTGTCAAAGAGAAAATATAACTAGCAAACAGACAAAGTGAATATTCTGATACATATTTGATTGTATAGTTTACTGTTCAGCCAGACATTTATATCTGGAGTATAGAACTTCAACCGAATAGGCCATCAAAAGTATCATAAATTTATTTGGAAAACTTTATCTCATAATCCTTTCTGACAGATTCAGACATTAAATGACATTTCTCAGAAATATTTCTTTATAATCTGCAAGAGTAATAAAATGTTAATAAACTTGAATGTAGTTTTATTATTGAATTATGACCCTCTTGACGAAACTGAAACGTAAAAATCTTTTCTGGAGTTCTGAATTTGATTACTCTCTTCCATTTCAGAGAACCGATAAAATGAAAATTATTTACAGAATGAACGAAGCAGTAGGATATTTCTAGGTGAATCAAATGGAACAATTTGTATTCATTTTGTAATAGTAAATTAAAATTGAAGAAAGATTTGAAAGAAAGAATCAAATGGAAGATTTGGCTTAAGTTTCAATGAATATATCAAGATTAATGATTATTCAATTATCCCTACATATGTTTCAGGTAATTAGCCCATTATCAAAAGTATTCAACAATATCACTAGATTTAAAAATACAAAACTTCTACTAATATATCATAGATATATAAATGAGAGGTAATAATAGAAACTTGTCTGAAAATCACTGACTGAACAATTCTTTATTCGACTAGTTTCGCCTTTTACAGCATTATCAAGAATTCATGATGATCGAATAAAGAATTGTTCAGTCAGTGATTTTTAGACAAGTTTTTATTATTTTTCCCAAATTTTCCCAAGTAAAGTTATGCTATCATTTTGTGTAAATTTTGGTCGTTTTGTAGTATCAAGACACTGAACTGAAACAATGGCATCCACAAGCAGACGTACCTGTGTAAATCACCCCGATGTTTTTTGTTATGTGTGTGGTGAATACACTTTGAAAGAGAGCAGAAAAACGATTCCTGACTTTGTGAAAAGAGCTTATCTTGCCTATTTTGGCGTTCATTAAGGAGATCAAGATAAATCTTGGGCCCCACATTTCATATGTAAAACATGTATTGAACATTTGCGACAGTGGACAACTGGAAAGAGGAAGTGCCTAAAGTTTGGTGTACCAATGGTTTGGAGAGAACCGCGGAACCATCATGACGACTGCTATTTTTGTCTCGTTAATATCAAAGGCATAAATAGAAACAATAGACACAAATGGACATATCCTGATCTAGATTCTGCAAGAAGGCCTGTAGTGCATTCGGAAGAAATACCCGTTCCATCATTCAGCAGTCTACCTGAACTGACAGAAAATAAGGCAACTTGTTAAAGATCCACAATTCACCACATCAATGAACAAGACTGAATCTAACGCTTGGAGTTCATTTGTTAAAGTAGTGCAAAATTTTCTTGGCAATCATAAAGCAGAGAATTACGTAGAATTAGTGGAAACTATGCTTTCAAATTTTAATATTCTCGGCTGTAACATGAGTATAAAAGTTCACTACCTCCACAGCCACCTAGATCGTTTTCCAGAAAACTTAGGTGATTGTAGTGAAGAACAGGGGGAAAAATTCCACCAGGATATTAAAACTATGGAAGATCAAGGACGATGGGATAGCCACATGATGGCGGACTACTGATGGAGCCTTCAGCGAGACTGCCCTAGTAAACTCCTTCTAGAAAATCGTATAAAAAAAATTTTTTATGTGATTAGTGACTAATGTAATTATGTGAATTAAGTTTTTGCAATAAATACTTAAATCCATGTGTCTTTGTTTTTTTTAACTGTCAATAGTAATATTATATATTATAACAGTTATAACGTAAATTATATACACAATTTTTTAAAAAATCTCAAAAACTAGATCTGATAGACAAAATCTGAGAACGTTTTTACATTCTGCATCCAAAAATTACTCAGGAACAGTTAAAAAATCGCAAGCACCAAAATGTGTGTTGGACTGTGTTATCATTCAGTGTGATTCATTTGCGAACAAGCAATTTCGTGAGTTTAGAAGAATAAAGACATAACAATTGAAATAACAAACACGAGCATTGCTATAATATTATTCGCGAAATAACCCTATTTGTTTACATAACCCAACGCAGAGAACACATTCCAATGAAACGTCGCAAATAATATTTCATAGCAGTAAAGATTATTCAGCAGCGCCATCTCACCTATCAAATTTCAACAAGCACTGCGTGTTTATTTCAACGTGAGCACAAAACCTACGTTAGCCAGGTCCCTTTATATCGGACTGAAATTCATTCGGGTGAGGATCTCCCGTGGGGAGGTGATACAACGGGAATAAATGAGTTCAATTTCTTGGTGCCTTGAGCGTGATGTATGATTTGCAAGAAGAATCAGAAGAAATTCGTTCCGCTGCGATTTTGTAACGTTCTCTCATCAAACGAACGTTGACTTTGCAGACATGTAGATAAGTGTTGGTAGACAAAGTGGAAAAATTGGATTCACGTTGATTGGGAAAATGCTAATTAGGAAACTTTTCGTTCCGAGGGTTACTCTCCCCAAACTGCAGAGAAAGTACCACACATTCAGATTAGTTTCGAAAGTTATCGTCATGAAGTTGTTAGAGTTTGTGGAAACATTGTAGAGCAAAGAATATAATAAAACAGACTTAGACAAAAAGAGTAGAAAAACCTTAGTTTTTCCAGTTGTTGTTTATTCTCAGATGAAGTGAAAAATCCTAAAAATGATATCCATTTAGCACAAGTCGAGATAAGGGATTCCATGCCACTCGAATCCTTGTGTACTGTCTTCTATAGCAATGTTTCTTGACACATATTTTATAATAATATTCTCTGGGTGTGCTCCACTAATAGTTCTAGAATATTTTTACGTCAAAAGAGAATTATCCGTGCTATGTTGAATTTACCTCTAAGGGAATCTTGTAGACAATATTTTATTGGACATAAAATTTTGACTTTCTCATGTATATATATATTCTAAACTGTACATAAAGGAGAACATCAATTTATCTAAAACTCATAGTGCGGTTCATAATCATCCAACGAGAAATAGCGACTTACTGGCTCTCCCTAGTCACAAAACTGCTAAATTTCGAAACTCATATATCAGGGAATTAAATTATACAACCATTTACCTGCGAATCTCCGTCATCTTAAACCGATATCACTAAAAATATGTCTTAAAAAAGTGTCCGAAAAATTACCAAATTACTATCCCTGATACATTAATGTAACTTGCCTTTCTCGTAGAAGTTACATTTTATACTAATTTTATTTGATTTATTCTCTTGTATTTACACTTTTCTTAAATTACTTATCCTATACATCTGTCAAATGTCTTGAAGCTTTTGAGTTTTTTCTTTACTCAATCCTAGTAACAGGATGAAACAATATTCAGTGTGGCATTATTATTGACTTTAAGAGTAACAACTTTATATTTTCGTCAGCTTTTTTCCAATTTTTTTCAAAAAAGTCATTTTCTTGGAAATTTAAGGCGATACGAAGTCATTGAAACTCAATTTCTCATTTTAAATATTGCCTGAATATTCAACAACTTCCACCCTTTCAGTGTTCTGGGTTTCAATTTCAATAGCTATATTTTCGCAATTATTTACCTCCAGAATTTCACTTATACTCCAAACTATAAATTCAGAGTTTTTCACATTCAGCGATAAATTATTATAGCCATTCACTTATTGCTGCCAAGTTTCTTTTGATCCATTCTGTCATAGTCTTATTTTCGGTGAATATATGCATTGAAAACACTTTATTTTATATTATTTTCTTTATTTACTACGTGTAAATAACAGGCATGTTAAAGTAGAATCATTAGACCGGCAACAATCAATATACATTTCAATGGAATTACGAGATTTGATTGCTGTATACGGTTAGCTCGTATATTTTCAATGCAATTTGGTTTGTAACTTGGGTTTCCAATTATATGTGACGGTTTATTTACCAACACAACTTCTTGACTGAAAGAGTGTGTAGAAATAAACATCAACTGTAGAATTTTCTTCAACGATTGATTGGCGTCTAAAGCAACACGAAAACTAATCAATTGATGAAAATATTTTGAGAAAAATTTCTTAGGTGCCAAAACAAATCCTAATAAAAACTTTATGTTTGTTATTTTGTGTATATGGCAAGCAATTAAATTAATGGAATCATAAAAATTCCTCGAATAACAGATTCGAAAACATTTATATTTGTCATGAAGCAAAATCGGCTCTTCATGTCATTCGTATAGTTCGAAAAAACTGTTCAAATCAGCGGTTTCCTATAAACTATGAATATTATAAGCAATATTGATGACATAGCTGCAGGTTTTTCATTATTATCGACTGAATTCTTCTTTTCAACTCACCAAAGTGTTTATGCAAACCAGAAGAGTCTTTAACGAGTCTAAGAGCCCAAAGACTTCAGGAATCTCTTGTTTACTCTGACAGCCACTATAACACATAATTTTAGACCAGTAAAATGAATATAGTTTTTTGCAAGGGCAAAAAGAGGATCCTCATTTCAATGATTGGAGTTCATCTGGTCATTTACATATTATTTTAGAATTACGAGTTGATGAGGATATTTTTCTTGTGAAATATAATTTTCAAGAATGGATTCTACATGATCTTCTTGGCATTGTTGTGAATTTGAAATTTTTGCAAAAATGAAAAGTAAATTTGCTTGTACCTACTCTGAAGCCGATCACAACTGTTGTGACAAAACATCCTAAGAGCAGTTAAAGAAGTGATTGGTTGTTTTTGTACTGATGCGGAAAATGCTGTAAATGAGTGACTTTTATAAAATAACCTATGCTACTCCTGAATTTCATCACATCATGCGTATTTTCTTGCAGTTTTCTCTTTCAGTACTCTGGAGAAGAAAAATGCGGTTTTCAGTCTACGTAGGAAGTACAGATCGATAAAGACTTGAAGACTCTTTCCATTTAAATATTTATGACAAAATGAAGAAGCTCTTAGAGAAAATATATCGTCAAATTCGTCGAATTTCATTTTATTTTATTTTTTTATTTTTACACTCGTACAACGGCTTACTCAACACACAGTTTGAAACTGTTCTATAATAGAGAGGCACATATTACGAATGTTAATTACCTATAAAATAAGTTGTATCTAATATGTACATCTTATAAAAATTTTTCATATATCGCATCGAAATAAAGTTTTTGATGCATTGACCTAAATCCTTCCATCTACAAACAAAATATGTAATTCTACTAAAAAAAGATTAGATAAATGCATCATGAAAGGATAACTCTATAAAAACTGATACTCATTCTATTATCGACCTTTAAATAATTCATTTTTCAAATGTCTCTTAGAAGTTATGAAATACCGAGAGAAAATATCCAAGTTGGTCTCTCTACTTATCAAGCTCAGCCTATTAAAAGATCTATGGTTGGGTGAATTCAACATATAATTTGTTTTACTCTGCCCAACAGCTACTATTGTACGATTTCTTACTAAGTGTGGAGAACAATTGAAGTTTATAGGGCTTGTAAATGCTGCAGAATTTATTGAGCCATTAAGTAATTTGTAGGAGAAACATATATTAAAGTACTCAGGTCTTGAACTGAAACATTGCAGTCCATAATATTTCACATTAATCTCATATGAGAATCCATGACGGTATCTGTTGAAACGAAAATTAAGAGCATGAATGATTTCTCGTTGAACGTTTTCTAATCTATTCATGTATTTATCATAATTTGGATTCCAGACGACCGACGCGTACTTTAACTTGGATCTCACAATAGAATAGGCATGATGACACTAATCAAAAATCACAAAAATACTATATTTATCTGATAAAACTTGAAGCTTAGGATAAAAAACAAGCATTGTTTTTCTTATTAAGAGTGTGATTGATATATATTTTTATAAAATAAAACTACAAAATAAGGCAATCCGCCATGATATCTTGAACACCAATCAGAGCTCATGACGTCAGTGTCAAGTAAACACGAGACGGCGCCAAAATTACATTTCGTATTGTTAACCTCCACTACGACTGTGTTTTCATTTATTAATTCAATTTCACTATTTGAGTGTGAATGTTATTAAAATAACACGAGTTATGGATCAAGGATTTATTAAGGCAAACAGCGAATGTAGAAGCAAACAGATGATGTAGAAGGTTTCAAAGGAGAAGTCATTTGATTAACTAAATTAGTTTTTGTTTGAGTGGCTTTACTTCGAAACTTATTTGTCGTCTATACTTGGATTGATTTATCCACCATCTTATTTGCATTTTCTTGTGAAGTATTGCTTATGGGTGCTTGTGAAGCTGAAAAAGACAAAAAAATAGTATTTATAAAATATTACCTTCAAATACACATTTAAAAAGAATTTACAAAGATTTACAAAGAAGTGGAATAAATTTGTATTACAAATAAGTACCTACATGAACTTCCACATGACACCTCTTCAAGTTCCACATGCTTTGTACCTATTTCCTCTAAATCTTTCAGACATTCTCCTATCAATGTCTTTCTTCGTTTTTTGAGAATATATGGTCTTTCTGTAGCATCTGATGTTCGTTTCCTTCTATCTGGTTGACATTGAAATTTAGAGGGCATACACCCCGGTTTCATGCGGATCTTTGACACGATCCTACACGATTTGACGATCCCATCAGATGATATTCCATATAATTATCCATATCATTTGGTAACTGAAATTTGAATAAAATACATAATATAACATCAATGAGATGAAATTTCGAGGTTAGACCTCGAAATAGATTGTTTATATTTTTACATTTAGACCACGTACAAAATATTATTACCAAATATTATATAGTATACTAGAATCTACAAAACAATGTGAAAACTTACATCAAAGTGATCTTCACAAAAATAGAGGACAGTGCTGGACAATATTGCATTTGAATCTCGCCTTGCAAGTTGAAGCCACTTGTTTCGTGTTGTTTTATTTTTAGGAACGAATACAAATAACTTATTAGGAGTTTTTATGGATGTGTTTGCACACTGGGGGACCCCACACCACTTATACACTTTCGAATTCATTTTTAATACCATAAAATAATTAAATTGTTGCACGAACCCAGAACCTAGTGTTTGAGTTACCGATTATTGACGTCACAAGCGCCGCCATGACACTGACAAGCGTTTTAGGTAAACAAATAAATTTCTATCTTAAAATTGCATTTTTTCCTATTAAACTCTTGATTTCTGCAGAAATATCTCATTTTTTGTAAATAGTATACATTTGTGGACATTATAGGCTCGTTTTTAAAAAACTGTCATCATGCCCATTATACAAGGCAATAACAGACTCAGGTCGACCAAAAGTATTTCGTAAAAGTTTCATTCGTAATATGAAACCCCAATTTCTGCGAGCCCGTTGGACTATTCCTTCAATATGCAATTCAAAGGTTAGTTAGTCAAACATTGACCCGACAATGTCAAATTAGAGAAGATAGGATTTTTACTTATGAAGAAAAAAATATGATAGCATTTGTTCAAGTTTAGCTGCAACTTATTAAGCCTGCAGTGATCAGAGAATGCAATAAGATCGGACTGCAAAAGAGAATTATCATTGAAGGATTCAACTCCTTCGATATGTCGAGATCATCCGCATATAAATCTTTATCGGTATATCAAAAACATTTGCCAATATGATTTAAAAACATAAGAAAAAGAAGTGGACCAAGATGTGAACCCTGCAGTAGACCTGATGTCACGGGTAAGGAATTTGATCTAGAACCATTCACAACAACATACTGTCTTCGGTGATTCAAATTTGAAGCGAGAAGACCCAGGAGATTTCCATGCACCCCGAAATTTTCAAGTTTTGTCATGGGTGTTCGTTGGTGGACCCTATCAAAAGCTTTGGAGAAATCAGCGTTTACTACACATACCGATCTTCCTTCCTCGAAATTCCTTAATATCCACTTTACGAAAGGCAGCAAGTTTGACAGAACAGACCGACCAGAAAACAATGCATGTTGACATGGAGTTAGATAGTTTTGGAGTCATAATTTACGAATTATTTTCGCCAAATCAACCTATGAGATCATAGCGGATAAATGAGAGCTCAAAAAATCATGAAAGATTGAATTTCTATTCTCAAACTACCTTAGACCCTGAGGTTCAATAAATAACTTCAAAAATAATTCAAAAATACGATATTTCAAGAAAGAGAGAGGAGCTTCGGTCGATACGAGTATGTTCACCTTAGCAAGATAATTCTTGGAAACCTCATGATTCGAATAGTAATAATAATAACACTTCATAAATTTGAAGTTGAGAATGAAGGATCTATTAAGAACTGTTCAACATGTTTATAATGACTTCGATCAAAATAATTCATGATTACCAGAAAAATCCTCTTCATCTCTGTAAAAACTTCAAGATGCAAGTCTGAGTTCCACGAAAATTAATATAAATCATCCAATATCCGACAAACAACTACGCTTGACGAACAAATACGTTTTAAAGAGTAACGTTTAATGAAATTAAATGCTTGTTGTATTCTGCTGAACTTTAAGCCTTCGATGAGAAACTACTGATATAACAGAACAGCAGGGAGCGTGATTTATCCTTTATGTTCCGTTTCCTCTAGTTATTGGTACTCTAGTGGCGAATCTCATCATTGAGAAGAGTCTATTCTATTCTATTTATTAAAAACTACGAGGAAAATTCAAGCAACTGATTCTCTTTTACCGTGCAAGTTTCTCAACGATAAAAATTTATGGAAAATATAAATACGGGGAATTGGGTACACCAGTTGTGTTTTATCCTTTAAAAATATGAGATATTTTATTCGGGAGCAGTGCAGTATTTGGAGAGCTTCAATTAACTACCACTTAAGACGAAAATTTTGAAAATTCACATAAAATGATTGTTTCCATATGTGGATGAATCGTGATAGATTATAATTTTCACCAAAGTTATATCAATCTGTAAGATGTTTTCTGTGAATAACTATGATTGGTAATGTGTAGTATCAATTTTTGGTAATTTTAACATGGCAGTCATGAAAAGATCATTGGAGTCGTTGCTTTAAGTGAGGTGGATAACTGATGAATTCCTTGTAGTATGAAGCAGTCTGCCTCATGCTTGCATCAAGTATACCATCGATTTCAGTAATCTCCAACATTCATTCTTTGAAGGATGGTAGAGGCAGCACATCGTTCATGTTTATATAGCCAGCTCATCATCTTTGACATTCTTTCGAATGATTTTAATCAACCAGAACAAAGTTAGTAGGTTTTTAGCTTTAGTTAAACAATCTGATGGTAATATATATTACGGGTGATTTTTTAAGGGTTAAGTTTTTCAGGTTGGCGGTACTGGTTGGTAATGGCATCCACACATTATTTGTCACAGTAAAAAGTTTTCACTATCCACCGCCATTTCATCATGGAAGATAGAGTTTCGATAACCATAAAGAAAAATTCAAAGACTTCAAGGGTATCTGCTCAAGGGTTGTATCTGCTCAAAGGTTGTACCTTTGAAATCTTGGAAATTTCGATAGCCATAATGAAACATTTACCTGTTTGCAATGACCAGGTGAATTTTTGCTCGAAACCGTTGTTAAATTCTGTGGCTTATGATATGTGTATAAGTGAAAGCTGTACATTTTGAAATTTAGTAAGTTTGTATACTCTTGATAAATATATATGGGTTAAACACCCAAAACATATGTAGAGTTTTCAGATATTTGATGACACTCAAGCCAAGTGTGTTAATTTGAATTTATTGTTTTCATTTATCTCCATCATTCCTTTCCATATTATCTCTTCATCTTTAGATACAAGTAAGATCTTCTGGGTCTTATTTGTATCTGAAACTATCCACATTCACGCATACTGACAAGCGAATACTGCTTGGTTATTATAGAAAATTGGTGGAAAGTAGTAGGAGTGCCTTCCTAATCTCCTGTATCAATTTTTATCGACCGAATGTTCGTGAACGCAGTGTATACATGGAACACAGGACTGACCTCGGCGTGTTAGCCCTGGCTAATTCCTGTACCGTTAAATCTACCGCCCTTTATATGCAAATCAAACACCCTTTAGTGGACCTATCGATGCCAACATTATAAAATGTACGATGTCCATAAAATATCCCTGCATGCTGAATTCATAGAAGGGATTTTCGAAGCTTAAGCACCGTTCTGTTCGGCCGGTTGTAGTAATTAAAAATAAAAAGCGAGATAATAAACCGTGGTATATTCAGTGAACATTCAGATCTGAATTAACCCTTTCCGAAAACGCATTCCTAGATCAAACGGTGAAAACTCGCCGGTGGATGTTTTGCTTCGAAGTATTTGAAACCCCAAACGTGCAGAAAATATGCAAAAGCTCACTTAAAACTTTGCACAGAAGACTATTTATTATGAGAAGTACTATCCATTCATTTGAATTCGTGAAAATTTGTTGAAGTATTGTTGATGATTCATCTTTTATATTTTCTTCATTCAGGTATTTCTTCAATGAAGTTTTATTACTATCACTCTATCATTATATATATATATATATATATATATATATATATATATATATATATATATATATATATATATATATTTAAAATTGATTTATTGCCTGTTTAAGATAGTTTATTACGAATGATTTTAGCAATAACAGGCTTCTTTTAATACGAAAAACTTTATTCTCGTTGACGTTTCGTTGTATATCATAACTTTGTCAAAGAGGTTAATACACGTTCACTTGTGAAAATAGAAGAAAGAAACTTACGGTATAGACCTGCAATTTTTTTTTTGTAATAGCCGTTGACATATGTTTCGACCTATTAGCTCTCTTCAGAACGGCGCAGTTCAAGTTTCAGATGTTCGAACTTGGAAGTTGATTAAAACAACAAATTCTACGTGAAGAATCGACCTCTTTGTGACTTTAAATGAATGTCTCTGTTGGGTTCTGGAGACTGAATCAATTATCCGCCACTGAGGCGATATTTATACCTTCCGGAAGCTTTGTACCGACAATATAGATGATTCGAAAAGGTTTTTATAGGTAAATTTGTAAAAAAAAACTTACGGTGTAGACCTGCAATTTTTTTTGCAACAGCCGCTGACATATGTTTCGACCTATTGGCACTCTTCAGAACGGCGCACTTCAAGTTTCAGATGCTCAAACTTGGAAGTTAATTGAAACACAAAATTCTACGTGGAGAATATATATATATATATATATAATATATATATATATATATATATATATATATATATATATATATATATATATATATATATATATATTCTAATGATTTACTGATCAATTTTTCATCGTTATTATTGTTAATTATATTCAACGTAATTTCTTACGAAGGTTACTTAAAATGAAAGTAAATAAATATAAATGCAGCTAAGCCTGGATTTATAAGTTAAGCTAATCTGCATTTATAGTTATTTACTTTCGAATCATTTTAAGTAACCTTCGCAGACAGCCAATAATTTCAATAAACTGTATGTGTTACGTGCGTAGTATGACATTTGCTGCTACGGTGATTTAAGAGGGTCTCTCGCCTCTGTGTAATTTTTCGGTGTCAATGTTTCTCTGTGCCCCTGTCATTTTGACTCTATTATTTACATATCGTCGTTTTAGTTAGTACAGTAGTGCGGGTAGATCAATAATAAAAATATAGTCAATAGTGCGAGTAGATCAATAATTAAAATATATATCGATAGAAAAATAGATCCACCTATTCTGCCTAATCAGCTATGTCGCCAGATCATTGAAACTATAGAAGCGCACGTTGCTGTTCGATGGTTTTTGGCCATACCTTTCACACCTAGTTAGCCGTAAGTTGTCAAACATAATTTTTATCATGACAATTGTATAAACATCTTTTTCAGAGTCCCGATGAAGACAGTAAACACAGTCGAAATATAGACCAGACAAACAAATTGGTTAAAATCTTTTCATAGTGACCTTTTATTTTGCCTGTAAACCATAACAATTATATTCATATATATATATATATATATATATATATATAAATATATATATATATATATATATATATATATATATATATATATATATATATATATATATATATATATATATATATATATATTCTTTGAGCGTCATTAGTATCGGTACCTGATAATTATATAAGCATATCTAGCGTTCCTTTCGACTGTTGCTCTTTCGACGCTTCTTGGATGCTGGGCAGGGCCACAACCGACGCTTGCGCGACGCTACCGTCATCTTGTTTGAACGCGGATGGAATCCAGACTTCAGTCGTGTAGCGCGGAGTTCTCTCGGTCGCGGGTTTTCGACGGATTATTGAAGACGCGCTTTCTAAACACGACAGCGAACTTTTCATCGTTCGCCCGTTTTATCCGTTTTTGACACACAGAAACTGATCGCTCAATCCCAATTTCATCATATCTTCTTCTTTGAAATTCTGGGCAGCTGTAGAACAATTTTCGAGCTGTTTCACGTCGAATGGATTTTATCTTTCAGGGGGAAGAGGTCCAGATGTTCGGACGGAAAACCTGGGAAATGAGTTTCAAATTTCTGACATGAAGAAAAAGGTAGAATATTTTCTGTACTAGATTGACTAACAAACATCCATATATATATATTCCTATGTATAAACGCATATTTTTCAATGAATTCATTCCGGAAATCTATAATTTCATTTCATAATTACGCACTTATTTGTACATGGACACATTAGTCACATAAATGTCGGGTTCATTATAATTGTTGAAATTCATTTATTTTCAATGATTCTAAAGTATTGAAATATCATTAATTATGAGTAAAGGAGTATGATTGAATGTTGAAAGCTCTTATTTGATGTAAATCTATATATTTCTATTTAGACTGACTGAAACATACAGAGTAATGATGAAAGGTCAAAACTGTCAAATGAAAGTGTGTGTATCTAGAAGAAGGTGTTTTCGTGTCCATTTCATTGTTTAAAGAGTATATTTGCGTAGACTTTCATATAAATAAATAGATAAATGAATGAATACTTCAGTTAGAGAATGGTAGGATGAGGGAAGCATTCATCATTTCAAAAATTAGTGCTAACATAGATATTCCTGTACCCATTATTTATTTTTTCATATATCATTTGAGCATAGGAACAAGATTTATACTAAATATTGACAAATTGTTGAGTGATCGTTTTACACTGGAAAATTTTGTTTGTTGCGGTAAGCTCTACAGATGAGAGAAAAGTGGACTGTATATATTCAATAGGGCGTGAAAAAATATATGATGGTTATTCGAGACAATTTTGACTGCACTAAATCTACTTACTCGTTGGATTGAGCAGTCGTTCGTGGGAGAGTACTCTCGTAGGGGGCTATTTCCTCAAACAGCTCGTCCTTGAAAATGGCCGCAAACACTTCACTTCTACAGAGTTTAATAATCCAATGTTCTAATTCACACTCGTCGCGGGCCAATATAAAGTTCATAGAAACAAGAAAATAAAATAAATTGCGAAAATGAGATTAACGTTGCGTTTTCCAAAAGCGTTCGTTCACTACTACTGTTTGTACGTGGTCGCGCATATATACGGGAACACCTGTTCCCAAAGAGATTCAGTGCAAGTCTTTTTTCGAACAAAAAATTTATTAATACACCAACATTTTCTCCCCCCTCAAAAATGCCGCAGCATTTTTCAAAACCAAAAAAGCAAAGAAGAAATGGATAACAAAAAAAAAAATTAAATTAAATTAAAATGAATTGTGTAAACGACTATGCAGAACAATATTCATTTTCAACAAATATGAGGTTTAATTGAATAATAAATGAAATGGTAAATCATTCGTCGCTAATAGATAGCGGACAGAGCTTCACCAGAGGTCTAGTTAGAATTCCGTTTGTAGTTTTAACTCGAGCAACACGTGAAACTCCATCATCACCCTTGAAGAGGGTAACAATTCGACCGAGGCGCCATTGATTTGGAGGAACATTATCCACTTTAATCACAACTAATTGGCCAATAGTCGCTTGAGTTGTAGTATTTATCCATTTAGCTCGCTGTTGTAATGTGTGCAAATACTCCTTTCTCCACCGTGACCAAAAATGCTGATGAAGATTTTGTAAAAGCTGCCAGCGAGATAATTTATTCAGTGGTAGATCAGTCATAGATGGTAAAGTTAGAGCAGACAGCGGTTCTAACGTTAAAAAATGACCCGGAGTCAGACAGTTTACATCATCAGGATCTGACGTTAAAGCGCACAACGTCCGAGAATTTAATATTGACTCTACTAATGTTAGAAATTTAGCTAGCAAAACTGCACCACACAGTTCTAATCGGCGTATACATATTCGTTTGAGGAGAGCTACTTTAGTCCTAGAAATGATAAAATTAATCGATACCCTACCATCCAAAAAAATTGATTTGATGTACAAAACTGCGCAATATCCCTTTTCGGAGCTATCACAAAACCCATGTAGCTCCAAACTGGAGACATCTGAACAAACGAGGTGCCTTTTTAGACTAAACTTAGACAAACTTGAAAGTTGAGTTCTAAATCGATCCCAGAGACGCAAAATTTCAGCTGGGGGTTCATCATCCCATGTTAGTCCTAACATCCATATTCTTTGAAGAGGATCATAAATTCGGGCTAATTGCGATAGAATTTGACACTTAGTACAACTAACATTATCCTGAGAGATAATAGAATATGCAAAACTATCTTCCCGTGGATTCCATAACAATCCTAAAATTCTCAATGACGGACAATCGGAGGAGTACTCGAAGTCAAGAGGATCCAATTTCCGCATACCGGCAGATAGATCGGCCAATAGAGCAGGATTATTACTCGACCACTTCCTCAACTGAAAACCACCCTTTCCAAACAAGTCAAGTAATTGTGTCTGCAGAATTTTAGCTTCTTCAAGCGAGGACGTACCAGTGACAACATCGTCAATGTACGTGTCTTCACGCAATACCCTGGCAGCGAGCGGAAAATGGGTGCCTTCGTCTTGAGCTAACTGTGCTAAGCAACGCAATGCCAAAAAAGGAGCCGATGATACGCCATACGTAACAGTTTTCAATCTATAAATCTGTAAAGGATCGTCATTAGAGAATCTCCAAAAAATTCTGTGATAATCACAGTGATCAGGATTAAGCCAAATCATTCGGTACATTTGCTTAATGTCAGAACATAAAACATACGAATGTAATCGAAACTTCAAAAGAATTGAAACTATATCTGTTTGCAATTTGGGGCCAGTCAGTAGAACATCGTTTAGTGAAAATCCCGACGGAGCTTTTGCACTTGCATCAAAAACTACGCGCAACTTCGTATGAGCACCATCGGATTTTAAAACACAATGGTGTATAAGGTAATACGGATTCTGGCTAAGAGCATTATCAGGTAAAATTTCCATATGTCCACTCTCAAGATATTCGCGCATAAACGTAGAATATTGCTCATATAAAGGGGGGTCCCGGATAAGTCGCCGCTCTAATGAAAGAAATCTTCTGGAAGCCAGTTCTTCCATGCCTTCGAAACTGGGCACAACGTTAGCAAATGGTAAGGAAACGATGTATTTTCCGGTGTGGTCGCGTCGATGTGTTTCATTGAACATAGCTTCACAAATATTGTCAGTGGGAGACGGTGTGTCGACTTGGGGTACCGATTCTATTTCCCACAATATTTTTGGAATTTCTGACAATCTATGCTCGTCAGCTGTAAAATCAATATCACAAAAAAATGAGGAAGTGTTATTCAAGGAAATATTCGAACCACTTCCCATAATTATATAACCGAAAATAGAATTGAATGCTCCAATACCACTTGAATCACTAACGTGGCCGTCAATAAAAATTTTAGCGAACATATCGGCACCTAATAATATATCAATATGTCCAGGAATATTGAAAGAAGGGTCAGCTAACTTAAGATTCTTGAATTTATCAAGTATACAGTCAGAAACAGGAGCAACTGGAAGTCGGTCAGTTATTTTATTGATTATTGCTGCGGTTGTGTATAATATTGGAGATAGATGGCCGACGGGCCTCATTGTGAGAGCAGCTAACCCCTCACTAGTACAGGATTTAGCAGAATTCAAACTTGTTACCTCGAGGGAAACATTTTGTGATTTGAGACCTAAACCAGCAAATGCTCTTTTGGTTATGAAAGATGTCATACTACCCGAATCAATAAGACATCTTAGTTTACGAAAAACGCCGTTCGAATCAACAACTTCTACCAAAGCAGTAGCAAGAAGTACACACGCAGTTTTCTTAGAAACAGAAACACTTGCGCACGAAAAATTAACAACAGGTGTCGTTTCTGAATCTGACTTTTCAACAGAAGTATTGGCAGACATATCCTTTTCGGACTTAGACTGTGTCTTAGCAGGAAAATGCAAATAGGTGTGATGCCTCAGGGAACAATGATGGCAAGTAGATTTGGATTTACAAGAACGAATATCATGTAAATTCGATAAGCAATTAAAACATAAATGATGTTTCTTTGCGACATTATACCGGTCAAACGGAGTCATGTTGAGAAATGAAGTGCATTTATATATAGAGTGATTACTTTTACAAACGCTGCACTGAAAAGACTTACCTTTGGGTGACCTTGTCGCATTGTCAACGAAATAAGTAGAGGTTCGGTTTTTTATTGAAGGCCCTTTGTTAGAACTCACAGATACAGAATTTATAGGGTTTATCGAATGCGCATTATCCTTCAACATTTCTAAGGCAACACATTCACGTTCCAAAAATGTTTTGAGATCGCTATATCTAGGAACTTCTGAGGAACCATAAGCGTGTTCAAATCGTGAGATTATTTCGTCATCTAATCGATCATACAACATCATTAACAATATGAAGTCCCACTGATCTGTTGAAAAATGCAAGTTCTTTAGAGCGCATATATTTTCTTGAAAAATATCTAATAACTTTCGAAGAGAATTAGGAACTTTCGCATTTATTTTTCCCGACGCATCAAGACGACGCCAATAACATTTTGCGAGCAAACGTTTATTATTGTAACGCTGCACTAAAGAATCATAAGCTGATTGATAATTATCTCCACATAATACATAATGCTGCATTAAATTCAAAGGCTCTCCTTTGAGTACTGATACAAGATAGTTGAATTTTTCATCGTCATTTAAAGAATCATTGTTATGTACAAGAGAATTAAACAAACCAATAAAGGTAGGAAATTGTATACAATCTCCTTCAAATTGCTTTAAATCTATTTTTGGTAATCTAACATTTGACTTTAAGTTCGATCTCGAAACAGACGAACTCAAATGTGGAGCGTTTATCGACCCATCAGAATTTAAAGTTTCGTGAATAGATTTAATCTCATAATAATCAGCTAAAAAACCTTCCCTAATTGTTTCCTCTAATCGCAAATCAGCGTCTTCATCTTGAAGCAAAAATCTATAATAATCATGTGTTGTTTATCAAATTCATCGCGTATTCTTTCAATATCGGAAAATCTAGCTCGGAAAACATTTACATTGCGTCCATCTGCGTCTACCTCTCTCGCTAAATTACAAAGCAATTGAATTTCTCCGATCGCCGTATTGCGATAAACCTTGGCTCGTTTCATTCTATTCATTGTTGAAAATGTAAACCAAATTGAATAAACTAAATTGAAAAATATTATTTGATGAAATTATAACTAGTAATCAACTTTACTAATTCACTAATCGAACTAAATTATTGATACTGTCGAAAAATTAGAAGAAAGAGAAAACAAAAAAATATTATTGTAATACCAGAATTAAAAAGGATCTTCTGTTACAGTTTACGGATAATGTTCCTTCACACAACAGTCGCGTATGTAATTCGATAAAACCCAAATATCGAATAAATCACAAAAAATATAAAAGATAAATATCGAGAGATATCTTTGTATATATAGCGAATTGAATCGTTAAAAAAAACCTTCTTAATTAACACTTGTCTGCATAGAATTTACACAACTCTAATATGATTAAATATAAAATTAAAAATAACTATTCTCGATTCAATAAATTCAAACTTCGTATAGCCGAATGGCCAAGAAATAATTCAAAATCCGGCTAACCGAATGGACCAAAATGTTGCGGTAAGCTCTACAGATGAGAGAAAAGTGGACTGTATATATTCAATAGGGCGTGAAAAAATATATGATGGTTATTCGAGACAATTTTGACTGCACTAAATCTACTTACTCGTTGGATTGAGCAGTCGTTCGTGGGAGAGTACTCTCGTAGGGGGCTATTTCCTCAAACAGCTCGTCCTTGAAAATGGCCGCAAACACTTCACTTCTACAGAGTTTAATAATCCAATGTTCTAATTCACACTCGTCGCGGGCCAATATAAAGTTCATAGAAACAAGAAAATAAAATAAATTGCGAAAATGAGATTAACGTTGCGTTTTCCAAAAGCGTTCGTTCACTACTACTGTTTGTACGTGGTCGCGCATATATACGGGAACACCTGTTCCCAAAGAGATTCAGTGCAAGTCTTTTTTCGAACAAAAAATTTATTAATACACCAACAAAAAAGTAATAATGATAATAATTATTAAAGTTCTTCTTATTTTCAACGGATATGATACTCAATTACAGGGAATAATAACATAATGTTAAATAATAACTGAATAACTAATTAATTGAAATGAAAATTAATATAACAAAGTTCAATTGAAAAAAAACTGAAAAACGAACTAATAACTAAATAAGTAAATTGAATGTATGTTTTGAATAATTCAATCTAATGAAATTCATGCCAATCAATATTAGAAGAAGAGATGAGATTCAATACCGAAAAGAATATTGAATATTTTACAAACTGAATGGAAATTTCAGAACACCTGAATTCCAAATTTTCGAATTCGCATATTTCAATTTGAATATTAGGACATACAGAAGCACCATCTGTCACCCAAAGTGAATGTTACGAAATATAAAAATTTGATATTTTCAGCTGAGAATCGCTGCCCTTCTGCCACTTCATAAATAGTCTGAATTGGAATATTCCTTTCACAGATTCACTCACTTCTATTCCGTTTATAAGTGATATACATAACCATATTCGAAAGTCTCCTCATTAGAACTTTCTTCATCAAATAAATCATAAATGAATTACGCAGGTGTTCGTAAAAGCCTCATAATCCGGAAAACTAGAAACGACACGCAGGGTGGGTGTAGCTTCAACCCCGAATTTACCTTTTCTGACCGAATGACCAGCCTCCCTTTGATATTTGGCCAAATATGTGCACCCCATAGCGGGTTCTCTGATTAATTATCACCGCTCCGACTTCATCCCTAAACGTAAAAGCAGGTTACTCCAGCTACAGAAAATCTCCAACCAGAATAGGCAGTACGGAGAGATTTTCATAAATCCTAGGTCGGAGGGTTTTCCAAGGGTTGAAGTTGTCCATCTTTTGTGGATTCCATTGTTAGATGTTCAATAAAACACGGTTTGATCAATATGTGACATATTCTTTCACTGTTAAATCTGGGTAATCAGAAAAAGAAGAAGGATCTATTTATGATGAAAAATATGCACCGCCAATCAAAAACATTACATTTGATATTGAATACAGAATAGGGGTAGAAAGTCAACTATAAACGATTTTCAACGAATTCAAATCTAAATAAACAGAAATGTCTCTTGGTCAGGCAGGAAACTTTTCATTCAACCCTCGTATATAATAGGGCAACAATGCACAAGAATGCTGATAAAATTGACGGTGCCCTTGATATTTTGCATAATTGGTCTTTAATTAAATACTGATAAATCTGAATTTATTATTGTCGGAAATAAATCAAAATTATCTGGATTAGAGTGTGATAAACAAATCAAAGTTAATAATATACCATTGGAACAAGTCAGTGAGATTGGGTATTTGGGTGTTATTATCGATGAAAATTTAAGTTTCAAAATTCATTCAAACTACGTTATGAGTAATATTTCAAAAAAAAAATTTTCAGCTAGAATAAATAATGATGTTAGTGTTTTTACAAAGTTTTCATTGTATAAGTCGATAATATAACCACATATGAACTTTTGTTCTACTGTTCTACTCTATATTAAAAAGTTGCAAAAACTGCAAAATAGAGCATCTAGGATTATATTAAAGTACAATAGATGAACACCTATAACACTAATGTGCTCATAAAATGAAATATGCCAAGGTCCCTAATTATATCGCTGACCGTATAAAATACTTGAATATAACTTAAATTCAAACACTTGAACTTATGATTTACACTTTATTGACTACATTGCATGACGCGTTTCGTCGTTACAAACGACTTCTTCAGATGCTTACAGAATCTTTGATTCTGTAAGCATCTGAAGAAGTCGTTTGTAACGACGAAACGCGTCATACAATGTAGTCAATAAAGTGTAAATCATAAGTTCAAGTGTTTGAATTTAAGTTATATTCAATTATAATGGATTTACATCAAGTAAACGCCAACACTATTAAATATAAAAAAAAAAAAAAAAAAAAAAAAAACGTATAAAATACGTTGAAGATATACATGGTTACCCAACAAGGTCTAGAGAACAAAATGAGTTCTATATTGATAAGTGCAGTAGGTCCATCTAAATGCTTAAATAATTTCTTTAATAGTCTAGATCCGCAACTAAAATTGTGTGAAAATTATAATATCCTTAAAAAGTTATTGTATCTTCTCGTAACAAATAATTTTGAAGGTTGCAATATGCTCTTTGCTGTTTGTATATAAAAAAATTTTTGGTGAAGTTTATGAGCTCTGCTGAATAAAAATACTTACTAATAGAAAGATCGTTTTGGTAATCAGATAAAATGCCTTATTTTGTTCCCCAGAATGATGTACTATTCGGATATTTGAGCAGACTATATGCACCGCTCTTCATGTATGTTTCCATAAAATGCTGTCGTAAAATAAATAGATTTACACGAGTTTCAAAAGACCTCTCAATTTTCCTACGATCACGTTTCAATTCACTGTTGCGCAGCGAAAAAGGTGCCAGGAAAATTGCTTTAGGAAAATGTCAGAGATGAATGTAGGAACGTTTCTACCCGTATATCTTAACTGTTTGACAGTTTCACCTGGATGAAACTCCACTTGTATGAAGACTTCTAGCGGAATACGAGGGTTACTTTTATAGTTCAGGATTAGAGAACAAAAACAAATAATTACCATCAAAAATCACTTCATTGTTTTTCAAAGTAATCCTCACGAAGATCTATACACTTTTGCATGCGTTTGAACTAATTGTCGAAGCACTTTTCTCACTCTGACTGAGGTATCTCCAAAACATGCAGCAACCTCTTGTTCAGGTGTCGAAACACGTTGACCTCTCAGTTTGTTTTTTACGTAGGGATATAAAAAAGAAGTCATTCGTAGCCAAGTCAGGACTATACGGCGGATGACTCATGAAATCGATGTTTTGGTGCTCCAAAATGCAGGTTGATCCGACGTGTGAGAGCTCGCATTGTCGTGGTGAAGAGTGATCCGTCTTCGGCGGTTGGTTTTCCTGATTTCTTGGAAGACAACTGGCAAACAAATGGTTGTGTACTACTCAGAATTAACTGTTCTGCGTTGTTCTATTGGTACGAAAAAACAGGCAACCATTTGCTTGGAAGCTCTTCGCGCGCGAACGACTTTTGTTAGATTTGGCCCATCTTCAAACATCCACACAGTCGACTGCTGTTAAATTTCGGGCTCATACGCATAAATACACGATGTCAGAGACGTGTTTCGAAGCATCGCGATCGTATTTTTCGAGCATTTCTTTTGACCAATTGACACGAGCCTCTTTTTGAGCGATTGACGGATTGTGTGGTATCCCACGCGAACAAATTTTTTTGACGGTCAAATGTTCATGCAATATTGAATGTACGCTGGTTCCTTTAATGCCTAAGGTTGTCTCAACCTCACAGTAGGTTACATGACGATTTTGCAATATCAGTTCGTGCACAGCATCAATGGTTTTCGGAACAACAACTGATTTTGGACGAACTTTTACGAAATTCGTCTTGGAGTGAACTACGACCACGATCGAATTCACCATTCCATCGATAAACACTGGTCCTTGATGAAACTTCAACGCCAAAAATTTAATTAAGTTCTTCCATGCGTTGCTGAGTTGAACCACGTCGAAAATTCTAAAAAATAATAGCAGAGAAATGTTCACGATTTGATTGCATTTTAGGGCCGAGATGAATCGTTTGAGTTACTGTAAACAAAAAAAATAGCGCTCGTATGTCAAAACGTTCTGAGTACGTATAACCTCAAAAATGTCCAACTTTGCGATAGATATGTCAGTTGCCAGATTGCAACACTAGGGTTGCTAAATCCCGAAACATGAAAGGCAACCCTCGTATATGGACCAAGATGCATGCTCAAACTAAAAACAGTGGCGGGTTTTTACGTCGATGTTTTAGTTCCATTAATGTTGAGCTAATTGAGTTGGTAAATGTTTAGGCCGCTCAGGGATCGTTTGAAAAACCGAGGTCCTAATTGGCAGCAACTGATGAACCATTCCGTTCGGCAATTCATTTCAACTTAATTCGGCTATATTCTTCCCCACATTGTGAAATATTTCAACAATTTCAGGATAATTAGATTTTCCACTGATTCCGATCGAAATTATAATTAAAAATCAACTGTAACAAGCCGGCCGTGATGAGAAAAATTGACAGATTGTGACTAATTGAAAAATTCTTGGCAAGTATTCTTCAACAATATCTTTCAATATTCCTCCACTTAATCGACTATCCGGTCAAGTAGTATTTACATATAAGGTTGAACAATATATATTCTTCGTATTTCAACCATAATATTTCTATATTTGCACCCATTACTTCTTGCCGTAAAAAAGTAGGGAGGCAAGAATGTCACAAAAATACCCTTCAGCCTTGAACATATGGTTACATAGCCAGTGAAATAATCTAAGGATATCATATTTCACCATAAATTATAAAACTACCTGCAAAACATCAAAAACAAGACAAAAAAATGAGAGTTCATTCCTCCACTCTAAATGAATAAGGGTGTCTAAATTCCTAATATACCACTCAGAACAGAAACACATAATATACAAACAATATTCGAGCTCAATTACTAAATCAAAGTTCATTCAAACTGTGAACATGTTCACAATTGAAATGAAAATGAAAATATTTGCAATTTTATCTGGTATTAGTTTGGTTGTAAGTTGGGTTTTTCTCAATCTTTCCCAATTTTTATAGGGTAGGTTCAGTGTTAATTTTGAAAATACGTACCGAAATTGCCCTTCGAGTTCCCTAAACTCCAAAATATTACTCATTTTGAAAGTAATATCACATCTACCCTTCCTTTTCAACTACAGTAAATGTTAATGTCTTTGAATACATCGAAGAAGGAAATATTTTGGAAATCTTTCCTTAGTGGTTCATTTTTTTGTGTTCAAAATTCGGAATGAAATCTTTTTAACTGATATTATTTATGATTTATCATTCAAATTATATATTATTGCCTATAATTCTCTACAAAACTCGTTGAAGCAATTCGAAATTAACGTAAGGGATGAATTTCTATTGAGGGGAGTGTGTATAACCGGGAAAATTGTATATTCCAGGCGTAACATCTCAATTTGATATCAAATGTTGTTTACCTTTCTCAAGTAATTTCCGAGGGGCTTACCTCATTATATCCCTCTCGCAGAAAACAAATATATTCATAAGGAGTACAGCCAAGCCAGAGGTGGTAATTCATACAGGCTATAAAAGCAGTCTCAGAGGAAAACCTGAACAGCTACCCCTCTGTAATCAATTACCCTAAGGCCTTGACTCTGACAAACGAGAAAACACATTTTCATAACATTTTTATATTTTTTATAGTTCGTTCGTGTGACAAGAATTTAAATGTGCGTTGGGGAAAATCCTTCAGGAAAAAAATTTCAATTTTCCTTTCGAAGAACATTGAATTCACAGGTAACACAAGAATGAGTCGAAAACTTTTTTTTTTACTGCTTCATTTTCAGTGTTATTTCACGAATTCTTCAGCAAGTCGGTTAGTATAGATTTCTACAACAAAAATACACAACGTATTTTTTCAAGCACGAAAACGACTGCAATAACTTCGAAAACTCTAGAAGAGGAGGGCTTGTATATTTCCAAGATTCAAAGTTTCACGAATTAACATCTTTCCACTCTTATGCATGTACCGAAGTTCATTTAGTTTTCACTTTGGAGACTCCTTTTGTTGTTCTAGACAATTTCATTTCATAAAACGAAATGTTATAAATCTGAAACTGAAATATGTCTAAAGTCCATCAGTTTGGTTAAACATAATCACCCCCCAATGAATATCTAATAAAGAAAATGTATCAATCAAATCTCTGCTCAATCCCAAATGATTAAACCTTGTCTTTGTATATTATGCTGCCCTTTCTTACCTATTGTAATTTGATCTTTGCTTTGGGCTCATTGTGGTCATCGTCTACACAGATATACCTCTGAAGACAATGAGAGGAACAATTGGAATTAGGACGACCCTACTTTGACAGCTATGGAGGAATCTGCGTGTAATAATATGCCTACAGGATCCTGGAAATGTGGATGTAAAATTGTGTCTACATCTGATAGTTGATTCAATAGGGACGTTAGATATCTAGACTGTTATATATATATATATATATATATATATATATATATATATATATATATATATATATATATATATATATATATATATATATATATATATTGTGTTTTCAACATTACACTATACAAGTTTCACATGGTTGTATGTTGTGAGAAACTTTATTTAGCACAGCTAATAAACTTTACAAAGGAGAAATTATGTATACAAACAGCAAACAACATATTCAGCCTCAAATATTATATTTTACAAAAAGATACAATATTTTTATCAAAATCATTAAGAATCTCACATAATTTCAGTTGCAGATCTGGGCTATTAAATAAAATCATGACACATTTACTTTTCATGCAAATGTATTAGTAATATACCTAAAATGATTCTCAAAATTCAAATTTTCTTCGATAACAACAACTGAATACTTAATCTCACTGAATGTTCCAATGGTAAATTTTTAACTTTGTTTGGTATATCACACTCTAATCTATACAATTTTGCCGTGTTTCCCACGATAATACATTAAGATTCATCAGTATGTAATGAAAGACACAACATCATGTCGTCAGCAAATATGGAAATTTCACAATTCTTTACATACCTAATTACTTCGTTTATATATAAGTTAAACATTAGCGGTCTCAGAACTGTTCCTTGTGAAACTCCATAATCACAAATTTATGGTTTCAGTATTCAACATGTTGTACTCAAATAATTAAATATAAATTGAACAAATTCAATGGACGATGAATCTACTCTGTGATAGTTCATAATTAAATGAGAGGTAATAATAAAAACTTGTCTAAAAATCACTGACTGAACAATTCTTTATTCGACTAGTTTCGCCTTTTACAGCATTATCAAGAATGAATACATATTACAAAGACAACCTATAAATATTTTGCAAACCGGTTCGGACCACCTAGAATAGAAGTGGGGGTTTCCAAATTATTAAACCTAAACCATTCCCCGCTGTTAAATCTCTGATAATTTGGAAACCCCCACTTCTATTCTAGGTGGTCCGAACCGGTTTGCAAAATATTTATAGGTTGTCTTTGTAATATGTATTCATTCTTGATAATGCTGTAAAAGGCGAAACTAGTCGAATAAAGAATTGTTCAGTCAGTGATTTTTAGACAAGTTTTTATTATTACCTCTCATTCATAAATTGAACAATTGTAACTCTCTTCCAGGAAAACCATAATGGTTGTTTAATTCTATTATATAATTCGTGAAAAATTTTCGAGAGAAAGTTATATTATACTTTCAATATTTAATATTTACAAGTGCGATGAAATGAGCACGATAACTATAGAATTCGTTTTCTTGTAGCCTATTTCTTTATGTTTTGAGCACCCCCTTAATCTCGACCTCTAGACAGGTACAACCGAGCGTTTCTACTATCACAACCTAGATGGCATTAGTTCATCAAATTAGATGAAAATATTCATAAACTAGAGTGTTACAATGTAGTATCTGAGTTGATAATGATGTGTGAAACTTTCATTGTCAGATGTACATATTCATGTTTTTTCATTGATTCCTACGATTGCGGATATTAGTAATCTATGCCTTATATATGCATGCAACTTCACAATGTATTTCGGTCTTCTGATTCTTCAAAGTATTTTTGAGAACTCCATGGCTTTTCGTTTGTTGCACTAGACTGATGAGTACTTTGTAGTACGAAACAGTAACTGCCTTGCGTTTCCAATAAATGTAGGCACTGATTTCAATATTCTCCAACAATTATCTCAATAGGTTGACTAATTATTGTAATATTCAATATTGAATATTTATATTCAAGCTTGATGATATGAGCACAATAATTACAGAATTTGTTTTCTTGTATTATATTTCTTTTATATATATATATATATATATATATATATATATATATATTACTTTATATATTATTATAACGATTGATCCCTAAAAGGACAGCGATTGAACTTGAATTCGCAATTCTTAGGACTTTCGCTTCATTTTTTTCGACTCCCAAAAAAGCTTCATCCTCTCTGAAAGCTCTCTCTTCCGTTCTTCTGTCCGTAGGAGGATTTGAATTCTGCTGAAATTTCACATGTGAGATTTTATAGATACACTAAGTGCGATCTTCGAGATTTTTTATATTGATCTGTTGTAGATCTTTTTGAACTTCTTTTAGCCACTCTGTTCCTCATTTACTCTCTATAATTATTCGGTATCCTGGAATGTTCAATTCTGTATACATGTGCATAGATTTTTGCTCGTCATTTTCTGATTTCTTCCGTTTTTGTATTTGTCTTTCGATCAAGTTCATTCTGAGGTCTTTTCATCCAAATGTCGTTTCTACTGATTGGCCGGTAAATTTTTCTGAGAATTTTCCGTTTTTGATTCAATATTTCTCTAATTCTAAGAGGTAAAACTTTGGAACTTCTAGAACAAGTGAAAATTTCTGATTCGCACCGAAAGAAAAAACCAATATTAAATGATCGACTCACTTTCAGTTCATCACCATTGTTAATTTCCTCAATTTTTTAATTCAAGACCTTCTTTGTTATTCCATAATTCTTAGATTTAATTTAATACTTCTACCTGTATAATTTCCTGTCACTCTACTTCCGAGACATCGATATCAGCCTTAAGTCTATTGCAGGTAACGATGTATAGGTATATAACAATGTTGGTAGAAAAATGATGTTCAGTTTTACTTTTGAAAATGGGGTAGCACACCGAAACAATTATCAATAATTTATTACAAATTTAGTGAATCCAAGCCAAGTGTTTTTATTTACTAGTTTATATTTAAATCATATAGGACTATTTTCTCTAACTTTATCATCATATATCACGAAAAATTACAAATTTCACTCCAAATGTGAATTTATGCTCATATATTTCACTACTCCTCCAAATTGCTTGATCTAATTAGGGGTAGATGTTGCGAGACTCGTTTTCAACATAACCTACTACTTGTAGTTCGTTAACAGGCGGATGAATCTTCGAGATTCAACATTCAACATCCATACGAGAAAAACACTCCAACCTCGCCTTATCTGCAGAGGCGTACTGGCAGTAGAAATAAATGAATATAATGAAAACTACCCCGCTAGCTACAGATATCTGAGAGCTTTCAAACCCCTCCTCGTAAAAAAATCGGAAAAATGGAAGATGTCAAAATGGCTGCTTCGTCTTATGGTCACGATATAGGGAACTCGTTAACGGCAGAATATCTTTGGTTGCAGCTTTTATCTGAAAAAGGGCAAAACGCTTCTTTTCTGGGACGATATTCCACTTTATCAGTTTTATGTATATAGTAATTTATATTTGTCGTGTTCGCTATGTTTTAGTGAGGAAAATTCTGATTTCCTGTGGGAATTGCACATTATATCTTGAGACTTCCATTATTCATCTTGATACCGTGAAAAGAATGCGACTCGAATCGATTTGATGTTTTTGCTTCAGCATAAGAACGGAAGATAAATACCATGTAACACTTTTCTTCTCGATCATGATTCAGAAAATCCGAGCACCTTGTTCAGTTACTTATCACAATAAGTATCTCAATCTTGCAGTTTCACAAATTGAAATTCAAGTGATTGATTTCATATTTCATTGTAAAAAGCGTATTGAATTTTAAACTTAAGATTGGATCATTTGGGAGCTATCTTCACGAGTATTCTTCTCAATGCTCATAGGCCTCAGCTTTTTAAATGATCACAGAGGCGAAACTATCAGAGCATAGATATCGGTATACTCTTAATATCTTCGCCAAGAGTCAATGTGACATTCATGGGATTGAAACGTTTGAGACACAGAACAGACGCCGTAAAGGTGGTCTATGCAACAAGTTTATTAACTCATTCAAACATTGTGACTCTATTTGCTTTATATTAAAGTTATCAGTTAAATCAATAGCATATCTCAGTTATCATCAGGTAGAATCACAATTAGAGCTAGTTTCATTATGAAAGACTGTATTGGAACTCTAATCAAGCCGCTTTAGCATATATATGATTCCTACAAAATGGGAGATAGCAAAAGTTATTCCGGTGATCAATATTTATCACACTAATTACAGGCCTATTTGTATATTGTTGAATTTTTCTAAATTGTTTGAAATTATAATTTTTAATATCATATAGCCTAAGATCACAAATAGTGATGCAGTTGAGCAGCATGGGTTTATTTCTAGGACATCTTACTCTATAAATTTAGAAAGTCCTCTTCTCATGGAGTCCTATTTAAGCATTCGCAGACAATTCCTACAAATTGACAATTGCAAATCGAGAAAATTTCTAGTTACTTCGGGAGTTCCGCAGGAATCCAATCTTGTACCCCTACTATTTGTCCTGTTTGTAAACGATGTCTGAAAGATGATGAACTCCACGAAGGTGGGTTATCTGGACGATATTAGAATTTATAAGAGCGTGTCATCTAAACATGATCGTTTGAGGCTACAAAGTAATCTAAATGATATCATCCTGTGCTGTAATAATAATTGTTTACACGTGAATGTCATGAAATCTAATATGATGAGTTCTACAAGAAAGAAAAATGTGATAACTTTTGATTACAATATTGAGGGTGTTATTCTGACTCGACTTCTGAGGTTGAGTATCTCGGCCTCGTATTTGATCAAAAATTCTCATTTATACCTCATATCAACCAATTAATTCTATCATGTAGCAAGGTTTTACGGTCTCGTTTGCTGTCGAGGTTTGACACTAAGAGCCTGCACACCAGGAGAAGTATAAATGCATTGAAATTTTTATTCTATTTGCTAAATGATAATCTCGATTGTTCTGAGCTTCTCAGTAAACCACAGAACCAATCTTCTCTCGCAATCACTGCTTAGCTTTGCGTGTTTTATTGAAAATCGGGTATGAAGCAGCTGTGATTTGCATCGGGACTCATCTCTTTCCATCCTTCATGTGTATTTAAATCTTAACCATTGAGGTATCTTGATTTCTTCCGGTTTGGGTTCTGAGAGATTTGTTTTCTTGATTTGTTATTACCTATCGCTTAGAGATTCAGTTGAATAATTGAATTTTTTGGAGATTTTGATATTACAGATTTAGATAATTACATTTGATAATGTTTTTTATTATTATAATTATTTGTTAATATTTTATATCTATGTTGTTATTGATATTTTTAGTCACCATATTTCGTACTGATTATTCATTATGTGTACTCCTGTAATTGGTTGATTACCTTTTCGAAATATATGCTTAGTATTATTATTATTATCATGACGAAAGCAACAGGCATATGCAACTAATGTGGTTTATTACAAAGGTTATACAATGTTTTCAGTTCACTATTCAATAACTTTTGTGATTGAAAAATGGCGAAGCTCTCATCGAGTGAGAACTTCAAACATTCTCGATGACTTTTCAAACTGCATTATTTTTATAGCGTAACCAATAAACATGAAATCTCCGCATTTGCGAAAGCAACGCTGAAGACGGCATGTATTTTGGCATACCATAAATTATATATAGAGACTACGGCACTCTCTCTATCAGCTATAGATAAAACTCATTTTAACCGAACACAGGCTTTTTGAGTGAGCTTCGAAAGGAGCTATTGTCGTAACCACCAAGCAATGCTTATCAGAAGCTTAACCGTACAATAATGACCTCGTACATATTCGCCGAACAAAGTGAAAATTCGAACATCAATTCTGCAACAATGTGACCATTATCTCTTGAAATGTTTACGGCGGGTGTTCACTAAAACCTCTCTGAATACTGAAAAATGTGATGATATTTAATCACTCGTCGTCGCTGTTAAAGGAAACGATGAATAGAACAGCAAACGCAAAAAAAGTACACTCATTGGTTCATTGATATTTTCGATAATGTGCTATCGAAGTGGCGCAGTCGGAAAACCTTCATTATGAATGGTTACAAATGAGTTCTTCATGTTTCAAATTGTTTGCTTACATTTTCGAAGAAATCGGTGGTATTTAAAAGAAATAGAATTTTAATGAATAGGAGAAAATTTCCTGATATTTCATGAAATATATGAAGGGTGTCCCAAAATTAACACAAAGTTTGAATTGAATGGTAAACACAGGTTTTAGTCTTTTGATTGCAAGTCGTATATTAAATCATAAAATGAGTTGATTTGAGGAATAAAACATAGAGAAATGGCCCTTTTGGCTTTGCACATACATTTAACCTATTGAAACATGGAGTCCCGCAATGGTAAATACGAGGTCTCAATTATAATATAATATGATTATATTATATTATTATATATTATATTATAATATGATCAGTTCTGGGGTCCACTAAAAATGTTATTATTGCGGATGGCACCTCTTTTGTGAACTCTGAAAGAAATCGATCAGGCTTGGAGATAAAAACCACATACGTAAATACCATTTGTCAATTTGGTTGTCGGTTCAGGGCAAACAAACTCAAATTACATGATGACAAAACTCAAAATATAGTCTTTTCATCTAATCACTTTGACAATGCAGTGGTAAAAAATACTGCAAAGCTGCTTGGCGTAACACTAGATAACAAACGTACTTGAAAGACCATATTGAACAACTGAAAGGAAAACTTTTAGGTATTCTATTTTTGCTTAAAAAGAAAGACTTTGCAAAGTCTTTAATGAGAACATTCTCACCACATATTTTTATGTGTTACTTTTTATGACTTATTTTTTGTGCATTATACAAATTTGTTTTTTTTTTCAGTTTCATGGTGAATTAATCACTAAGTTTATTCAGACATTCATTAGACTTCAATCATTAGTTGCATCTCGGTTAATTTTTTATCTTTATCTACTATTTTGTATTATTCTTCAATCTATTTTCATTCGATTTGTGGAGGAGTGAAAGAATGATTCGTCAAACTCCTACCATTTGTACGGAGTTTCTTTTCTGCACAATAAAGAATACTTTACTCTACTCTACAATTGTTTGTCGGAAATTGCCATGACCATTCTGCATAACGACTGAATTTTGTCAATGCACCGTTGAATCCCCTCCTTCAACGCATGCGTGGTCGTAGACTTGTTGACCTATGAATTTCAGTTACCCCATTTAAAGAAATCTTATGATTATCGTACGATTTAGGGAGACAATTCTGATCACCGAAACGAGAAAGAACAGGCCCTGGAATTGCCCATGCAGTAACTGAAGTGTTTCAGTGACTGTATGGTATGTTTCATCGCCATGTTGAAACCACATATTGGCCACATCAATGTCATCGAATTTTGGCAAAACAACATAAGCTTTCACGGAGCGATATCAAGCAGCAGTAACAGTTACGCTTTGCCAGTCTTATATTCAAGACTGAAACACATACAGTTTCGTCAACGTTCACCATCAGATTGTTCATTTGACACCAACTTACAAACTCCCTCACAATGCATTCACATGCCTCCAGAAGTTCTTCAGGAGTCCTGCCAGAAACCACCACCGATGAATCATCGGCAAATAGTGTCACCAAAAACCGGGACAACTTCGCAGGCAGATCGTTTATGAACAATATGAATAGAAGAGGTCCGAGTGCAGAGCCTAAATAGTCTTTAGTTGTTGTTTACTTGAATTCTGTGAGCATGGAGACACAGATCTTCAGTGAGTATACGTGCAGAGAGCTTCTTGAAATTTGCAATTCTTGTCCACGACGCCGAATTGAGGTTACTGGATTCACTGGCACTCCAATGCACTGCTTCGATATTAACATTTGGGAGGCTTGTTTTTGGACGACCAGTGTGCTTTGCGTCTCCAACGGATCCTGTCTCCCGTGCTTCAATTCGTCTCTCAACAGTTGACGGTGCAAAAACACTATTCCGATCATATTTCGTATGAAATTTTCGAACTGAGGCCGCCAAGTTTTCATTATTCTTGAAATATTGTTCAATAATGAATAAATGTTGTTCTATCGTGCAACGCTCCATTTTTACCAACTCTGAACTGTGAATTGTGGATTTGGTTCTTTAAGGGTGCACAACACTTTACTGCATAAATGGCGTCAAATTCGAATCTTTCGTTGATTTTAGGATACCATTTGATTAATTTATGAATTCCAGAAATTGTGATGCCAGTTGATGATTATGAAAACAATTTTCAGCAAACGAAGAAGAAACGATAGTTGAGCTACTTAATTTTTTTAATACGGAATACGTATTTACTAATTCGAATATTAAAACTGCCAGTTACATTCGAAATCTGTTCGGTCGACGTGTTGGCCACCCCTGATGAATAACGAAATGGAATGATCTCAATTTTCGAATGAACATTTCAGAATTAAATGAAATCTCTCAAGAAATTCCTTATTCCACAAGCATCTCTACCGCCATCTCGACAGGTAACCAGCAAAAACTACCCTCGCACAGAATATTATTCGAATTCTTTCCTGGGATTCTCAGTAAAAAAGTAACAAATCCTCCTCTTGTGTAGAAACCGACAGACGATTTCGCCGTGAGAAATGAAAGAAATCGTTCTTGATAAATAAAAAAGTATATGATGGGAAATGGCGAATGCCTGAAAACATAAAGCATAATTCGATTTATCCTGAAACTTTAATAAATGAGAGGTAAGCCTCTGTCGAAACCACTCGTAGATAATGAATCTTTGGTTTCCGTCGAGGGCGATAAAAATGTTTGATGCTTCCGGCTCGTCTCTGACGCATAGAGCCCTGAAATTTATTTCGCTGCCCCACACTGCACCCCTTACCTTTGCATAAACAGCGGGATATTAGTTATTTTCCGTATATGAAAGAGATGTAAGCGGCCATCGCTTTTTTCATTCGCTTCTCCAGCATTTCATTTATCAACATGCAACAGCTTCCATTTTGAAAATCTATTAACTATTCAATATGGCAAAAAAACAATATTTTCCAAGAATGCAATTTCGTTTTTGCGAATCATTTACTGGATGGAAAACTTCATAAACATATTTGGGTGTTCACCAACATTTATTATGATTAATTTTAAAAAAGAGCTTTAGAAACGTTATGTGGATCATTATTATTGTAAAAACTCGATAAACTTGGCTTTGAGGGAGTAGCAAATGGTTGGTGCGGATCTTACTTGGACTCACGAACACAAAAAGTTCAATGGCATGCTGTCGGATGGCACGAAAATGGATATAGGTGTACCCCAAGGAACTGTCTTAGGTCCGTTGTTGTTCTTCTTATATATAAACTATATTGTCTGTCATGCGATAAATATTCTATACGTTTATTCGCTGATGATACAACGCTTTATATATGTGTCACAGATATTAAGAATATGACAGAGGGGAGCAATAGAGATCTTTCTGTAATTAATGTATGGTTATGTGACGATAGCTTATTCCTGAATTAGCAAAAATCTCACTCAATAGTTTCGGATACGAAACCCGTGAAATTAATAAAAATAAGGATATAACTATAAAGATTAATGAACAAAAAATTAGAAGAGTATGAACAGTAAAATATTTAGGCATTATGTTAGACAAAAAATTGTGTTTCAATGATATGATGATTACATATCATTTAAAATCTCTAAAAAAAGAAATGTTTCGGAATGAACAGGACACCATCTGTCGATATATGTGAAATTATTTTTGTTCAAATCAATAATAATGCCACATTTTGAATATTGCTCCACTTTGTTATTTGATTTGACTAGATAAAAAATTCAACAATTAGAAAAGTTACAGAAAAGAACCATGCGAACAATTTTAAATTCGTATACGAAATAAAATAACACTTGCTTCCAAAGCAAGTGTTATTTCATTTACCAAAAATAACTAAAATGTACCTTAAAATGTCACATATGTCAGTGATGCTTATGGGTGTAATACTAGAAATACTTCTAGTATTTATATATAAAAATTTTAAGCTTTCTAAATCTAAAAATAGCGTATACTATGATGGATTTACGGCTTTCAATAATTTACCAAGTATATTGAAAACTAGTACTAGTATTAAGATATTTAAGCGTGATCTGAGAAAGTGTGTTTTGAATAATGACATAGGTATTCACTTCAAAATTGACAATTCAGAATATACCTATATATAAAGATTTTTGTATAGCTTCAACTAAATAAATTGTTATTATTATTATTTGGCAAATTTTCTCTTAATAGAGAGCTCAAGAATCGATATTCAATAAATTATTATTAACAGTATAGACTTCTTGAGCCAAATGTTTTTCAAGGTATAAAATTCGAGAAAATTCAATTCTCAGAAAATTCAAGAGAAATAGCCCAAAACTGAAGAGTATAGAGAAATTTTTATAGGAATATATATAGGTTGAAATATTGTTTTTTATACTTCTTTCATTCAAGCGACTTTCGAAACATTAATTATAACTTTCGATAAAAATATTCATTTAAAATATTGTTACAAGAGCATATAAGAGATACATTTCGACGCATTTGTTTTGAAGTATGAAATTTGTTGAAAAGATTGAGCATATTTCTCAGATAACTGGAATATTCTTCTTGCCTCTTGAACTGCTTTGCATTCGAGATGCAATTTTATATCATTACTTGAATCAGGTATTCATGCTTTTGAAACAAGATTTATCGACACTCTCTGTTCGAGGAGAGGGACATATTTTTTCAGGACACGTAACTGTAATGGTTGAATTTTCAGTCTGACCTCACAAAACTAGGATTTTAGCACCTTATCGGAATTTATACGAAGAAATATGAGAATCTTACTGAAAATCAGTTGACTTTCAGGTTGCAGGTTTCTTGTGAAAAATCTCAGGTTTTTATAGCTTCTTACTGCTTTTGAAATTTCTAAACCTGTGCTCTTTCACTAAATTAGACAAAGTTACAATTTCTTAGTTGATATTTTCTGATCATTTTTCGCATTTAAGTCTGGAGGTTTATCTAATTTTTTTTAAATGAGAGCAACAAATGTAAATTTAATGAGGAAAAAAAATACATAATAAATTCTCATTAGGTATATTCTTGACAAAATTATGAACAACAATCATCACCCGAAGCTAATATTGAAATTCGTGACATATCGTTTATAAAGATTGGTGTCAAAGAAAATCACATTCACTATATAACACTAATTTCACTAAACTATGACGTAGTTTATCAGTTGATATTTTTCATAGTTTAAAATTATAGGGGTGGTCATGTTATTAGAGCCACCAAGAATAATCAGTTGAAAACAGCAATATTTGAACGAAAACAGACAAACAATAGAAATGAAAACTAGAGTAATGAGCTTACTCCTACAGAAGGATAGAATAGGCAGAAAGAACACGACTGTGGGCCCCATAAAGTTTTTATTCATTTAGTATTGAACCATGTGTCATCAAAAGTTCTGCAAATCATCAATCAACTCTGTTGAAGACTTCAGGAGTCTTCAAAAGTGACTCTACTACTCTAGTTGTTGAGATAAAAGTATGAGATATTTTTTTGCAAAAGAGATGAAATTTGATGAGTTCATGCCAAACTCTACTGCCAACATAAGAGACATAACCTCCTTTCTTGTTAACATCCAACTGCAACTTGTCAGCGAATGAGGAATCTCAGGTTTTTATCATTTTGACGAAAAAAACTCGCTGCTGAAAGAGGATTGGACAGTTGACGGAATGGATGGCTAGAAAGAAAAATATATATAATACATTGTGATTGCTTCTCCAGATCTGATGTCGGACGGATCAACTGTAATGTCTTCCAAGAGAAAGCTGATGTTGTGTGTGGAAAATCATGTGAAAAATACGTGAACGAAGGTATGGAGAGGTCATTCAGATAACCTTCGGTATCATGATAAGGTCCTCCATCATCAGCTTTTACTGGTCTCTGTATGTCCTTGAAGATAAGATGAAGACCCCAATTTGAGCCTGCTACAAACAATCATGCATTTGTTTCAGATAGAGTTCTATGCCCTTATCCACAACTTGTTATGAGGCACAGAAAACCAGCTCTGAAATTGTGCTTAAATTCCTCTTGAAAAACCAAGTAGAAGTATCAGACTGACCTGAATAGTCCCAAGGCATCAACCCAATAAAAACCCAAAGTGAAATATGTGACGAAATTGCAGTAATGAAACATCGGTTAATCGAAAGCTTCAATAGAAATGTCGCAAAGACAAGAATCAATCAGAGAGAACTGCCTAAAAGGAGTGAAAAGCATGATGGAAAGGTTTTCTTGAGTTTTTTCTTGAGATTGATAGAGCACAACCAAGGTATTTGGTCTACAAAAACACAGAATGAAAAAAAAAACGAAGTTTATATATTGATGAAGTTTTTGGACTCCAAGATGAACACAATAAAGCTAATTATCAATCCAACAACCAAAATGAAACCAGGAGCTGCAATGTGTTCCATTGATAAGCGTTGAGTAACACTCATCGGAGATTCTTCATCAGTCATCAGCCTGTCATATTTTTCAGTAATTTTATTTACAATCCCAGACTCAACAAGGTATCCCAACATTCTATTTATGAGTGGAAAAACAGGATTACCCTTTCTGAAGAAAGCTAGAAATTTGGCGGAGAATAATGGGGGCTTCAATTGTTTAAGTAGTTGATTTCCTTTTTTACCTTCGACCTTCTCTTCGTACCGAAGTTGTCTAACTGAAGAAACCAATGCTATATCCCGCTTACCAGACGATCTATTGACACATATTTCGTACTGATCGCCATAGCAGTTTTTGATTAAGTTCTCTGGGTAATCTTTTATTTCTGTCTCAACCAATTTGCGAAAGAAGCTTGTAGGTATGCCAATGAATAATTGACTATTTTCCAATTCCTTAAAAGAGTTGATGTTCGATTCGTAATTAACACCATTTAAAATATAAGTAAGCCTTGTACCAAAGAAAAAATTCATCATAGTAGACAAAATGACGATACAAAGTGAAATTGTTCCATGAGATATGTGAAGTGTAGGAAATGAATAACTCTGTGTAAGAAATAGTTTGTATGCTGCTACGAACATGTTAAAGCAACGACCTGATATCCATATTCTTGTGGATTTATAGTGACTAAGTGACCATGCCATGGAGATTATAGTAACTGAAATCAACCAAGCCAACCATATCTCAATGCTAAATACAGTCAGGATATATTTCCATCTTGCCATGAATCGTTGTGGTGGAACAAAAAAAGCTATATACTCTTCCAAATAGGGGATGGTAGTATCGAAAGAGTTCAAACCTAGTTCCATCGCCAAAGCTCCAAATATCACTCCTACTCTATATTTAGGATGTTCCATGATGAACGAGTTGTAATTATCATAAGTGTTAGGACTTGGTCTGATACCCAAATACTCTATTATTGTATAGAAAATCTCTGATTCAATACCCTTAAATTTGCTTTCACATATGAAGCAATCGGAAAAAACCATCGTTTGCTGATGTAATACTCTCAATTTTGAACCTTTCCAATTGGTTGGTATTGTTGGTTGGAATAAACTGCTCTCATTTATATTTATTTTATCAGTGCCACAGACACCAATTGAATCCAAAGTGGTATCGATTGCCTTATAAGATCCTTTTCTATATGGATTTACAGTGTATAAAGACCTTGAAGTGGTGTCGAAAAACATAACCCTCAATAAATTTTCTTTGGCAAGGTATTTCAGGATACTGTTGGTAAAACCTGATCCAACAAATATAAATTTTGCAGAAGGTGTGAACCATACATTAGTTCTAATACTTGAAATGACAAACACAATCTCAGCATCAGTTAAACTATTGAATATATAAAAATTTGGTGGCCAAAATGGCACTTCTGTCGCCATAGGAATATTGTAATTCAAACGGAAATGTGGAAAATCATATCCATCTTCTTGGCCGAAAACAGCTGTAGATAATTTTTCGTTCGAGGAACAAAAATTTACAATCAAATTGACACATTCGATTATCTTTAAAAATATTGTGGTGTTTTTCAATACCATGATATCTTCCTCCGAGAAATATTATCTCTTGAATGAGAAAGTAGAATTGAGTGAACCCTTTCATTTTCGTTTAAAGGTTTCCGTTTTGGAATGATTTTTACTTAAATGATTGAATATGAATAATAAATGTACACGTGTGCGACTTTGACTGTAACTCTCGATTGATGTGATTAGGGACAAATATTCCATGAAATGGAAGTTCTGGTAGATATGAATACATTGATAACCTCCCTTAGAGTTACCCCGCATACATGATTGTGCATTTAACACTTTTTCATTGAATAAAGATGAATTTTAATGGATTATTGTTGGAAATGAAACAAAATTATCTAGAAAAGAGTGTAACATACAAATCAAAGTTAATAATGTACCATTGGATAAATCAGTGGAATTGAGTATTTGGGTGTTATTATCGATGAAAATTTGAGCTTTAAAAATCATTTTAGGTATGTTATGGGTAAAATTTCAAAAAAAGTTAATTTGTTAGCTAGAATAGGTGAATATGTTAGTGTTTTTAGAACGTCTTCATTGTATTCGTCGATAATATTACCACATATAAAATTTAAGTCAACTGTATTATTCACCTTGCCTCAAAATGATATTCAAATATTACAAAAACTGCAAAATAGAGCATTTGGGATAATATTGAAGTGCAATAGGTACATAACTGTATCACTCATGTTAGAAATACTAAGTTGTTTGAATATTGAACAGCACATGGTATATGAAATTTCGTCTTTTTTATAAAATAAAATATGACAACGTCTCTAATTATATCGTTGACGGTGTAAAATACGTTGATTATGTACATAGTTACCAAATAAGGTCTACGAAACAGAATGATTTCCATATTGATTAGTGCAGTATGTATGAAAGCAATGATTTTGTTTGAAAGTTAATCTAGATCCGCAACTGAAATTGAGTCAAAATTATACTGATTTTTAAATATAATCGTATTTTTTTGTAAAAAGTAGTATTCAAGGGTGGAATACAGTTTTTGCTGCTTTTATATGTAATTTTTTCTTCTGCAAAGTTTTTCAGTTGTGATAAATATAGTTACTCACTTACCATAGAGTCATTAATTCACAGTTTCAGTAGAATTGTTTCAATAAAGAAAACTAACGGATATACTACCCTTTTGTAACCCTGAAACATCATCAGGTGAATAACTATTTCTCTATTTCTTTTTATTACTTATTATTTTGACTTTTTTCAGATTCTGTATATTTTCTGTATTCATAAAATTGTACCAGTGTTAATTTAGGATTTGAAAAAGTTGTACTTCGAAACGCATGCCTATTATTCAAAATATTCAGAGAAAATTCAAATAAGTGTTTCATTACGTATATTAATTTTCTTCAACAATCGAACTCATTATAAATTTATTCATTCATATATTCATTTTATTTGTCTCATTATCAAGAGTAAACAATGTTACTGGATTAACTGGGAAGTAACATTATATACTCTTGATAATGGGATAACCACCCGAAACATATGTAGAGTTCTTAATATAAATTCAATGAAACCAACTCTGTGATAGTACATATTTAAAAGAGAGGTAATAAAAAATATTTGTCTAAAAATCACTGACTGAACAGTTCTTTATTCGACTAGTTTCGCCTTTCACAAATAAAGAATTTTTCAGTCAGTGACAAGTATTTCTTTATTACCTCTCTTTTAGTTTTTAATATGTTCAGCGAAACTTGAGTTTAAGTGTGTTAATTTTAATTTATTGTTTTCAAAAATTTTATCGTTGATGGAATAAAAGGCGTACGATGTCTTTATTAATGAAGTAGAAGAGATAACATTTTTACAAGCATGTAGGACTTCTCGAATATAATTAAGCAGTTGTTTAAACGAATCCGTGTTTCGGCCTTGATAAGACTCATCAGAATGCTACGTATGTTAGTAGGACGTCGAGAATTCATGTTCGAAGTGAACAAATAAGAAACTGAAACAGGCAAATCGAATCATCAACGAAGAATAAGCATCTTTTTTCCTTTTCCGACTTGTGTCATCGAATTTAATATTTAATATAATTTTTCGTTTTGAAGTTTTTTCAAATGAAACTAGTTTACATTGCTCTAATGAGATCGAATAGGCTCTCATTAGAAGAACCTGTTCCGATGAAAAAATTGTCTGTACAAAGCTGGCCGAATAAGTACGATGTATTTATGTGCTATGTGACGCCTGCACCCTTTGAAGGATATTGCTAGGGGGCATAAAATTATGAATGTATATTATCTGTATTTTTATTATAATATATTTGAAAAATCAGGTAATCTTTTGTTATTTATTCTTGTATTCTGTATTTTCAACTATATTATCTCAAATTCTTGATTAATTTCCTGATGTTGTTGGACACCATTGATGACTTGAGATTTCATAATTAATAAAATTATTCCTTTTTACTTTGAGAGAATTACATAGCAAGACTATCATTGAATTTTGATTTTTCTTCACGTCGATGGCTTTTCAGATACCCCCAAACTCAAATGGATATTCTTGAGATAGAAAAAACACAACTAACGAGTGATTTTTTAAGAGTTATGTTTTTCAGGTTGGTGGTACTGGTTGGTAATGGCATCCAGACGTCATCTGTCAAAGTGAAAAGTTTTCAATATACTCTGCTATTTTATCATGGAAAGACTTACAAACGAGAAACGATTGCAAATTGTTGAAATTTACTATCAAAATTTGTGCTCTGTGGAAAATGTGTATCGTTTGTTACGACCATATTATGGTCGTCATAATCGATCTGGTGAATCAACAATTCGTGCTGTTATCACCAAATTTCACACCAATGTCTTTGTTGGACATTAAACCATTGTCTCGCATACGTACAGTGCGTACTGAAGAGAATATTGCAGACATAGCATACAATGTTAATGAGGATCGTGAAATGTCAATTCGTCGCCGTTCTCAGCAATTGGGCATGAGAACCACATGGAAAATTTTACGTGTTGATTTGGGTTTGAAAGTCCACAAAATTCAACTTCTGCAAGAATTGAAGCCGAATGACCTACCCCAACGTCTAATTTCAGAACAGCTTAATGAAAATCCGCTGTTTTATCGAAAAATTGTAATCAGCGATGAGGCTCATTTCTGGCTTAACGGATATGTGAATAAATAAAACTGTCGCATCTGGAGTGATGAACAGCCACATGCCATACAAGAATTACCATATGCATCCAGAAAAAACGACAGTTTGGTGTGGTTTATGGGCTGGTGGCATCATCGGTCCATTTTTCTTCAAAGACGAGCGTGGAAGAAACGTTACCGTCAACGGCAAACGATATCGAGCCATGATATGCAACTTTTTTTTGCCCCAGTTGGCCGCGTTGAACTTGTTTGACATGTGGTTTCATCAAGACGGTGCCACATGCCACACAGCTCGTGAAACAATGGACATGTTGAAGGATGAATTTGGTGAGCAGCTTATCTCTCGAAATGGCCCTGTGAATTGGCCGCCAAGATCATGCGATTTGACGCCTCTGGATTATTTCTTGTGGGGTTATGTAAAGTCGTTAGTGTATGTGGACAAGCCGAACACGATTGAAGCCTTACAGGATAACATAACACGCGTAATTCGTGGGATACAGGCCGAAATGCTCGAAAAAGTGACGCAAAATTGGACCTTTCGAATGGACCATTTGATACGGAGCCGCGGATTAACATGAAGTCTTATAAATCTTTAAAATGTTAATATTTGAATATATGATGCAAATTGAGTGTTTTATTCCATTCAAAAAAAGTACGTTTAAATAATCACCCATTATAAACCACTTTTATTAGGGAAATTCACAGACAGTTATTATTGTGCATATAAAAATCTCATTTATATTCAATAGTACAGGTGTGATAAAATGATATAAAATGGGGCAATACTAACAATTATTGTGATGTAAAAAGTTGAAAAACACTGAAACTATGTCGATAAAATTTTGTGCCAAGATATTACTGAAAATGTCATTCCTCATTCAAAATCCATAACCATCATCCTCATTGAACTCAACCATAATCACTGCGCAAAAATTAAATTGTTTCGGTCTCAAAATTAGTCCTATCATATGCCTCCTTGTTGACTGAACCTAAAAACGATCATTGAAAGAACCAATTTCCTATAGATTCAGAGAGACACGCTGCTTTTTATATACTATAAATTGTTCTTTTTCAATACGAGGAAAATTTGTTTTTCGAAATTGACGACATTGTTAATTGTCAAAATACACACAAATTCCGTTCTTCAGATTATAATAGGGAAAGAAAATCCCATTATATTCAAGTGAGAAATCTGAATCTCTATGAGGAAAACGTAATTGCCAAACCACTCGTAGATCTGAAAAATAATCTTCATCACTCTTACTTATCAAGCTAGGCTTGATGAAGAATTTTGTCAAAGTCGTGAACCGAGAAGTCCTGACATTTCCAGAATAAAGTGATGTAAAGCTCAAGCAAGGCGTCTTTTTTGGGACACATTTGTGGCTCAGATTTATGAACGAGTATAATGCTTGCACTCCCAAATAAATACTATCAAACCTAAAACCAATCCAAACACCAAAATGAAACTTGGTGCAGCGATATGTTCCAACGTCAAGTCTTCATGTGTACTCAACGAATTTCCTTTATCGATCATTAATTTGTCATATCTCTCAGTTATCTTATTAACAATTCCAGACTCGACAAGATATTGCAACATTCTGTTGATGAGTGGGAAAATAATGTGACCCTTTCTAAACAAAGCAACAATTTTTGCAGACAACAGTGGAGGTTGTAACTGTTTCAGGAAAACTTTCTGGTCCTTCGACATCGATTTCTCCTTGAACCGAAGTTGTCTTACTGAGGATGCTAGAGCCAAATCTCGCTCATTGATAGATCTGTTTATACAATGCTTGCTTTCCTAGTGTTGTATAGTTTGAAGGAACTAAATGGGCAATCATCCAGATTCAATTCCGCACATATTAAACTGCTCACAAAATGTGTTGGTGTACCGATATATAATCGATTATCCCATATTTCTTCTAAAGAGTTGATACTTGGTTCATAGTTCTCACCATTCAAAAGATAGGTTAATCGAGTACCGAAGAAGAAATTCATCATGGTCGACAATATCGCAATGCATAGCACTATTATACCATGAGATATATTTCGACCATGGAATGAATGACCTTGACCAAGAAATAATTTGTATGCGGCCACCCACATGTCCAAACTTAGCTTCGATAGTGACACTTTGGTGAAAATGTACTGTTGTAATGACCATACCATAGAAATCAACAATATTGCAATCAACCATGCAATCCAAGTTTCAATGCTGAAAATAGTGAAGATATATTTCCATCTTGCCATCAGTTGTCTAGGAGGGACGAAAATTGCAACGTTTTCTTCGAAATAAGGCGTTGTTATATCGAAGGAACTCGGCCAAAACTCTGCAGTTTGAACCCCGAAAAGGAAATCTTCCGCAAAATCATTACGCGTCGTGTGGAAAGAAACGTAAGAAACAAATCTTTCAAGATTCGCAGATATACCTAAACGCTTCAAAATCATATAAAACAGCTCACTTTCGATTCCTTTATACTTGTTCTTACAATAGAAACAAACAGAGAACACATCATTTTTTTGGTATAATATGTTGAGCCTCGTTTTGGTCCAGTTAGTGGGTAGTTTTGGTTCTAACAAACGACTTTGATTTATGGTTATTCGATTTGCGTAACAAAAACCAATAGGTTCCATCGTAGTATCAATGTCGATATAAGATCCATTTTTATATGGATATATGGTGTGTAAATATCTTGTATCAGTATCGAAAAAGACAGTATCCAATATATGGTTTGATACAAGTAGTCTGAGAGTTTGGTTTGATATATTTGAACCAACGAATAAAAATTTTGCGTCAGGTCTGAACCATCCGGGAACCCTCATCTTGTAAATAATCCACATAATTTCTGAATCAGTTAAACGATCGAAGATATAGAACGTTGGAGGCCAAAATGGAACTTCCGCTGCAATAGGGGTTTGGTAGTCAATAAGAAAATGTGGAAAATCATATCCATCTTTCTCATCAAAAACTGCAACAGATAATTGCTCCCTGACTGAGTAAAAGCTAACAATCATATTAACACAATGGATGATACTTGAAATGTTCAATATATTTGTGGCCATTTCGTATACTAGATATGTTAATTTCGCTAGGAACGAAAAACTAGAATGAACTGTATTAGAATATTTCCATTGTGAAATGAATGGTACTTAAATAATTGGAAATGAATAATATATTGATGATATAGCTTCCAATATACGCTAATGATATGAGTTATCGATGAAATAAAGCGCTACTCTAAATTCTCCATATTTCATAGCGGAATAAATCAGATAGTGCACTATGATAGAGAATTTGTTATTACACGTTTTGATAGTGAAATATAAGCCTGAATAATTTTCACTGCTATCCACCATTGGGGATGGTTTGATTGAAACTTTGTAAGCCAATGGCTTAGGTCAGTAAGCAAAATTTGCCTTACTATTTTGAGTTTTGAGGGTGTCGATAAACCTTTTTTTTCGGGTTGATAGTATTTTCTGATTCAAATATAAGACGACTACTGAAAACTACACCACCCTCTCCTCCGAATGAGACCGTAAAACCTCACCTGGAGTGTTCTTTTGAACACTAGTGGGTGATTCGTGCCCCACCTAATTTAACTGAAAATGTATTCAGTGGCGCAATTCTCGGGCTTTTCTGAAGAAAAACCGATAAAATGTCAACTACAAATATACGGCGTGCTTGGTTAGATCTTTAACTCGTAAAATATTTTACTATTGGATTCATTCGAATTAATTTCGCCGGTTACAATTTAATGAATTACCCCATTTAAAATATCACTACTAATTTGAAAGCCTTGTAATGCGAACGCTCTTGTATATCGGAAGCAACGTGGTTAGAAATTTCCTGATACTCAATTGAAACCACCAGACGCCTTCGCTTTATAATGTAGCGTCGTGAAAACAGTGGAATTTATATAGGAATATAAATTGCACCAAATGATTAAGTGATAAGTTTTATTGGTACTCATCTGAAATAACGAAATTGATCACAGAAAGCCTGGGTAACATGTTTGGGTATGTATTTGTGCATCTTGAGAATCGGTTGGGTATATTCTGTGTCATATAAATACAAGGCTGGCGCTTAGTGCCAGAGATGGGAATATTTTCCCAGCCATATATTTTTGAAATTGCAATTCGGGAAAGAATTTCTTGAGATTCGATTATTATTATATTGATATTTTCGAATCGAATATATGAATGAAAAAGAGAATATAAAAACCAGATCATTCTGGTAGATATAATATCCAGCCAGACGTTTACAAAGTTGTGTTTTCAAAAACTCCAAGAAAATATTCGGCACTTTCAGATTTTCACATAATATTCTTCGTCATCTAAATTCAATGAGTGAAAAGAGCCAGTTATCGGCCATTTTGGATGAGTAGTTATTTTTCGAGAACTGAAGAGGTTAGTCACGTTTTCTGTGGATGTTTACTTTTGAAAAAAATGGATCGTAGAATCTGTATCAAATTTTGCGGTAAAAATAGAAAAAAGTACTCCAACGCAGTTAAAATGTTGACTGTAGCATTCAGCGAGTCTACATTGTCTCGGAAGAGTGTTTATGAGTTTTACAAACGCCTCACAGAAGACCGAGAAGATCTTGATGACGATGACCTTCCTGGAGTTACAACCACGTTCCTTGTGACACACCCTATCTGCTTTCTCTAGTATTGGAAACATAATTACCAACCTTCGTCCTATGATATCTATTTGATAAGAAATGCTTGATCCAGTCTAGTGCGCTATCCCTGATAAACGATCGGAAATTGTGGAAGAACAAATCATGGACTATAATGCATCAGCTCACACCTCAATGCTTGATCGTGATTTTTTGTTCAAAAACAACACCATAATCATGCATCAACCACAGTATTCACCAGATTTGACCCCGGCAACTTTTTCCTATTCCCACACTGAAGAGATCAATGAAAGGAAAGCGTTTTGTCACAATTGATGAGATAAAGTCGGAACCGAAGAACGAGATGATGGCAATACAGAAAAGCCCATTTCAGAAGTGCTTCGAGTGTTGGAAGAAGCAATGGCATAAGTGCATTATATCTGAGGGGAATTACTCCGAAGGGAGCAAAATAGATATTGATGAATAAATGAATACTTTTCGAAAAAATTCGAAATTCGCTTTTTCTTCTGAACTAACCCCGTATAAGTGCGAGAGAGATCGTTTATCGGTTGATCTCTGGTAAGACGCTGGGATGACATTATCTCTCTCAAAGTCATTCAACTTTGCTGTTTGAAAATTGGAAGCAATTACCCACCTTCAAGAGCTTCAGTTTAGGTTTTGAAAATGGGTAAAACACCCTGAAGAAACAATTGTGAAGCAAATAATATCATTTTTCGAAACTAAGCCAAGTGTTTCTTATTCAATATGTATCTGATTAAGTGTTTATATATAAGGAATACACTATAAACTTAGAAATTCTGTATAGGCCGCGCTGAGTTGGCGATTGCTGTGAACTATCCCATTATCGAAATGAACACAATGATGGATAACAACCCCATTCAGAGCTCAGTTCACTACCCGTTAATACTAGAATCCTTGAGTTATGCAATTATGGCAAATGTAAATCATGCACGATGTTATACTGGGTTATTTAGCCACTTTCAACGTTAATTTAATATGCATCCCATCTAAATTCGAATAGAATACAACTGTTCGTTCGTGCTAGCTCGAAATGGAAATTGGAACCATTTAGTCAGTTGCCACAAATAAATTTGGACAGATTCAATTTCTGGTATCGAATTCACGTCTTCCAACGAACTCAATTCCATACAATAAAGCGGAAGTGTACTCGTATTTTATATTTCGAGCTTATATGAATCACTGTGATTAATAGTAGGATGATTTTATCGAATTTGAGCATCTAGAATGCTTCCAAATCAATTCATTGAGGCGATAATGTAACGAATAAATTGAGAGGGACATAATCTGTTCAATTCATTCAAAACCTAAATAGCTATATCAAAAAGAAAGCGTAATGCTACTGTTTGATGAAATGGCAATACATTTTTTATCTAACTGATAGGCAGCAGGCTGTCTGTTATGAAAATTGTCAGTGGGAATTTAAGTTATCAACAATGGAGTCCCGCAAGGATCAGTCCTAGGGCCAGTGTTATTCATTATATATGTAAATGACTTACTCAACTTAATGGCTCCACTGAAAACGGTATTTTTGATGGAAGACACCTCTTTTGTATACTCTGATAGAAATCGTTTAGTCTTGGAGATAGAAAGCACATACGTAAATACCATTCGTCAATTATGGTTCACGGCAAGGAAACTCAAATTAAATGATGACAAAACTCAAAATATAATCATTTCATATAATGACTTTGATAATATTGCGGAAAAAATATTGCAAAGCTGCTTGGCGTAACACTAGATATCAAAGTTACTTGGAACGACCATATTGAACAAACGAAAGGAAAACTTTCTGGTAGTCTATTTTGCTTAGACGAATGAGATCTATAACAAGCATAACCACATAAAGAATTACAAACTTCTGTCTATTCCATTCATTTTTGAGTTATGGCGTTGTTCTGTGGGAAATTGTGCCAATGCCTTGGTAGTTTTCAGGATGCAGAAAAAGGCAACTCGAATAATGGCAGGAGCTGGTTACTTTGATTCATGAAGACCATTATTTATGAAATATGAAATAATGCTCTTGCCTACATTGAGGGCATATAACGTTGTTTCAGAAATACATAGGGATGTAGATAAGTTGATCAAACAGTCTGATGTACATAAATATAATACAAGAGGCGCAAATAATATCCGAACAACTGAATATCGTCTAAATAGGTCGAAAAAAAAATCGATTGATTATAATTTATGCAATATCTTACCTTCCCATTTCAAAAGCTTTCTTTTCAATAAATTCAGAATAAACATCAAGAAATATCTTCTGAGATTTTGCTTCTATTCTGTCAAACATGCCCCCTCTTCTTTTTATGTTTTACTTTTTATGTGTTATTTTTTTGCATTATATGTATTCTTTTTTCAAATTTATGGTGAATTAATTTCTTAATTTTACTATGTTTATACTCATTTAACTTCAATCATTAGTTTCACCTAGGATTAAGTGTTTCTTTATTCACCATTTTGTATTATTTTGTAATTTATGTTGATTTTATTTTTGGAGGTGTGGAAGAAAGATTCGTCAAACTGCTACCATTTGTACGAAATAAATTTCTTTCCTCTATTAAAATGATAACTACTATACTTCTACTACTACAAATGAGATAAATCTGAGTTTCTGAAAAACAAGAAATCTAAAATTATTTATTCATTCAAAAATGGTTTCCAGTCATAAAAATAATTATGGGAGGCCACTAGTGAGAAAGGCTTCTCAAAACAAAGTCACATTATTTCGAGATGAATTATTCATGCAAGGACTCTGAAACAATTGCTATGCAATAGAGTGGGGGCAATAAACACTTAGATTTAAGAAAAAAATTTATTATCCTAAGAACTTTTGAATTGATTGAAATGATAAAGAGCAATTAATGATTCGTCGATATATTGTTAGCCTCGAGAATGACGCTATGAAGCCAAAAAGTCTTTTTAAATTAGGTCTTCAATTCAGATCAGATATCAGCGATATTACAGAGTTCAGGATTTGTCATATAATTAATGGGTAGGTATAAGAAAAAAGTACCTGCTACGAAATAACGAAACCCCAAAAATTGAAAGGAAAAAATTATTGATTACTTCACTGAAAGTACAATTTCAACTGGTGAATTTGGGGATAGAATAGTTACCACATTTACTCTTGAGTAACTTCTGAAATTCTCAAATCATTCTAAACATTCGATATAGATTTTATGATCACTTTAAGATAATTTGAATATATCGCTGACAGATCGTCATCTAGTGAACTGAAATCTATGAATAATTAGTACGTTTCAAACCTGTGTTGCTTATTGGCCAATGGAGTCTATGAAATAGTGGATATCATGAAAGGACCCTCATCACGAAAGCTTCATTAACCTTAGCACGCGTAAATGCCTTAAGGCAAGGGTTGCCTACTGCAATACAATCGAATACGTCTGACCTTTTTAGCCCTCTGCCGTTGGCAGTCTAAATTAATACCCAGATCTCTAGATAAAATGTATAAACCAGTTCAGATTAGCAAGTATACCAAGTCTGTGAAACAATGTGACGTTGATTAGATACTCTATGTTCATTTGCTACCTTTCTTCATGTTATTCTATAGATTGTTGGTGATAAGACATTGTAAAATGAATTGTAGGCTCGAAATCAAATCTAGATTTGCTGAAATACAAACCACAATAAGCATACGTTTTCCTTAAGTATTTTTGGGTGCAGATATACAGGAGAGATAACCTGGAGCAATAATATATCTATCATTTCCACTGAAGTTATTCTATGTTCATCAGTGTCTCTGAATGCTTCCTAGATGGCAGCACAAGTGGCTACAAGAAGTGATATTTTGTAAATCTTGAAATTTGATTTATATAATAATAATAATGACATTCATTCAGCAGAAGCTCCTACAAAACTCGTATATACATTTACGTTCAAAATTTATTATTAACAATTATTTGTTTAAAACGAACTCAGTTAGTTTAGGCTTGAATACCCTAAGGTCACTGATTGTTTTTATGGAGCTGTCCAATTCATTAAATGTATTAAATCCTTCATTAAATATACTATTTCTAGATTTGGAAAGATTACAAATTGCACGTAGAAACTGTCGGCATTTTTGTTTTATAACCGTGCACATCACTGAGACATGTTACATTTTCTATTGCTCTAAATAGGAAAAATTTGTTTCTGATTTTAAATATGAATATATAAGTAGCATAAGGTAGTCTCTGTTCAACCTTAGTTCTAAGGAATTTAACATGGTTCCGATTGGAGTATATAAATTACATTTCAAAATTGTTGGGATAGCTCTATTCCACAACTGTTTGAGCAGCTGAGTTTTTCTTTGCTCAATCCGAATAACAGAAGGAAGCAATGCCCAATATTTATATCCAATAATATTCATTTATTATGCAAAAATTGAATAACTAATTGATTGAAGAACACATTTTCGTCAAGAGATATATAAAGTGAAATAAACACAAATCAATATTACATCAAAAGTATTTCCCAATAACCAACAGTAGGGCATTAGAGATTTCTGAAAGATTTTTGGTCATATTTGTGACGAGATTTTGACGAATCGACTATATGAGCAAATGAAAGTTCATCTGATCTCGAAGTGCTTTGATTGACATTTATCTCAACTGTCAAAAATAAAATAAGACATAATGAATCGTTACCCACCATAGAAAATTAATGGAAAGTTCATAGTGGGCCAGATAATTTGGTAATTTGAATATAATTCCTTATATTTATATCGATGAGACTGGGTACATCAAAAGTAGCATTCTCCACAGAAATTTCATAATACCAAAATGGCTCACAAATTAGTTTTTCTTCCGATGTGAAATGGCATATGCAAGTTCTGTGAAATTTTCTGAATTGATGACAGTTTGCTGAAGTACAGTGAGATCTTGGCAGATAATATTCCTTTTTTATTTCAATTTTTCGTATTCGGTTTTATTGAATGGTTTACATCAGACATTGAACTATTTGCTATTGGAAATTTTTTTTTGAAATTCGCAACATTGTTAAATGTCAAAATACACATGAGTTTCAATTTTCAGATTATAATAGTAGGAATAGAAATCTAAATCCTCATGCGGAAAACGTAATTGCCAAACCATTCGTAGATCCGAAAATAATCTTCATCGACCCTTACATATCAAGCTGAGCTTGATGAAGAATATTGTCAGAGTCATGAACCGAAAAGTCCATCTTTTCAATCCTTAAGAGACAAATATGCGTCAAATTGTAAAGGACATTGCATTCGATTTTAGTTCCTGTTTCGAAGGGAAAGAAAAGCAAACTTGGAGAGTTTTCAAGGGAGTTATATATGGATTTTTAGGGAAAAAAGAGATGAAAACTACTTTCAATTGTTTACCAAACATCTACAAAAAAACCACCACTTCAATATGTCCCTAAAAGTCCATTTTCTCCACCTCCATCTGGATTGTGTCCCATCTAATTGCGGAGATGTCATTGATGGATAGCGGATCCATCCAGATATTCCTGTGATTCTGTGATGTAACAGAAATATCAGGGCCGCTGGAATGAAGAAATGCTTGCAGATTACTGGTGGTGTAAATGTAAAGATGCTCCAGAGATCACACACAAGAGGAAAGCTAAAAGATCGTGATCAAAGGAATCAGTTGATTATTCGTAGATCCAAACACATGGCAAGTGTTTTTTGAAGAATTTTGAATCTAAATATAATCAATGAAAGTGCAATCACAATTCCAATGCTGTAGGCATATGTATTTCATATTAACCAATTTCTTATAAACAATAATTTCCATCATTTACATATAAAAAATGTGGAGCTAATTGGTTTTTTTGTTATATTCTTTTTCATAACTCAGCATTAGTAAAAATTAACTCATGAAGTAGAGCAAACGTTCAACTTTTTTGTTGCGCAGTGAATCAACAGATGTATCATTTTGTGACGATTATTTGTGAATACGTAACTTTAAATGAAATCGTTGCAAATTCAAATCGCTCTGTGAGTCCGTTTATCAATGTCACCTGTCAATATATATCCAAAACTGGCTTCCTATTTAACCAAATTCTGTTGATGTCCAGCTCATTCACTCTCAATAAATATCGTTGAATTCTTCAGATAAGTGGAAATAATTATTATTTATGGGTTAGATAATGATTATATAAGAACTTCGGCACAGATTTATGAACGAGGATAATGCTTGCATTCCCAAATAAATAGTATCGAACCCAATATCAATCCACACACCAAAATAAAACTTGGTGCAGCGATATGTTCCAACGTCAGGGATTCATGTGTACCCAACGAATTTCCTTTATCGATCATTAATTTGTCATATTTCTCAGTAATCTTATTAACAATTCCAGACTCTACAAGATATTGCAACATTCTGTTGATGAGTGGGAAAATAATGTGACCCTTTCTAAACAAAGCAACAATTTTTGCAGACAACAGTGGAGGTTGTAACTGTTTCAGGAAAACTTTCTGGTCCTTAGACATCGATTTCTCCATGAACCGAAGTTGTCTCACTGAGGATGCTACAACAAAATCTCGTTTATTGATTGATCTGTTTACACAATAATTGATTTCTTCAGCAGAGCATGATTTGAACGAAGTCAATGGACAATCCTCCAGATTCAATTCCGTACATACTAAAGTTTTCACGAAATGAGTTGGTATACCGATATATAATCGATGATCCCATATTTCGTGTAAAGAGTTGATACTTGGTTCATAGTTTTCACCATTCAAAAGATAGATTAATCTAGTACCGAAAAAAAAATTCATCATGGTCAACAGAATCGCAATGCATAGCGCTATTATACCATGAGATATATTCCGGACGTTTGATGAATGGCCTTGGCCAAGAAATAATTTGTTGGACATCCTCATGGCCAGGCTCAGCGTTGATGATGACACTTTGGTAAAAATGTACTGTTGTAATGACCATACCATAGAGATCAACAATATTCCAATCAACCATGCAATCCAAGTTTCAATGCTGAAAACAGTGAAAATATATTTCCATCTTGCTATCAGTTGTCTAGGAGGGACGACAATTGCAACGTTTTCTTCGAAATAAGGTGTTGTTATATCGAATGAACTCAGCCAAAACTCTGCAGTGTGAAGCCCGAAAATTAAATCTTCTTTAAATTCCTTATGCGTCTCGTAAAAAGAAACATATGAAACAAATTTCTTGAGTTTCGCAGATATACCTAGACGCTCCAAAATCATATAAAACAGTTCACTTTCGATTCCTTTATACTTGTTTCGACAATAGAAGCAAAGTGAGAACAGACTATTTCTTTGGTATAGTACGTTGAGCTTTGTTTTGGTCCAGTTAGTTGGAAGTTTTGTTTCTAACAATCGACTTTGATTGATGGTTATTTGATTTGCGCCACAAAAACCAATAGGTTTCATTGCAGTATCAATGTCGACATAAGATCCATTTTTATATGGATATATGGTGTGTAAATATCTTGTATCAACATCGAAGAAGACAGTATCTAATATATGGTCTGATACAAGTAGCCTGAGAGTTTGGGTTGATATATTTGAACCAACAAATAGAAATTTTGCCTCAGGTCTGAACCATCCGGGAACCCTCAGTTGGTGAATAATCCACATAATCTCTGAATTAGTTAAACGATCGAAGATATAGAACGTTGGTGGCCAAAATGGAACCTCCACTGCCATAGGGATTTTGTAGTTCAAGAGAAAATGCGGAAAATCATATCCATCTTTCTCACCAAAGACTGCAACAGATAATTGCTCCCTGGATGAATAGAAGCTAACAATCATATTAATACAATGGATAATACTTGAAATGTTCAATAGAATTTTGTCCATTTCGTAGAGTAGATATGTAAATTTCGCTAGGAACAAAAAACTAGAATGAATTGTATTAGAATATTTCCATTGTGAACTGAATGGTACTTAAATTATTGGAAATGAATAATATATTGATGATATAGCATCCAATATACGCTAATGATACGAGTTATCGATGAGATAATGCGCTACTTTAAATTCTCCATATTTCATAGCGAAATAAATCAGATAGTGTAGTATGAAAGAGAATTTGTTGTTACATATTTCGATAGTGAAATATAAGAATGAATAACTTTTACTGCTATCCACCACTGGGGATGGTTTCAACTTTGCAACTTTGTAATAATCATAATCATAATTATCATGCAATCGATGGTTTAGGTCAATATACACAATTTACTAAACTATTCTCCATACTACTCCACTATACTCCACTATTTTCGTATTCCGTCATATGGAATGGTCATTTCGTCATATTATTCCTTTTGAAATATGAGGACCTGTGTGGAATAAAAAATATCCGTAAATAAATCGAATCGAAAATTTTTGGGCAGCTTGATGAACTATGATTTCAAAGCTCACCGACAATTCCCTTTTCAATGAAAAAATAGAAAGCAACTGACAACTTCAATTCTCGAAGAAGTTTCAGATTTTCACAATCCCCCTTATCCGCCTTGACTTCTTGAAAACTTTTACTTCATTCTGAAGCGATAAAACGGCAGTCACGTATTTTCGCCAACAAGACTGTCTCTCATAGGAAAAGCGAGGAGTAATCTGAAAATTCTTGGTGGAATTCTAGACTCATATAAAATGCTGCAATTGTGGCCGTCCTCAGATACTTCAGCTCTGTTTCAATAAAACTTCCAAATGAACAAGACCATCTCCGACATTTCAATTTGCCTTCTGACTGGCGTTTGTCCGGCAGTTGCTGCTGGAAATATTTTCCATTTTATTCTCAGACTGTCAAAATTGCTCTTCAAAAGTTAATTCGTCACATATTTGGCTGATTGAATCGGATCAATGCATTGAAAGGAATGTAATGTGGAATGCATTTGTTCTCTTCACAGGAACAGATAGATTCACGAATTCACGTTAAATTACAGCGATTTATTGGACCATAGAAAACAAATTGGTTCTTCAGTATTGATTTCCCTTTTTTCCAAAATAATTGTGCAATATATAGATTATTTTCTAACATTTGTGACTACAATTTGACTCCTTCATTCCTTAAGATGATGAACGATGATTTCTATTGTTGTTAAGTGATGGCGCTACTGTCTACGACACCCGAAGTACTTCAAGAAGTACTTAGGTTCGGTTCTAGACTACTGAATACAATCATCCCTTTCGCAAGTAAATTATTTATGCATTTAGATGTACTGCTGTTATCAATATAGAAATCATCTTGTTCCCTAGACCTTGTTTGGTAACCATGTACATCTTCAACGCATTTTACACTGTGAAAGATATAGCTAGGAACCTTGCCATATTTTATTTTATGAACAAAGTCTAGAGTTTTATATACTACATGCCTTTCAATGATAGATTTTCAACTGTATCACATTTAGTTATAATATTCAACTGATAAACTACTAGGAAAATATTTCTGAGTTACCATTTCCATCACGTACATTTCTTGATTTGTGCTTATTATTTCGTTCGCAATTTGAAGATACTCTATGTACAAATTTGTCTTTACAAATCTCATAAAACAGAAAATTCAGTTGAAAGTCAAATAGCGGAAATTCAATTGTAGTAATCATTCGAGCATATTCTTCTCTTTATGTTGAGCTTTAATAGTTTCAACTGAATTGTTCGAAAACTGCAATGTTTGGGATCTACTGAAGCAGTCTGTTTAATACGCTTTGGTTATTCCTCTGTTTGAATTTCAAATGGACTTTATGTGCTTGGATTTCAAAATGTAGAGATAGTTTATGTGTTCCGATTGATTTATTTATATTCGGAAAAGCACGAATTCAGTTTCTATAATATGAGTATGGAGAAGAATAAATTTACGTGTATTTGATAACTTCCATTGTACGATATATCCTTGTAATTTCATTTTTCCCTGAAGAAAGATAACATTATCGAAATGAAAGAATCAGGAATATTTCTCTAGATAGAATTCTTGGGAAGGAAAACACTGCTCTTGTTGAAATTTTTTTTCACCCACACCTTTCACTGATTGACAATATCTCCCACAAATCTGCAGGAAGCTTGTGTATTTTTCAGCATATTCATTATTTTGTAATCGGAACATTTAGCTCATTTCAATCGAAAAATAAAACCCTCTGATTAACATGACTAACGAGCAGCCGTTTGCAGTTGAAAAACGATAATTTTTTTCCGAAAACATCGGATATTTTCCAATGAAATCTGCCCTTGGTTTGCTAATTTCAACTTTGAGTGTTTCCGAAAGTTGAATTTCATTTATTTGTACGCTCTGTTCTGAAAATGAACTGAAGCTTTCGATGTAAAATATGAAAATATGCAGATTTTCAAGCACCTCAAAATTCATACCACACGTGTAACTTTCAATAGAATTATCTGAATTGATTTTTCTTCTGAATTCAATTTCTGCTGAAGGAGTTCGACAATTGTTTTAAATACAAATTAAAGAATCTCTCACATCTATTTATATATTAAGCATATTTTACTAGCTAATCGGAGGGCTGCAAAACGCTTCAAAACTTATCAAAGGTCGTGTATAAACGCTTATTTTGATCTTGATTCATAACGGGTGTTTTTTTAGAGAAATAGAACTTTAAATTGCAATAAAACAACGATGGATCATTCGATTGACAAGAATTTTTCTATTCGAAAGATAATATTATGGCATTACATTTTGAATATGATTTCTGGCATATGACCGCCACGGCTGGCTCGGATGTAGTCAATCTGGACGTTCAATTTTCGATGACTTTTTCCAACATTTGTGTCTGTATTTCTGCAATAACACGGAGAATATTGTCTTCCTAATGATCACGCGTCTGTGGTTTATCCGCATAGACCAATGACTTTACATAGCCCCACAGAAAGTAGTCAAGCGGTGTTAAATCTTGAAGGCCAATTCACAGGTCCAAAACGTGAAATAAGGCGGTCACCAAACGTGTCTTTCAATAAATCGATTGTGGCACGAGCTGTGTGACATGTTGCGCCGTCTTGTTGAAACCACAGCTCCTGGACATCATGGTTGTTCAATTCAGGAATGAAAAATTAGTAATCATGGCTCTATACCGATCACCATTGACTGTAACGTTCTGGGCATCATCGTTTTTGAAGAAGTACGGACCAATGATTCCACCAGCCCATAAAGCGCACCAAACAGTCAGTTTTTCTGGATGTAACGGTGTTTTGACATACACTTGAGGATTATCTTCACTCCAAATGCGGCAGTTTTGTTTGTTGACGTAGCCATTCAACCAAAAGTGCGCTTCATCGCTAAACAAAATTCGCTTATGAAAATCGGGAACAACGGCAATCTCGTTTTGGGCCTTTTCGACGAAGCTACGCCCTGCTTGATGATCGTTTGGCTTCAATTCTTGCACAAGTTGGATTTTGTGAGCACGCAAACCAAGATCTTTCCGCAGAATCTTCCATCAAGTGGATGGATACAGATCCAATTCCTGTGCTCGATGGCGGATAGACTCATTTGGGTCTTCCTCAATGCTATGTTCTATAGTAGCAATAGCTTCTCTGTACGCACCGTACGGCGTCTCTGGGGATGCGAGTTATCAATAAGAGTAAATGTGGTGCGAAAACGTTCCATGGTTAATCGAATTAAATGCTCTGATGGACGATTTTGTCGACGATGAAATGGACGTAGTGCGCGATACGTATTCCGCACAGAACCATTATTTTCGAAATAAAATTGCACTATTTGTAAGCGTTGTTCATTCGTGAGTCTATTCATGATGAATTGCCAAACCAGAATGGGAATAAATCACTTCTCAGCTGTTAAATCGGTCGCCATCTTCAACAGTAATGCCAACTTAAAGTTCTATACCTCTAAAAAAAAACACCGTTTTTTATCATAAATTCTGTGAAACCAAGCCAAGTGTTTTTATTATTTTATATATCAAACAATGTTTCACCAAGAGATCAGTGAATATTTTTTATCAACGAACCCAGTTTAACTTTTGAAATTGGGGTAACACCCCGAAAATTGTCCAGTATTCATTACAAATTTTGTGAAACCAAGCCAAGTGTTTTCATTTAATATACAAGTATAAAACTATGTTTCATCAAGAGATCCGCAAACATTCAATCAATTTCAAATAAATTATTATTATTATTTCAAGAACACTGCTGAATAGCTCAATATTTTTATGAAAAAGTTTCAGCTGTAGAACGACGATCTCAGAGCCAAATTCTTTCGACAGTCGCCTATCAAACGGTTCGGTTCAACCTAATTCAGCATAAAAATTTGTCGATGCTCGCACGTGATACGGCCTACTCGGATCGGATTGTCGAACCCCTAAAATCGTTCTTTTCTCACAGAAATGTTTCATTGATTTCTTCTCCTCCAAATCGTTCCAAGGCTGATTCAGGAATCTGATTCGGAATCTGTTTAATGGGTTTTATTTTCGTTCGGTGATTAAGCTGAACTGATCCACATTTATACCAATCCAATTGAAATCAACGGACACCGCGGTATCCGAACCGAGGCAACCAATAAAACGATACAGGAGGTAATTCGATTCAAGCGTGAAAGCTTTCTCTGGTTTGTCATGGAAATGAACGCGCGAGGTTAGAATAGTAATTGCCAAACACTTAAATCGGAAATACAACATTGTTCGGTTGGCAGTAACTGCTGGATTCAGCGGCTCATCTTATATTTTTATCTCAGTTCATTCGGTTCGTCTTATTGGGGCAAACTGCCAGATAGATTAACACCTCTTGAAGTATCAATATACAATTCAAACGAATTATACAACGTAACAACGATTGAATTTTATGGAGAATAGATTGAAAACTGTATGCAATTACACTATCAAACATTCACTGGCGTCGATTCATGAATAATAATACAATAAACAGTTATTTATTCTCAACAGGTATAATATCCAATTACAGATAATAATAACATGATGGTGAATAATAACTGAATGACTGAATGAATAATATGAAAAGGACAAAGAGCTCAATAGGATCAAACAAAAACTAAAACAGTTACTTAAATCTTAATAATGAGATGACAAAGAACCTAATCTATTGATTTAAAACAATTTCAATTAAGTAAAAGAAGAAACTTACGTTGAAAAACTACACATTTTTTTTATAAAACAGCCGTTTACATATGTTTCAAGGTTATTGCCTATCGTCAGAACGGCGTAGTTCAAGTTAAAGATGAAAGTACTTGAAGAGATATATAAAAATTAAAATATAAAACACGAAACACAGTTTCGTACACGTTTTATACACCCAAAACAAATTGGGAAGAGTCAACACAACGTTGCAGACGACAATGAAATACCGTCCGGCTATTGTGAGACTTTTATAGCTTCTGGAACTACCCAGACAATCTTAATAATAAAAGAATTATTCTAAGAATTATATTTAATGCAGGCAAAAAAAAGTAGAAGAAAGTAAAAGAAGAAACTTACGTTGAAAATCTACACATTTTTTAAATGTAACAGCCGCCGTTGCCGCTGACGATAGGCAATAACCTTGAAACATATGTAAACGGATGTTATATAAAAAAATTTGTAGGTTTTCAACGTAAGTTTCTTCTTTTACTTTCTTTTACTTTTTTTTGCCTGCATAAAATATATTTCTTAGAATAATTCTTTTATTGTTAAGATTGTCTGGGTAGTTCCAGAAGCTATAAAAGTCTCACAATAGCCGGACGGTATTTCATTGTCGTCTGCAACGTTGTGTTGACTCTTCCCAATTTGTTTTGGGTGTATAAAACGTGTACGAAACTGTGTTTCGTGTTTTATATATTAATTTTTATATATTACGCCGTTCTGACGATAGGCAATAACCTTGGAACATATGTAAACCTTGTTATAAAAACATAACAACTATTGATAATTGCATTAAATATAACGGAGTAAAGTGAATGTTCACAATAATTTTGGTAATTGCTACGGAGTCAAAGTGAATGTCACAATAATTATTGGTAACTCTATTGTGTAAACCCACTCCATTAACCAAATGGGGGATTGTAATGGGTGTTTTTTTAGAGGTATAGAACTTTAAGTTGGCATTACTGTTGAAGATTGCGACTGATTCTACAGCTCAGAAATGATTCATTCTCAGTTTGGTTCGGCAACTCATCACAAATAGACTCACGCCTGAAAACGCTTGCAAATAGTGCAATTTCTATTTCGAAAATAATGGTTCTGTGCGGAATACGTATTGCGCACTACGTCCATTTTATCGTCGACAAAATCGTCCATCAGAGCAGTTAATTCGATTAACCATGGAATGTTTTCGCACCATGTTTACTCTTATTGATAACTCGCATCCCCAGAGACGCCGTACGGTGCGTACAGAAGAAGCTATTGCTACTGTAGAGCGTAGCATTGAGAAAGACACGAATGAGTCCATCCGCCATCGAGCACAGGAATTGGATCTATGTCCTTTCACTTTATGGAAGATTTTGCTGAAGGATCTTGGTTTGCGTGCTTACAAAATCCAACCCGTGCAAGAATTGAAACCAAACGATCACCAAGAAAGGCGTAGATTCGTCGAATGGGCTCAAAACGAGATTGCCGCTGTTCCCGATTTTCATAAGCGAATTTTGTTTAGCGATGAAGCGCACTTCTGGTTGAATGGCTACATCATCGAACAAAACTGCCGCATTTGGAGTGAGGTTAATCCTGAAGTGTATGTCAAAACACCGTTACATCCAGAAAAACTGTCTGTTTGGTGCGCTTTATATGTTGGCGAAACGATATTGTCATGTTTTTGAATTAATTATAGTGAAAATCGAAAAACTACATGGTTTTATTTAAATTATGTATTCAGATTTTCATCAATTATCGGCCCAATTGATTAATGAATCAAAGAACTGTCATTTATTCTAGACGCAAAACACCTAACAATAATAATATACAAAGGTCTGGTGGAGTATCTGATACGATATGGTATTGCTGCATGGGGTGGTGCCTATGACACAGTAATAAAAAGTTCCTAATTCAACAAAAATGGCTGCTGAAAATCCTTCATAAAAAAGATATCAGATATCGTATTGACTTTCTGTATAAAGAAGCTGATATACAGGATATACGCCAGCTGTTTGTTCAATCGCTGCTAAACTTCATGAAAAAAATAGATAGACAGTTGTTACTTTATTGAACATAGCGTGAATACCAGATATTATCAGGAACTCTTTATCAATTCCGCAATAGAGTAAATCCATATGTCATCGTAGCTACTCCTATTTGTCACCAAGAATTTAGGATGAACTTCTATTTGGAATGAAAACTATCGTTAACATTAAAAAATTCAAGTCTGCCATAAAGAACTGGATTAAAACAAAGGATAGATATATGATTCATCAACTGGTGAACATCTAAAAGCTAAAATAGTTGTAAAACAATATATGATAGTGTTAAACATTTTCATAATATCGATATTCGCTGCTCCTAAATATTGTTATCAAATTTATATATTGATAAGTTCTTTCAAATTACTAAAATAGATACCTTGATATGTATTTATGTAGGTATTAAATATTGCAGAATATAAATAGGCATTCTTCGTACTCACCACAGGCTACGGTTTTTGTGAGAAAATGTATTATTTTTGTTTAGGCAATAAAATTTACACGATAGATTTTAAAATTAGAATACTATTGTTTCATATAAATAATTGTATTACGAGAATCTTTAATAAATATTATTATTATTAATTGAGATTCGAGCAATACCTCTTAAGAGCTTTACACAACAATAATTTGCGACGGTAATTTATTTTGTAGTTGATAGTCAAACACGCATTCTTTTGCATTACTTAAAATAACTTATCTACTATGAATCATTCCGAAATAGCTTATGAAAATACAAGAATTTTATAACGAGTTTCATTGTTTCTGTAAGTATCAATATCTATAAAAACATATTTGAAAAATGTACTCAAAGAAACTCCAAGTACAAACAATATTTGTGTAAAAGGGGATGTTCTAGAGTTCTTTTTTCAGAACTGAAAAATATCGAAAGTAGTTGCTCTCTCTGTGAGAGCAGTATTTAATACTGAGAAGACCCTCTAAATTTAATTATCTGAGCTTTTTCTCATCTGCCTCAGTAGCTCCATTTTATCTTCATAACTTTTACCAATAAATAGTCTAACAACAGTTATATACGGGGGTACTTCAAAAAGAATAATCACATTTCAAGTCGTCCTTGCAACATCTCACTAAAAAGTGCTAAAAAGATGAAATCCCATGTTAATTCGGCTATAACTTCCTCGAAGAGAAAAGAATAGTTTTCATCAATCGATTACTCCAAATTGCAGTTTCAACTGACATCAGACCGCTGTGACAGATTAGACACGTTTCACGCCGAGCGTGATCTAAAAGCCGCATTTTCGAAAAAATTCGTTACTTTATTTCGTTCCCTGTAGCTTCGATTTCACGAATTGAATTTTTTATACGCCCTTTTAGTCGGTCGAGTGAAATTGGGATCCAAGTAAGCGTGCAAGTGGTTGATTCAATGCAATAAAGTCTGTATGTTTACGGTCACAAACAACTCTGTCGAAATGCTCTAAATAAAATAACAGTATAGAGGAAACGAATACGGCATTAGAAACGACAGGATTGGGTTATCGAAGTCGTGGTTTTCGAAACTTGAGATTAAGGTTCATGCTCTTCGGCTTATTCGATATATTCGTTCATATATTTTATTCGAGGGGAATATTTTTCGGTAATTTCATATAATATTGTACAAAATTGTGAAATATCAATCGAAACTCAACAGAATATCGATACAAGCGACCTAAACACTATCCGATTCTTGATATTCAGTGAAACTCCTTTCAAGGTGACTTGAAGGTTATACACGAGGGTTGTTCCAAAAGTATCGAAAGTAACTAAATGAAATATCATAACTAAATGAAATATATTTTCTTTTCTTGTGAGTACAATGCGTATGAGATCTTATTTACAGTCTGCAAACACTCAACAAAAATAACAGAAATCACAATGAATTTTTCTATATAACTGAAAATTGGCTTTAATAAATCGAATAATGAAATTCTTCAAACAATTTGTATCAGAGGAGTTCACGATGAATTTGGATTGATATCAAACAATTGATAAATAGAAATGCATTTAGAATTTTCTGAAAAACTCATTCATATTGCCCCGTAATATATATTCATCATATTGATGAACACTGAGTACAAAATTATGGTAATAAACATCTCTTTTGTAATAGAGCTCATGGATTAGATAATTGATTCGAGCTTTTGATAATAATAATTTGAAAATAAAACCATCTGACTTAAGTTTCACTAAATATATTATCACAAATTCTACATATGTTTCGGGTGGTTAACCCATTATCAAGAGTATACAATATTACTGACGTTACAATATTACCCACTCGCAGCATATGTAGAGGTAGTAATAATATATTCATTGAAACTTAAGTCAAGTGGTTTAATTTTCAATTTATTTTAACATAGTGTTTCTCCAAGAGATAAGCGAAACATCCTTGTCATTTATTACTTGTAATAATAAGTTCTTTATTTTCAACAGGTATAATACCCAACTACAAAAATAATAAAACAATGTTGAGTTATAACTAAATGAATAAAATGAAATAAATATAACAAAGAGCTCAATCTGAAAAAAAAACTGAAATAGTAACTAAAAACTCATAACTATTAATTAATTACTAATATAGCCTACTGAAATATTACAGAGAACTCAATCTAAATCAATTCATTTTAGCTAATTTCATTTGTTCACATAACTCCTAATAATAACTTCTATGGAGTCAAACTGAATATCACTATTATTGGCAACTCTATTGAAAGTAGACTCCATAAACCAAATAGGGTATTGTATTAGGAGTTGGTCCTTGTAGTCTCTAGGTGGAATAATTCTGTAGTACGAGAATTTTGCCTAGAAACACGAAATTTCAAAGAATACAAGCGAGGAGGACAATCAATACTGTTGTGCAGTAATTTGTACAAAAATTTCAGCTATAAAATTTCTCTCCATGAGATAAAACTAAATCAACTCAATAATTCGTTATGATTGACTTCTTTTTTTTGAAGTTGAGGTTATTTTCAATGCAAAAAATGATTGGGAAATGTAGAATTCGATCACTTGTTTGATTCATTGCTGTGGTGTTATTTCTACTCGTATTTTGAATTTTTCATATTCTTTATTGCTCATTAACCAACTAATTTGTTCACATACTGGATCTATATCTTCAGTCTCTTATCAAACAAACTAAAGTCTTATTTGTCTTGTAGGCTGAATGTTCCTTCCATTTCTCGAAAAGATTTTAGATCAAAAAGTGACAGATCAAATTTCGAATGAAGCTTGACCTGTCTCTATTCATTTATTTATTATCAACAAATATTGCAATGATCGTCTTTTTTTCACTCGAAGACAATTTATGTTAATTAACACCTTTTATCACAAAAATATAAGCAACTCAGGTGAACTTCCTTTGAAATATATAATTTTCCATCATATTAAAAATCCAGTTGCACGGCATATTCATAGAAAATTATATAATGGGGAGCAATTGAGATATTTTTTTGATGAATGTGCGTGTTTATGATTTGAGTTTCAATTTATTTAATTGTTATTTCATAATGTTTTATATCCGTTATCCTTAATTTTAATGCGATATGAAATATACTGTGGAATAGCCAAATTGTATAGCGTTATCAATTCGTTCGCTTTCATGATGACAAAAAAATGTGAACACGTTATGTTCAGATTTTAAAATGATATTTGCGTGTAGGGAAATTGACCTTTATAATAAACTCTCCCTCTTTGAGTTTCAACTGATAAACCCAAGTTTTCAGATGGGAAATGAGGGTTATTAATTTTTGTTGCTGTTTTTTCACACATGAATCTTACTCTTAATTTTGTTTTAATGATACAAAATCCAATCGGTCGATTCGAGTAAAGCTGAGACTCTCTTCGTTTGTTTGTCAGCTTCAAAGCATAAGGGCTATATTTTTGATCTACTAGTGTAATGTTCTCTTAATGGAACACTCTTTATAACGAAACAATTTGAGAAAAACTCAATAGAATACAGTTCCAATAGATCATCTCATCATCATCTTCAGCCTTTTTCCGTCCACTGCAGAACGATGGCCTCCCCTGCCTTTGCCAAGATTCCCTATCGGCATTCTCTCTCTCTTCCAGGCAACGCCCAGCCAATCCACAAGCTCCTTATCCCATCGATCGTGAGGACGCTTTCTTGGTCTTACCCTGTCTCTGGGCTCCCAATCACCAACCACAGCTGACTAACGCTCATCTCTTGTTCGGGCTAGATGACCTGCCCATTTCCACTTTGACCTTTTTACACACTCCACGACATCCTTCACCTTTGTTTGACCTCTTCTCCATCTCCAGCGCATTCTATCTCGTATGCTTAGGCCCATCATGTATCTTTCTATACTCCGCTGGGTTGTTCGAAGCTTCTGGATGTAAGCAGATTTCCGACTCCAAGTTTCGCTGCCGTAGGTCATCGCTGGTAATACGCATTGGTCAAACACTTTGCTCTTAGTGGCATATCTGATTCGAATATGTGTTTCAGTCGGCTAACTGTGCCCCAAGCTGTTCTGGTTCTTTGCATGGTCTTCGGTGTAATATCCGCGTCTCCCGTGACAATCTGTAACAGATATGTGTGAGACGCTGTTATTTGTAATGGGACCCGTCCACCTCCATTTGCTTTCTGGTGCAGAAAGTGTTCAGCATCATCTTTGTTTTTGCTTGGGAAGAGAGTTATACAGCTTCATGCACATGTATTCGACATTGCTCTGTGTTAGAGACAGTTGTCTTCTAGGACAAATGAAGAAATGGGTTCTTTTTGTCTGATTTTTGTTTATATATATTTTATATATATATATATATATATATATATATATATATATATATATATATATATATATATACTTGAAATTGATTTATTGCCTGTTTGAGGTATTTATTTTGAAAGTTTTTAGCATTAACAGGCTTTTTTAATATGAAAAAAGTTATTTCGTTATATTACAACTTTGTCAAAACTAATGAATAATTGAATTTATGAGTTAAAATAAATATGTTTAACTCATAAATTCAATTATTCATTAGTTTTGACAAAGTTGTAATATAACAACGAAACGTCAACAGAAATAAACTTTTTCATATTAAAAAGCCTGTTAACTAAAAACTTTCAAAAATATATATATATATATATATATATATATATATATATATATATATATATATATTTGAAAATATTTACTATGATCGTATGAACACAAAACACTTAAAAACATACAATACAACATAAATAAGATACTCCACTACATGATTTTCTGTAATAAATATGAAAAATTTTCCTCATTGCATGTTTCTATATCCTGAAATTCCGAAATTCCTATTCCATAAGGAAGCAATGACTGAAAATTTGCGAAATATGACTTCTTCATTATATCCTCTTTTACATGGTGTTTCATAACATTGAAAGTGTAAATTACGGCGAGTTCAATTTCTTATTCAGAGTCTCTACATGCACCTTCCATTTTAATGAAGTATCAATACAAAGTCCTAAAAATTTTACCGTTTTAGTAGGCTCGAATATTTTATTTTCTATTTGTATCCTTTTTGGTATTTTGTATTTAGATTGCTTTGTTTGAAATACAGCACATTCAGTTTTATTTGAGTTCAAATGCAACAAACTTTCAGAGCACCACCTCTACGGTACTTAAAATTACTTTCATATTCTTAACTGACTCTTGAAGGTTCTTGGATGCCGTAATGACATTTCTTTCATCAGCATAAATAACTTGTGTTGTGTAACTTGTACTTCATTTGGCAAATCATTGATGTAGACTAGGAATACGAGTGGGCCCAAGATACCTCCTTGAGACACATATATATATTATATATATATATATATATATATATATATATATATATATATATATATATATATATATATATATATATATATATATACTTCACGTGAAGGGCATACAAGTGGGTATCAAAAAAGAAAATAGAATAAATGTCAAATGTCTAGCCTTTGCAGACGATATTGCTATCATCACAGACAACAGAACTGAAGCCATTCGCGCCGTGGAAAACCTACATGAAATTGAGCAGAAAACCGGGTTACAAATTTCTTATTATAAAACAAAATACATGGAAAGAAAACCAGAAAATAAATCTTCTCTTATGACAAAACATGGTGAAATTCTGCAAGTAGGCCATTTTAAATACCTCGGGGAAGTTATACAGTCCTCAGGTTTAAACCGAATCGCTAATGAACAGAGAATAACCAAGCTCCAAAGGGCCTACAAACTAACATGGGCTCACTATAACAAAAAGTGCATTTCGAGAGGCGCCAAATTGGGGCATTATAACACAACGATTCTTCCAGAAGCAATCTACGCAGCTGAAACAATGGTTATTGGCGGCCATTCAAGAATTAGAGAAATAGAAAAACAAGAACGAAAAATTCTCAGAAAGATTTACGGGCCAATCAATAGAAACGGTATTTGGATGAAAAGACCTCAAAATGAACTGTATCAAAAGACAAATACGATAACGGAAGAAATCAGAAACGACGAGCAAAGTTCTATGCACATGTCTACAGAATGAAACAGTCCAGAATACCGAAGAAACTACTCAATATAATTATGAATAGTAAATGCGGAACAGAGTGGCTGAAAGAGGTCCAAAAGGATCCACAACAGATCAATATAAAAAATCTCGAAGATCGCACTGAATGTCGCTATAAAATCGCACATGTGAAGTTTGAGCAAAAATTAAATCGTCAACCCGGAGTAAAGTGGACAGATGAACGGAAGAAAGAGCATTCAGAGAGATGAAGCGTTTTTGGCAGGCAAAAAAGATGAAGCAAAATTCCTAATGATTGCGAATTCAAGTTCAGTCGCTCTCCTCATGGGGAACAATATAATATATATATAATAATATATATATATATATATATATATATATATATATATATATATATATATATATATATATATATATATATATATATATATATATATATATATATATATGTGTGTGTGTGTGTGATAACATAATGAAATTGAATAAATTGTTCCACATTTCGCAAAGAATTGGTAATGATTCAATCATCTGAAATTTGTAGGTAGATGTCTTTTGAAGAGAGCTGAATTTTCGAGTGATAGTTATGAAATAAATGAATTATTTCTGTTTTGTATCACATTCTACTATTCCAAGATATTTCTGGAATATTTGACTGAGATATCTTCATGAATTATTGAATAAGTAGTTTCTACACCACCGCTACAGAAGATACCACCTGATGCCTATCTCAGTGGCAATATTTTTATTCGTAGCAAGCTACACGTGACTCAATTTCGTATCTCATTCTATGTACGGCGTACAGACATTCAGAAATTCTATTAGTTTTCCCAAATTGGACATATTTGTCCACCCATTCGGAAATATTCTCGTCCACTTCTTATGCTACATAAAATTTTTTCAGGATACATTCGCGTAGCAAGAAATACAAAGAACTGAAATGTGAAAGGTTGCACAAAATGTGGGTTGGTGGTTTGGAAATAAGTTATTGTGAAATTACCAAACACAGGCCCTTAGGGATACACAATGGGTAAAATTGTTGTGGAATGGAATATCGCCGTAGAGAAACAACCTGGAAATTGCCTTGGAAATGAGTATCTCATATTTATATGTAATGTTCGAGAATAAATTCGATGAAGAATACATAAAAAACGACGTTACGGCGAACAACAATATATTTACCTTGGTAATGAAGTAAATTGATGAATGTAAAAACATAAAAAACACACATCGTGAACAAACAACGAAAAGACTAATTCGACCGAAAAGTGAATTATCTACACTTGTTATCTCAGAGTGACCCCTTCAATGGAATTTTCTTGACAACAATTGATATTTTGTAAAATCTGTAATATCATTTTATTTACTGCCATCTTTGTATCGAAGTACGTACTTAACCTCTCACGAGGGCAGTCTACGATACTCAAGAGAGGTTACTCGTTTCTTCGATAGAGGGAGATTACTTGAGTAGTTCACTGATGTTTCTACGTTCTGATGAGATGGCAACTTGGTGCGTTTGAAGAAAACACCTGAAATCGATTGTTTGAATACATGCCACGGATGATTCCCATAATGGGATGAAACAACGCTGTGTGGTATTTTCAAAGCGTCAGTATGAGAAAATGTGTTAAATTATATCACATACCTAAACTTGAGATAATCAGATTTGATAAACAGAAATATCTATAATTTCTCGAAGCCATTAAATGGAAGGAAATCCGTGCATATTTCATTGAAACATTTCTAATAGTGCTAGGAATACAAAATGAATCAACCCCTAGAACTTCTAGTACTGTTTGAAATTAATAAAAATTAATTCAGGGCATTATTATGAAGGTTTTGATTACCTTACCAAACAATCATCCGAATTCGATATTAGTTGAAATGAACTTTAAAATTATGGAGAGGTAAAACAAGATGAAGATCAAGAAGGGTTCTTGAAGGCTTGCAGATATTAAACCTAGAAATTATTAATTATTCGTGATAAAATGTGAAGCTTAGTAAGGAGATGAAATTCGGAAGAATGCTTTTCGTCGAAATGGAACATGAGAATGGACTGATCTTAATTTCAATTCATTTGGGCTTTGAAACGTTCAGTCAGTTCATGCAGAAAAAAAAAAAGTATGAATGACGTGGTGAAAGAGCTGTGAGTTCGTTCTTTAAACTAGAAACTTCTCAAATATGTAATGAAATTTATATCAAAATTATTGAAAATGGATACTTTCAAAAAAAATAGTTTTGGCAGGTTTGAAAACTATTGTGAGAAATCTGAAAAACACAGGTAGTTGTGAAGATAATATAACTGTTAAGATATAAAAAGAAGCTTTTGACATTTCTGGAAATAGATTTTTATATTTGATAAACACACCACTGACTCATGGAATCTTTCCAAATGAATGGAAATGTTCATTGACAATACCAGTGCCTAGAATTTGTAACACTGTCGAATTGGAGGAATTTGGACCTATAAATCTTCTTACACCATTTGAAAAACTTTTAGAACTAGTTGGTAAAAATCAGGTTCTAGAATTATGCGAAAAACTTTCAGTTATTTCTGACCTACAATCAGGTTTAAAGAGGAATTTCTCCTGTGAGACAACACTGTTAAGCATATGTGAGGAAAGGTAAAGAGCTATAGATAAAGGAGAAGTAGAGATTGTAGAATTATTAAACCTCAAAAGAGCATTCAAAACTTTATGTAGGTCATTGCTGTTGAAAAAAATAAATAAAATTGTTTTTGAAGGTTCACTAAACAACTGGTTCAATTCTTATTTACATTCGCGATCTCAAAAAGTTGAGTTCAATGGAGTTCTTTCGGACAGTCTTAGGACAACTGCTATACTCCTTAGACATTAATGATATTGTTTTGCATGTAGAACAATGCTCTATCTGAACGATTGTTCGCAATGATTTATGTTAGTGGAAAAAATATGCAGACTATTACAGAATGAATCAATAGAGACTTGGCAACAATAAATGAATGGCTAAGCGATAACAGCTTATCGCTGAATGTCTAAATTTATAGTTTTTGGTATAAGTAAAACTCTTAAGATAGACAGTAACGAAAATATAAGTATCAAAATTGAAAATCAGAACACTGAAAGGGAAAAACTTGTTAAATACTTAGGCGTTATGTTAGATGAGCAACAACAGCTACAAAAGTATAGAATAGAGCTATGCAAACAATTTTGAAATATAATAGATATACCCCAATTCAAAGTATGCTATGTTGTTAAGAACTAATGTCTGTTGAATAGAGAATGCTGTTTATATATATATATATATATATATATATATATATATATATATATATATATATATATATATATATATATTCAAAGTTAAAAACAAATTTTTGCCATATAGGGTAATAACAAATATAACATGTGTCACATGTAGTGATGTGCACAGTTATAATACAAGAAATGCTGACAATATCTGCATGCAAGTTTGTAACCTCTCTGAACAAAGAAATAGTATATTTTATGAAGGATTCAACGCATTTCATAAATTTCCTAGCTTCATAGAAAAAATTAGTGACCTTCAGGTTTTCAAGAATTAATTAGCTAAGTTCGTTTCAAACATAATTGTAAATAATATATTTTGAACCTAAATGTATATATGACTTTGCGATGCTATTGCTAAATGAATATTATTATCATTATTATCATCATACAGAAGAAAATACGAAGGTAGGGAAACAACAAATTTTATATCGAAATTGTTACTCACTTCCATCCATACTTTCAGGAGAAACACAGAGCTATTTCCAACGAAGATATTCTTTTTTTACATTATAGTTAAAATATTATAGTTCAATTGTTGCTACTGTTAAACAAAATATGAATGAGTCTCAACCTAATCCATTGATTCCCGTTGTATTTCTCTGATTATTTGAACACGAAATGACGAATGTATACATCTATAATTGATTGCCATCTCAAGTTATTTTCATTTCTTGAGAAATTCTCTCTGTTAAGGGATTTTCAGTGAATTGATTCTATCGATAAATCTTCAATTTAAGAATCTTTTTCAATTTAAATTCCCAATCTGGAAACTAGAGAACTGCCCCTTCAATTTCAATTTAGAGACTACGAAGACTGAATGGATAATTTATCACAACAGGGCGAAGACTCTCATACATCTTTTCAAGAAAAATAATACCCTTTGTATGCATTCTCGTGAATAACATATTTTTCAACTTCATCGAACCTCCATCAATGAAGAAATCCTCTCTAGAGGCAAATAAACATTGCGAAAGCTTCGAATCATTTAGTTGAGAAAAGACTGGGAGGATTTCAATCAAACCCGCTCGAATTGAAGACTGGTGCAATTCTAAGCACGAAACATGGGAAACGCCATTAAATTGACTCAGATTTGGAAGGCCAGACAAATCCATCGGAAATCTCATTATTTTCCCGTTTCAACAGTTCCTTTCCTGCTAATGAAGAGGGAGTTTTGCTGTTTCCACCCGCCAACTAACTGCCGAATTGAAAAACTTGGGGTATTTGACTATCTGTTCACTACAAACCACTCGTTTCAAAAGTTCCGACAATAACAAAAGGACTCATAATTTATTCATTTTCAGTACAAACTTCTGAGGTCTGCTCATTCCGTTTTCTCCAGTCCCAATTTGTTTTTCTACTACATTTAACAGTGACTTTGAACCACTCCTTCATGAAATTTGTTCGAGTTTTGATTGACACATCCTGATCTTGTCAAAGTAATTTCATCTTCGAGCATGAGGGTACTTCTTGATAATAAGGATATTTCGCTCAGAAGCTAATAAAAAAGAACTCTAAGGATAAAAAAGCTAAGGATTAATATCTTATACACAACTCAGTTGGTTTCGATTAGAATTTAATTTCATATGTAGCGCTATTCAAAAAATGCCCAGAACATAAAATATGCGAGTTATTTGATGAAAACCGTTCTTCGAATACTGATCTCATTCTCTTCATCACGAGCTGCAAAAAATTGATTCTCTGAAGTCCAAGTCTCTGCGGCAAGAAAGAATTAATTTCTCTTGGGTAACAAAGCAATTATTTACGAGTTATCACGACCCTGAACCCAGTTCAGAAAAACATATTTTGTTCGCTGATTCTGACAGGCAGATGTCAAGGTCAAAATACCGGACGTCCTGTGGGATAACAAGGTAATTGAATTGGCAAGATAATGCTGTTGTGAAGGTCTAAAGTTCACTCATCAACTTCTTTCCATGTTTACCGCAGGATAAGTTCGAATAACTTTTATAAGATAAACTTCTTCCCAGTTGTTCATCTATTGTATGATTTTTTTCTTCTACATTTTGGTGGAAGTGTGAGCTCTAGATGGGTACCAAAACATTATATTATAAATGCTATAAAAAATGTTTTCATCATGGACAAGCATCGGAACTTACTCGGGATTCGAACCCAGTTCTCCACTGTATCAGTCATAATATTCGATCAGTTTTCCACTGAGACGATAACTGTTTGAAAACCTTTTTGAGGGTCTCCTCTAAGCATTCCTTGGGCAGTATTATGGCACGATACCTCATCTGAAAAGTACACAATATAATTGAACCATATTCGAAAGTATTCTTCCTTCTCTTTATTCCTCATATAATCTTTTAATGTACTCTGATCCCTGAGATATGGAAGGTTACAAAATGGATATTTTACCAGTACTGGTAGAGGGATAGTATTTGGGGTGTGCAATGGTGGAGATCGGTGTTCCACAGGGCGTAGTACTTGGCCCTTTGCTTTTCCTGGTCTTCATCAACGATCTTCCCGATTTCTTCAACGTTCTTCCCGACTGGAGATTTAAGTACCTGTTTCATACTGACTTTCATTCTTGAGTTTATTTTCTTTCTGAATTCTTCTGTATAAATTCGAATCACATCAACAAATATCAACCTAATTTCTGAATGAATTTCGGTTTTTAGCCTGTAATTTCGAAAAATATTCTAACGAAACAAAAAATTGCATTCATTTCGAAAATTCGGAATTCTTTTGTTCACAAATCATGATTACGGTTATCAAACACTGATATTTTTCGGTTTATGACATTTTAATTAATATTTTCGTTCGTCCTTTGTATATTTATCTATGAAAATACCACCTGAATGAAATAGATTGGAGTACAATCGACAAAATAACATAGAATTGAATTTTATATTTCGAATGAAAGCTACAAGCTTCTGTGAATTCCAACTGAAATGCGCACATAGGGTATTGTGCGTTATTTTCATTCCTACCGTTCAATCAGAATAATTGGAGCTGATGAGAATCGATTTTACTCCTATAAACTGCACAAAGTGTTTATCGCAATGTTATCCATTTTCCATTTTTCGTGGAAATGTTTGCAAATACCGACTGATAGAATAAGTAATGAACTATATTGAAATCTCAGGGGATTTTATTTATCAAAGAAAATGACTGGAATATCTTGAATAATATGATCAAACGGACTATATTAGCCTCAATAGGTTATTGGAATTCGTCAGAAAATTAGTTGTTTCACCAATAACCCCTCTGTTTTTCAGTGATTATACTTTCCTTGGTATATCAAAGTGAAAATTGTCCTTTCTGAATTGAAATTGAATATAAGTTTAATTTCAAACACGTTAACTTTTGATTTACACAAAATTTCATTTCGAAATGGCAAGACGCGTTTAGTCGTTATAAACGACTTCTTCAGTGCTAATAGATTACTGACTGACCCTCTACTAACACGAGTAGTTCACAAAGTGGAGAAGCTAAACAAGGAATGAAAACTTGGATCATAGACATGCTTGTTGTCAATAAAAGTTTTGTGTAAATCAAAGGTTCAAGCGTTTGTATTTTAGGCGATATTCAATTATATTGGATTGATATCAAGTAAACGCAAATAAGAGATCAATTTCGTCGCCATAATAACATACGCATCATTCGTTGAATTTTCTGATCAATAACAATAAATATCACAGCGTTCCTAACCTTTAAATACATATCAACACACAAGGAATTCTGTTTTGGCTACTGCTTTAACAAAATGAAATTTTAAAAAATGTCAATCTATCTATTCTCTTCAAATTCCTGAAGTTATCAACTTCTGCCTGAAGAACTGACGTTAATCTTTCAAAGTTTGGTGAATGTATTTACATATTTCACTCACTTTACCAATTTAGAAATTTTCGAATATTTTCCGGCAGATCCTTGGAAATTTTTTTTATACGAACGTTGTATGGCATTAATGTACACGAAGGAAAAATTATTATCCAATTTGCTGCAGTCGTTGGAAAGTTATATGCCAATATACACCAATTATTTTTTATTCATAAAGATGAATTCTAGCAGTCGAATTTGACTAAAACCCAACGAAATGATACAGATATATCATCAGAAACTATGTTCATTCAATAAAGCAACAAGATAGAAGTGGAGTTCGGAACTTGCGTTATACGAGGGCTCCACCTCCACAAGGGAATAAGTCTTGTGAGACGGAGTTTTTATTATATAAGGTGTTAGCGTACTCTGGAATTTAACGGTTCCTCACTTCTGAATAATTCAGCTTCTTCAACTGGAACTTTCTAATTATTAAGGACAAAATGAAAGGACAATAGACTTTCGAAAGTTTGTCTATGTTGATTAGGTTTCACTTTGAGCTTTAAGATTCATGCCTGCTGGAAAGTAATTGAGATCCTCAGAAGCTTTGAAATCTTACTCTTTAACAACTTTACGGATGCCAGCTATAGGTTGAGTTTTTCACAAAGAACATATTTTGTTTTACAGTGGATAGACTATATGTGTATCTTATTATTTTAGATAATTATCAAAGAGGATGGTATTTCACAGGAATTCAGTAAACTTCAACATCAAGTTCAGTAACTAGAGTCATTAAGGCTATGTCAACTGACCTCCCTCATAAAAACCTTTAGGTTAATGTTAAAAATTTTCATGTTCAAAACCGTGAAGTGAATCCCAAAATATTCACTCAATCGTATATTTTCTCTTGAGAATGCATCAACAGACAAGGAACATATCAAATACTTGGGTACAATTTTGGATTCGAATTTAAACTTTCACGCACACGCAGATTATATAACGAGAAAATTTTCGAAAAAGGTAGGATTCTTATCACGAATCGGTAAATCTTTGTCTATTGATCCTTTCTCTTTTTCTATCTTGATTCAATTTTATTCTATTTTTAAAATGAAAACTTCTTTAGCCGCGCTGTGTATTTTTTTTGGAATGGGTAAAAATTTCTAACCTCGCGTCAGGACACGTGACCTGATCGAGAATTCGTAAGAGGGATGGAGAGAGGGCAGGCGGCGCAAGGCGCTTGCGCGAATGTTCGTGTGTACTTTTCATTCAATTGTCAAAGTTTACGTGCGCATGTAAATGATCTAGCAATTGAAGCTCTTGTTGATGAATGTGTTAATTTTATCAGAAACTCAAATGGGTAACGATGAAATAATTGACATTCCGAATTTCAACTTTGTTGCGATTTTCAGAAGAAATAACCGTCCAGCGGGTGGAGTAGCTATTTATCAAAATATGAACACAGTTCATTATTGTACAAATTATATGGATGTGCATGTGAAATACAACAGCATGTTTAATGCTACTGTTTCTGATATCGGTGATATTTGTATAAGTCGTTGCCACTCTGGTGATAATCAGTTTATTATTATGGTTGCCGTTTACATCTCTCCAGATAAGTCATTGCGTGCTATACGAAACTTCTTGTACGAGAATTTATTCATTTATTCTCTGACACATCAGCATTACTTCAAAAAAAAATTGGAAAGAGCTTTGATGAATTGCCAATGATTTTGAGTGGAGATTTCAAACATAAACTTTGCAGACGATAAAAATCAACTATTAATTGAATTTTTAAATAATGAATTTGTTTTAACTATGTCAAATGATCGCAATCTTAGCACAACGAAATACAAAACTTCTATTGATGCGGTCTTTATTAGACACTTAAATAGGTTCGAATCAAAACTGTTCGTTTCTTACTTCAGCTATCATAAACCTATCGTATTAGTTTTAGAGATTAGCCATGATGGTTCTGGTAAAGATGATGATGAAAAAGTCTTTGAAATTATGGATGGAAGTTGATTTTCCTAACAGATGAACTTTTTAATGTAAAATAATTGTAATAGTTCTGAATTTTTAATGTGATATAAATTGTCATGTTTGTGAACGATAGCGCAATAAATGAATATTGTATTCCACCACATAAATAATAATACTTTTATACTGATAATGAAAGCAATTCGTACAGAATAATTCTCTAACCATTCCAAAATATCAAAAATGCACAACATTAATATTCAAGTTTTCACTTCTGCTGGCACTCCCAGAGTGCAACCCTTTTTTTTATATTTGTTGTGAAAATTTCTCTGAGCTCTTTTAGTCTTTTAGTTAGATGAATTTTGTTGGATTGCTCTGGCAATGACCCAAAAGTTAAACTACGCGTCGACAGTCGGTACAGTAAATATTTTTCTGCATTATTTGGAAATCAAAGTCATAGTGGAAACCAAATATTCATTTTTCGAAGAAAAACACGCTTCTCTGAAAAACAACACTTCAAATTCGTTATTTGTCCATTCCAATGGCAAGTGAGAGAATGAAGTAATTAACTCAGAATCATGAGGTTGGTATTTGCAATACATACAAGTTGCTGGTAAATCTCACGTAGCCCAATTTCCCCCAAAATTAGTATAGGGTTGTATTGTGGACATAACAATGGTACCTGAGTAAAGTTGCATTTCTCATTCATGAAATAAAAGCAACACGAATTGGCCAAAAGGGAGAGAGAGAGTGAGAAAACGTGCCTGATGAGATTAAGAGTATAGTATATCAAGAACACAAACGGAGTTTCGTGAAATATAAATAATCAAGTTACATGTGGTTCGGTGTAAAATTGTTCGTTATTACCCTTAGAGGATGAGTAGGATTTAGCGAAATTGGGATTACTTTCTTTCGTATATTCTGCTACGAACTCATTTATTCTCTTTATGTGGGTTAACGCGGCACGCTTGCTTTGTTGTCTGTCAAATATTTTTTTCAGGATTCATTATTTTCTTTTCCAGGCAGGAATATGGATTCTATTACGCCCATTTTTATCCGTGTTGTGTTTCATATCATTCAGAAGAGTTGAAGTTTGATATTTAATATCTTTGTGGTGGTGAATACATAAAATATAGAAATTCAAGAGTTTGTTCTTGTTATTTCAATGAAATGGTCGTTGACGTTTCTAACAAAAAATGTACCTACTTCAATTGAAATTATCGGCAATATGAAGCATAGTTGAACATTCTGTGAATGTCACATCTCAATTTTCAGTAACACATTATTTCTGACTACGTTTATGGACAGACTGACGAAATTCAAATGTGTCAACGTTTATGTATACACAGACGAGATCAGTATTTAACTGCTAACTAATTTCATGCAAAGACTGACGAGATTATATTTGGACTCTGTTTATGCAGAAACTGATAATATTACATTTTGCTACATTCATGCAGACATTGATGAGATCACATTCTGACTACGTTTAAGAGTAGACTGATGACATCCAATGATGACAATTATGAGTACCGCAAGGAATTATGTTGGGTCTAGTGTTATTTTTGTTATGTATGAGCTGCTTGATTAAAGTGTAAGAATATTGTAGTATATCGTTGGCTGAGTATTCAATGATAATATATATGTGATGATAACTCTGAGGATGTGGTCACTAAAGCAAATTATGACCTATGTTCACTACACACAGCTCTGTCTATCAGCAACAATTCAAAAAGGAGCAAATTTATGATACTACACTTCAGCAATCTCCTATCGAGTTTTTGAGAGACCAATAGACTTTATGCCGGAACTGATAATGGAAAAAAAATCAAATTCCTGGATCGGAAATTTTCATGAATTTTGTACGAAAACATATTTTTCTTTCTATTTTTATGAAAACTTAATTTCTGTATGAGTCGAAATCACAGAATTAAAATTTTTCTCTTCTAATGAAACATGGAGTCTAGAAGATCTCAATCTCCAGAAAGATTTCTGAAAGTAAATTGAAAGATTTTTTTTCATCCGATCCGTATGAAAATGTAATTTTTGATGGAAGTGAAGTAAAAGAAATAGAATGAAAATTCCCAATCAGTTTTCCAATGAAACGTATAGTTTGGAAGGTGGCTTCGAAATGCAGTGGTTCAGAATGATATTGAAATTTTCCATTCAATTTTTCAGAAAACAAAAAAGTATATGAGGAAATGACTATAAATTCGTGATCTGCACTCTCAGCTCAATGAAAAAAATTCTCAAAAAAAATTGGAAAAAACTCCTTCTTCGAATTCGATGAAAATTAAATTTCTGATAGAATTAAAATCGTAAAAAAAATGTTTCATCAGTTTTTCAATAAAACATCTAGTTTGGAAAATAGATTTCATTTCGAGTTATTCTAAAATGAGCGTTCGAATATAAATATAGAAACTAGAACACGAAGAAAGAAAGAACTATAAACAAACAAAAAGATAATGGAAAAAATAAAGATAAAAAACCAAACAAAATCAATGAAAAATTATGAAGTTTCAATAATAATATACAAACAAATGAAGGAATGAATGAATCTGAATAAAATATACCATAAAAATATTCTAATTACTTTTACTGTCTCAGAATTACAATGAACTTTACAACGATATTTTTGCGGAATGTTCTTCACGAACTAGGACATCCCCAATCCAAGAGAAGTCGTGCTAGATAAAGATTTATCAACAGTAATTGCCAGACTTCCCTTTGATAACTCAGTCATCTTGTCGCGGAGAACTGAAACAATATGGGCGTTTTCCGTTCGCATTAAAGCTATCTCAAACACTCCAGAAGCTGCAATCGTTTTGATTGGGCGCTTCATTAAGACAATGAACAATGAGCCCTCAATTACTGTTTATTGGAGTGAATGTATCGAAATTACCAATCGCCGAAATGAAGCTTTCAATGCTGCTTCCTCTATTAGCAAAGTGCACAGAAAGATCTATATTCTGGGAGATTTCTGCAATGCCATTTAATTCGCTATAGATAACTGGTGGATATACTGCTTCCAGAATTTATTGCACTTGTAGCTCGTTTATTGCTGTATGAAAACTCTGGTACTGAAAAATTATGGAATTGAATGAAAAGCTTTAGTTTCTTTAGCATCGAGAGTGAAGTATGTTTCAAAATTAATGCAAAATTTGAATAATAATAATAGAAATAATAATAATAATAAGCATATATTTCCAACAGGTAACTACCCGACTACAGGAAAATACAACATAATGAATAAATATGGTTACTAAAAATATCAATAACAACACAGTTAAGCAATATTAAAAAATAAATATAATAATGAAAAACATTATCAAATATAATAATCTAAATATATAATGTCAATATCTAAATGTTCAATCATAATAATAATCAAGAAAACAAATCACTCAGTGATTTGTTTTCTTCGTGATTTGTCAAGATTCAAATACACATTTATGATAGAAACAAGTGAGTCCCAGTGAAAATCACAGCAGCTTGATACCTGGTTTGCGGTAGAACATGCAAAGCTAAGCGGCTATTACGAAAGAAGATTGGTTCTGTGGGTTTTTGAGTAAAATGTCTGGCTTATTCTGGTACACCTCTGAAGAACGAAGAAATTAAGTTTTCCCAGAAGCTCAGGACAGTCGAGGTTATCATTGAGCAAATTGAATAAAAATTTCAATGCATTGAAACTTCTCCTGATGTGGAGACTCCTAGTGTCAAACATGGACAGCCAACAAGCGTGATCACAATCCCTAGGTGGATATAAACCATTCTCTCGAAATGAAATCCATTTCAAGAACTTCCTCTACAGTGCCAAAATTGAATAGAAAACACAGTTTCGAGTCTTTTGGTAGTAACTTCTCTATTGAATCATAAAGTACATAGGATAGCGTTGTTGGAAAAACACGTAGGGTATATGACTCCCACAACTTTGCATACATATACGCATTCGTTTTTTGAAATTTTCCATAGAAAAAATTTTTTTTCATTACGATAACACAGCAACGCATTCGTCGATTGTTGGCATGTCCAAAATCCACAAATTGAAGTATGATTTGATGCCGCATGCTCCCTACTCTCCAGAATTTGCTCCCAGCGACTATTACCTGCTTCCTAACCTCAAAATTTGTCTTTGCAGTAAAATATTCGAGTGCTAAGAAGAAGCTATCGAAACTGTAAATCACAATTTTGAAGAGCTTGACAAATCTTCGTTTAAAACTGGTAACACTCAATAAGAACAACGTTATGAGAAATCTATCAGTGTTGATGGAGACTATGTTGAAAAATTGAGCAAAAAAACTTTCAAAACATCGTTTTTTTGTAAGGCCGGACACTTTTACCCCACCCTCGTATATCTATTACATTTCAAAATTCTGGATTTCTGTAGCTGCTCACTCTAAATGATGAAGTAGAACCATATTCATAGTGTGGATTATTATTGATTCAAAAAGCAATAACTTCAAATACGTCCTCCGATTTTTTCCAATTTCTATCAGAAAATTCATTTTCTCAATGATTCTGGAGGAAATGAAGTAGACGTGATCACTGAAATTCAATTTCTCATCTAATATTATGCCTAAACTTTCTACCTTTCAGTTGTCTGGTGTTCAATTTCAATAGTTATATTTTCGTTAACATTTACCTTCAAAATTTCACTTGCATCCAAAACTATAAATTTAGACTTATTTACATTCAGCGATGAACTGTTATCTCTCAGCCATTCATTTATCGCTGCTTAGTCTCTTTTAATTCATTCTTTCATAGTCTGGATATTTTTACCACTAACATAAAGCATTGTATCATCTGCGAACAATCGTATAGAGCATTTTTCTGAGGTAACACATGGGTGATTTTTTAAGCGTTGTTTTTTTTAATCGAATAAAACACTCAATTTGAATCATATATTCAAAATTTTTATTGAAATTGATAACTTGGTCTTTGCCAGTTACATTTCAAAGATAACTTTATGTAAATGTTGTCTTCGGCACTGTATCACATGGTCCATTCGGAAAGTCGAATTTTGCGTCACTTTTTCGAGCATTTCGGCTTGTATCCACGAATTTCGCGTATAATGTTGTCCTGTAAGGCTTCAATCGTGTTCGTTTGTCCATATACACTAACGACTTTACATAACCCCACAAGAAATAATCCAGAGGCGTCAAATCGCATGATCTTGGCGTCCAATTCACAGGCCATGTCGAGATATAAGCTGCTCACCAAATTCATCCTTCAACATGTCCATTGTTTCACGAGCTGGCATGTGGCACCGTCTTGATGAAACCACATGTCAACCAAGTTCAACTCGGCCAACTGGGGCAAAAAAAAAGTTGCGTATCATGGCTCCATATCGTTCGCCGTTGACGGTAACGTTTCTATCACGGTCGTCTTTGACTCGTTGAAATGTTGATTCGTCACGGTGACGAATTAACATTTCACGATCCTCATTAACACTGTACGCTACGGCTGCACTATTCTCTTCTGTACGCTCTGTACGCATGCGAGACAACGGTTTAAGTCCAACAAAGTAAACTTGGTGCGAAATTTGGTGATAACAGCACGAATTGTTGATTCACCAGGTCGAATATAGTCGTAACAAACGATACACATTTTTCACAGAGCACGAATTTTGATAGTAAATTTCAACAATTTTCAATCGTTGCTCGTTCGTATGTCTTTCCATGATGAAATGGCAGAGTATACTGAAAACTTTTCACTTTGACAGATGACTTTTGGATGGCATTACCAACCAGTGCCGCCAACCTGATAAACTTAACTCTTAAAAAATCACATAAGCTACATTTATTGAATATTATAAGCTATGAATGCGAAACACCTGATTATTTTCACAAAATTATATCATTCCTTAATGGTTGTTCCAGGATGTTTCCCCGTTATCAAAATTCAAACTTGAAAAGTATAGTACATACTTATCTACTTTTACGTTACTTATTAACAACAAAGAATTATTTGCACACTCAATTCTTAGAGAATTAATTTGATTAACTGATTTCAAAACATCTGCGCCAATAATGTTTTCGTTCCCCTGGTATGATGTTTAACGATTAAAGTTACTGTTGGGGTAATGTTCTGAATAATCCCACTTTGTTCAAGGGAATATATATGACCACTATTTTCCCGTTTTTCTGGCAGTTCGGTCTGGGAAATAAAATTTTATAGCTGATTCAGCTTTCAATTCTTGAAAACCACTGAATAGTGTAAAAGACATTACATTTCCGACTGAAACTTGCAGCCTTTTGCAGAGTTTTCTTCCTCTGAAATGTAAAAATATTCATCATTTTCTACACAAATTTCATTTATGAGGAAAAATTATCAGCGACTTATAAGCGATTTGACGTCGGAATTTCCACCTAATTTCCAAATTTTGATTCTAGCAGAGGATTATCCAAATCCTGGTTAGCCGTCAGGAGTTTTCCGATTTCATATTGACTTCGACGATAATCCTAAGCCGCTTTTCACTTCGTCTAATTGAGCTTAAATTTCCGACAAAAATGCGTGACTAAATCATCAGTGAATATAATCAGGCGTTGTTGTAGTGCAATCTGTTGACGTGGTCATTAGCAGGTATCTTCATAAGTATTTCCATAGACATGAGTCTCATAAGAAGATGAATTTTCGGTTCAAACACCGCTCAGTTGACAAGAAGATGAAAAAGAAATAGTATGTGATTAGCACATATCATTATCATAGGATAAGTAAAATGGATATGTAAATAAACCAAACTGTCGAATCTGGAGTGATGAACAGCCACATGCCATACAAGAATTACCGATGCATCCCGAAAAAACGACAGTTTGGTGTGGCTTATGGACTGGTGGCATCATCGCTCCATTTTTCTTCAAAGACGACTGTGGAAGAAGCGTTACCGTTGACGGCGAATGATATCGAGCCATGATACGCAACTTTTTTTTGCCCCAGTTGGACGAGTTGAACTTGGTTGACTTGTGGTTTCATCAAGACTGTGCCACATGCCACACAGCTCGTCAAACAATAGACATGTTGAAGAATGAATTTGGTGAGCAGCTTATCTCTCGAAATGGCCCTGTGAATTGGACGCCAAGATCATGCGATTTGACGCCTCTGGATTATTTCTTGTGGGGTTATGTAAAGTCGTTAGTGTATGTGAACAAGCCGAACAGGATTGAAGCCTTACAGGATAACATAACACGCGAAATTCGTGGGATCCAGGCCGAAATGCTCGAAATAGTGACGCAAAATTGAACCTTCCGAGTTGACCTTTTGATACGGAGCTGCGGACAAGTTATCTACATGAAGTTATTTTCAGAATGTAACTGGCAAAGACCAAGTTATCAATTTCAGTAGAAATGTTCAATATATAATGCAAATTGAGTGTTTTATTCGATTTCAAAAAAACTACGCTCAAAAATCACCCATTATTATGGTTCTATTACGTTTTTTAAACATTTCTACATTATCGTGATATCTTTGCTACCTTTTCGAAGGTATTTAACGAAAAAATATTCGTTTGAAGTTCTTTGTTATATTGAATTGTATATTGAACTCAACGAAAAGCCTCCCAAAAACATCCAAATAAATTAAAGTTTCCTTCTGTACCGCACATCAAATATTTATTCATCCATTTCAATTTGATTAAGGGGTAGCTCGAAAAAACCATGGTCTTCATTCGAAATTCAACGAGATTTTACCTCAGTTTTATTCGCTTCCAATATCATTTGGCTGCTGAATTCTAAAAATAGCATCCGTTCAATCTCGCTCAAAAGTCTCTGCTCCAAAAACTGTCATCTCTCGAACATTGAATGGAAAAATCGGAATTCATTAGTTGAATGCATAATATAATACAATATAATATAATACATAAAGGTTTTCATTGTATGAGTGATCATTCAAATGATGTTATCACTACTGATTCACCTCATAGCTAAACTTCATTTTACTACATATGATTATTCGTTTTATTTTATCTTTATATCATTCTCGTTCTCTTTTTTCTTGTTAGAATTTTCAGTTAGCTACTACGACCTGTCCAACTCAATTGTATATTGTCATACTGGATTAATAGATTATTATTATTATTGTATACAGTTTTATATTTCAGCCAGTTTTGGACTGGATGAAAGCCTCTTCAGGCAGAATATTAAGCTGTAATTATCAAGCATTTTGCTCCCAACCTTCGCTTTTTTTTTTGTATATCTGTTTGCAATAATTTCGATTTAATGGGATGTTATCTTATTCAAGAAAAATATATATGTCCTTATTCTTCAATTGCATTTTCTTGCTTACAACTCCATGCATTCTCACAAGTGATAACACATAACATATACACAGGTGGTGTAATTTATAAATGCTATAAGTGTATTCGAAAGTTGTCATTTGTGTCAAAGTCTCAATGTATTATACGCAGACATAGCAGTCGTACAAATTATCAAATCGGATATTTTTGTCGAGATATATTTTTGTGATATTTGCTGGCGTCCTCACAAATCTTAGTGTTTCCGTAGGGTGTTTTAGCAAAGACCGAAAAGAATCCACGAATCATTTCCGCTCCATCTAGTAGCTTTCATCTCATCTAACAAGGCAGAAAAAGCTTTCTGTTCTCAATCTTTGTCGATGGGAAAGGTTTTTGTGATTTATATTCGGGTTATTAATTGGGATAGTGAGGTCCCAGGTATATTTCATTTCCAAGGTCATATAATACATTGAGTAATCTAATAATTTCGAAGAACAGCTACAATAAATCTTCACAAAATGGAAGCAAAGGTGAGCTGAATGAATGAAATTGAAATATGAAGTTTCAACAAGATATGAAAACCTTCCATTTGTATTAGTTTTTCAGTTTGAAGTTCTGTTTTTCTGATGCTCATATTAGAACCAAATTCAATTTTCAATGAGCTTTTTCGTTGTGATCTCAGTAAGCTGTACCTATTCTGTTCTCACTCAGGCTTGCCACGATTTCCTGGCTTAACATTTTCACTATTCTATGGATAAAGGGATAAAGAAAAACTGATATTAACGTTAGTGAAACCAAATATTTGCTGTATTCGAATAAGAGAACGGAAAACATTTCTCTAGTATGGATACATTCTTTGAAGTTATTAAAATGTTTCAAAATGCGTTGTGATTTATAAACTGATGAAAGTTAAAGAAAAGACGGCATATATTCTTTCGCTCAATATCTTTATCTATAATTTTTAATATTATTCTGAAGAATATGCGTATTCCAAAGATTTGGAAATTTACTAATCTTTGACCAGTTTTGAAAACTGAAGATGCTGCTCTCATAACTAATTATAGACCCAAAGCAATTTTGTGCAAGTTCGCTAAAAGTTTTGAAATTATCCTATATGACTTTATATACCGTTCAGTTCGCACATTTGTCTCAGCTTGGATTGATGAAGAATCGATCAACTGTACTGATTCGGCATGCATTACTCAGTCCTTGTCAGAAACATCGAATGACCCTGGTCAGATGGATGCTATTTACACAGATATTCGGAAGGCCTTTGACCAGATCGAGCACAGAATATTGTTATCAAAATTGAAGGCTATAGGTTTTTCATCCCAATTGTTAAAACTGATGCAGCCATATTTTTAGGATCGTTTTCAATATGTTGAACATGGAGGGAATGAATCCCCACTCTATTCTGCCTCGTCTGGTGCGCCACAGGGATCCAACTTGTCATTTCTTATATATATATATATATATATATATATATATATATATATATATATATATATATATATATATATATATATATATATATATATATGGTCAAATTTTAGATAGATGTGTTGAGTTTAAGAATCGGGGGTTCTTTTCGACTATAAACTATCCTTCTCTGAGCACATATTTGTATCACGGCTTCTGCTTCTAGAATGCTTAGTTATTTGGTCAGAAATTGGGGCAGCTTCGTTAATCTTTGCACAATGGAAACGCTGTACCACTCCTTTATTCGCAATGAACTGGAACATGCGTTCATAATTTTGTCCCATTCGTACAATTATTTTATTGTAGACTTGAAGGCGATTCAGAGGGAATGTTCAAAGTATATGTACTACAGATGTTATGGGCAACATCCTTCGAGAGGCTTCGATCATTCCATCCTAACCGATAGTCTGGGAAATTGAATTATTGAAGTTGAGACATGAACGGTTCAGTCTAACGTTTCTTTCCAAAATTTTGCACAATTCGATGGACTCGCCATTTCTTCTCAACAAAATGAATATGCGCTTAGCAAGGCCTGGTCTGATGCGGTATAATACATTTTATGTTAATTACAGCACATCGAATGTTATGTCACGTTCTGCTATCAACTGTTTATGTAATTTTTATGATGGGTGTTGTGGTCGATGTGATATCTATTTCGATCTGTTATCAGTGATTTTGACATACCACTCAGAACAACTTAATGGGATATCGTGATATTTTCACGAATTTCTGTTGTCTACATATGACTTTTTAATATATAACATCTAAATTTCATTTTATTTTCATTTGGTTACTCTAAATTACTATTACAATTGATTTCAATTTTATTTTAGTTGACTTCATCAACTATATTCCATCAACTTCAGTTGTCTACTTGTGACTTTGTGAAAGGTAATATTTTATTTTTGATTTGTTCTATTCAGTTATTGTTTATAACTCTAACAATTTATTCAAAATTCATATTCGTTGTATATATTCGCTTATACTCTCTCGTTCTTTTTTTTTTTTAACTTTTTCTTATTTATTATTATTTGTGTACAATTTGTTATTCTTTTCCAGTTTTTGGATGTATATCTGTGGGGAATAAATGTATTATTATTATTATTGAAGTTAAACTGATCTTTCATCTACAATGAGTGGAGGTTCGCACCCCATGAACATCCCTTCTCATTTTCGCCACTGGTGTACTAATATTATTCTTTGAAACGTCGGAAAATTCACCTGGAAAACAGAAAAACTTTGTTGGAAATTCTCATTGATATTCATGTCAATGAATACAAAATGTTTAAAATCTGTGGTTCGACCTACATACAGATGTCTATTCTTCGTCGAATATCACGTAGACGGTAATACAGCTAATTTGAATTTCCTGCCTTCTAGTGAATTCAGGGTGTCGAAAAAGCTCCGAAGGTACATCATTAGAATAGCGAAGACGCATGGAGTTGTGTCACAGACCAATCTGATCCCATACTCGACACGAGTTATAAATTGCTGAATATTACGGAAATTTTGAGGTGCAGCTCGCTGACGAAGCCGTTTGAATAAAGGGTATATTTTTCACATTATCAATCCTTCATTTCAATAAGAATAAAACAGGTAATTGGCAAATGAAAATGATTGCCTCTGAAGATATATAAAAGGTTCGAAATGTATTATGCCTGAAAGAAAGGTTATCGATACATTCTTGGTGATGAATTGATGTTTCTGTAAAATATAAACAAATGCGAATCATTGAAGGGTTTCCTTGTACAAAATGATATTAACAATAATATTAAGTCTTTATTTTCGTACAGGAAATATTCAAAAAATACATATACAGTATTAACACCTAATAATATAATGAAAACATTTAAAAAAATTATTATCAACACAAGAAGTAATTAAAATGAATAATGAGACAATAGAGCTATACTAGTTCACTATACATGAAAAGAGTCCAGGTAAGCCGTTTTTGTATTCGAAAAGTGTCCTGAATTACGCAGAATAAACCCATAAGATTTGAATGCTGTTGAAATTGTTTCATTTTTATGAGGTACAAAAGTGAAAATCTTATCAAATATTAAACCGTGGTCTCGAATTTTGGAGGTCCTGTTCCAAATGGTTTCGTTAATTGGGTGGTCGAATTGTATAGCCCGTTTCGTTTTAGGGAATGTGACAACGTTAGATTTAGTTATATCAATATTGAGTTTATTGCGGTTACATCAATATGAAACAGCGGTGAGGCCATCCTGTAAACTTGTGCAGTCCTCATTTGTTCCAATTTTTCGATATATTCTCAAATCATCAGCATATATGAGACTATGAACGGCTAGACAGTCTTTCAGATCATTCACAAAAAGAAGAAACAACAGTGGACCTAAATTAGAGCCTTCTGGTACACCCGAAATGGCTGTATATACATATGACTCTCAAATTGTGTTCAATTATTTAAATAAGACTGAATTAGGGAAACAAAATTTTTGATGATAGAAAAAATTTATAAAACATCCTGAAATTATTTCCAAACATTCGCAAATGATGGTAATTAACTTTTCGTACAACACTTTTATAATGTAATAAACATTCGCTAATGATTGTTTATAAATTACTTTTCGTACAACACTTGTATAATGTAATAATTGAAAAGACTTGGCTGAGCTCCAAACAAAAATTTACAATACTGTCGACGTATGTTTTGGGCTGTTTATCCATCATCAAGATATATTTTGTTATTGAATTATAGCAGTTCGAATCTTTCGGATAATTTGTTTATGCACATTTTCGAAATTAAAGAACGACGTAAATGATTATCTTCTTGGATATCTCCCACAAAATACCATAAGTTTGCTTGACGGTTCACAGAACGTTCATTTTCTTACTAACTCGTTTTTTTTAAAGAAAAGTTAAGCGTTATCTCTCGATAAAAAGTTTTCGCCTCAGTTTCGATTCGTTTGTTCGCAGAATGAGAACTTTGTGATAATAGAATGAATTGTAGAAGATGATGGCTCAATAAATCCAATTCGACCGTGATTAAACTGAATTATGGAGGTTTTAGATGACTTTTTATATATTTATCAGTTAAATTCAGCAATTTTCGAAATTCTTAAATCAACTTTATTTTTGAACTACTGATGACAAGACAGATGATTGAAGTTATTCCGTCTGTCAATTATCTTTCCGTATAATTCATTCGATATTGATCTCTTCTGAAAGTGAAACATTCGAGTATGCAAACATAACCTAAAAACGGAATATCTGAAGTGTTAAAGAATATTAACGCCGAACACATACAATTTGTATATCTTGCGAACTCCATAAATCAATCAAGAAGACTGTGGTGATATCGCGAAACCCCAGGTGCAAATTAAGGAGAAATTCCACCGTTAGTTAGCTTGTAGATCTCTAAAAGCAGCTATTTCAACTAGATTATTATCTTAGAGTCCTATGCTTTCGAGTGTTATTCATCTTTTGCTTACTCCCTCACAAGCCAATTAATTAACATATTAATTCAAATGCGTGTAGCTTTCTCGCAATTAATAACATTATCAAAATTCTCCGGGCTTTGAAATGTTAACTCTTCGATTTAATCGAATTCTTTAGAAATGTTGGGACTTCTAGCAACGTTAATGAAATATTCCAAGTGGGAATGTAGGCTAAGTTTGTTTTCTTGAGTAATGTTATTGAATTTGTGTTATTTGAATACACTGAGTTGGATGTGAAAATATTTTCAAGAGCATATACGTCAGAAGGTCTTGCGCAAATATCACAAATTTCTTTAGTCAAAGTCGCTTTCTTTGTAGCCTATGGGTGAAGGAGTAGGTTGATAGAATGGGTGAATTGGGTTCGCACCCCAATGTGGAATCGAAACATTAATTTGTTTTTTTTTTCTGATTTCAGTGGTTATAATTTATGAATCATAATATTCAATGAAATAAAAAAGAAATACACAGATATTAATTTTTCTATGATATTCGCTATTAACCTGTATTTTTCTATCGCTATAAAGATTGTCTCTTTCATGAAAGGAAGTAATGAATAAACAATTTTATGGGTGATCCCAATGACTACTTTAAAGTGTAAAAATGCTGAAAAATTTAAATTAAACTTAATAATAATAACAATTGATTCCTCTTGAATTACCAGATGGAATATGGTTGAAAAGTATTGTAATATATAATTGAAACATTCGAAAATAATTCATTCATAAGTTCAAAAATCATGAATTCATTCCGCATATGCTATTTCGGGTTGCTGACATATTGTCACGAGTTTTAACACAGAAGTTATGGATTGAGTGATTTTCCTATGGAGCTTTAAAAAATATCTAATTATTTGATAAAATAAAAATCAATGTATTTCAGACACACAAAACTTGTCTGATTTTGAAATTTAACAGATATTTTTCGTTTCTTGAGAATATTTCGTGTTTCATTAGTTTCTGGTCAAGAAAAATTCGAAAAGGGAAGAAATTCAAGAACAAAATATGAAATGTCGAATATAGATAAAAATCATAGAGTGAAATATCATCCAGTTTCCTTTAGAATTTCAAGCAATAATTCAACAGCTCAGTATTTATTTTTGCTATAGCAGAAATCTGTGAAATGTAGGTGAAAGTAATAAACAACCTTTCCATTTTGATTAAGATACGGATACATGTTATTCTTATGAAAAGAGGAAAAATTAACACATTTTTCCCATCAACTTAGGAAATTTCTCTGGGGATGAGAAGATATGGAACGTACCCCCTCGAAACTTCAAGTCATTATCTCTGTTTCTTATTATTCTCAGATTCATTTGCATATATATCTCCGGCTCAAACGTCACTTACTTTTATTACGGTATGAGATTCACAGAAAAAACAGATCGAGGAGCAAAACTCATTCCGAAAATTGAACACGTATAAATATATATATATATATATATATATATATATATATATATATATATATATATATATATATATATATATATATATACATATATATAAAAAGAGGCAGTTTTTTGAGAGAGATTGTTGGCTCTCATCAGAAAGCCGTAGCCAAGTTGAGAGTGGAAGATCGTAACCTGGAGATCGAAACGAAAAGAAGATTCCTGTGAAAAAACTCACCACAATTCAGATTAATGCATTGGAACTCTCCGGGTTCGAAGATTTGATCATGTAAGTTTTGATGTAATCGTAAGATTCGATGAAGTAATCCTTAACGGAACGATTGAATTAAGAATTTTAATACAATATAAAAAATGGTTGAATGGGGTAGGAAATATGAGGAAAAGTTAAAGTTGACCGTGTAACCTGCAACAGGAAGCAGCCGTTGACGGGTGTTTCGAGCTTCTTAGCTTTCATAAGAACAGTCTAGTCAAGTTCTACGTGAACCTTGATTTAGAAAAAAATAGAAAGAAAACTTGTGAAGAAAGTACAACCCCAAGAATACAGAAATAGTGAATTTATTTTCAATTAATCACAAATTAAAGAAGAAGAACGACGACTTTATGCACTTAGAAACCCAAGTAGATCCAAACTGAAAGCCCTCAAAGTACTTTGCTTACAACTCAATGATAGTCTCTCGATCAATTTTCATTTTTCACATATATCTCCTAGGTTCTGCTTTGAGATTAATTTGGAACATAGTAATAACAACTGCGATTGAATTATAGCTCAACTCTTTGTGAAACATAATTAAATATTAAATTAAATTGAACTCTTGGCTTAATGTTTCATGATTATATTCAACAATATGAATTAGTCAACTTGTTTTGAGCGTGAGCTCATTTTCAAGACTGAAAATGAGCTCAATTTGATATAGTAATAATAATTATAGAATCTTTATAAGCCAGAGGGTGTTTATGCCTCAGAAAGGCCTTGCAATGAATGAGGCCAGACAATTAGAAGAGGTGGAAAAAAAAGAATGAAAAATTATACGGAAAATCCTGGAACCAAAGTATGAACATGGAGGGTGGAAGCTGAGAAGAAATGGAGAGATCTACATGCAGGCCGAGATAAGAAAACTGAGACAATTAGGAGAAGAAGAATGACTTTCTACGGACACATTGAAAGAATGAATAAAGGAAGACTGTCCAAGAGACTGTTCAATTACTTCGACAGAAACCCCAAGACTCAGATAACATGGATCAAGGAGGTCAGAAAAGACATGGAAGAAATGAAATCAATGGAGAGGATGTGAAGAGAAGAGAATAATTCAGAAAGAAGATCAAGGGATTCGGGTGTTTTCAAGAAAAGGAAAAAAGAAGACTGGAGCAAAATAGACAGAAGAGAGAAAAAAAGCATGGAGAACGAATGAAGGAATATTGGAAGAAAAGAAAGAAGAGGGAGAAAAATTTTCATGAAAAGTTATTTCACGTGGTCCATAATCGGTCAAAATCGAAGGATCTTCATTAGCATTTGGATAGTCTTTACAAAATTTAATATATTGAGTTCTAATGTGTGACAGCTATTCACTCAATAAAAGATGATGTCTCAATCGTTTTTTAAATTTGAATACATTTTGTGATATTTATTGTGTGATAGTATGGATATATATCTTTAAGAAATTGACAATTTCAAATAACTTGAGTGGTCGTATATTCAAAGTGATCACATTGGCAATTTTTCTTTAAGCTAATTTTCGTAATTCGTAAAAATTAATTTTCCTGAATCATCATTAAAAGCTACTGGGTATCTCAACATCCGTTGGTTTCGAAAATTGCCTTCTGGCTTTCACCCTTAATTAAATTCGTCTCTTAATGATCCTTTATAGCTTGGATAATTAGATCATTATGATATTGTTAGAAAGTTCAGCAATTCATGAATCTATTCAGGAAAATAATGAAAATTTCCAACCGAATCCATAGAATTACACACCACAGAATTGAATTCATTCATGAAAATCGGAGAAGAGAATTTTTAAACAATTGAAAGTGAATAAATTCTGTTTTTTCCAGTCTAAAAGTTGAGAACGTGTAGTTTTCAACACATAAAAAATCAAAGCAACTTATGAATTGAAACAGAGAGATGCCTTCAATATGCTTATTTATGATAATGATACAAGTAAATGGTGATTTTTCAAGCGCAGTTTTCTTTCAAATCGAATAAAACACTCAATTTGCATCATATATTTCAAAGATAACTTCATGTAAATGTTGTCCGCGGCTCCGTATCAAATAGTTCATTCGGAAGGTCCAATTTTGCGTCCCTTTTTCGAGCATTTCAGTCTGTATCCCACGAATTATGGCTGTTATGTTATACTGTAAGGCTTCAATCGTGTTCGGTTTTTTCATATACACTAACGACTTTACATAACCCCACAAGAAATAATCCAGAGGCGTGAAATCGCATGATCTTGGCGGCCAATTCACAGGGTCATTTCGTGAGATTAGCTGCTCACCAAATTCATCCTTCAACATGTCCTTTGTTTCACGAGCTATGTGGCATGTTGCACCATCTTGATGAAACCACATGTCAATCAAATTCAACTCGGCCAACTGGGGCAAAAAAAGTTGCGTATCATGGCTGAATATCGTTCGCCGTTAACGGTAACTTTTCTTCCACGGTCGTCTTTCAAGAAATATTTGACCGATGATGCCACCAGCGCATAAACCACACCAAACTGTCGTTTTTTGGGTAATTCTTGTATGACATGTGGCTGTTCATCAGTCCAGATGCGACAGTTTTGTTGATTTACATATCCGTTAAGCCAGAAATGAGTTTTATCGCTGAACACAATTTTTCGATAAAACAGTGGATTTTCATTAAGCATTTCTAAGGCCCATTCACCAAAAAGTAGTCGTTGTGGTAGGTCATTCGGCTTCAATTCTTGTAGAACTTGAACTTTGTATGCTTTCAAACCCAAATCAACACGTAAAATTTTCCACGGGGCTTGAGGTATGATCGATAATTAAAAGAGTATGGTCATGAAAAAATCTTAATTGTTCAAGAAGATAGGATCTTCTATCTTGTAAAAATATTATTTTTCAAGAAGCCAATTCTAAAAAAAATAATATTTTATAAATGGGGTTTAAATCCAGTGCACTAATCTGCCATATTAGAAAATTGATATTAGGGGAATTTCTGAATATCTATGTTCATTTATAGGCATTGAATGGGATCATTCAATAAGAGAAGGTATTCTATTATTTAAAATTCTTAATCGTAAACTAAAAAATCTTTCTCAAACAATAAAAATAAATATTAAAATTCTTAATCTTGAAATTATGGATCCAATTGAAGAAATTTTATTTCATATTAAATATGCATCTGGGTAATCCGTCAAAGCATCTCATAATATTATAGATAACTATCTGAACGTAATATGTGCGAGCTATCAACAGAGAACTAAACTTACTTGATACCCAATGCCGTGGTATATCGCGCTTTCACATAATAACTCAAAATCTGTGTTCGATTAGATCATAAACTAAATTGTGCCAATCAAATCAATAGGGCATGGTAATGGAATCTAAGCCTTCCAAGGTATAAAGCGGTTGGAAGGGTAGTTACTGCATTCAGATACGAATTCAAGCAATAATTGCTATACTAATTAGAGAGGTCAAAGTGGCAGTGTTTGCTCTCAAAATTCGATACCTACAGATCATAATTGTAATTAGTTATTTCAAAGGTTACTCATATTACACAAAGGCTTTACGCAGCTTTGGTTCAACATGTGAGTTGATTATTTTCATTGCTTGAGTAGTTAGAATACTAATTTTATATTCCTGGTGCAGATCTTGAACTTTGCAGTATTATATGTGCTATTTTGAGATGGAAATGAGGACTTAAAGGGCGACGTAAGCTTGAATGATAGAGCGATTTCATTTCGCATAGTATAACCCAATAAATAACTGGAACTATCTTATGCTTTCGTCTTTATATATTCGAAGAAGTTATTGCACAACCTTCCCGCGCATGTTGAGTTACATCCAAGCTATAGGTAATAAATATTTGAAATCCTTGGTGGTAATAAATTCGACATTAAAGACAGTTCCTTGCAATAGTATGGAAATGATACATATCATATTAAAACGAACATAGCGGAAATATAGTCCCTATATATTTCTCGCTCAAATCTAGAGTTCTAGGTGTACGTTCACCTTTGGTAACGTGATATAATGGAGTTATATCATTATTCAATATTTCATATTGATCGCTTTTCTTGAGCTCGATTACTTTCAAGGTCGTTATGGCGAATTGAAAAATAGGTAACGTATGATTTATTGTGACCTCAACCTTGTGAATAATGGGAAAATGGTTGTGGCGCCTGTTATAGAATATTTTTAGTAGTAATTTATTCGGACCAGTCATTTGAAGCTGGTTTTCAACAAAACATTTATGACTAACTTGACAAAAATTGAGAAGTTATTTATCAACATAATGCATTGTATTCATCAGAAAAACGATTCAAAAACGAATCAAGAATACGATTATCTCATGTTTAACCTTATGCTTCTGTTTCCGACATATTAAAATCCTTATAACAGAACAGTTAAGACTGCTACTGAACATGAGGTACTAAACATTATGAAAAAATAACAAAAGGTAATGAGAAGGAGTTTCTGAGAGAGAATACAAATAGTCAAACAAAAATATAAACATATAAAATAACTTTATATAAAAAAGTTACGGTATATATGAATGTTGTGACAACAATTATGCAGCCTTTTTTTTCGAGAAACTTGATGAGCACCTTGAAATCAAAAACAGAACAGTGGAAAAATCTCACCTAGCCATCAATTATTATTGAAAGGTTGAACGTGAATCAGTTCCTAAAGAATACTCAAGTTTATGCAATAGCGCATTATAAGCAAGTAAACTACTGTATAAAGATTCCTTCGCGCACTGTGGGTGTCCACATTATGTCAACTCGTCAGTAATATATGCTGTTTGCCTACAAATGGATATATTTCTTAAAAAATTTCAAGAAACTCTGTTGGATGACTGCAACACATCAATATGTAACTGATAACCACGTCTCCAAACTGTTTAAATTTCAAGATAAGATCTTGAAAAGTCAGAACGCATTGGTCTCGGGTTTGATATATTCGCAAATTCTTCACAGTGACAAAAAATGAAGCATTATCTCTAAAATCAGATGTTACTTCAAGCATTGGTCTCGGGTTTGATAATTCAAAAGTCTTCACATGTCTTTCTCTAAAATCAAATATCAAGCAACAATGTCTTTCCTAAATATCAGCATTAATTTCAAAGTTGAAATTCAGTAACCATGTTTTGTGTAAAACGACATAACGTGATATTTAGAGATATTGAGATTCGATTCCGATTGATTTGATTGTTCTATTGAACGCAAGTTGCTAACAATGCGTTGTTAGTTTCAATTTCAATTTAGTTGCATAGTCATAAATACTGAAGTCATCAGGAATTAATAAATCTCAAATTTCCATGTATTCCAATGTACATCGTTGATGTACATTATACATAGCAAAGGACCACGAATGGAACCTTGAAGGAAACCTTTAGAGAAGACATAAATAAATACATGGAAGAATGTCATTCTTTCAGGTCATAGACCAGCGTCAAATGCCTAGCAGAAATTGAGCACAAATTGGTCAGGTTTATTGCGTTTGTTGGTGATGTTAAAGAAGTATTGTTTCAGCACCAAGTGGCAACGATGGCAACACAGAACCAGAACTAGGCTCTCGGGAAAACCTCTACTAGTGTAATTTTTTATAGAAAGGAAGTAGGGGAGACTTGGAAACTTATGAAATTAAACAAGAAAGAAATGAAGGAGTGAAAAGTAGAGACTCATAAAATTAAAGGGACCTCATCAGCAGCACCTTGCACTCCTTATATTGCTTGAAATTTCTCCATCATGCCATTACGTTATTATCTCATGGTCGAATGTTTCTCTTCTGGTACCTCAGCAACAAATCATTGTCGAGGTGGTAACGCTTTGATTCGACCTACCCTTGAAAGACGCGTCCGAATCAATCAAGTTGACAAGTTTATTCCGACTGTCCGAATAATTTGCCTAGGAGAAATGTCGCCATCAAGGGACGTAGGATTTACGGCGACGACTACAGGGAGAGATATTCATCAAACCCCAAGATGAGCCATCCATTCCCTTTGACGCGCCTTCGGTCATCCGAAGAGGCAACATGGGAATAATGGTGAGCAAACAATCGAAATAAGCAATACGTCACACCCTGTGATACTTGACATCAACTTTATTATATCTTCCGACGTTTCGGAATATTCATATTCACCTTCTTTCAATAAAAAATAGCTGCTTATAACGTTGAAGTTACGGTGAGTTTTCAGACATACGTAACCAAGATATCAAATTGTAAAACACATGATAATTAATGGGAAGATTGATACATATGTAAATGTTCAACATTCTCATTTATTCAATAGTGTTGGCGTTTATTTGATGTAAATCTATTATAATTGAATATAAACTTAAATTCAAACACTTGAACTTATGATTTACACTTTATTGACTACATAGCATGACACGTTTCGTTGTTATAAACGAACTTCTTCAGATGCTTACAGAATAATAACAACATTTTGAAAACACAGGTATAAATATCAGGGAATTTGGGATTTTATGACTTTGGGTTTTACCTAAGATATTCCATTCTGATATTCAATTTTTATTACCTGGAAAGGTTTAACAAGGGTGAATTGTTTAATTCTATCTGTTCATTGAGCGAATTTCCAGAATTTTCAAGTCGATTTATTTCCACTATTTCCCTATAATCTAATTGACTACTTCTCTCTATATTGTGTGAAATTTTGAAATTCGTATCAAAAGTATGGTTTTCTGTTAATAAATGGTTAGCATAATTCGAATTACTTTTATTTAAGCTATATTTATGTTCCTGTATTCTAGTACCGAAATTTCTACTAGTTTTACCCATATATATACTGGGACATGTTCCACAATTTAGTTGATGAACACCTGATGTGTCTTCCCTTTTAATTTTGTTTTTATTGTTCTTAATGTATCTTAAATTATTGTTCGTTTTGAATGAAATATTAAAATTATATTGAATTAAAAAGGTTTTGAATTTTTGACTGACGGTTCCAAAGTAGGTTAAACTATTATATTCACGATTTCTATCCGACTGATAAGAAAATACTAATCGCGGAGCTTTCCGATAGAGTTTTTTGTGAAAAATTTTTGACACTAATTCGCTTTCATAATTATTATTTACCACAATCTGTTTAATGATGTTCAGTTCTTTATTGAAATTTTTTTCTGATTAAGGTATATTAGTTAATCTGTGTATCATACTTTGAAACGCTGGCAATTTATGTGGATAACAATGTATGATGCTAATCATTTATTAACACAAAATGATACTTTTGATAATTTCATAATTTTACACAATATAGAGATAAGTAGTGAATTAAATCATTGGGGAACAGTGGAAATGAATAGGCTTGAAAATTCTGGAAATTTGCTCAATGAACAGATAGAATTGAACAATTGATATATATATATATATATATATATATATATATATATATATATATATATATATATATATATATATAACCCATTGATATTTCATTGAATGCTATAATGTAGTTATAAGTTACTATTTTTTTTTAGATTAGATTGATCTCTTTGTTAAATCTTTTGTTTAATTATTTAGTTAAATCTTTTTTCTAATTATTTAGTTATTACTTAGTTATGTATTCAATATATATAATGTTATTATTTTCTGTAATTGGTTGTTATACCTATTGAAATAAAGAACTTATTATTATATGATTCACCCTTGTTAAATCTTTCCAGGTAATAGAAATTATATGTCAGAATGGAATATCTTAGGTAAAACCAAGTCATAGAATCTCAAATTCCCTGATATTTATACCTGTGTTTTTCAAAATGTTGTTTTTATTCTGTAAGCATCTGAAGAAGTCGATTTTAACGACTACATAGTTTGAATTTAAGTTTATATTCAATTCTTAAATATTCTTGAACAATTCCATGAGTTCTTCAGCAAACATTTTTATAATTCTACAAGAAACTGTTAACATTAAAATCATGAACAAAGGAAGAAAACTCATTGTATATCTACAAATGTAAAGATACATTTGAATTCTACATGAAACTTTAGAGATATATTCAACAATCAGTTTGAAATTTTAAATCTGAACGTAAATTTCCAGTAAAATCAGAAAACCTAGAAAATTATCTGTATCAGACTCAGTTACAATTCCACAGCAAACACCTGTTATATCGAATATTGAAGATGTTCGAAATTCAGAAAATTACTGGGACTAAGAACAAAGTGAAGAAATCACAACGTTTTGAAATTTGGGTTTTCCATCATCACACCAATGGAAAATAATCAAATCAGCTTCCTCAATTCCGTTTGAGATTTTCCTAGAACCAATTTTCTGTATGATGCTGGAATAACTTGATGTAGGAGGAATGCGCTTTGTGTCGAACATTTTCGTCTAATTACCCCTGGAATATTCAGTCACACTTAATTAATTGGGGTAATTACGAAATGCTGATGAAATGATAATGTTGATACTGAAGCTATTCAAGAATTTCAAAAGATTCTCTTGCATTGGGCAAAGATTCCTTAAAATTTTCACAGGAAGATAATTTGATGGAAGTATCCGCTGCTTAAGTTTCTGGAATCATTAACTCACTGAGACTTTGTTACTGCTAATGGTGAGAAGGATTACTTCTAAACATATAGATATACATCTTCAAGTAACTTCTGGATTAAATGGAGTCTTTTATGTCAATTGAGGTAGTTCTGGAGAAAATGTGATGTCTAATTTTTTCACACGTATCTTATAATGGATTAACACGTAATTATAATGGATTTACATCAAGTCAACACCAACACTATTAAATATTATTATTATTGAAAATAATACGAATTTTCTCATATAATGTAAGACACACATCACGCGCGTTTGGAAGTTCAACTTCTACTAATGCTCACTTATCATTAATACCATTTCAGGAGTATCTACAAAGGTTCATACATTTTCCAGAGTGCCAGAATATAGATTAATGAAGAAATAAAATGTCCAACTCTAGTTAATCTCTATAATATACATTTCATACAGTGGAGTTGTTCCAAATAAGAGTGCTGACTTCAAAACAATTCATATACTTATTTAAATTTTATGATTTAATATAATTTTAGGTACTTTGTATAAATGCGATTGCTAGAAGAATTCGGCTTAGGTAACTCGAGAAACTCATCCCTTTGAAGTGAAATATTTAGGTTTATGAGTTGCAAAACGAAGCTCTCGAAAGTTCCACAAACGTAGAGAGAAACGATATTGAATAGACGGGAAACTCTCATCAGTGACGTAGATTGGATATCGTGACATGAAATGCAATATATCTCAGCTTTGAGGAACTATTAGAAGTCCTTATTATAATACTTCAAATGTTGATCAAGGAGGGTTCAAACGACAAAGCACATTTGCTGTATAATAACTTGTCAAGGGATGATGGATGTATATATTGAGAAGGGTACTTAGTCACAAACACTGGCATGTTGTAGTGATCTGAGAATTAAAAATTCGTACAATACATAGAATTTATTTCCATCAATTTCTACAAGGAATTTCGATATTAATTGAGAATAATTCAACCCTAGAATCTTGACTACGAACTAGAAAGATTTGAACCAAAAACACTTGATGAAATGATATACTACAGGGCGTTTTATTTCAAAATTCAAGAATATTTTCACAGTACTGAAAAAGAAATTGGTTTATCGTTTCATTATCAAAAAAGACTGAGAGAAAAATGTCCCAAAACCCCACTTTCTAGAAATACTCTTCCACTTTTCATTGCGATTTTTTCGAGATATTTAAATAATATATCTCGAATTGAGTTAATGATTATTTGTAAACACAAAATACAATTATATGTATTGTAATTTCTGAATGTCTGAATTTCAAGATTGAACACCCTGTAACTCAAAAAGGAGCCACATTTAATCTCCATGTATACGACTGACATATGAATATAAAATAATTTCTTGTTTTTTCTGTCTTCTATGTTTTTTCAAGCTTTCATTTCAACGAAATTAGAATGGAGAAAAGTTGGAGTGTGTGCATCGCTAAGTATAAGCTTCCATTAAAAATATGAATCAGTATTTCTTGAAAATCTAATCAAGTTCTTCTAACTCAAACGTAATTATTTCACTTGGAGTTACTCTATTCAAGAAAACCGACTGACTGTTCACGATATAAGGTCGTTGACATCAAACTAACCACCAAAGAAAAATGCTGGGAAGTTCTAACACTGGTTAACAATCCTTGACGACATTAACGCTAATGCAGATTTATACGTTAAAGTTTACCAAGTTTCGTTCTGCTCTGGCTAAGAATGTTATACACAAGTAGCAATAGACTTGCTTTCTTGCTTTCAGACTTTAATGATCTTGTTTTAGCATACTTTGGGTCTCAAAACATTCGTGCTAATACAGGTCATTAATGCATTACCTTCTATATATCATATATATCTCACAGAGATTACATATTGAATGAACAGAGGCTGAAGAGTTATTTCAACACAAAAGTTATGAAGTATGAAATTTGCATTGTTGTAACCGAACTCAAATCGTTATTTGTGGATGTAGAATAATTGAATAAAGTAACCGACAGTTGACCTTTGTAGTGTAAAAGAGGCTTTGAAGCACTGAATGATTGAATAATAATAACAATGTCAAGTATGTTTCCATTCGATATACGAGGGTGGGGTGTAAAGTTTCCGGTCTGACCAAGGGATGGAGCCACTAGGTCTACTTTTGGCGCAGCGTCCTATAGTACCATTCCTACTGAGCTTGTATATAGAGTTTGAACCCAATCACTACGATAGTTTGCATTTGACGGCGCATTTCATGAGACGCTTCCGTTGTTTTCGTGAGAATGGAAAAATTGGAGAAACCATGAAATACTCCTATTTGGAAGTTTTTACACCAAAACAAATAAGAGAAGACATGGATTCAACACTAGGAGACTCCTTCTTATCATATTCAACTATTAAGCAGTGGGTTTTTGAATTCAAAATGGTTCGTGTGAGAACCTCGGACGAGCCTCGCTCAGGACGGCCCGTCGAGGTCACAACTTCAGAAATGTTTGAGAAAATCCTTCAAATAGTATTGGAAGACCGCAAATTAAAAGTGCATGAGATAGCTGAGACCTGTAGGATGTCAGCTGAACTTGTCCGAAATATTTTGCACAACTATTTGAGCATGGAAAAGCTGTGTGCAAGATGGGAGCCGTGTTTGCTAACGCTCGACCAAGAACTGATTCGGAAAAACATTTTTATCGTCAATTTGGCGTTATATAGACGTAATCCAAAATAATTTCTGCATCGATTGATAACCGTTGATGAGACTTGGGTTCACCACTACACTCCTGAATATAAAGAACAGTCAAACAGTGGGTTGGAAAGGAGAAACCAACTCCAATGAAGGAGAAAACAATTTTATCGAAAAACAAGGTTATGGCTACTGCTTTTTGGGATGCATTGAATATACATTGATTAAATTGACAAGGGCGAGACTATCACTGGTCAATACTACGCAGACTTATTGCGATGTTTGAAGGACGAGGTGTGAATTAAACGACCTCATTTGACGCAAAAAACAATTTTGTTTTATCACAATAACGCCCTGGCGCATTCGTCGATTGTTGCCATGTCCAAAATCTAGGAATTGAAATTTGAATTAATTATACATCCTAATTACTCTCCAGATTCAGCCCTCAGCGACTATTACCTGTTTACTAACCTCAAAAAATGGCTTGGCGGTAAAAGATTTGAGAGCAACAGAGAAATTATCGAAACAATAAATCAGTATTTGGAGGAGCTCGACGAATCTACTTTTGAAACTGGTTTAACTAAATAAGTACACCGTTATGTATCAGTATTGATGGAGATTATGTTGAAGAATAAAGCAAAAAAAATTTTAGAACATAGTTTCCCTTTGTTAGGCCGGAAACTTTTCACCCCACCCTCGTATGATTCTATACTTCTACAAGTGCATGGGGCACATTTCATCTCTTCATAGTCATCTTGAAAGAAATTGAAGAAGAAGTCTCTAAAAACTTTTACTTCCATTTCATTCTACGAGTATTGTTTCTTGAGATTAAATACAACGTGAATTATTCATGAAAAAACTCATCTTCCTACTTTCATTCGTGGCGCAAAATCGGTAAATCATTCTCGAAGAACTCGAGCCATATGTCTTTGTTAGGATTTCCTTGTTTCGAATTTCCATCGCAGAGTTTTTCGGGGTCTTGACGAAAAAACAACTCCTTCTCATCACCAAATAGAATAGCTGATTATTTGAGCGAAAAGGATCGCGCAACCTAAACTTTCAGAAATAACGAGGGTTTTTATTTTCCGAAGTTTTATGGTGGTTGGGTCAAAGGGAATAACGCTCAAGGAGCGTGATAAATGAAGCCTTCTGTCGGGTTTCAAACATACAGATACAACCTAGAGTCTTCTACAATTCGCACCCCAGCTGTGGTGGGTGGAATCCAATTTGGATGTCTATAAGTTTGATCAGAGTGCACGATGAAAAAGTTGCTGAGTTGTATTCTTTGCAGTGTTGTCTATTTGGAGGCTAGGTTCAGATTTAATGCTATATTGACAATGCAGCTCGAAAACAACAACAAAGTTCTTTAGCTTTCGTTAAAGACGCCGCAAATTTTTCATATTTCAGTATGGCTTTGGTATGGTTTCAGGGTATGGGATCATTGTTTAGCTAAAGAGGCAATAAATAGACCATAGAACAAGCCAATTAGGATTATTCTGAAGATTATTCTGAAATACTCTTGGAATTTCTACCAGATGAAAGGCCATAAAGATATTCGAGTTTGTAGTATTTTAAATTGTCAGTTTGTGATATCCCAAACTTAAAATGACATTTCTACACAACGACTACAAGATGATATAGAAGATAAACAAATGGTTGCTACAAGAATTCGTTTCACATTTTCAACAAAAACTATTCTTTTGTTCTACATAATCCAACAGAAATTCAATTTTCAGAGGGATAAAAAGAATATTTTCCTCTAAAAAAATATTATGTTTCGTTTTTCAAATGGTATTTCTCACTTTAACAACTTCAACCCAGATTCAAATCAACGTTAATTACACTACTTCAAAGGGTGTGAAGTATTTTCCCGAATCCTAGTTACCCTGAAAAAGTTATATGAACCCTATAAAATCTGAGTCGAGTCTCAAGCTTCAGAAGTAATTCTCAACTGAACAGAGAACTTACGACAATACGGTCGGTCTCAAGGTGAAGCACACCGTTATGGTAAATACTAAGCTTCATTCTTGAGAAGCTGACAGTGTTAAATGAGATTTATGCAAGTCGTCTGGAGTTTTTATAGCGAAATAATTGTCTCTCTCCTTGTATTAAGAAATATGTGGGAACTTTAGGTGCATCAGCTTCATTGTAAGTAGAAAAATATGTTCAGAAAACAGAGCGATATATATTTTTTCATCATGTCTCACTTGTCCCTCTACCAACTTTTGAGAGCATATATATTTGAAGCATTTGAATGGCTGTAATAGATTGAAAAATATTTTCTAACTAGAGCATACTACAGAAGATGATACTCTGATGAAAATGTACAGAGAAACATTGCAAAATCGGAAAAGAGATTACAATTATCAGCTCCTTGGTAAGAAAATTGAGCACAGCATTTACCATCTCCTTTTATTTCTTATATTCATAAGCAGCAGTTATAATTGTAGAAATGAGGGGAATGGACTTGCCATAGAGAACTTTTACGGACATAGTTTTCAATCAAACAAACTTTATTGACACGATATTCAGCATAGAGTGGAAGACAAACATCATAATGTCAGGTAATAGTACGGAAAAACAAAGTGTGAGAAGCCTTAAAAATGCGTTCCAATTGAAAACAAATAGAATGTTGGGTTGTTATATGTGTAAAAACATAGATAACCACTGCTGAGTGTAATCACCATCTAGACAACCTCCAATAGGACATCAAGAATAAGTTGAGAAAAGCACCCCTGTTCCCTTCAGGACTCACATACTATTTAAACGACCACAGTGTGGATTTGACATCATGTCGTCTGTCAAATTACCGTACTCAAAAGCGAATTCATGATAGCTTGCAATAATCCTCGATTATGAGTGCAAAAAGCAAAAAAACAGTCATGTTGATGAGTCTTGTTAACATCTGTTTTCAGAGGGAGCTGCCGAATCTTCATCACGACATTCTTGTTATCAACTAGATCAGTTTCAGTTCAGAAATACCAATCGAAGACAGAATTTTCCTCTTTGATAAAGGTCACACTGAAACTTCGTCTGTCAATGTTCTTCATTGTGTAGTTGCACTAGAACAAACAAACGTCATGATAGTTATATACCTTGAATAGTGAATACTCTTCGTTTAGAAAGAGCTTTGTTGAGTAGCCCTCCTCATAGACACTTTTGTGATAGAACGCCATCTACTGATGGGGTGAAAAACTAATGATCGAAAGATAATTACATCAAGACACCGTCGAACAATTTCTAACCTACAAAATTGCAACGGAATAATCCTTTCACTGATCAGTAAGATTCAAAATCTCCATCAGTATATTAAGATGAATAACTATATCAGTGCAGCTGCTGAAAAGGTGCCTTTTTTGCATTTATGTGGAAATATAAATGAAAACCGTCAAAAATAGCGAATATTAATTTTGCTAATTTTTCTTTCAGCATGCAAATTCGTTCATTATTCTAAAGTTGATTGAAACGCAGACTCCTTATATTTTCGAATAATATTCTTGCTTCAACTGTTCTAGAATATCATTAATTTAATTTTTCAGAAAGATGGATCATTCGGATCGTCTGGGGTGTAATAAAATATGAAGGGTGGAGTAATTTGAATAATTTAATTAATGAAGCGATACCCATCTCTCATTAAATTACGAACATATTTTTTCTGAATTAATTATTCCAAATACAGTGGTAGCTATTAAAATAATATGCATGTTAGTTCAATGTTTGTGAGACGTTATTTTAACAAATAAACGTGAATTTTCTTTACAGCTGAATCATCGAAATCTAGATTTTTTGAACAATTAGTAAGCATTCAGTTTGTTCGATTCCGACTTGGCATTGTCCCAAAAACCAATCAATACAGAATACGTTTTTACCAATAGAGTCAATATCATTCTATATCAGTGGCGGATATACAAAATAATTTTGGGGGGACCAAGACCAAGATAATGCTATATAATTTGGGTATTGAAGTAATTAAGTATACTCAATGTTGCACGTTAGTTCATAAGGCCAATTTCAGTGGGCATACTACAACTAGATTATTTCATTATCGTTTCAAAACAGTGTAACAGAGTAAATACAAGTGGTGGAAAAAACAGGTCAAACAAATTATATATTATAAAGCCTTATTATTTTGAGCTTAACATCAAAGAAAGGTTATCGTCGAGTGTACAGCTGCGAATTCTCAAATTCTTTGGACATATAACTCGAAACAAACACTCTATCGATCGATTGGTGGTCCAAGGGAAAGTCGAGGGCAAAAGATCGCGTGGGCGCTCTCCAACAAGGTGGACAGATCTGATAAAATCTGTGACGCATTCCAGCATCAATGAAAACTCTAGAGTCGCTAAGCACAGAGCAGTGTGGCGCCGTATTGCGTGGGCCGCAGCGGCACAAGACCGAGACACGACCACGACCACTCTGTCAAGAGTGAACGACTCAGAAGTCTTACTTTCTTTGTGTACTTGAGAATTCATCAATATCATCTTGGTCACCTACAATAATATCCCTGTGGATGGAAAGTGAAGCTACTCCTTCAGAAGTATTTTCAGATGTGCTGTTTTTTAAGTAGGTCTTCGGCCTTCTCAGGCTGGAGGAAGATCTCTCCACACTGGCAACAGAAACAGGAAGAACTGCTGGAAGTTTCAAGAGGATATAATTGTTAGGCAAGAAAGTCTTATCACAATTTGCGGAAGATCCAAGAGCACTACGTCCTCTTCTTTCTTGCCGCAGGAAGAGAACGTAGACGACGTTGCATTTTACCAACCGTACCGCTTACCGCTCGCTGGTGACCCGAACATCTATTAGATCTTTCGAATTACGCATTTAAACAACTCATATAAGTTATAAATGAAAAAATTAAGATTCCTTTCAACTCATTCACATTTATTTATTCATTGAAATTCCACATTATCCTAGACTTATCGTTTTAATATCAGTTGATTTTGTATTACACTGTCTGATTTTGGACGGAACTCGGTTATCCTTTCTAGATGTATTTCTTCAATTTTTTTTTCAGTAGAATTTAGTATTTTGTGTTCAAAGTCAATGCGATCTAAGTCAATGACTTTATTTCTGAAGTTCCTTCAGGATGTATGAAAATTTTCTCTGAGATGCACATATTATATACACTTTAGTTTATAGGTAATTAACGTTTGTAATATGTGCTGCTCTTCTATTGGACAGTTTCAAACTGTCTATTGAGTGAGCTCCTTGTAATTGAAAAACAAATTTTGAAAATATTGAGCAATCAAGAGATTTTCAGCTGAATTATTTTCGATACATACGATCTTGTGTTTGCTAGATATTATAATAAGCATATATTTCCAACAGGTGACTACCCAATTACGGAAAAATACATAATGAATATATAGGTTTACTAAAAATATCAATAAATACATAGATATACAATATCAAAAATAATTATAATAATAAAAACATTATCAAATATAATAATCTGAATCTATAATGTCAATATCTAAATATTTAATCATAATAACAATCAAGAAAACAAATCAATCAGAAATCGAAAGAAATCAAGATACAATTATTATTATTACAAAAAATTTCATACTTCATACAAAAGTAATCGCTGTATCTATCTACCCGATATAAAAGGATAAATGAATTAGCTATTATATTTGAAAAATTCAATACTAAGGAAATGCTAGACAGCCATCACACAAAGAAAATTCCATCCGAATTTCCCAACCCAATTCGACGAAGCACAACCGCAGATAACAAAAACCACCGCCAGCGTTTTATTTTCTCGTTTCTATGCACTCGAGGACAAATTCCGCGAAATTTCTGTTGATATTAAACTCCATTCGGAAAACCGAGAGATTTGGAAAGACGGATAGAACACCAGTTCGATCGGCAACTTCTATCAGGTCGATACGTCCAAGCAACAGCCTCGCGAAGGAAATGTGCTGACACTTCCCAAGTGCCCCAAGTGCCGATAGTGAAAATGTTTTCCTGCTCCGGTTTATCGAATCTCGCGTGGAGTAAGTTGTGAACTGTACTAAGGAATCTTGACATAAAGTTCCGCTTATCGCGAAGTTAGAACGTAGTAGAATTAAAAATATAGGAGACCGTTTCATTGGACACAATAAACGGATTGAATTTGATAAGAGAATACTTGGGGATATTCTGTAGTTCCAATAGATGGCCCTGCGTTATAAACTTCTTCAAGTGGGCCGCAGAATATGAACATATGGGATGAAATTTGGCTAATTTTTTGCACTCAGGAAAGCAGCGAAATTCTGTAGTTTAATACTGTATGTAGAATATAGGAGGAGGAAGAATAATCATAGAATAGAAAATAATATTCTATAAGCTGAACATGATGTGACATCTCTACGTAGAAAGCGGTATACTGATGGTTTCAGCAATGATTATACAAAAATCTGCATGTAAACCCTTACAGTGTATGCGATATCAACTTTATATGAAGGTTCACAAGTATTAATATTAATGAAAATGATAAATTTTCTTCATTTCAAATAAGAGAATACACAAACAATCTATGATTTACCTGAAGTGGAATTTGTGTAAATATATATATATATATATATATATATATATATATATATATATATATATATATATATATATGTATATACAATATTTATCAATACAACAAACGATGGGCATATCCCTATACATGTACACGACAATACTCCAAGAACTCATTAACACTATAAGGTGTGCTGGCAACGAGCAGACTAAATACGGGCGACTTGTACCTGCTTATGTTCCTTTCTGACCTGATATTTGGAGGCAAGGCATTGTGGTACCTCATGAAGGTGTGTTCAGGTCCATTCAAAAAGGTTGTCCTTGTGCTATACCCACTATCCGCTTTCTGCTCAAACAGCACAAAAAGCAGATTTTGTTGGATGTGTATCGCTGTTGCTGTGAGCAGACAATTTTCTCGAAACTTGCCTCTTCAGGAAGCATCAGATTTCATTCCCAAAATGCTGCGCAAAGCTCGTTTTTGCAGAACGTTTATATTGCTCATGAAAAGACTACTACAGAAGAATATAGCACCATATCTAAGTCTCGATTCAAATACTGCCTGATAAACAACCCTCAACACCGGCCAATTCAGATATTTTACAATCACCCTCAAAGAGAAGCAAGCAGCGCTCAGACTATTACAGAGCTGTGCTATGTGTACATCCCATTTCATCAACTCATCAATATAAATACCAAGGAATTTGACGAGTTCCGAGCTACAATGACGTGATTCTTTGTTGAAGAAGTTTGTAGTAGTCTTGTAAATAGACAGGTTTGAAGCAATGACGTTGCTTTATACTTCTCTAGAATTGAGAACTAATGTTTGCAAGCTTGTTGAACTCAGCTTCTGCCTTCTAGTCTCATAATTGACATTTTTTATCAGATTTTGTTTGAATATCTCAACAAATTTCAACAGCTTGGAATTTGCGATTTTTCCTCTTCTGTGTTGAATTGGACTTTTCAGAGAACGAGCAAAGAGATTTGAGACCTAAATAGACAAAATTGAAAATGTGGAAAAGGAAAATTCGTTGAAGAATATAGCTACCAAAAAAATACAGATGAATAATGGAAAGTGCAATTCGAATGTATTCGAATGAATATATATGCGATATGTTATTGAATCGGTATTATTGCAATGATGGAAGGAATGGTAAATATCAAGTATATGAAAAAACAGCTTGTGAAATACCAGAAAGAGAGAATCTACAAGGTAAAAAACAGTGAAGGAAATTGCTTGGACTTTGGTTCACAAGAAATGAAAGGAGGTTATGAAACCCAGAGACTAAATGATGTTTTCTCTGGAATCAGTGGAAACAATTTTGTGCAGAATGATAAAGCTTTCCTTCAATTTCATTCATAATAATATCACTACGCATATATACTACGCCTAAATGAAAAGAATATACAAGTGTTATTCTTAAGTTTATTGAACACAGTTGTTCGTCATCTGCAAATGAATATCTTCTATTATAAGTTAAAATCTTGAGTAAGGTTCATTAAGACCTAATATCTCATTGGCGACCTCTTTGTTTCAAATTTTGTGAACCAACTACAACATAATCCGAAAAGATCTGACGTTTTGTTTAAGGTCCACTTATTCTGCAACTATGCCCATAAATTTTAATTAAATTGTCTGTTGTATTTGTTTTAAAATTTAAAACAGAATTGTACTCAATACATTGAAAATATCAGGTTCGAAATTTCCAAAGCAACGAATCCCTATTACCATATAATCTGATTCAGTTATATCGTTAACCAATTAAGGTAATCTAATTCTTTTGGCAACGAAAGCTTAATCGATACTGTTCGAAATATTTCCGGCTTTTCCGGTAGCCTGATAGTATTTCTGGTCAATTATCTATCCACTCGTCGCAACTGGTCGTTTCTTTGGCCATTATTTCAATCAATTCCTTTTTGCGAGGGCTTTGACATGCAAGATGAGCTTATCTTGGACTTTCGGTTGGCTTCTGGTTCATCTAAAGCGGATCTTTTTGCTGATAAAAGTCATTTTTATGCCGACATTCGACATTTTGGGGCTTTTCGCTCCATATCGTACTTCGAAGAGTCGTTTTCACGATATTTATTATAAAATATATTTCTTCCGATTGATTCATCTCAACAGGAATGTTAACTACTGAAACATGCTTTGTTTTCAATCATGAGATACTGCTATTTCTAGGAACCCAGACAGAGTTTTTTGTATATATATATATATATATATATATATATATATATATATATATATATATATATATATATATATATATATATATATTTCTTGAAATTGATTTATTGCCTGTTTCAGATATTTTATTTTGAAAGTTTTTAGCAATAACAGGCTTTTTTTGATATGAAAAAGTTTATGTTTGTTGACGTTTTGTTGTTATATTACAACTTTGTCAGAACTAATGAATAATTTCAATAATTATCATTAAAATTTAATGAATATTCAATTATATTTAATAATTCAATAACAAATAATTAATGATTCATTAGTTTTGACAAAGTTGTAATATAACAACGAAACGTCAACAAAAATAAACTTTTTCATATCAAAAAAAGCCTGTTATTGCTAAAAACTTTCAAAAAAAATATATATATATATATATATATATATATATATATATATATATATATATATATATATATATATATATATATATATATATATATATATATATATAAATATTTCAATAAATATGGGCATCGATTTCAATATTCTTTAACATTTATCCTTAGAAGCATAATGAAGAGCTCGCATTGTTCATGTTTCATATAGCCGGCTCTGCTACAATATTCTTCGAATAATTTGTCAAGAAATTATCGAAAGAAAGTTATAGCATGCTTCTGATATCGAATATCTTCAAGTGACTTAATATAGCACTTGAAGACTACATAATTATTTTTCTTGTAATATATTTACTTTTATTTTTTAGTTTCATTTAGTGGATTCATTCAGTTAAGTTACTAAATATGCTTCAGTTGAATTTGAATGCAGTAAACCGACAATAACAGTAAAGAAACAATTACGACATACACTTGTACTTATAAATTCACTTACAGGTGATCAAAACTCACAGAAATCCCGACAATGTCGTGTAACAAAAGGTATAATGAAACGCTTCGCCAATGAGATTCATTTCTTACGAAACCATTCTCGTATTCACAAGTTTTTGCGTTCATCATCCAGGAGTGCGTTAAGCTGAAATAACGTGACATGGAAGAACACTCTGCGTTGATGTCAACCTCAAACTAGCAATTTCATGGCAATTTATCACGAAGAATAAAATCTCATCTTTCCACAACTTTCTTGTTCATCGTTCTTCAGACGCAAACCGTCAACATCTCTTCCTTTGATTCATATATCGTTGGTCACAGTTTATTGCATGTATACATATATATCTATGGATAAACGTTCAGTACTTTCAGAAACATTGACAAAATTCAAAGAAATCGATATTTCCTCCATAAGCCAATACCAGGGAATATAAGTCTTCTGCCTTGGTATTTTTAGATATTTATCTCCGCAGAATCAGAAGAAATACTTATTAGTATATGAAAAAATATCTTTTATTTTTGGTTTTTTATCTAATTTTCATACAATTATAAATGATTCTGTCGAATTCAGTTTTTCCAATCTTTGTCGATTGGAAAAGAAATACACTTTTCCTCGACTGCATGTAATAACCGATCACAAAATACACTCCTCAAAAAAATTGGGTTTTTTTAAATCCGAACAGTTTCAATTATCCCCCCAAATAATTCTTCAATATTTATTTCTCCGATTGACTGAACAGTTCAATCGAATTTTCTGTGTTAATTTTCAATCAAATATTTATATATTCATCATGTTTGAATAGAGGCAGTTTTATTCTGTACTATTTCATCAAATACGTCATTTTTGCACGAGGTAGAAAAGCACAGCTCAGCACTCAGTGAAACATTTCAATATGTGTTATTTTTGTATGCAAAATATTGGGTAGATAGAATTCAAATCGAATATTCGATGAAATGCTCGAGAATTACCTTTACAAAAGCTATGGAAAGTATCGACTGTATGGTGGTTCAATTGAGTTGAAGGGAAGGGAAAGGAAAGTGCACTAAATTAATAGCCATATTCACGAAAGTTTATAACCTACTTTTCCTATATAGTTATAGATTTGTATACATCTTTGATCTCACACACACAAGATGTATACCTGCGATTAACCTCTGGTTCAATACTTAAGTGACTACTAAGCGAGAACTGAAAGTTAATGAATTTTACCACACCACAGTTAGCTACAGTGAAGATGGGGTGGGTTAATTTAGTAAGAAAAATTTAATGCCAGGCGCTAGAGGTTTGAAAGTTCTCGGTAACTACTCCACCAGCTCTAACAGTTCTCAATCTTAGTTCAATAAATGACAATATGATATATATATATATATATATATATATATATATATATATATATATATATATATATATATATATATATATATATATATAAATATAATAATTTAATATATATATATATATATAAAATATATATAATAAATTAAATAAAAGAAAATTAATAATTTGAATACTAAAAAAAATTTAAACAAATAAAGGTGAATTAATTCTCAGCTAAGAGGACTTAATCGTCACAATGAAGAAAAATATATATAAATATATATATATATATATATATATATATATATATATATATATATATATATATTGAATGTTTAAATAAAAAAGGAATATTCAGCATGTAAATTGACCAGCTATTAGATTAGACTTAACTCAAGGTTAATAAAATAAATTTAAAATCAAATATCACAACACCACCACAACTCTCACCACACCAAACGTACTCAGACTTCCAGGTTTAGGCTCGAAGATCTTCTACCAAACCTTCTCCAAATGGTGATTCTCAATAATACCAGTAATCAAAAACAAAACGGAGAAAACCCGAAAGGAAACGTAAACATGAAAACGAAAACGAAAAACGAAAAACCCTGAAACAAAAGCCCCCATGAAATAAATAATCAAAACTAATCTGAAAATACCTGGACTTACGCAAAGATGTAGTGTGCGTGTACTGTGTATCAAGAACACGTGCTTTGATCCCCTGAAGGGTACTTCTTCTGTTCACAATTTCAAATAACGAACAATTGCCAGAAGAATTTAACGATCATCAAATCATCCCAAATACTGGATACTTATTCTTTTCTTCAAAACAAAATTCCATAAAAGAAAAAGTATATAATTGATGAACGTCTCAACACGTCTCCTATCTTGATAATAATTGATATGTGATAATTTTTCAAAAAAATATAACCAGCCAACTTTTTTTCCAGTCAGGTTAACTTTCCAATCATCTTACAAGAACACAACATGACAATCAGACCTACTTAACATTAGGACGAAAGTACCAACCTAACCTCACAAAACTAAACTCTGACGAAAATATGTGACACTTAACAAAATTATAACGTTATAAGTTGTCTGTATTTATGTATCGACGAAGATGAATGAGAGTTCTGACATTTATTTTAGTTTTCTAGTATCAGGCTATGATTTTTGATATAAAAGTTATTCATTCATCCCTCACGAGATGAAAAGTGTGGTTAATGAAACCACCGTTCATAACTATTTCATCATCTTTTATAATGATCAATTTCTGCGGAAATGGCAGCTTCGAGAGTATATTTTAAATATTCATGAGCTATTTCATCTTCCCTCCAGATACCATATCGATCTATATGTTTCCGTATGCAAAACTTGTAACTGCATTCGATCATATTCTATTTTACTCAATGCTCAAATTGACTAACCGGAGAAATGAAGGGAAATTACCTTTAAATTAGAATACTGATAATAATATTGTAATAACCAATACAACACTAGTCCTCATATGTTTCAATTTTGCTATATATTTTCAAATCATCAGCATACATGAGACCGCTTAGAAGACAAAAATACAATTGTTGATTGAAAGTTTCAAAATTCTTTGCAGACGGTTCTGCTCTTATGGTTTCACGTTTCGACATCGTATCTCATCTTCGGACGCAATAGAATCCTTCAACAGACCGTTACTGAACTCAGTCAATTTTCAATCTAAATATTCTGAAATTGAATTTTGACATTTTTTTCTAACATTTTCTTATCAATTATTAACGAACAAAATCTTATCGACTAATATTCAATGGAAATTCTGCTTTCGATCATATTTAATTCTATTTAAAACGCAAATTCAACGGAAAAATTAAATAATTACTTTCGAATTGGAATCTATCGGAAACAGAAGGGGTATAATTCCAAATCATTTCTTATTTTATGATGCAATTATTGGATGAAAAGTTCAGTAATTCTAGGAATAGTATTTTTCCTGAAATTTAAAGTTTCGACTCATTGGTTCCTCTTCAGATGAACAGTAGGAAACAGTGTTTACCGCAGCCTTGAATATCATAGAAAATCGTGAATATTCCTAACCGTTTTGAACCAACTTCGTAAATATACCTTATAAAATCACTTCTTTTGAAATAATATTGGAAAAGATATCTATATTACTATATTTACTAATTATAACAAGTTATTTTCGATACCCACTGGTAAAACTGTTTATAAGTCGTGAAATTCAGAGTATTATAACTAACAGAATAATTCCCAATGTGATCAATTTCAAACCCTAAATCCTAAACTGATGATGAGTTTCGTCATTTTTGTTTGTCATGTTCAGTTACAAAGTGAGTGACAGCAAAATCTCATCGAGTAATATTCATTGAAGGGTGAGTACTATCCACATACAGTTCACATTCCTTATTCAACAAATAAAGTGGTTGTATAAGCCACATAATATTATTTTGGAACTCAGGACAAACAGTGGAAAGTTGCCTGAAAGCTGGCTCTGGGGTTACTGCGTCTATACCACAGACAAATATATAAACAAGAAGCAGGGAAGTATTCGTACGGAGCCAGAAGTTCAGACGATGTTTCAAATTTGTGGCTTAACAACTTCATTCTGTCCAAAGTTGAACAGAGAGATATTCCACTCAAATACTTTACATATATATATATATATATATATATATATATATATATATATATATATATATATATATATATATATATATATATAATAATGACTAAGATTGAATTCACGCTCAACTCATGATGAAACATAATTGAATATTAAATTAAATTGAACTCTCGGCTTGATGATTCACGATGATTATATTCAACAATATGAATTTGTCAACATGTTTCGAGCGTTCTTTTTAAAGCCAGTTTCAAGACATTCTTGAAAATGAGCTCACAGTCGAAACATATTGACAAATTTATATTGTTAAATATAATCGTCAAACATTAAGCCAAGAGTTTAATTTAATTTTTGAAAGAATTTATTTTGAGACACGGTTTTATGAAGTACCAGATACAAAATGTTGATTGAAAATTCAGCTCGAAAGTTGTTCCTATGATCTAAACAAAAACTTCAGAGAAATGAATATGAAAAAATTAAATAGGTATAAATTTTTCTGATTTTTATATCGAAACAAATTCGAACGAATCGAAAAAAATCGATATTTTTCTAACAATGAGTGTTTGAGAGTGTTTCTAATAATGAAAAAATGAAATATGTATAAATTTTTCTGATTTTTATATCGAAACAAATTCGAACGAATCGAAAAAAATCAATATTTGGCTAACAATGAGTGTTTCTAATAATGAAGAAGATGAATATGCTTCTGAAGCGAATGCTAAGTTAAAGTTTTCTTCTTGTATGTGAAACAATAGACTGCTACCATAAATGTGACAATAATTTTTGTGATAAAATACAAAATTGAGAAAATTTTTTATTATATTACAAAATCCGTAAAAGGTTTTTAAACTGGTACATACTATTAGCTCAGTTCGAACGAATACGACAAATGCAACAAAGAAATTGTCCGTATGGGTCCCTCATTCCTCGTATTCAATTTCGAAGGGCCTGACGGCCGAAAAAACGGCAAAGAAGAAGGGACTGCTTATCTCGATTTTCTGGAATTGGCAGATTCAACTTAAATAATATCAGATCCCTTGCAGAGCTTCTGACTCCATTGACTTTATACGAAGGTTTTCATTGATTTCACTTTTTCTAAGATACTTGAGAAGTTCAGGAGATAGCTCGAAAAGAAATCCTATTAAGTCGGGAAATGAACAGTATATTGAAATAGAAAGACAGTAATTTAATTTCGAGCTGGTTGTAAAACTAAGACTGCGGATATTTAATTTTTCGTCTCGGTGTAATCTCAGATAATTTTTATAGATCTTTCGACTTGACGATGTTCGTATTTTGAGTTCAGATACTCAAATTTTTATTACTGCTTGCTTGCAGTGGCAGATATTCAACTGAAACGGCTATAAAATCAATGGAAATATGACGAAAGGCAGATTTTATTCGCAACGGTAATGAAAACGTATACATTCAGTGTTGTATTTCAACTTCAAACCTTAAAGATCATATATGCACATAATGGGTGATTTTTTAAGAGTATTTTTTTTTAAATTCAATGAAACACTTTTTTAATCCAATTAAATACTCACTTTGGACAAATGGTCCATTCAGACGGTCCGATTTTGCGTCAATTTTTCGAGCATTTCGGCCTGTATCCCACGAATTACGCGTGTTATGTTATCCTGTAAGGCTTCAATCGTGTTCGGCTTGTCCACATACGCTAACGACTTATAATCCAGCGGCGTCAAATCGCATGATCTTGGCGGCCAATTTACAGGGCCATTTCGAGAGATAAGCTGCTCACCAAATTCATCCTTCAACATGTCCATTGTTTCACGAGCTGTGTGGCATGTGGCACAGTCTTGATGAAACCACGGATCAACCAAATTCAACTCGGCCAACTGGGGCAAAAAAAAGTTACATTTCATGGATCTATATTGTTCGCCGTTGACGGTAACCTATCTTCCTCGGTCGCCTTTCAAGAAAAATGGACCGATGATGCCACCAGCCAATAAACCACACGGAACTGTAAATTTTTCCGGATGCATCGGTAATTCTTGTATGGCATGTGGCTGTTCATCACTCCAGTTGCGACAGTTTTGTATTTTTGCATATTTCATATTGAGCCTCATTTCTGAACACAATTTTTCGATGAAACAGCGGATTTTCATTAAGTTATTCTAAGGTCCATTCACCAAAAATTAGACGTTGTGGTAGGTCATTCGGCTTCAATTCTTGCAGAAGTTGAATTTTATAGGCTTTCAAAACCAAAACAACACGTACAATTTTCCATGTGGTTGAGTAACACATGCCCAATTGCTAAAATGTCAATTGGCGACGTATTGACATTTTACGATCCTCATTAACACTGTACGCTACGGCTGCAATTGTCTCTTCAGTACGCACTGTACGTATGCGAGACAATGGTTTAATGTATATTGATGTAATTGTAACAGTAAACTTGGTGCGAAATTTGTAGATAACAGCACGAATTGTTGATTCACCAGGTCGATTATGACGACCATAATATGGTCGTAACAAACGATACACATTTTTCACAGAGCACGAATTTTGATAGTGAATTTCAAAAATTTGAAATCATTACTCGTTTATAAGTATTTCCCTTCTGAAATGGCAGAGTATACTGAAAACTTTTCACTCTGACAGATGACGTTTGGATGCCATTACCAACCAGTGCCGCCCACCTGAAAAACTTAGCTCTTGAAAAATCACCCGTTATAATGAAACAATATTCAGAATTTCCTCATAATTCGATGGAAATACTCATGACGCGTTTCGAATTTACTTCTTTATCAAATGCTGAAATAACAATAGGTGTTAGTTTACAAACTCAATACTTATAGCTACTCTCACAGAACATACCAGGTTGTTCATTGACTAACCTACAGTGAGCACCATAGAATACAACTGAAGTTTAACAAGAAAGAAAGAATTGTATACCTGAAATTGATCACAAAAAACTGGTTTCTCAAGTCAAGTATACCAACTGAGAATGTGGGAAAAGATAAAAAATAATTATACAAAATGAGAATTCTAAGACAGATAACAAAAAATTGAAGTTTTTGAACATGGAAAAACATAAAACTGAAAGTAAATTCACTAAAAATAGGTAATCAATCTAATCTGCTACTTGGAATATTGTTATTGAACATATTAAGTAAAAGGCTTGTATAAACCTCTAATTGGCTATTGAGCAAAAGTCCCGAGTTTTTCAATTAATTGATTTTCAACGATTCTAGAAGATTCAGTTTGGAACCTTGATATTATGGATATTAATTTTCTCCAACTATCGGCCTCATCAATCATAAAGAAAATATATGTATCTTTAAAACTTTATTTTCATAATTTTTCGAAAAACTATTCGAAAGAACATTATTTCAGAGCTGGCTATGTGAAACAGTCTCACGCTTTCAATGAATGTATGTACCGATTTCAATATTATCCAACAGTTATCCCTAGAAGGATAATGAAGACATCGCATTGTTTCACAAAGTCAGCTTTGCTATAATGTTCTCTCGAATAATTTTAAAAAATTATCAAAATAAATATAAAGTATACTTTTAATATCGAATATTTACAAGTTCGATGAAAAAGCACGAAAAATACAGAATTCTTTCTCTTACAGTAAATTTCTTTCATGTTTAAAGTAGCCACTTCAGAATACTTTGATAAATGACAACGAGCGTTTCTACAACCGGAACCTAGATGGCATTACTTCATCAAATTAGATTAAATTGTTCTAAAACCACAGTAGAAAAATGTAGTATCTTAATTGATAAGGACGTGTGTAATTTTCAATGTTAGATGTATTCATGTGCTTTTCATTGATTCCTGAGATTTGAGACATACATTAATCTATGCATTATATGCATACGACTCACTGTATATTTCTGTCTTACGAACGATAAGAGTTTATGTGAGGATTGAAGTCGTTCCCTTTCATCTGTTGGACGTGGTGTAACTGATGTGTACCTTGTAGTACGAAACAGTAGCTGTTTTACGCTTTCAATAAATGCAGGCATAGATTTCAATATTCTCTAATATTTATCCCTAGAACGATAATAGAGTTCAAGAGTTTGATTCGAATTTTCATTTAACGGTGTTTCGCAAGGTGGTAACATGAACTCAATCTCAGTTATACAATCTCCGTTATATATTCTCGAAATAATAAGTATAATTCCTCAAAATATTTTAGATGATTTTTCAAAAAAGTGTCAAGTACATCGATATTTCAAAGAAAAATAATGTTAAAATGCACATTCGAGAAAATACGTATTTATGGAGTATACTCTAGAGTAACGAAAAAATATGGAGAAGCTTTTCAATTTTCCATGTGCAATGTCAAAATCATCAATATCTTTCGTCGCTGTTTTCAATTTTCTCCGTAACTCCCAGCGCCATCTATATATTTCCCCGTCTATTTTCCAAAACTAAAGTGAAACATCCATCAATTCCCAGCATGATTCAATTTCAATATCTTATTTTAAGATATTCTTCTGAGCTCCAGATCGTGTGATACTCGTCGTGGAATTTTATCAATCTCCCTTTCGACCTGTCACTGTAGCTTCTAGTTTTCCTCATCATAATTTCAAGTGTTTGCAGATCTCCGAGCTCGATAGGAGTCATATTTCACTGCTAATGTTACGCCTAGCTGCCGATGTCCTAGCGAATTATTATCGCGGGATAAATATTGCATAGGTTTGTGAGGGCGTTTTCCATATCGACGTGCTGGGAGAAGACGATTTATAGGGCGTTTGCCTATTGTAGAACAAGATGAATTACATATACATATTCGAGAGGATTCAGGAAGAGTCAGGGCTGATAAATTATGACAGAATACCAATTTGATCGATCAAAATATGTCGCAAAGTCGGCTAACTGTTTTTGACTTCCCCTGATCGATTACTATTTTGTGTACGAGGGTAATCCACAAATGAAGCAACTAACATTCGAATTAGTACTAAAATGGCGTTTGATATTTCTCACCAGAGTTAATATTTCGATAGAAGTTAATATTCTTAATTCGTGAGAAAACATTCATTTTATTCCCCAGTTTCTCATTTTAAAAAGTTATCATCGACATATGTGAAATTATTTTTGTTCAAATCAATAAAAATGGCACATTTTGAATATTGCTCCGCCTTGTTTTTTGGTTTGACGAAAGAAAAAATTCAACAATTCAAAAGTTACAGAATGCCAATAATTTGAAAAGTGCAATAGGTATACCCTGTTAAAATTATACTGAACTTTTGGAACTAATGTCTGTTGAACAAAGAATACTCTTTATTTCATATATATTCATTCATATTTTAAATAAAAAATCAGTTGCTTCCATGTAATGTAATAAAAAATGTAACGTGTCAATGATGTGCATGGGTATGATACTAGAAATACTGATAGTTTTTATATCCAAAGTTGTAAGCTTTCTAAATCTAAAAATAGCATATACTACGACGAGTTTGAGGCTTTCACTAATTTACCAAGTATATTGAAAACTAGTACTAGTATTAAGATATTTAAGCGTGACCTAAGAAAGTTCATTTTGAATAATGAGATAGGTATGTAATTTTTTGTTCTAGCATTCATACTTTACATAAAAGACATTTTATGGCAAGTTTTTCCATAACTCAGTGTACATTATTAGTGCGGATATCCTGAAAATTACAGACACCGATGGCAAACATTTTGAAATTAATTGTTCTTACGAGTCCGAATATTTGGGTGTCATTCTTGATTCCCGATTAAAATGGAATGCACATATTAATAAGTTGATACTGAAGCTCAGAGGATTGATTCCTAGATTCAAATATCTGGACTGTATAATCGGGAGTACTCACTTGAAAATGATATATCAGGCCCTTGCTGAGTCATAAATGCGATATGAAATAATTGCTTGGGGCGGCACATATTCAACTACTTTGAACAAACTAATAATACAACAGAAGTGGGTACTTAAAGTAATGTACAAAAAGAACATGCTTTACCCAACGAATCAATTGTTTGAGTAAGATGAAGTGTGGGACCTAAATAAGTTGTATTGCTACACGTTAATGAAACATACGTTCAACAACATAAGTGATTCAAAACGAATTGAGCATGGTTTGAATACCAGATATAGTCACCTTTCTCTGGAGGTTCATAAGTTTAAAAATCAATTGGTCAGCGTTCGTCAATCTATTTAGCGCCTAGAATCTTCAACACATTGCCTCTGTACTTGAAAGAGATGGTCAATAACGTGAATATTAAGAAAGCCTCAAAGAAATGGATATCTCAGGTGGGGATGGTCTACTGTAATACTTTGATAAATGGAAGATTAGGTATATAGTTGAATGTATCAGATAATTGTAGAGATTAAGATTGAAATGTATAAAATAATATTTACTGTATAAATAACAATATACAAAACAATATTTACTGTATTAAAAAAAAATCTTTCACCACAGGTATTATATCTTTGTGAGGGTTGACAAAAATTTTTCTTGTTTTTGTTCATATCTAGTTGATACAACTAGGAGAAGCATGTTAACTTACTCTTTTCGATTATATATAAATTTCCGTTAAAATTTAGAATTTGTACTATAAAATGTATATGAATATGAATAAAGATTATTATTATTATTTAGGGGGAACTAAATCCAAAAAAAGCTAAAATAATTATATCGGCAAACAAAGTTATGGTTACTGTTTTTTTGGGATTCGAGAGGAATTATTTACATTGATTATCTTGGGAAGGGTAACTTATTGCAACTTTTGAAGGACGAGGTGCAAATTAAACGACCTCATTTGACGAAGAAAAAACTTTTGTTTCATCACGATAACGCACTAGCGCATTCGTCGATTGTTGCCATGTCCATACTCCATGAATTGAAGGTTGAATTGATGCCGCATCCTCCCTACTCCCCAGGCTTGGCCCCCAACGACTATTACCTGTTTCCCAACCTCAAATATGACTTGGCGGTAAAGATTTGGGAGCAATGAGCAAGTTATCGAAACTATAAATCAATATTTTGCAGAGTTTGACAAATCTACGTTTAAAACTGATGAAAATGAGAAATGTATCAGTATTGATAGAGATTATGTTGAAAAATAGAGCAAAAAAATTTTGAAACATCGTTTTTCTTGGTCAGTCGGGAAATTCTCCACCCCACCCTTGTACATATATATTGATAGTATTCTGGTTATATTAATGAAGTTATAACATCACAGAACGTGTTTGTTTTCTTAACATTCCAAATTTTTCTGCTGAAAGATTATTGTAAACCTTTTATGAAAATATTAAGTTCGGTTTGAATTTTGAAGCAAATTTACACACAAGCAACAGAAATATTCTAACACCTTCGAGCTGTAAGATAATGACTATTGATAACTCAAAATCGTGCTTCAACATATAAAACCTCCATGTTTTCAGAAGCCTTCTGGGTCTTCAGAAAACCAGGAAATAAAGAACCAAATTCTGTCATAAATCCATAATGACCTGATTATCCAAGTCGTTAGATATCATTACGAAGAAAATTTAATTAAAAGGCACTGCTAGAAGGCAAATTTCCTCTCCGAAAAAGCAAAAGGCCGAGTGTAGAACCTGGTGCCTGTACATCTGACTTTATATATAAGTGAATGAAATCTTTTTAATTAGATTTCCCTATCTTTGTCGAGTGCTGATGTCAAGATATTCCGCTACCAAAATTAATATATTCCCTTGATATTCATGAGGAGTATTACTCGAATTTTATACCTTTACTCAACATTCTTTTGAGATATCTATAAAAATATTATTTTCCTACGAGTTGAAGGTATTTTACTGATCAGGAATTCACCATATTACAGTTCAGTTATCACTGAGTTTCTATTCAAATAACACTTCAAGCATTATTTGATTTTGATATTCACTGACCAGTTTCCTCTTTGGTGAAATTATCGAAAGAGTTTCATCAGCAAGAATGAGTAAGATACCTGAAAAGATGCTAAAAAGTACAAACAAAAGGAGTTTTCTTCTCGTACACAGGGTGAAATTCATAGCATACAGTAGAAACACATAATAAGGCATGTTGCTATGCTGATTCCAAAGGTCCCTCGATTTAATCAAACAAAGCCTTTACGGTTCGAAATTTTCTACATACTCATTTCCAAGGGAACTCACAGACGTCATTTCAACAACTTGAACATTAACCTATTGATTGAGGAATTTATAATGAGCCATATAATAGTACTATTGTTAATATTACCAGTTAGATTGATTAGGATCATACTTCAATCAATAACACTGGGGGACAATTTGTGACATAATTTCTGTTGACTTCGATTTTTTGCCCGCTTAAAAGGTAAATTGACATGCTGATTCCAAAACTTTAATAATTTTTTTTCTATCACGTAAAGTTTTTTTTTACAGGTGTTGCGCATACTATTACGTTTCGCGGAACTGAACGCAAATTACAGAAAGCCCTACTGCACTGTGGTCGGCGGAACTTTTTCAAGTAACGAGTGGAGGGGGTAATGACGCGGCGCGTCAGTCAATCCCAATAGGTCACTCAGTTCCTTTGCATGAAGAATACGAAGACATAAGGAAGGTCATTGACTTGTTGCAATATAACTTACACCAATGGATCATCTGTGTTGACCTTAAATTGGTTTGTTACCTTCTTGGCCAGCAACGCGAATATATCAAGTATCCATGGTTTCTATGTACGTGTGACAGCAGCTAGTAAGAAGCATTGAGTGCGGTGAAAGTGGCCGCCAAGACCTGACCTGAAACCTGGTGATCCAAACATTCTAAATCAACCACTTCTCGACAGAAAAAGCCTTTATATTTCCGCCTTTGTATATAAAACTACGGTCTCATGAAGCAAATTGTTAAGGCTTTGTCAGCTGAAGGGACCTGTTTTAAGTATATCATTCCGGGCATTTCTTAGCTTGTCATATGATAAGATGAAAGCTGGTGTCTTTGATGGCCCACAGATTCGGCAACTTATTTAAGATGAACGTTTCATTGAAACAATGACCCAACTTGAGAAGAATGCTTGGTTAGCAATCAAAAGTATTGTCTAGGACATTTTTGGAAACACACGAGCCCAGAATTACGTCGAAATTGTTCAACAAATCTTAGGAAGCTTTCCAAAGCTTCGCTCTAACATGAGTATCAGACTGCATTCCTCACATAAGCATTTTGCTGACTTTCCAGAAAATCTTGGCGGTGTTATTGATGAACAGGATTAGGGATTTCACCAAGATTTGAAAATCATGTAGTCAAGGTATCAAGGTAGATGGGAAGTCAGTATGATGGTCGACTACTGTTGGAACATCAAGTGAGAATGTCCCCAGATTGAACATTCTAGGAAAAGTTATAAACGAAAAGTTTCACCCTGATATCTTTTTTATTTTTTATAAAAACACAATTTAACTTTTATACATAATAACATCTGTATGAATGAAATTTTCTAATATGTCTGGTAAGTATCCACTTTATTTTCCTCTGTATGCCCATTTGGTATGACTTTTAGGGTATAAGGGTTTAAAAACTTAGCGATAGAGAAAAATTGATAACATATTTCGATTCAGAGCCAAAATTTACTCAAAAACAAGTCACATTTTTCGAGGTAGTCTAATCACAGAAGTTAGATAGAGGTAGAACATTCCATTTCGTATTTCTTTATAGTCATTGGAATTTTTGATGTTCTCCGTTATAAAGAAAATAACAGTACATAGACGTGAGTTTTCATAAAATGTAATATATAATGGATATGTGGTTACAAAGCGGACGAATACTCGCAAAGAAAACGGGATATCAGCTTCTAAAGCACACTTTTATCAACTAATGTTCCCTGGGATCAGCCATTTTCAGTATCAATTTTTGAGAATGGGCTCTTAGTGTATGAAATTTCTAAAGGAATCGATAAAATGATGCTTGTTTTATCGAAGTAGATGATATTTTTACGACTGTCTTATGGAACCACTAAAACATTGCCAGAATATTTATGAAGTGTGAATATATAAACTGACAGTTCATCCAATTCGAGCATAATATATGTTGAAATGTAATGAAATGAGCAGTTGGAGTTTCGAGAAATCGACTTCATTTTTGATCGAATTCACATATACAGAGGTTCATTGAGTATCAATATGCACTATATGATTTTCGTTACGCCCAAAAATGCGCAGTCAATAAATGGAGTGATAACTTTCATATGAACTGAATAAATGATTTTGATTATTCCAATGAAATAGATACAACCTTATTATCATGATATTGCTATAAATAACACGCGTTTTTTCAATATTCAGATATAAATCGAAGAAGAAAAGATTATCGCTCTAACTTTGTCACGACTGTCCATGATGAGTCATCACTCCAATTCCATCTCCCCTCCAAAAAGTGTTTTATCTACTACATCGAGAAGCTGCTTCAGCAAATATTATTTCGAAAAGATCACTATTATTGAGTTCAATAAAGTTTCAGACCGAACACTAATAAAATTGTCTCGGGTATTTGAAGTTTCATTTTATCTCTTAAACTATAAAAATCACCTACCAAATATCGTGTTTTACACGATGTATTGTGATAAAGCGAAGACCCCGAAACCAAGACATGAATAACGAGGTATTTTAGGCATGTTGTGCTTTTTGTTAACGTTTCTTTCAAGAGAGGAAATATACTGACATATCTACAATAGTTAGAAATATGGAACCCGTAGTTTTTCTTAGATATTCATATGTTCTTTAATATTGTAATTTTTTTTTCTACCTTTCAGTTTTCGCAGCGCATGCCATGAAAGACATTTTATATCAAGTTTTTCATACATGGCTTCATATTATTGAAGTTTCAGAAAGGATCCGTATTTTTTTCTTGTAAAATATATAACCTATGTCACTTACAAATGACGTGGCTTGCTTGTGGTTGTAGAATCTTCAAACTTGATTCAGTATATCAAGAGATTACTCCCTACAAACTCACAAAGCTCATAAACCTCTTTAATATATTGAAATAGATTCAAGTTGGAGTTACCAAATGTGGTCGAAATTGAGATAAACTCAAGAAATGAAGATATAATGACATAATAATACTTATTGACCAAAATTTCTGATTGAAGTTTTGGAATCATCATGTCAATTCACCTCTAAAACAGCATAAAAATCGAAGTCCCAGAGATTATGTTAAAAATTGTTCCCCAGTGTTATCTGAAATGAAGTCTGTTTGTTCATGCCAAAATACTTTCAGGACCCTTTTAGTCTTTATGGGGCTAGGTAGTTTATTGAATGTATTGAATCCTTCATAAATATATTTTTCTAGACTTAGGAAGTCTACAAACTTGCATGTAGAAGCTATCAGCATTTCTAGTATTGTCTGTGGAATAAAGCTTTTCTCTTTAATCGATATTCGTTGAAAACAGTTCAAAATTTTTTGTTAGAGTATATCTTCCACATTTCGGATTTGAAATATAGTTATATCCTGCAATTTTTGTAGCTCTTGAGCTTATTTCTGTCCAAAAATTGATAAAGCACATCATTCACCTTCGAAATCACCCAATGCTTAATGAATTTGAATTCTTTATATTGAAAAATATCTACAAGATTTTCCGTTAATAGAATCTATTGATTGTTGAAAATGAACGTCGAAACGAAGAGCAAAAGGTTTCATTTTCATCCCTAAATCCTATAAAAATTGAATGGAGCAACCTCATCACGATATCTGTAAGATTTCACCAAGGAAATATCATACGACATTTCGGGAGTCGACATCAATAGGTCAAAAGCGAATGAATCGAATGAAACTACACAAAAGAAGACATTGTCGGTGGAATCATCTTGAAAGAACCTACGAAACTGCTGTAAATAGACTGCCATCCCATCCGTTCCCAATTGTTCTCACCCCTAAAACTTTTCAACACTTTTCTCGTCGCTACGTCTGTGAAAAATATAATGAACAAAAGAAACTCCTGATTGGACAAATAGATCTAACATATTTCACCGACTGCAGTGATTTTCTTTGCGAATTGGCAATGGAATCTGATAGCTCTACCAATAAAACTAAAACATGAACTAGCTGTGAGAAGATGATGTCCACATTTTGAGTGAGTCTGAAACTTCAGTGCCTTTTCACTTCGAGGAAACTATCAAATTTATGAGAAAACTCTTGATGATATCCTGATCTGCGATGAAAATTTTCGAGAAATTTTCACCATTTTCATAGCAAAAAAATTGAAAAAAAATTACACTTCCGATTCCGATGAAAATGTAATTTCTGATTAATTTGGTGTTATAGCACACATATTTAGCATCTATAATATAGCTTTCATTTAGCGTGATTCAGAAATTTCAGTGCAAGTTTCCATCAAGTTTTTGGCGAAATTATAGAGTTTATAAGGAAACTGATGATAAATTCGTGATTTATGCACCTGACTTCATGAGGAAATTTGAATTGTCAGAATTGAATATCTCGAAAAATTTTCAAAAAATTTTCATCATTGAAAAATACGAGAAAAATGGTTGGAAAACTTTTGATATTAGATTGAGATCATTCTGGAAGGAGTTCTGAAATTTTTTGATTTTATTGAAATTGGTGTTTTGAATCCTGGAGTAATTTCGTCGTTTGAAGCGATATTTACTCCAACACTCAGTATTTCGTGCAATTCGATGAAGGTAAAATGTCTGATGATCACTCTGTATCCCTAAATCAGAAATCTAGAATAACACACTGTTCAGTTTGTCTCAGAATGTGTTATTCATTGCTTGACTGATTGTATCCGCTGAAAGAACCCAGTAAATCTGCTGGCTTGAAGTCCGAACATGCAAATGCATATAACTATAGACCAGTGTACACTCTGATTCTACATTTAACTCTGAGACATATTCCAGCAAATGACACAGTCAGAAACGTAGTGCAATAATTGTAACTTGCTTTGTCAGCAACGTGCTTACAGAAGCTGTTATTACTAAACATTATCGTCGTAGAGATTTATGACTTGAATTGTAGATGTCTCGACTATGCAAATGTCTTTGCGTTTAGAATAATAATTTAATCAAAGGGTGTAAATTAAAGCATATGGTTTCATTTTCAACTTGCCTAAAGATGTAATATTCATCAGAAAACATATGTAAAATTAATATATGTATGCTTCTTATTACGTATTCAATTCATATGAGACATGATGCAATGATTTTTCTCTCTTTATGTGTTATTATTTTATGTTATTAATAAGTGTTCTCTATTTTATGTGTTATATCCTTTGGAATTATAAATGTTGTATTACCAAATAAAACTAATAATAAACCATATGTCGTGGTTAATAACGAAATAGTACGAGAAGATAAAGATATTGCTCGGAGTTTCAATCTTTACTTAGTAGGTAGTGTACACCAAATAATTAAAACCACGAATATGTCTTACAATCTATACCAAAAATGGTTGAAATGCGTAATTTTGAGAAGGTAAATATGAAGTATTTGAAAAATATCGTTAGAAGTTTGAAAAAAACAGGTAGTTGCGAAGATGAAATAACACTCAAGATACTGAAGGATGCTTCCGACATTTCTGGAAATAGATTTTTAGGCTTAGTTAACACATCACTGACACATGGAGTATTTCCAAGAGATTGGAAATATTCATTAATAATACCTGTGCCAAAAATTTGCAATACTGTTGAAATAGAGCAATTTCGACCTATAAATTTACCTTATCCACCTTATGAGAAAATTTTAGAATTAGTAGTAAAAAACCAGGTATTTGAATTATGTGAAAACTTTTCTGTAACTTATGAGTTTCAATCAGGATATAAAAAAAAATTGCTCTTGTGAGACAGCAATATTGAGCATGTATGAAGAATGATAACGTGCTATAAATAGATGAGAAATGATTATAGTAGTATCATCAAATTTTAAAAGAGCTTTCGAAACGTTATGCAGAACATTATTATTTGAAAACTGAATAAACGTGGCTTCACGAGTGTAGTAAATGATTGGTTCGGATCTTACTTGGATTCGCGTACACAAAAAGTTGAATTCAATGCCATGCTTTCAGATCGCACAAAAGTGGATGTAGGCGTACCTCAAGGAAATGTCTTAGGTCGGTTGTTGTTCTCCTTATATATAAACGATATTATCTCTCATGTGAAAAAATGTTCTTTACGTTTATTCGCTAGTGTAATATGCTCTATATATGTGACAAAGATATTAAGAATATGACAGATGGGACCAATATATACCTTTCTGAATTTAATGAGTGGTTATGTGTCAATAGCTTATCTCTGAATGAGCAAAAATCCAAATTCATAGTTTTTCACCCTTAAAACCAATTAAAGTGAGGATATTACTATGAAGAATAATGAACAAAAAATTAGATGAGCAGAAACAGTAAAATATTTAGGCATTATGTTAGACGAAAAATTGAGTTTCAACGATCATGTGGATTTCATATCATCTGAAATGTGTTAAAACATAAATTTTTTTGAAAGGAATAGGAAAAAAACCGGTCGACATATGTGCAATTATTGTTGTTCAAATCAATAATAACGCCAAAATTGAATATTGCACACATTGTTATTTGGTTTGACTCCAAAAAACTTCAACAATTACAAAAAATACAGAATAAAGCAATGCGAACAATTAAGTGCAATAGATATACCCCTGTTAAAATTATACTGAACACTTTGGAACTGATGTCTTTTAAAGAAAGAATACTTTTTGCTTCATATATATTCATATCAAAAAATCAGATACTAGAAATTCAATATAAACTTAAATTCAAACACTTGAACTTATGATTTATACTTTATTGACTACATAGCATGACGCGTTTCGTCGTTACAAATGACTTCTTCAGATGCTTACAGAATATTAACGACATTTTGAAAAACACAGGTATAAATATCAGGGAATTTTGAGATTCTATGGTTTTGGTTTTACCTAAGATATTCCATTCTGAAAAATTATTTCTATTAAGTACCTGAAAAGTTTTAACAAAGGTGAATTGTTTAATTCTATCTGTTCATTGAGCAAATTTTCAGAATTTTCAAGCCGATTAATTCCACTATTTCCCAATAATCTAATTGACTAGTTCTCTCTATATTGTGTAAAATTTTGAAATTCGTATCAAATCATATACCTGTGTTTTTCAAAATGTTTTCATTATTCTGTAAGACTCTGAAGAAGTCGTTTGTAACGACGAAACGCGTCATGCTATGTAGAGAATAAAGTGTAAATCATAGGTTCAAGTGTTTGAATTTAAGTTTATATTCAAAAACAATGGATTTACATCAAGTAAACGCCAACACTATTAAATAGATACTAGAAATACTAATAGTTTTTATATCCAAAGATGTAAGTTCTCTAAATCTAAAAATCGCATATATTATGACGGTTTTAATGCTTTCAATAATTTACCAAGTATATTGAAAACAAGTACTATAAGTAAGTAGTATTAAGATTTTCAAGAATGATGTAAGAAAGTATATTTTAAATAAGGAGATAGGTATGTAATTGAGAATTGACAGTTCAAAATATATCGATTTTTTTATAGCTTCAGCTAGATGAATAATATTATTATTATCTGTTTTTGATATAATTTCGTACTTACTAGTCATATCTACCCTTGAAAAAGTGATATGATTCGCAAAAAGAAGCATTACTGATAATACGCTACATTAATTTGTTTACCTTGATGAAAAATAATTCAAACTGAGCCTCTTTTGGAATGATCTGTCTACAAATGAGAGAAGAAGCACCCCTCGTTTACTCTAAATTAGAAATTTACCCCGTTCCTTCCAAAAAAATATGTATATCGTGATCCTCTGGGTTATTACAGCTCTTCTTAAATTTTAAATGAATACACCAGAGACGTAATGAGATTCCTTCCCTGAAATGCGAAAGGAAGTGAAATTTTAAACTCGGACTTAATGAAACGTATAATAAAGGGAACCAGTGAACGGAAATTCGAGATAAGTTCATGTTCATGGAAATTGAACTTCTAGAGAAACTTTTGAACCATATTTCACCAAGATATAGAGCTCTCCAAATGAATTAGTTCGGAGTTCTGAGTTAATTGAAGATTCCAATTTCATTGAATACAAAAAATAAATTGGTGGGTATTGATCAGATGAAAGAAGAATTAAAGCGTGAATTCTCTCAATCTTTGTACAAGGTATGTACTAACAATAAAGAAGAACTTTTCTTCTCCTGGTTCAAAAGTTATATATCTAACTGATTCGTTTTTTTTTCACCCGTTCAAATGAAATCTAATTTATTCATAGCTTTTTTCTCATTCATCAGTCGAAGTGTTAACATTTGCTATGAGAGCATGTTGAGGAAACCAAACAAATTAACTTATCATAGCTGATTGTATTGACACAATTTCCCCAACTTCTTGACGAAGTTTCAGTTTCTAGCGAAACATAAACAGAAAATTAGGTCTTTCATTCTCTCTCTCTCTCTTTCTCTCTAGGAATAGTAGTGTTCAGTAGAAATATCGAGTCAAGAAATGTATATCTAGCACCAGGTTTTTCATTCATCAACAATTTTACAGTTCATTTTGCGATCATGATTGATTTCTTCTTTTTTTTTCGCCACAGAAAAACGCGAGCTTTGTGGTTTAGATGCCTCTATTTTAGGGTAGTGTCGATGTTGTGAGTAACAATGTGGAACAATGTTATTCCAAAACTTCAATCAGTTTTTTTCTATCATCAAGTTTTTTTTCTACAGTTGTTGCGCATACTATTTCGCTTCGCGATACTGAACGCGAATTACAGAAATACTTGATGAAAACTTGGTAGAAGAAGGAGATAAAGTCACCTTTTTTCGATCGAAAGAAAGTAAATTTGTGTATTAATAATAATAAGGACTTTATTCACTTTTATACACAAATTGTGTTACAACAGTGAGAGGTGAAGTTTAGCATAGCTATTCTTATTCAACCTCTCAAAACAAAAAATTAAGGGGAAAAATAAATAAAAATAATCATAATGAAAATAACAGTAAAAATAGAATAAAAAAAAATAAAATATAAAGTATACATTATTTAACAATAATTAAACAAAATGAATATGACAACCATTGTCAAATTAAAACTTATATAATGAAAAAAATGAGGAAAAAAACAAAACAAAAAAAGAGTTGCAAAATTTGTTGAATGAAGTCTATTAAATGTATTCATCCAGTTTTACTGAGCAGATAAGACCTGGTATTTGATCTTTTTTGATCAAGTATAAGCTTTTTGCTGCTCGGATTTGATCTAAATCCAGGCAGCGAAAGATTTTTTATGTCACTATCTGATGTATTATAAATTCAGGACGCATTAAATGTGGGAGATCTTTTAAAAATATTTAGGCGAAACCGAGGCAGATGAACATCAACATGTCTAATGTTAACCGAAAAGGCATGCCGTCTAAAATTATTGCCATAGCATAGCTGGTTTGATCAAAGAATTGGGAATTTCAGACTATAACGCAACTGAATGATTAACGATTGTTTATAGATAGCTCAAAAAATAGCTTGATGTGTGGTCTCCTCCACAATGGAAATTCATATGGTTCAGTCCCAATAGGTCATTCAGTTTCTTTGCATGAAGAATACGAAGACATAAAGAAGGTCATTGATTTTTTGCAATATAACTTACACCAATGGATCATCTGTGTTGACCTTAAAATGTTTGTTTCCTTCTTGGTCAGCAACGCGGATATACCAAGTATTCCTGTTTTCTATGTATGTGGGATAGCAGAGCTCGTAAGAAACATTGGGTGCAGTCAAAGTAGCCGCCAAGATCTGACCTGAAACCTGGTGATCCAAATATTCTAATAAATCATACACTTGTCGACAGAAAGAATATTATATCTCCGCCTTTGCATACAAAACTAGGTCTCATGAAACAATTTGTTAAAGCTTTGTCAACTGAAAAGGACTGTTTTAAGTATATTATTTCGGCATTTCCTAGCTTGTCATATGAGAAGACCAAGCCTGGTGTCTTCGATAGGCCACAGATTCGGCAACTTATTAAAGATTAGCGTATCATTGAAACAATGACCGAACTTGAAAAGAATGCTTGGTTGTCATTCAAAAGTATTGTCAAGGTTGGAAACACACTTCATAAGTTATGTACATATATTTTTCTGGATATTTCCTGTAACTAGGTGTTTTTACCTGTAGGAGAATAGAGACTTATTTATTTATTTATATCAATAACACACCTTGTGAGATGTTTTAGCAGCAGATCAGACGTAGCAGAATCTGCTACGTACTTGTCGATTTCTATTCATAGTGTTCTGCAAAATCGATAACATCGAAGCAAAAAAACCTTATTTGCGTTCAAAAATAATAGAGGTTACTCAAATTTCAAGTAGAATTTTGAGAATTCACCCCCAAGACATGGGTCGTTCTTTCTGTGTAGATTTTACCCCTTCAATGTCAACAACTGAAAATATTGGCAACGTTGCAGAGATTAAAATTCTGGGGCAACATCACCGAAGAATAATTACAGTCCACTGCCAAATGATGACTTTACGTACTTTTCAAAGAAATTCATAATTCTGGAAACTCCCACGTGTCCGCAAACATTAGTACGGTTTTTTGAGGTATTATTCGGAGCATTCGGCGGTCCACACTTTATTATTTTGGGGAGCACCGTCTGCAAGCGGCAGAGAATATAAAGGGCCAGTAATGGCGGTTTACTTCGTTAGCTAGCAGCCGCATCCCATTAATAATTTCGAATCTATAGGGTTGGTATGCATGGTTGGGGAAACAGAGCGTAGGGTATATTTTACGCTTCATGTTGCAATTTCCAAATTTCCTCCATGAAGTCGTTAGCATGTGCAGCGATAAGTGAAACAGCCCAAGGAATGTTCTCATTAAGAAACGGTATATGAAATAAATTTTATGTTGCATGTTGAGGTGAATTTTCCTTCATTATTCGTACGCGTTTGGTTGAGAGTGGAATATAAAATCATTCTCGTGTAGGTTATAATTTAACTCAGGAAAAATGGAACTGACGGCCTGAAAACAAGGGTTGAATTGGATTTGAAGATGAATATACGGAGTTTCCCTTATCGACTATAACGGTTAGAATTTTTATTCAAACGCAATTCAAAAATCAATGATGTTCTTTGGAAAAAAAGAATTCATGCCCATTTTTCTCATATGGCAGAAAATACTATAATTTCCCAAGTTATACCAAGATACTCGTCAATACTTGGAGGAATTTGGCCCCATCAACAATGATTTTATATCGGATCCTGAATTTATTCCTGTATTTAACTCAAATTTCGCAAGTTTGGACATTGCCTCCTTGTTCCAACGTGAAGGAATATTACTTACATAGTGTGATAGTACTTTGAATGCGAAAAAGATATGGAAATAACACCTTGATATTGCTGATGCTCAACATAAGTACCAACTTTATATCAGTATTCAAAATTAATTGAAAATTAGATTTGTTCCTTTATCTAACCTAATTGAATTACTATTTTTATAGTGTTTGAGCAAAAATCATAATAATAATAATTCCTTCTATTTACTGCATATTGAGCAATGTTAATGATAGCGCTCTACCACACTAGAGAATGTTTATCTTGTTTCTTCGATAGAGGGAGATCTGGTGTATATGTCACTACATTTATCTCCCCTTTTGAAGAGATAAAACCCTGGTGCGTTCAGAAATAACATCAGAATTCAATCTTTGGATGCATGCCACTGATGATTTCCATAATAGAAATTAACATGGATGGGTGGTATTTCCAACGAGTTCTATGTTCCTATTGAACATAGTTGATGGGTTGTTTCTAGTCGCTGAGAGTTTTATTCGAACTATCAAGATATGTCGATTGAAATGTTTGAAAAAGACTATATATAACAAAATACTAGGACATCCATTCGAGAAATTTAATTGTCCCTTTCACTTGGCATTTGGACGTGGCACAACTGATGAGTTCCTTGCAGGACTTCCTTGAAGAACAAAACAGACGAAACAGTATGTCTTATGCCTTCATGTGTGGCATCGATTTCAATATTCTCTTACAATAATCCTCCGAAGGATAATGGCTGTATCGGATATCACATATCATATAGCCTGCTCTGCTATTGCATTGTTTTAATTAATTTAATCTAGTTGAACTTGTAATCGCGACTAACAGAATTCGATTGAAGTAATGAATAACACGACATCTGAAGAGGCAAATAAATAAAAACGGACAACGAATCACACGAAAAGAATTAATTGAAAAAAGGTGAAATGAACATGAAAACACACCACCTGATACTATCCCGAATACCACAAAAGACATTGCTCAACTGGCTCGGGTCAGTCTTAAAATTGAGTGTGTTATCGGTTCTCAAGATATGGTACATCTCCATTAAGAGTCTGCTTTTATAACCACCACTTTGATCTAATATCTCGACATTGTCAGAATCAAAACTATGACCCGTTTTCTGATCAACCGGTTCTTTTTCCTATACACTATTAATTTTTATGTTGAATCAATCTCTGACTAACCCACGGCATATTTTGATCCATGTTTCAGCTGTCGTATGCTTCACTCGACCATTCTTTCATCAAGGTTGCTTAACTTCTTCAAAAAGTTCAAGATCATGTCTGTGAGTCAGGCTATCTTAAGGGTAAAAGCACTGATACAGCTATTTTTGAATTATACCATTTAATATTGCATGCGTTGGAAAGCAATGATCTACCAATAAGGATATTTTTGGATTTTTCAAAGGCGTTTGATTGTGGGATGTTGACATACTCTTGAGTAAGCTTGAGCGATACGGAGTGAGAGGTAGGCAACTGAGACTTATTGAGAGTTATTTAAATGATAGACCACAAACTGTTGACATGCCTCTGAATAACAGCAATTATCGTTCCTATCAAGAAGAAAACAACACTGGTTTGTCACAGGGTAGCATTCTCGGACCGATCCTTTTACTCGTGTATATCAATGATCTTCCTTTGGTTCTTCGTGGTTATGTCATGCATAGTGTTTTTGCAGATTTAGTTTTGTATGCTGATAATTCCAACTTACTGCTGAGTTCCTGCAGCTTGGAGGTATCAATTGATGGCCTGTAGTATATTGAAGGATATTGAGGCTTGGTGCATGAAAAACCGTTTCATACTTAATATGGCTAAGCGCGAATGTGTGGTGTTCTGTTGCTACAGTGGCTATTCGTGGTGAGAGAAAAGTTTCTGTCTCCAATTCCGCTCGCTTTATTGGAGTTCACTTGGACAAAGTCTTCAAGTGGGCCCAACATCTTGCCAATTTTACGTCCATGCTGAACTCATCTCTTTACAGTGTTAGTGTTTTGAAGGGAAGAGTTGGTTTGCGAACTGCTAAAATGGTTTCCTTTTCTAACCTTCAATCACTGCTATCGTATGGGTTAATTTTTTGGGGAAGTTGTGCTTCATAGAAACGATGTTCTTAAGACAAAACTGTATTTTCAGAACAATGTTATGTTTCAGTTATCGGAAATCATACAGGGGAAGTTTAGGACTAATGGTATTCTAACATTTTTTGGTTTACATATATTTAGAGTTTTGATGTTTATGTACCTTCATCCATGATATTTTGAAAAATTTTAACAGTACAAGACATACTGAATCTTATTTTTATCTATGTCACACTTTGTTTAACGGAAGGATCAACCTTCTATATGGACTTAAAGCTGTTAAATGTTCTTCCTAAATATTTCAAATATTCATTTTGGCCTAAATCTTTCAGAAAAACCTCATATAAGTTGATAATGGAGTGTGAATCTTATTCAATAGCGGAATTTATTAGTTTTTGTAGTAATGTAAAATGAATTGATTTTTTCTTTTTTCTGTAACAAATTAATTTTTATTGTATTTAAATAATTTCTTGAATGAAATATATTATTATTATTATTAACTTAATAGGTCTTTGAACCGACAGGAGCAGTGTCATTCATCTTAGTGAAGAAAATGCTTTACTTTTCAGTATAATCGAAATGTATACGAAATTATCACTGAAAAATTCGATAAAACACATCAAAGATCTTAATTATTCTAGCAAAAACAGAGTAGCCGAATAATATCAATGAAAAAGCATAATGAAAACAAAATAATTGAATACTGTTGCAATTCCTCCAGGATAATTTCATGAAACATTTCATATTGTCGAGGAAATTTTTCAATTTCCTTTGAATTACAGTACTCAGCAATCTCCAAATAATACAATTCCTTTTCAGGTTGATTTTCCGACAGAACGAAGATTGTAATGAAGAACATTTTTCCTCATGGCTATTCCTTGTCACATCATGGCCCCAAGAGAACTAGATGGAAATCTACTAAAACGACCGTTTGCGTCGTCTCCTTCATTAGCGTTCTTCCTAGCCTCATTTTGGTTGCCTCCGCAGAAGTTGCTGACAATAATCCAGGTAATCATATACAAATGAAAAATCAAAGACATTTCGATGGTTTATTAGTAGCATTACCAAGATTTTAGTACTTCAATTCTAAATTCCAACAAATATTTCTCGAAAGCAATCAAAAATTAATCAATATGTTATTTGGGTTTCATTTCAACGGAGAATTGGCCACCTTGAAAACATGATTCAATGCGATGCACTGAAAGAAATTTTTATGAAAGGATAAACGATATTGAGAAAAGAAATGTGTTCAGTAGAGTTTAGAGTGTTTCGGGATTGATTACGCTGTTACCTTGGAGAAAGAGTATAATGAGAATAGGCGACAGTTATTCTCAGAGATATAATATTGATCTTGGAGTTCCACAAGGCCCTATACTCGAACCTCTATGATTCATATTATTTATAATCGATCTTCCTTAGGAGTTGTCACGATGTTTGGTAACTGTATCTGTTTGGCGATCTGTCTTTATGTCTGGCAAATTATTATTATTCTGGAAAAACTCTTGAGGCTTGTGCATGCATTGTGGTAGAGTTTGGGGATTGGTGTCGATTTGACAAATTTCATGGTGTACGTGGATGAAACTGTATGTGTTCATTTTCATCTGGAAGATAATAGGTAATGGAATGAGTACCTTGGAAAGAGTTTCTTGGGATATACTTTCACAAAAATTTGAGATGGACAACTAGCACTGATGTTTCATGTAAAAAATTCACTAACGCAATGTTTGTTTTCTTTAGAATTGGGAACATAGTACCTGAGAACTGTATTACGAACATGTATCACAGTTTTATATAGTCATTTGAGCTATAATGTTCTGCTGTGGGACTGTTCTACAGAAATAAATGGGCTTTTCATTACACAGAAGCGAATAGTTGGATATTGGATATTCTCTCGTTAATAAATCTTCATTAAAAATTACCTATTCTCCCTTCTTTGCTTATATATTCAAATATATTCATTATGCGTTGAAAAAATGAAGATATGTTCATCGAATTGAATAATAATTGTTATTATTCAAAAAAAGGGCTACTTATTCCCAAGTATAAAACAGCTAAGTTTGAATACTCACTCTATTATCTGAGTATTAAAATCGTCAAGCATTTACCATTGAATTTAGAGGTTGTAACTACTCATTTGTTTTTGAAGAGAGTTAGGTCTTTGCTGTCAACTAAGGCATACCAAATTGTGACTGAGTACTTTGATGATTTGAATGTATAAATGACAGTAATGTATAAATCAGTTTCTATATCACATGTTTGTTCATTTTCACAGTACGTTTTCATCTTCAGAAGATGAAATTTTATTAAGGAATTGATAACTTGAAGGTGATTTTCCTTTTTCACATATCAGTGACTATCATTGTAAATTTCATTTAAAATTGAACCAATATTAATGGAAGATCAGATTCAAAACTAAATTAGTCCTTTTGTGAGTATTCTTCCTAGTTATAATTACCATATTAATTGAAATTTAATATGAACAATGTAAGGGATATTTCACAATAAATATTATCATTATTATTATTATAGTATTCACTACAATTGACGATCATAAACACTTGATTCAATCAGATTGACTGGAATGAATTTTCATGAAAATATGAACGATTTTTGAGGAAAAATGTGTTTAATATTCACTGTATTGTTAAAATTGTACCCCAGGGACCCACGCAAAAAGAACCTACCATAAAAGAACTGCCTGTTTGATAAATTAAAGCAGGCTCAGAATTTGGGATACGTTCATCTCCAGTTTTCCATTATAAATACGCCGACTGTTAGAAAAATATACTGCAACGGACTCATGAAATGTTGTGGTCAGGTAACTAAAAATATACCTAAGGCCCTAAACAAAGGATTTCACACAAGACTGATTTTCTCACATTAGTCTTTGTTATTTCGAAAACACAACGTGAATGAGACCACCATGAAATACTGAAATTACAGCGCCTTGTTAAGATGAAAATGATTTACGAATACAGCTCCGGGTAGAAAAAGTGTATCTAATTTATGATGAGAATCGATCGGGTCGATGGTTTACGAGTCAAAAACAGCGATTGGTTTGATATTTCTACCAATTTAACTCTAACACATGAAATTTCGATACTTATATACTATTATATATATATATATATATATATATATATATATATATATATATATATATATATATATATATATATATATATATATATATATATTAATCAGAAGGAGTATTGCCTGGTAATTTAAATGTAATTGTGTGGGTTATAGGCAAATGAAATTATTATTTTAAATTCTGCTTATTATTTACTGTTTATTATTATTATTATTTTATTGTTGGCCATACCTTTTATTCTTAGTTTGCCGTAAGTTGTTAAACACAATTTTTTACTAGTATAATTGTATGTAAATGTTTTTCAGAGTCCTGATGAAGATTGTAATCACAATCGAAATATAGACCAGGCATCCAAATTGAATAAAACCTATTCATAGTGGCCTTTCATTTGCCTATAACCCACACAATTACATTATATATATATATATATATATATATATATATATATATATATATATATATATATATATATATATATATATATATATATATATATATATTTAAGAAAATGAACACTAGAACATTCATTTGAAAAATTGAAATTAATCAAGAGAATGTTATAGCAGAGCTAGATATGTGAACGTGTACGATGTGATGTCTCCATTATCCTTCAAGGGATAAATGTTAGAGAAATATTGAAATCGATGCCACATCTGATGGAAGTGCGAGACATATATGTTTCGTTCTGCAAGGAACTCGTCAGTCGCACCACGTCCATCGAAGTGAGGCAACGATTTCAACCTCCAAGCATCTTCTTGTGACTTCAAGTGGAAGATCGTAGAGTAATGAATACTCTACAATTCCATCTATAGAAATCAGTAGAAAACACCTCTCTCAGATTACAGAGTCACCAAGCATCGAAATTTCACATATCTTCTATACCCGTAGGTATCTACTAAATTGCAATGTCTATTTGACAAATATCATCGAACGATGTTTTTAAATGTCAATAGATTGCGTTAAAAACATCGTTCGATGATATTTGTCAAATAGACATTGCAATTTAGTAGATACCTACGGGTATAGAAGATATGTGAAATTTCGATGCTTGGTGACTCTGTAATCTGAGAGAGGTGTTTTCTACTGATTTCTATAGATGGAATTGTAGAGTATTCATTACTCTACGATCTTCAACTTGAAGTCACAAGAAGATGCTTGGAGGTTGAAATCGTTGCCTCACTTCGATGGACGTGGTGCGACTGACGAGTTCCTTGCAGAACGAAACATATATGTCTCGCACTTCCATCAGATGTGGCATCGATTTCAATATTTCTCTAACATTTATCCCTTGAAGGATAATGGAGACATCACATCGTACACGTTCACATATCTAGCTCTGCTATAACATTCTCTTGATTAATTTCAATTTTTCAAATGAATGTTCTAGTGTTCATTTTCTTAAATATTTCATTCAGTGCCATAAGCACAAAAAATTTCATTTCCTTATATATATATATATATATATATATATATATATATATATATATATATATATATATATATATATATATATATATATTACTTTCAATGTTTTAGCAATAACAGGCTATTTCAATGCTTAAAAACTCTATTATCGTCGACATTTCGTTGTATATCGCAACTTTGTCAAAACTAATATTATATTAGTTTTGAGAAAGTTGTGATATACAACGATACGTCAACCAGATGAAATTTTCAACATTGACGATAGCACAAAACAAAACAAAACACAAAATTCTACGTGAGGAATCGACATCTTTGTGGTTTAATTGTATCTCTGTTAGAGTTCTATTCGACTCTGTTTCGAAGAGGTAAAGTATAGAGAATGAATTGTGATTCATTATAATGATGAAACAGTTGTATCTTATTATCATTCAACATATTTCTTGTCGGAGCGCACTCAATTTGACTCAATATTCTCGAAAGTGATAGGTTCGTTCTAGTTGAACTTTCCTTTTCTGGTGAGTTCTTGAAAAACAATATTGCCACATTTTATTGTGAAAGCTGTAAGTTTTCTGTTTTTCCGTAGATTGTAATATTTGTGAGTAACTGAAGAAGACTACATGTGTTCGTCGAAACGTTTTGAAATAAAAAGTTTTTTAATGGAGTATTAACTACTACTTTGAACCAGCATTCCCAAGAAAATCTAAATTCCAGTATATATATATATATATATATATATATATATATATATATATATATATATATATATATATATATATATATATATATATATATATATATATATATATATATATATATATATATATATATATATATATATATATATATATAGGGAGGGGGAGAGAGATTCAGCAATAGGGAATTCCCATTCGTTCCTTTCAAATTGTCGTTCAAAACAAAGCCTTAAATGATCCAAGTGCTGCCGATTTGTTCATTGGTTTTACGTGTTTTCTTCGATATGGCTAAACGGCTTCAGCTCGCAGTTCCATTCCGTTATACTCCGGCGATAAATACTGGGAACTGAACATATGCCCCGCATTTAATGCTATATAAAGTCAGTTTTCTGTCTGCTCTACTTTCTGGAACAAATTGCCTATGATAAAAGTAGCAGATTGGCAAAACCTATCTCGACGTACTCGAAGTCTACAAGTGTCAAATTGTTCGTTGTGTTATTGGATATTGAAGTTTGTAGAACCAATTTCGTATGATTTACTTGGGAATAAGACATAAATTGGGATCTTTATTATATCAGATGATTTGGGAAACGACTTTATGGTTCTCAAGTGAGATGAGAAAATTGGGACAAAGGATAGTCAATTTCACACTATCGCTGACACCAGAACAATAAAATTCATCATTATAAACAGATCAAATGGTTCCTTGGTAAATTTGTTATATATTTATCCTCATAACGGGTGATTTTTTGAGAGTTAAGTTTTTCAGGTTGGCGGCACTAGTAATGTCATCCAAATGTCATGTCTAGAAATGAAAAGTTTTAAGTGTACTCTGCCATTTCATCATGGAAAGACTTACAAACGAGCAACGATTGCAAATTGTTGAAATTAACTATGAAACTTCGTGCTCTGTGAAAAATGTGTATCGTTTGTTACGATCATGGTCGTCATCATCGACCTGGTGAATCAACAATTCGTGCTATTATCACCAAATTTCGCACCAAGTTCACTTTGTTGGACATTAAACCATTGTCTCGCATGCGTACAGTTCGTACTGAAGAGAATATTGCAGCCGTAGCGTACAGTGTTAATGAGGATCATGAAATGTCAATTCGTCGCTGTTCTCAGCAATTGGGCTTGTGTTACTCAAGCACATGGAAAATTTTACGTGTTGATTTGGGTTTGAAAGCCTATAAAATTCAACTTCTGCAAGAATTGGAGCCGAATGACCTACCACAACGGCTAATTTTTGGTGAATGGGCCTTAGAACAGCTCAATGAAAATCCGCTGTTTTATCGAAAAATTGTGTTCAGCGATGAGGCTCATTTCGAAAACGAAACTGTCGCATCTGGAGTGATGAACAGCCACATGCCATACAAGAATTACCGAGGCATCCCGAAAAAACGACAGTTTGGTGTGGTTTATGGGCTAGTGGCATCATCGGTGCATTTTTCTCCAAAGACGACCGCGGAGGAAAGGTTACCGTCAACGGCGAACGATATCGAGCCATGATACGCAACTTTTTTTTGTACCTAGTTGGCCGAGTGGAACTTGGTTGACATGTGGTTTCATCAAGACGGTGCCATATGCCAATATGGCATCGTCTCGTGAAAGCTCGTGAAACAATGGACATATTGAAGGATGAATTTGGTGAGCAGCTTATCTCTCGAAATGGCCCTGTGGGGTTATGTTAAGTCGTTAGTGTATCTGGACAAGCCCAACACGATTGAAGCCTTACAGGATAACATAACACGCGTAATTCGTGGGATACAGGCCGAAATGCTCGAAAAAGTGACGCAAAGTTGGACCTTCCGAATGGACCATTTGATACGGAGCCGCGGACAACATTTACATGAAGTTATCTTTAATATGTAAATGACAAAGGTCAAGTTATCAATTTCAATGAAAATTTTGAATATATGATGCAAATTGAGTGTTTTATTCGATTTAAAAAAAAACTACGCTTAACGAATCACCCCATATCTGTTAAAATGAGTGAGGCTTTATTTACTATCGAAAATTGGACAACCAGTATATTATTCAGAGAAAATATTGTTCCTATTGATGATGTGAAACTGCAAGAAAATAATACATTAGGGCGACACAATGAAATTCCTTTTTGTTCATTTGAATTTTTGTCGATATATATATATATATAAAATAAAAACACTTGGCTTGGTTTCACAAAATTCATAATAAAAACTTGACAATTGCTTCGGGGTGTTATTCCATTTTCAAAATACTTTCAAATTCTTCAAATTCAAAATACTTCAAAATTCAAATACATAAAAATTCAAATTCTTCGAAACTATTCAAAATTCAAAATACTTCAAAATTTTTGAAAATGGGGAAGCACCCCGAAGCAATTGTCATGCATTCATTATAAATTTTATGACACCAAGCCAAGTATTTTTATCCTATTTATCAAACAATGTTCCACCAAGAGATCCGCGAATATTCAATCAACCTTATGCATTGATATTGCTCATTTAATTCCAAATTTCAAAATTATTTGTACTCGATCTGAATAATTCCTTTTTTCAGTCTTCTACCAGCTTCTTTCTCCTGAAAACTCAACGCCAGTGGATGAATTTCAGTTGAAAAATTGCTCTTGGCCCTGCATATCCCCGGAAAATTCAACATTTGCCAACTACACCAATAAAACTTCCTTGGACACTGTAGAGGAACCCTTGGCAGATATAATTCTTATAGGGGTGTTATCTATTGTCTTGGGACTCATGATTCTGATCACTGTCATAGGTAAGTTTTCAAGACAATCTGATAAACGGCTACGTCGTATATCATGGATTAATTATTGAAAATCGATGATGCGGTATTGTGCTGAGCTATTTTATCGTAGTTATTCATTCAACATACGATATAATCTACAATAAAATAGCTTTTATTTATTCGACCAGATAGTTTCTATTTTCAGAAATATATGTAATTATGTCTGAGATAATTTTTTTTTGACACATATGCAGCATAAAACATGTCATATGTACTCAATTTTTCGAAGAAATGGTAATATTCAAACTAGGATAAAAATATGAGAATTCAAAATCAGAACAAGCAAAAGTTGTCGATAAACAAAAGTTGGAAAGCATAATGTCAGATGCAAAATTGAGTGTAATAACACTTTTCATATCGTGTAAATTCTGTAGAAAAAACAAATTTCTGAAACGAATTCAGAAAATATAACAACATATGCGAAATTATTGCTCTTTGAGGCAATAATAATGCCACACTTTGAATATTGTTCCACTTAAAGAAACACATGATATTTTCCAGAAAAACTCATCAACTACAAAAATCGCAAAATAAGGCTATGCGAACAACTTTGAAATGTGATAGATTTACTTCAATCGAGAGCATGCCGAATTGCTTACAACTAATATCAGTTAAAGAGAAAATACGTCATTTTTCATTCATATTTATATATGAATTTGAAAATAACTTTTTTCCATGTGAAGTAATGAAAATGTAACATGTGTCAGTGACAGTGGCGTATCTAAGAGGGGGGGGGGCAGGTGGACACCTGTATCTGTAAGAGTCTAAAGAAGCATATAACCGAAGTTAAGCGTCATTCATCACTCAATAGAAGTGTGAATCGAAGCCTTACGTGTTTATTTCATCTTATATTTTATTTGATGTAATATCCAAATCAGGGGATACATAAGGGATTCGGGGGCATTGATTTGATTAAAATTTTGTCTGTGTTTGAACAATCCAAGTTTCATCCATTGAAAATGGTGCAACCCATCATGAGATTATAAATGCAGAGAAAGATTTGCAGGCATAATCAAACATACACAGAATCTCAGCAGATCCATAGACCTAAGGCAACAAACATATAATCAATGAAAAAAAGGCTTCAGAAACTCAACCCAAAGTTCCTTACACAACTGAACAATCTGGTTCTGATATTTCAACGATGTACCATAATACCTACAACAGGAATTATGTACGGAGAGAATTCTCAACTGACTTTACTCAAAGCCCTAAGCCTGTTAAAAAATAATCAATTGAAATTTAAAAAACACTATATATTTCATAGACTGAACGACCTGAGCTCAATAGAATTATGTAGGAAATTTTCATATAATAAAGGACTATTATTATTATTCTAACAACTGTTTCCCATGAGGAGAGCGATTGAACTTGAATTCGCAATTCTTAGGAATTTTGCTTCATCTGTTTTGCCTCCCAAAAACGCTACATCTTCTTTAAATGCTGTTTCTTCCGTTCGTCTGACCATTATGATTCAGGTTGGTGATTTCATTTCTGCCCAAATTTCACTTGTGCGATTTTATAGCGACACTCAGTGCGATCTTCGAGGTTTTTATATTGATCCTTTGTAGATCTTTTTGAAGCTCCTTTAGCCACCCTGTGCCACATTTACTTTTCATAATTATATCGAGTAGTTTCTTCAGTTTTTTGGACTGTTTCATTCTGTAGACATGTGCATATATCTTTGCCCGTCGTTTTCTGATTTCTTCAGTTATCGCTTTTGTCTTTTGATAAAGATCATTCTGAGGTCTTTTTTATTCAAATGCCGTTTCTATTGATTGGCCCGTAAATCTTTCTGAGAATTTTCCGTTCATGTTTTCTATTTCTCTCATTCTTGAATGACCATCAATAACCATGGTTTCAGATGCGTAGATTGCTTCTGGAAGCTTCGTTGTGCTATGATGCGTCAATTTGCCTTCTCTCGAAATGCACTTTTTGTTATAGTGTCTTTTTTAGATTGTAGACTCTTTGGAGCTTGATCATTAATATTATTATTATTATAATTGATAATATTTTTATCACTATTATTATTATTATTATTATCACTAATCTTACTTCTGCTATAACAGCTTTATTCTGTTGCTGAAATTAGTCTTGCTGAGATGACTGCCCAAAACATCTTGACTTTTCAATTTTATCAGTTTTATCATTGTATTATTATCGTGTGCATTCGTGAAACAATAAGAAAGTGTTCATCTCAAACTAATATTATTAGCATGATTATTAACAAAATCCAATGAATCGAATAACTTGAAAGTAAACTAACAGAGAAACTCAATTACTTTACTAGCTGATTTTATTCCAAACTAGCGTATTTTCATCATTCTTTCTGGACATTCGGAGTCGAAATGAAAATAAATGATTGAAATGCAGCCGAATCCTGAACATACTGAATAGAAGTGACATCAATCGCCCATAGGATAAAAACGCGCAATGTCCAGCGCATTTTTAGCACTATTCATCATCCCTAAAATCTACGGAGTCCGTTTCTGCAGAAATTCAATGGCACCAAAATGAAAAATGCGTTACGTTCATTATCAAGCCGCGGTTCATCTAGATCTGAAAATCAAACAACAGAAAAAGGGCGTGCGCTCTTTTTGAAAAGCACCAACTGGAAAGCATAGAAGCGAGTGAAAACCAGGCATACATCTCTTTTGTTTGTTCAACTTGACTAATACTTGCAGCCGTTTAAATTGAATGCATTATGAATGGCTGTTTACTGAATTAATGAACTATGAAATTTTAAAAACAGGAATTTCAGCTCATATTTCATGTGTCACAACAATTTTCATATTTCTAATATTTCAGCATATTGATTAGTGAAAAACCTTCCATATGCAGGCCATAAGGTATCAGAACTGAATTAATTTAGTCTGATCGATATTGTAACCGTCACGCTCGGATCGACACGCTCAAATAAACAATGAAATTCTAGTTCTTTAGTGTACTAATAACACAGAAAGTGTTATTAATATACTATTTTCTGATTTCATGCTCAATCTCTGTTTTGAACAAAAAACATTGAAGAAAGAACAAATGATAAGAATAATAGTTTCATTCAACTTTTAAACAAAATGACATATTATGTTCATCGATTTCGTCACTTTCGTACGGATCGAATTTTTTATATTTTTTTCTAGGACTAGGAGAATGCATAGCTGAATATCGTTTTTTGAGAATGTGTAGTAACTCTTTTGGTGAACTGTGTCTCTCAGGGAGTGACCTAGTATCCAAACTAACCGGTCTCAGTTTGACACTAGACATATTTTCAAACATGTTAATTCCTTCAGGAAACGTCATGGTTCCTTCCAAAAGTGTTGGAGGTAACGGTGGTGGTAATGGAATGTCAGCTAGTGCATCCTGAAATTCAATAAAAAATAAAAGATATTTCTTTTATTCAACAAACTAGTAGCATGATGTAAAACGATGATGATAAAAATGATTATTCAATTATAGTGAAAAATTAAGAAAAAATCAAATGAGAAAACAAAAGAAGAAGAGGTACATATATGAGTGCCTACGTACGAATAATATACACATCATAAATAAAATGACAGAAAAATAAACTTAAACATCAATAATTTAATAAAACTAAGTAGTTTCTCCATTTTCACTATAATTAAGTTAAACATAGCGATATTGTTTCGCCAACGCAGTGGCTTCATCAGATTTAGATGATAAACTGACCCAGTGTATTGGAGAGACAAAATTGTCATGTTTAACTTAATTATAGTGAAAATAGAAAAACTACTCAGTTTGATTTAAATTATGTATTTAGATTTTCATCAAGAATCGACTCAATCGATTAATGATTTGAAAGATCAATATATAATAAGCAAGTGAAATGAGTTACAAATGAAAAACTTTTGCTCAATATAATGTTTACAATGAAATGTAAATGAAAATGTCACGATACCTCATTATGCTGTTCTGGAAGGCGTGTTAGAATCACCAACAGTTTAATACAATATACATCAAATAGTCCAAAACACATGTAATCTCACACAATCAGAGCGATCATTGAAAACACAAATATTTTTAAATGATCAACAAAACGCAGACGCGTACTATTAAATTGTAGGGACAGAGCTATTCAATATATTTATGAGTACAAAAACGGACCTGAATTGGACCCCTGCGGCACACCAAATAAGTCTGAATGGATGACGATTCGGTATTGAAAAACTTTGACGTTCAAGATAATAGGTTGTTGAAAATTGACATTTTATGTTGCTCACACAGAGGTTCAAAAATACAGATAATTTCCTCAATTCTGGCGTGAAACACCAAGCAATTTCGGTGGTTAATACCAAAAATAGTACTTTAAAATCAGGAAAAATTGGTGAAATATATCGATACGTTCTACACTAATTTGAATATTACTAATGTTCATTTATATAACCTTTTTTCAACTAAGTATCTACTTTTTATTATACCCTTCAAAATGTTCCATGAGGAAGCTTTTGATATTATCGAGACATTGCTGAATAACACGAAAATTGTTGAATTAATTTGAACTGATTGCAGGCTATTACCCCAAGGTCAACAGTTTCTGAATTGAAACATTTCTTTGAAATAAAACCAAGTGTTCGACTTTCGTAAATGCTCCTCCATTTTATGTTTCTTGTCGTTCTCTTTTGAAACTAGGCTACTCACGCTGAGATGAGAAGACATGTCCATATAGTCCAATGATTTCATTTGATGAATAAAACACCCTTCAAAATAAGGATTCAGAACTTGTACAACTGAAAAGTGTTTCGTCTCTTTCTCAATCTTTGTGAATTATTTGCCACTCAACTAGTAGCTCGGAGGCATTGCCTTCGATATGCGTCTCACGAAGAACACTAAACCCATTGAAAGGACCAAAAAGAAGAGTATTCGTTATCTGTTGAAGTGAAGCACCCCTTTAAGCAGTTTCACAATTGCGTATCTCCAGAAACGACCCGCTGTTATGTTGTCATTCACGTCGAGCATTCCACTTCTATTAAACTCAAAAATACGTCACCATCATTTGTCGGCGGAATGTCAATTCAAACCGGCAAAACGTGAATCTCAGAGAAAATTTCAACGAAACGTTCTGCTAGATTAAGGGAATTTAATGGTACAAACAATTGTCAATTAAGAAAATCCTCTTCGTTCGGAGAATATTCAAATAAGGCATTATTACGTGTACCAGACCGACCGTTTGTTCTTTTCCTGATAAGAATACTAATTTGAGACTTTCCGCTACCAACAGTACAGTTTTTCAGTTTCGTGAATTCGTTATATCGTTGGACCAAGAGTTTTTTGTCAAAACAGTTATACAATATGATGAAATCCACTTTCGTGATGGAAAATACATAATGAAGAGTGTTTTTTTTCAGAGGTATATAACATTAAATTGCAATAAAACAACGATGGATCATACGATTGACAAGAATTTTTTCTTATTCGAAAGATAATCTTGTGGCAATACATTCTGAATATGATTTATGTCATATGACCGCCATGGCTGGCTCGGATGTAGTCCAATCTGGACGTCCAATTTTCGATGACTTCTTCCAACATTTGTAGCCGTATATCGGCAATAACACGGCGAATATTGTCTTCAAAATGGTCAAGCGTTTGTGGCTCATCCGCATAGACCAATGATTTTACATAGCCCCACAGAAAGTAGCTTAGCGGTGTTAAATCACAAGATCTTGGAGGCCAATTCACAGGTTCAAAACGTGAAATTAGGCGGTCAGCAAAGGTGTCTTCCAATAAATTGATTGTGGGGCGAGCTGTGTGACATGTTGCGCCGTCTTGTTGAAACCACAGCTCCTGGACATCATGGTTGTTCAATGCAGGAATGAAAAAGTAAGTAATTATGGCTATATACCTATCACCATTGACTGTAACGTTCTGGCCATCATCGTTTTTGAAGAAGTTCGTACCAATGATTCCACCCGCCCATAAAGCGCACCAAACTATCAGTTTTTCTGGATGTCACGGTGTTTTGACATACACTTGAGGATTATGTTCACTCCAAATGCGGCAGTTTTGTTTGTTGACGTAGCCATTCAACGAGAAGTGCGCTTCATCGCTAAACAAAATTCTATTATGAAAATCGGGAACAACGGCAATCTCGTTTTGGTTCCATTCGACAATATTTGCAAGCGTTGTTCAAATAGTGAGTCTATACATGATGAATTGCCAAACCAAACTGGGAAGAAATCACTTCTCAGCTGTTTAATCGGTCGCTATCTTCAACAGTAATGCCAACTCAAAGTTCTATACCTCTAAAAAAACACCCTTTACAAATACGCCTGACGACGTTTCGAAGTACTACTTTTTTATCAAATGCTGGATTAATACTTCAATTTATTGAATTAATAAATAAAAAATACCCGTTATAAAAATGAAACAGCTCAAAAAACAAGCTTTTCTCCAACCTCAGCTTCAAAAAATCCATGCAAAGTATATGACATTCCTGAGTTCATCTACTGGTTGTTGATTATTTTACGAAGCCATCATTGAAGTAGAAATGAATAATGAAATTCGTCATTTTATCACTAAAATATATGCTAAAAATATAAGAGTAATGTCGTGTGCTTTTGCATGTTATTTCCATCAGTGAAATCTTTTCGATCAACCGAAAATGATCTTGAATGACACGAGTCTAAGAATCATTGTTAACAGTTTATCAACCACATCTTAGTCTCTCTGAAAGTACAATAAATCCTATGAATGGTTCAAACACTCAAGTTTTTCTCCGAATTACACCATTCAAGTCCCCAAGCAATGACATAACTCACCTCGTTCTCACCTTCACTAGTACTTGAACCCTCATCCTTGTCCAACTTTCTACAGCATTTACAGCAGTATTTAGGCCGTATTGAATCACACGACGTTGTTGATTCTGATTCCGAAAATGTCGATGATTCTGTCTCATATATTCTCCTTCTTCTTATGCTCCTATTTTTCTGTATCACGTCGTTATTGACAATTATCCTGAAAGATGGAAAAAAATTTTCCGGAAGCAACATCAGCAGGTTGATTATAAATTTTCTTTGTGTAATTCTTTTGATTATGTTGGGCAAAAACATCACGGAGTAGCGATTCTTATTGACACATCAATTGACATTCTCGACTCTCCACAATTATACACAGAAATGATCATAGAACAAGCTAGTAACAATTGAGATACAGAAACGAATTCATGGACTTTGTAGGGCGATGCAATGTGTAATATTCGTAGAGATGAAAGAAGATCTTGGTTATTAAGCGAAGGGTGAAACATTCATGCTTGGAGCCCAGTTTCGCCACTCTGGCTCCTTTATACCTTATCAACACTCCACAGACCCATCTCAATAGCGCTAATGAAAATCCCTTAAATTTAATTATAATTCACGTTCATCTCCCCAAGTAGAGATAATTTTCAATTATAATGAATTTTCCACGCATTTTCCACAGTACAGAGAAGATATCAAGCGGAAAACTCCGAGTGATAAAAACCGCAAATGAAGGAAGCTCATACCATCAACGATGAAGTACTTACAAAGCAAAATATATATTTTCACCATTGCCTTGTTCTTATTCCATACGTCCTTCATTCGCTTGTTGTGTTAGGCCAACTGTTCCACACAATAATATCAACGTAACTGCAAACTCTGCCAACATGTTGATCACTAATGTGATTATTATTGTCTTCTCAATTGATGATTTGGCACGAATGCACTGAGGAATGGGATACAACCAATACCCCCTTTTTCAGCTATTCAGATGATACAACATAACATCAAATAATTCTTTCTACTTCTGTTTTCACTCATCCAATAATAAATTAAAACAAAAAACAAAAATATTGAGAGATATAATCACAGAATGGTAGTAACACCTAATTTTGCTTGTTATTGATTTGAGTTCTAAATTCTAATTGAAATTTGAAAACTCTCTGTCAACCCTAAATAGTTAAGGTGTTTAGTTAAAGAATTTTTCTTCTAGTTGATCTACAAGACACATTGAGGATAACAGTTTTATCAAAGCTGGTCATCTAATATTTTTAATTTTATTCGCATTTGTACTATAAATATCCAAGTCTATTGCATATTTAAATAACCCCAAACAATGTGAGTAATAAAGAAATGATTTAAGAAATTGTAATAAATTGATATTTTTTTACTGAGCGACAAGAGAAGGAAACTTGTTTGAATAATATGAAGAAAGTACATTTAATTCGCAGAAAATCATTCTTGGATGGAAATGAAATGATTTATTACCAATAGAAAAGATTTACAATTGATTGAAGCTTTCATATTACTTTTTCGTTTTGTATTTCACTTGTCAGTTTTGGGCTCCCACTTCTTCTGATTTTCCACCCCACTTCACTTACTTCTCAAGCAAATGTGCTATAATAACACACTTTTCCTGGTGTTTTGAACTGCCGTCGAATGTCTCTTCAACAGAACATCAATTGTGAATGGTATAAAGGGTATAATTATCCAACAAAACCTTCTACTTAGACTTGAGGTCCTGTCACAATGAAAATTTCATTTTTTACCTCAACTGTCCAAGGTTTTTCATATGGGCAAATGGGTATTGGCCACCGAAAAAACTAGTTTCGATTGATTGAGTTAACTGAAAGAATAAAAAGACATTCTTTCAAAGAAAATGCTCCAAAACAACCTACCATGGTAAAGCACTCTTCACGTCTCAAGTGACTTCTTTTAGAAAATGTACATCTTTATCTTGGGAGCTGTACTGTAAATGTCCCACTTTTGTTTTGCAATGCTTCGTTCCGATAATTTTCGTGAAACTATTCGAGTCTAGTATCCTAATGTATAATATGAAATTATTCTCTCTAAATTCATGTGAATTGAACGATATTTATATTTTTCCACTTCAGTAGCATGTCTAATTAGGGGGAAAATCAGTTTGAACGGAAAATTCGATACCAGGGTTACTACTGTAAAATAAACATTATCTGTGGCCATAATAAACTGATTGAACTCGATGAATTCAATATAGTTCACTAAAACATGATTTCAATTCCCATCGCTGAACAACGATTAATTAGATTTTCCGAGAATTTCTACAATTTTATGATGATATCATTTCATGAGTTTTCTCTTTTCGGTTTTGATTAGTATCAAATTCTCTGCATCTTATAAAGTAATACGTTCAAAATTCACAATTGATTTCGTATTAAAGAGAACGAGTATTGACTTTCTACAAATTCTATAAATAACGAAGTCTAAGGCAATGGAAAATTACAGCTTTATGGTCCACAGAAATTGAATCATACATCTTTTCCTGCTACTAAAATAGCTTATCGATAAGAATGAGTGGGCGGGAAAGAGGCATTAATAACAGGAGAATTTATCTGTGTATAACATAAATAACAATGGATTTTCCGGTAAGGGTCTCTACCCTCTGATTGATGAATTGAATAGAATACATGGAAGGGGTAAATGGAGTGAATTCACTGAGTTATATCCTCACAGATTTCTCTCATATCCAAATATCGCACATATAGTTACAAGAATTAACTGAAACTGAACTGGAAGAGCAAAGGTGTTTCGAACATATTCATCAAATTATAATAATTTTTCAAGAAACATACTATATGATTGAAAATATATTACTGAATAGTAACGATAACTGTTTTTGTTTTCCTTCTTCTATTCATCTAATCATTGGAAAAACTTTTCTGTTTATCACAAATTATAGATTGAATATAAACTAAAATTCAAACACTTGAACTTTTGATTTACACTTAATTGACAACATAGCATGACGCGTTTCGTCATTACAAACGACTTCTTCAGATGCTAACAGAATACACTGAGTATTCTCTTTCGTCGTTATAAACGACTTCTTCACGAAAGAAGTCGTTTGTAACGACGAAACGCGTCATGCTATGTTGTCAATAAAGTTTAAATCATAAGTTCAAGTGTTTGAATTTTCGTTTATATTCAATTATATCGGATTTACATCAAGTAAACGCCAACACTTTTAAATATTGAATAAGAAAAAAATTATATAGAAGAACACACTTCGTGTTTCATGACTTTATTCATCATTTTGCAACTGCAGTTTTTTTTATTTAAAATGGGGTAGTATTGCAAATTCAGATAGAGAACTTTTTGTGCCTTTTCTGATGTTTTACAAATAATCTCCATTTCAAAGATCACATTCTCACATTTTCTCGAGTATATTTTCGTGAGAAATATATGACAATTTAACCAATTTCTCACAGAGCATTTCCTTGTGTTCTTCAGTATGCTTCTTGATCTAATTTCACCCCTATTTCCAAACGCTAACATCATCACTATTTCATCAGCTCTGTACGAAATATAGAACAGGGATGCGAACATTGGAATAATAAGGTTTTTGTTTTCTTTAGCTCAAACTTTCTACTTACTTCCTATCCATATTACTTTGCAGCCCTTTGAAAATTTGATTTACAGTATGATGTTAGAGAGCATGGTGAATGTGACAAGTGATAGACATCCTCAAGTTGGGTATACTTACATCAGCATAGCTAACGCAGAATCTGGAATTAGAAACTTCGTGTCGCGAAGACAGAATTCAAATCAGTTTTTCCATGCCTAAATTTCGTGTGAGTTGCTTAACAGAAAAGCATTTCGTCAAAAATGGCCGTTGATGATAAAATTCGAATACTTTAGACTGAATTCGCATATTGAATACGATAGAAGACTGATTAATATAATTCTTATGGAAAGAAACCAAGTAAACCGTAATTTTTCCTCTATTTCGTTGATAATGTCCACTAAGATATCGTACAGCATGAGGAAATGAAAGAATGTAACATATATAATCATAAAACCGATAAATGATATGATTAGAGAGTAAAGTTTTTCAGGTTGGCGGCACTAGTTGGTAATGGCATCGAAACGTGATTTGTCAAAGTGAAAAGTTTACTCTGCCATTTTATCACTGAAATACATACAAACGAGTAACGATTGCAAATTGTTGCTAATTACTATCAAAATTCATGCTCTGTGAAAAATGTGTATCGTTTGTTACGACAATATTATGGTCGTCATAATCAAAAAATAATCATAAAAGAACAGCTTAATGAAAATCCGCTGTTTTATCGAAAAATTATGTTCAGTGATGAGGCTCTTTTCTGGCTTAACGGATATGTAAATAAACGAAACTGTGGCATCTGGAGTGATGAACAGCCACATGCCATACAAGAATTACCGATGCATCTCGAAAAAACGACAGTTTCGTGTGGTTTATGAGCTGGTGGCATCATTGGTCATCATTCTTCAAAGACGACCGTGAAAGAAACGTTACCGTCAACAGCGAACGATATCGAGTCAACGCAACTTTTTTTTGCCCCAGTTGGCCGACTTGAACTTGGTTGACATGTGGTCTCATGCCAAGGTCTCATGATCAAGACGGTGCCACATGCCACATATCGTGAAACAATTGACATGTTGAAGGATAAATTTGGTGAGCAGCCTAACTCTCGAAACAGCCCTGTGAATTGGCCGCCGAGATCATGCGATTTGACGCCTCTGGATTATTTCTTGTGAGGTTATGTACAGTCGTTATCATATGTGGACGAGTCGAACACGATTTAAGCATTACAGGATAACATAACACTCGTAATTCGTGGGATACAGGCCGATATGCTCAGAAAAGTGACGTAAAATTGGATCTTCCGAATGGACAATTTGATACTGAAACGCGAACAACATTCACATTGATTGCTATTCAAAATGTAAAAAGCAAGGGACAAGTTATCTATTCTTGGCCCTTTATATCTCTTCTATATATTATCAATTTCTATGAAAATTGTCAACATGTGATGTAAATTGAGTGTTTTATTCGATTTGAAAAAAAACTACGCTGAAAAATCACCGATTATATACAATCAATTACAAAAGGATTCTAAGTGGTAACAAAATGTATGAATTGACATTATACGCCATGAAAATATGAAAAGAAAATAAACATTAATAGATAGTTGTACATACATTTAAGAATTCAATATATCTCAGTTGACAATGTATAGGACAAATAAATGAGAGACAATATGTCTCATTTTATGAAAACTGTCGAATGCCAAAATTTCTATACAAAAATATTGTTTATTGTTGTTATGATCACTTCCTCAGATGTGAATGTTAAAAAAAACTGTGATAACAAAATATAATGAAACTGAGGAAATACTCAGTGTTATTTCATTTTCTTGAGAAAATTCAAGTCGTGCACCTTTTCTGCAACCATAGAAAATTTCTTGAAATAACAACCTCCACTAAATGATAAATTACTGAAACAATAACTCCAAACTGCATTACCATAAATAACCTTTGTGAACTTGTAAAAGACTCTGCTAATTGAATGTATTATCTTATGAATTCTAATAGACGTCCTATCGTTATACATTATACAGGTATTAATTCATTTTATCAAATACCGTTGCTCATAAATATTCACAATACCCTCAAGCTTCCTAAAATTAGAACTTGAGGCTGTCTACGCCTAGGGCTACTTATCTATCGTGTAGACCACAGAACATTAATCAAATAACACACAGTAGAATAACCGTAAACCCATTAATAACGTAGAATCCGCCTAATAACTTTAGCGATTTTTAAACAGAGAGATATTTTCGTAGAATATATTTCGCATTTGATTTTTTAACGATATTATATTACGAAAAACTCAACATTATATCATTTACGTTTGAGCTTCAGTCAATGAAGATTTTTCCAAATCTAATTCACATTGTATATTCATACATTTCTTCTGTCACTTATATGAACTCATTTTGCGAACAATACCTGAATTGAAGGATAGAACTGAAGAGGAGAAATAGGTGAGGGTTGAAACAATTGAGCTGAAAAACTACATTAAAACGTTGATAAGATGTGTGAAAAAACAGATGAATTATATTCACTTCACTAGCTGTTTTTTTTTAATTTTCACTTGTCTTTTGTTCCTTCCACATCGCAATATTATCATGGGTTAAAATTAACACACTTGACCTAAGTTTCACAGAATACAAAAAACCCATTATCAAGAGTATACAATGTTACTGAATTTCAAAACGTACAGCTTTCACTTATATATTCTTAACCACAGAGTTTAACACTGGTTCCACGGAAAATCCACCCAATCATTGCAAATAAGTAAATTTTTCTCTTTAGCCATCGAAATTTTCAAGACTTCAAGGGTATTCAATCTTCTGCCCTTACTACCTGAGTGTACTATTTCAGTGTTCTTGGTATCCAAGAAATGATTATGTTTAACAGAGTGTTCAAAAAACCCGCATTAGGTCATTCAATAATATTTTTTTTTCTGAACACTGTATTATACATAGTCATTTTTTGGATCCCAAGAAACCGGAATAGTACACCAGGTATTAAGAGCAAACTATTAGATACCCTTGAAGTCTTGGAAATTTCGATTTTGTCGATTTTGATGCATTAAAATCAAACTTTGCATTGCAATAATGACACAAAACGTTCATTGGTCCAATAGCAACGATTTGCTGTGAACTCTAATCTATTTGAACAATAATTGAATGCAGGTCGATAGGAGTTAAACGCAACCTTTTCATATTTTTAATTTCGATTCCATCGATTCCGTTCAACTTCATTCCGAGCTTCGCGTTGCTCTTCAGTTCGACTTGCTCTTTTATATCTTTGACTTGCTGCATTGCGAGTTTTGCGACTTAAGTTTGTACATCTATTAACTAGCATTTTTAAAAACGAAATTTGAACTGTAAATGAGAGGAAACTATGTATTCTCCTTCATAACCAAATAAACCACGTGCTATCTTAGTAACGTGTATGTTAGTCTATTCAAACTTACCAAAATTTCATATTAAATTGAAGTTTTCATATTAGTCGTGATAACTCTGTACTCGGTGTTCATCTCATTTACATAATGTCAGTAATGTATTTAAATAATTTCGCACGTATTGGGATATTAAATTAATAATAAAAAACATTGAAACTTGTGGTAACGCGGTTTGTGTTCGACTATGACGTGAAAACTGATGTCGTCTGTCGAAACTATCGCGAATATCGCGAAGCCGACCAAATTGAAAATCACCACTAATGATCTATAGCTCTTACATTTTGTGACTATTCAATTTGGTCGGGTACGCGATATTATCACTTTTGTTGAGTTTCGGAAAGCGACATTAGCTCCTCCAACGGACACACGTGCACTGTTTTGATAGATATGATTGAATTTGAACTTTGTGCAGCGGTAATAAAGTGCAAATTGACTCTTTGACGTTAGGCGTACACATACATTGCTTAGACAACGGTGAGTGCTTGTAATTCGATATGAACTTCATTGAATAGCAATAAACTTCGAATGGACTCTACATTTTAGTTAGAAAAGGTTTGTATTGGAAAAAGGGACTATTTTTAGGATTTTCGTGGCAATTATTCGAATTTTTCTAGTCGAAAAAACTATTCTTGGTTTTTAACGAACATTTGAAAAAGAATTGGCAAAGTTGCCCAGGCGTTGTTGGGTTATGCGCTCACCAACACATTTTGCGATTCGTTTTTATATTATAGATTACTCACATTTGTCTTCATAAGGAGTTTATTTCCTACATATCTCAAACAACATAAAAATCTGGCTGAAGCTCTAGCATTCTTTAACACACTTTCCAAAACTTTTCAGGCCTCGTTAATCACACAGATTCAAGTTTAATCTTCTAATTCTTATCATATTTAGCATATAGTCGTAGCAAAACCACGTATTCCAGTATAATAAGCATTGTATGATAATATTCATCAATCTGCTCTTTATCTAATGCTTTACAGTGAAGCTTCGACACAGATATTCAATATATTCCTTGTAACATATTCCCAGAAGTCAGGTTTTGAAGATAGATTAGTAGCACATATGTGCCTCCCGAATTCTAATGATATCGATCATCTCACCTATACGTTAATCCTATTAAATTCAATAAATAATACAGGAGGGCATCACTCGAAGACGTCTGCGTACGTCGATCTAGGACACAATAATCCTGGGGGTTTTTCATATACCGCTATGTTGATGTTCGTGCCATAATGTCTGCAGAGTATTGAGATATGCCGGGAATTAGTTTATGGAAACCGCGTATTTATGGCATGACATAGATAGGTTTGACTATTCAATATTGATTATGGCAATATATGGGAGGGAATCATAGAAATGGGGTGTTGGATTCCTGCTCTTAATGCGATTAGGTAGTGGATTCCATTACCGTATCAGTTAAGTGTTATGGAAAGTGAACGAATGTGAGAATTCAGATAAGATGGGAATTAGAACACTTCAGAGCTTGAGTGTACAAGTATAATAATAATAATGTTCAGCAGAAACTATACGGAAACTTAAATATTATGGAAACATCTTCGATCAATATCCAATGTCTGTTCAAAAAAAAAAAATTTGAATTTTCGCGGGCTATGAACTTCGATTTTACATTCGACATTACTAGACATGAATTAGTGGTTTGTTCTCGACAGCTGAAAAGGTTAGCACGTTTTTGTGTGTTCTTCGATTTTTCTCTCCTGAAAAAATGAATCAAAGAATCTGTATTAAATTTTGCAATATTAGGATATATTAGTTGTGCTCTGGGGGTTCCCAACTGAAGAAGTTGAGGTAAAAATTGAGAAAGTATGAGACAATGTAGAGGCATAGTGTTAGCTCAATCGATTGATTCTCAATTATGGTGCAGCTACAGTTTAATAATACTAAGCTACCTTGTAATATGTTGGTGAATACCAATAAATAGGAAATCCAATATTTGGGATGTTTTCTTGACTCCGAGTTGAGATGGGAGTCCCATGTGGACCATGTTTGCAGAAAACTCAATAGAGGCTTCTATGCGCTCTTCCAGTTGGGGACTAGTATTGGGGAATATGAATATGATCTTATGAGTATATATTATTCAATCGTACATACACACCTATCCTCTAATACTCTAGTATGGAGAATTTCAACTCTGGTTGGAAGAGAGTTTTCATTGCGCAAAAGAGGATAATAAGGCTATAGTTTCGTCTCCAACCCACTGAATCCTGTAGGAAATATTTTATAGAAAATGAAATACTAGCTCTGCCATCTATATTCATCCTCAAAGCAGCTATATATGTGGCAAAATTTTGACTATTTCATTAAACTGGGGGTATCATATAGCAATAGAAATGAAAACATGTTACTTTTTCCTAAACACAAAAATGCCTTATAAAGGGTGTTTTTTTAGAGGTATAGAACTTTAAATTGCAATAAGACAACGATGGTTCATTCGATTGACACGATTTTTTTTATTCGAACGATAATCTTGTGGCATTACATTTTAGATATGATTTCTGACAAATGACTGCTGCGGCTGGCTCAGATGTAGTCCAATCTGGACGTCCAATTTTCGATGACTTTTTCCAACATTTGTGACCGTATATCGGCAATAACACGGCGAATATTGTCTTCCAAATGGTCAAGCGTTTGTGGCTTATCCGCATAGACCAATGACTTTACATAGCCCCACAGAAAGTAGTCTGACGGTGTTAAATGACAAGATCTTGGAGGACAATTCACAGGTCCAAAACGTGAAATTAGGCGGTCACCAAACATGTCTTTCAATAAATCGATTGTGGCAAGAGCTGTGTGACATGTTGCGCCGTCTTGTTGAAACCACAGCTCCTTCACATCATGGTTATTCAATTCAGGAATGAAAAAGTTATTAATCATGGCTCTATACCGATCACCATTGACTGTAACGTTCTGGCCATCATCGTTTTTGAAGAAGTACGGACCAATAATTCCACCAGCCCATAAAGCGCACCAAAGAGTCAATTTTTCTGAATGTAACGGTGTTTTGACATACCAACTCTGAAAGAGTTCAAAGAAGAATTCAAATTATTTCTAACTTGTAGAGCATTTTATACGCTCCAGGATTTCTATTCAACATAGGTGAATTTTGATACTAATCTTCTTTTTATGTGAGTGAAATTTATCTTTATCAAAATATTTATTACTATAGCCATATGACATGTACATGCTCCTTGTAGCCTAGGTACAAATAAAATTGAGGTGGAATTACAAGCAATTCTTGACGAGTACGCTCAGTGTCAAGTTAATCTAATGTTTTTCAAAGGTTAAGAATCGTTCTGAAAGTTGTCTAATCTGAAAAGAAACACGTCAAAGAACCTCATCGAATTAAACTTGCTGGAATCAGATAAATCTTAGCTTCATTTGGAGCAAATGAATAACAGTGCCTTCTATTGGCTCACTTCCTCTAAATTCACGTAATTAATAACACAAATTCGAAAATTTTTATATAACGGTCATGATCTCGAGTAGCCGAACCCTTCACACATAATTTGTAGCGGCTTGTAAAATTAAAAGAGACTTAATGAGAATTTGAGGGTTGCACCATTCATTTTGCCGTTAACGACAAAATAATTCGGGCAATTATTCAAACCAGTCGCTGGCCACTTTCAACTTCGCGTGTTGGAAGCATCCAAATATTCCATCAGTTACCTTCAGGTCCAGAAACCAGCAGATATCGCCCGGTGAACACCCCACCCCGACAAACCGATAAAATACGATCCAAGCTCAGTTAACTGCCTCCAACAAAGGTGCATACTTTGAAATGAACAACGATTACAGAAACCACATCGACGGTAATAACGTATCGACGCTAATTTAGTTCGGAATTCGAATGTAATACGCCGGTAATATATTCATTCGTGTAGTGCGGGCTTAATTAGACAGTTTGGGCGTGTTCGCCTGTTGTGTAGTATCAGGAGAGTTTAAACCAACCGCATGATATCTGTCCGAAAATTACAAAGTGATACCCACCGGGTTTGAGTTCTAATGGTGCATGGCTATAAGTGCCCATCTTCTATGTTTCTCCGCCACGAAATTTGGCACCTAATGAGGCAATTTCAGCTTTCCAGGCTTTTCTATTACATCGAAAATACTCTCTAGACTATTTACACTCCCATTGATGATCTTAATGCATGTTTGAATTTATTCAATCGGTTAAAGATGAAGAACAATGGGAAAAAGAAGCTCCCTTGTGTCACTCCTTGCTGATTATCTTTCTCTATGAGTTTTCAAGTACCTATATGTAACTTTTTCACTTGAGGTTTAAATGAAAGGTTCTACAAAATATTTCATCGTATCTTAACTGTGGAGTACTTGCATGGGGAGGATTGGAAAATTTTTACCATAAACATTAAGAGATTGTACGTAAATTTATACTGAAAATCATTTATAGGAAATTTTTTTTATGGAGAGGTATTAATAAATACTTGTCTAAAAATCACTTACTGAACAATTGTTTATTCGACTAGTTTCGCCTTTTACGGCATTATCAAGAATGATAATGCCGTAAAAGGCAAAACTAGTCGAATAAAAAATTGTTCAGTCAGTGATTTTTAGACAAGTAACGGGTGTTTTTTTAGAGGTATAGAACTTTAAGTTGGTCATTACTGTTGAAGATGGCGACCGATTTGACAGCTGAGAAGTGATTTATTCTCAGTTTGGTTTTGCAATTCATCATGAATAGACTCACGCCTGAACAACGCTTGCAAATAGTGTTGAATGGCCCAAAACGAGATTGCCGTTGTTCCCGATTTTCATAAGTGAAATTTGTTTAACGATGAAGCGCACTTCTGGTTGAATGGCTACGTCAAAAACAAAACTGCCGTATTTGGAGTGAAGATAATCCTCAAGTGTATGTCAAAACACCGTTACATCCAGAAAAACTGACTGTTTGGTGCGCTTTACGGGCGGGTGGAATCATTGGTCCGTACTTCTTCAAAAACGATGATGACTAGAACGTTACAGTCAATGGTGATCGGTATATAGCCATGATTACTAACTTTTTCATTCCTGAATTGAACAACCATGATGTCCAGGAGCTGTGGTTTCAACAAGACGGCGCAACATGTCACAAAGCTCGTGCCAAAATCGATTTATTGAAAGACACGTTTGGTGACCGCCTAATTTCACGTTTTGGACCTGTGAATTGGCCTCCAAGATCTTGTGAATTAACACCGCTAGACTACTTTCTGTGGGGCTGTGTAACGTCATCGGTCTAATGCGAATAAGCTACAAATGCTTGACCATTGGAAGACAATATTCGCCGTGTTATTGCCGATATACGGCCACCAATGTTGGAAAAGGTCATCGAAATTAGACGTCCAGATTGGACTACATCCGAGCCAGCCGTGGCGGTCACATGCCAGAACTCATATTCAAAATGTAATTCCACAAGATTATCTTTCGAATAAATTAAAATTCTTGTCCATCGAACGATCCATCGTTGTTTTATTGCAATTTAAAAGATCTATACCTCTAAAAAACACCCTTTATTTATTATTACCTCTCAATTAAATATGAACTATCACAGAGTTGATTCATCGTCCATTGAATTCAATCTTTTCTTATTCTTCAGTATAAAAAATAGGTGTTATAGGTAAGCTTCAGAGTTTAGATATTTTTATTGTACGCCAGCTCTTTGCGCGGCTCTTCTAACGTATCGAAAGAGGGCAGAAGTACTAGAAGGGAGAGACAGTTAAAATCAATCAATATTCCTCTCCCGCAACCAAAAAAGACGGTTTTCTTAAGGTCTTTCACTTATCTGGCACTTTTAATGTACAATCTTCCACCTCCTGAGTTGAAGAACATTCGGGTTAGAAAAGGGTATGGAAGGAAAATCAGAAAGCGGATGAAAGGTAGACCCAGGAGCTTTTGGAATGAAAATTTTTCTTATAAAAAAAATTGCTTTGTTCAAATGTGATGGACTTTTAAAAAGAATCTTTCATATTGTTTTGTTATCATAACTGTTGTATCTAAAATGCTTGTGAACTTTTAGTTCTGATATTTATAACTTTGTACTGCAAACGCACAAGTAATATACTTTTGTGGAAAACTTATGTTTATTTATAATGAAACAATATTGAGAATTTTCTCATAATTTTAATACAAAAACGCATGACGATGTTTCGAAGTACTACTTCTTTATCGTATGCTGGATCAATACTATGCGTAATTCTACAAACTCAATACTTATAGCTATTTTCACAGAACTAGTTGCAGAACTAGTTCGCAGTTCTGTGAAAATAGCTATAAGTATTGAGTTTGTAAAATTACGCCTAGTATTGATCCAGCATACGATAAAGAAGTAGTACTTCGAAACATCGTCATGCGTATTTGTATCAACATGATGAGAAAATTCTAAATATTGTTTCATTATGGATATCAATTTTCTCCAAGTATCGGCCTCATCAATCATCAATGTTTATTTGTTAATATTTACATTATTATTATTATTATTGTTGCTTCAAGGGTGTATGCATATTTCTCTGTTCCCTTCTGTTAGTCTCTTACGAAATTTGGTTGATATCATGTTCTAGCTAGTTTGGGAAGAGTACCGAACTAGAATTGTTTGGATACTTTCCACTGATGCTTCCTAGAGTAGGGAAAAGCATCGATGTAGTATGGTATTCCCAAGGAGTTCGATATTTTGCGGAATGCTTTGAATAATCACTCTCGAAAGTAGATATTTTGTGTTTTCGTTGACAATATTCAAGAAATTTTTATTGGAATTATTTTAATATTACAAACGTGTGTATATGTGTGTGTGTGTGGAAAAAATTGAATATATAAAAACAGATGGACAGAATAGATTTATATATTACCATATTGTTCAGATAGCTGAAATATTTGGAAATAACAAAACCACTATTTTTCGAACAAAATTTATCGTTTTAGGAATCAGAATATATATCAATAAATTTTTCCTATGTCGAGCACATGTTGTTCATGTGATAAATATAAACACTTATTAGGTCGTAAATTTTCAACAGAACTTTCCGAAAAATAATTTATACGTGAATTCGATCTATAAATAATAAATCCTCGCACGGTTGTTATAAATTGAAAATTATCATTGAATTGAATTGAATCATTCAATTTGTCTATATAGAAAACTTGAATATAGGATATTTGAACTTTCAGAAGATAAGACTGTTTTCATTTTGTTCACACTCGAATTTTAAGAAACGGAGGTACTCTGATTATTCCTTAGAGATTCCAACAGGACTTGTAAACTGAAGATTTTAAAATATTTGATAAGATCACGTCTTCAGCATACTTCAGATGTTGGAACATGAAAAAATAATCCACAACATTAAAAAAGTTAGCGAAGTTTTCAACGTTTCCTTTAGGACGAGAACTTCAAGAACAATTGGTTCTTCTAAAAGTGACATTGAAAAGTTTGGAAGACTCAAGATTTCCCGCAGGAGCAGCGATATTCAAAAACTCCGAGCAGTTCAGAAATTAATTCCATTAAATCGTTTGCTTGAGAGAAACATCTGGTTTGTTTTCTGGTTTTCCATGAATATAATAATTTTCATCGTCTGCGCAAGGAATGTTCCATTTGCAATATATTCATTTAGGTGAGACTGTCTGAATGTGCTTTTCAAAACAGGGCTCCACAACTTTTGAAGGCCTAGCGGGCTTATTGCTCAGATTTTAGCCATACAAAGCCTAACTTCAGTAAAATTTGAAATCTGAAATCCTAAATTGATATATACTGTAAAACAAGGACGAACAATGTTTGGATCATTTGAAAAATCAGTTATTATACACAGATTGTTATATGCACAGATGATTATCATACACAACACTTGACTCTGTCATATTTCAAAACACTGGGGAACAACAATTTTGTTGTCTTAGATCTGCGACTTATTTTTGAGTAAATTTTGGTCCTTGATTTAAAAAATGTTATCAATTTTTCTCTATCGCGTCAAGTTTTTAAACTACAGGATACCCTCTCTTTACCCTAAAAGTCATACAAAACCGGCATACTGATGATAATAAAGTAGGTACTAACCAAACATATCAGAATATTTTCTTCATACAAAGGTAATTATAATATAAAAAGTTAAATTTGTGTCTATACAAAAAATACAAAAAAAAATTAGGGTAAATATTTTCGCTTATAACTTATCCTAGAATGTTCAATCTGGGGACATTCTCGCTTGATGCTCCAACAGTAGTCAGCTATCATACTGACTATCCATCTACCTGACACCCTGCCTCCATGACCTTCAAATCTTGTTGGAATTGCTTACCCTGTTTATCACTAACAGCGCCAAGATTTTCTAAAAAGTTAGCAAGATGGCTATGTAAGAAATGAAGTTTGATACTCATGTTATTTCGACGTAATTCTGGGCTCGTGTGTTTCCAATAAAGTCTTTGGCAATACTTTTGAATGTCCACTGAAGAGTCTCTTCAAGTTCGGACATCGTTTAAATGGAACGTTCATAAGTTGCCGAATTTGTGACCCATCAAAGACACCAGCCTTTATCTTCTCATATGACAAGCTAGGAAATGCCGAAATGATAAGTTAAAACAGTCATCTTCAGTTGACAAATCCTTAACAAATTGCTTCATGAGGCCTATTTTTATATGCAAAATATAATTCTGTCGACAAGTAGCTGATTTAGAATATTTGGATCACCAGGTTTCAGGACAGATTTTGCCGGCGACTTTGACTGCACCCAATGCTCCTCATCAGCTCTGCTGTCCCACATACATAGAAAACATGGATACTTGGTAAATCCGCGTTGCTGGCCAAGAAGGAAACAAATCATTTTAAAGTCACGAAGATTATCTATTGGTGTAAGTTATATAACAAAAAGTCAATGACCTTCTTTATGTCTTTGTATTCTTCATGCAAAGAAACAAAATGACCTATTGGAACTGAACCATATAAATTTCCATTGTGGAGGAGACCACACATCAAGCTACGTTTTAAGCTATTTAAAACAATCGACCCTCAGTTGCGTTATAGTCTGAATATATAGTTGCGTTATAGTTATCGTTCAGTTCCGTGAAGCTCAATAGTACCCGCAACAACTGTAGAAAAAAAACATAACTTGATAGAAAAAACTAGATTGAAGTTTTGGAATCAGCACGTCAATTTACCTCTAAAACAGCCTAAAAATCTGAGTTATCAGAAATTATTTTACAAATTATATAAGAAACAGTGTAATCGATACTTCCTGTTGCATAATATAACACAGTAAAAGATACTGGGTAGAACAGGGCCCCAAAGAAGAGAAAACAAAGTTATAAAATTCAAAAGAAGAAGAGTTATGTACGAAAGGTATGTAGGAAAATATTGTGAATTTGGCAAATTCTCTTCAAAATATACCTATCTCGAAACAAAGCAAGAACCATCAACATACATAAATAATATTCCCGAAATTGTTTCAAAATATTAAACGTTGAACTATTCAATTCCACTCTTCATTCTCAAGTTATGGAGTGAATTATCAAGTGTTTAAATATAAAAGCACATTTCAATATCAAGCACATTTTTACATAGCCTACTTGCAAGCGCCCAGATGTTATTTATGGTGTACATTGTCAAGAACCATGAGCAAACTAAATGAATGCCAATTTTCCCACGAAAGTTGAGATAACATAGTTATTCAAAATTGTTAATAAATGAAATTCAATATAAACTTTCGATATCATTCTCGCGTTTTAATATTTAAGTCCGTTCATTCTTTCGTTGCAACACCGTTTGATTGTCGGGTGTTCCGTTTTTTTCCATTTATTAATTCCATTTTTTATTCAAACTCAACTTAAAAGAAAGAGATTTAAAAAATAAATAAAAAAAGAAAAAGCTGTAAAAATTGTAGTTTGCAAATATTAATGTCATGTTGATTTTATATTTCCACCTCAGATTATACATATTTTTCATCATGTGTAGAGATTTATTGTTGTTATCTTGGCATAGGTTGAAAAACTGACGATTCAGAAATTGTGAATGAGTTTGAGAAGATATTACTGATTTTGTGCATCTACTGAAAAGGAAGAGAACATCATTTATTGGCTACAGGCCTTTGAAACTAAAACTTGCCTTTCTTCCTACAAATAGAAACGGCTACTACATTCTATGCTCACTAAAAAAGAGAATATATTTTTCATTGCATAATCCGTTTTGTTTACAGAGCGTACATTTAACGGGGATAATATATGACGTATACATCGTTATTCATTTGACGGAAGACCATAGAAATACATTGGGAAAGCTCGCGGGTGCCTTGACCTGTCATCGGCATCGGAAAACAGAGAAATTATCGCTCCGAAAGGAAAATATAAAATGAAAACACTATTCCGATGCAAATACACATCTGGTGCTGAAAGCTGGTCATCAGGGCTGTTTCATGTTCCGTCTACTATGCAAATCAATGGTAGAAGTATGTGCAAAGCGTGACGTTCGACTTCAATTCAATTTTCCATCCATAACTGGTTAGATTACGCAAACTGGTGTTTTCCATAGAGTTGTAAGCTTTATTATTCGATTGGATGAAATCCTCTTCCGAAATTGTAGAGCGACGCATCGAATTTAACGCTGGTTAAACACCAACAGCTAGCGGAAATAGGTTGGCGAAAAATTTTCTGATTTTCCTCAGGTTGCAGAAATTCACGACTATGTGGCAACATAGTTTAATATTTGGAATTGTTGAATCAAGTTTCAACAGTTGAAAACAATCTATTTTCATTCTTCCATTGAATCAATTGCGGCATTGTCCCCATTTTTCAATTTGATAATTCAGCTTGAATGCGAAGCATGAATGGAAATTCTATCTGGGAAATATTCACATATCAATGATTAAAAGCGTGCGATGTTGAGGTGTTGTGACCCAGAAAAGCGTGGCTATTCCGTCGAAATTTAGGATTTCGGCTGATTAAATTGGTGGAAAGTAACCGAGCACTCTGGAAAATTTGGAGTGAATGAAGATCCATTTTTCCGGAGTGCCGGGAAATTCGTCTTGTTTATACGAAGTGACACTTTGCGAAGAACATAAGAGCTTCGGAGGTTTATGACTAATCGATTTTGTTTTCATGAAGCTACAGAAGAGGTTGAAAAACCCATTCAGAAACTGTCAGTGTATACTGTTACCATACAATTTCATCCCTTTAAGTGATTTTATTCGTAGAGATTTCCTCCGAATTCTTCGTGCAGAATTCACATCGATGAAATTATGGGGATTTCTCCCAGTTCGTTAACACGATTTGAATTAGTTGGTAGGAATTATATCTGTCGTTATTTTTCGAAGAGTGAAAATAATCATTCTGTAGAAAATCAAGGAATGCTTTTAATTGATCGTGTTTTTTCGTTGATCAGGAACAAATTGTTGAAAGAATTCTCTTGATGAGCCTTACCTCGAAGCTTCTTTTTTTTGAGGGAGTTGTATCTAGCAGAAGAAGACGAGGGTTGCCTGTTATGTTTCGAGATTTAGCAACCCTAGTGTTGTATCGTGAGATTAAGACAACCCTTGGCATTATTGTGATCAACATACATTCAATATTGCATAAACCTTTGACTGTCAAAAAAATTTGTTCGCGTTGGGTCACACACAATTTGTCAATCGCTTAAGTGTTTCAACATGAGTCAAATCCAACAACAATTGTTCGTGCACGAAGCACTTCCAAGCAAATATTCGACTGTTTTTTCGGAAAAACTGGACATGATTTCAGATCGCTGCAGAGTCTGCAAAACACATTCAGAATTTCAGATGTAAAGAATGCATCTGAAAAAAAGAGATGAAAAATGCAAAAAATTTCAGGAAAACAAGAGAATTCAAAGTAGAAAACACTAACTGATTTTGTTCAGATGCTGATTGCAAATGAAAATGCAAAAGTGCATTTTTCGCAGTGCAATTTTGCATTGAAACCAAAGAAAAAGCAGAGACCGAAAGCAGAAGTTTCTGCTTTTCAATCGCTCCAGTTTATTTTTTGTTTATGTTCTTATGTGCGAATCCCATCATAAGGAGCTGATAAAATTACTTTGGAACAAGGATGAGGTGTATTTTATTAGTGTATTGGGAAATTGGTAACGCCAAAGTTTCTTGTGAACAATCAGCGAAAATAAATAGAATTTTTACTATGTTTTCATGTACCGATGCTTTCATCGAGATGAATATGAAGACAGTTATATATCGAATGAAAATACGATGTTTTTGAAGATGCAGTTTCTGAAATTTCAGAATTTCAATCTCTTATTGCTATGTTATTCATGTTATTCGTTACATGAATAACAGATTAACAGTTATTCGTAAGCACTCATGGAAACTGGAATATATTTCCCTTCACACAAAACACTTCAATATATTATGATTCAAAATAATTCGATTCTCGATGTTTCTATAATCCTAAAAATATTTTTGTCTTATTTCTATAGATTGAAGTGAATGAACTCAAATTCTTTTAAAAGGCTTTTCAAAACATGTAGGAATCAACATCCCTTCGATGCCGATATCTGAAGATGATTTCTGAACAACTTTGGTGTTATAGCGTGCTACATTAATGTGCTACATTATTCTATGATTGGAAATACTAAACCACACTGTTATTTAGAATTATATAGTTATGATTATTTACAAGGAGTGAACTTTTGAGTGACAGATTGTTGAGCATAGACATTACTGCCACAGAAGAGCTCTGAGAAAAGATGAGAAATTTTATGTTGGTAGCCCATTTATATGTTGACAGTTGATGGTGAGGCCTCCCAATGTGATCACAGAATAGTGATAAAATTTTGCGATATGTCTTCTACCGTCGAATGACAATAACAACAGTGTGTCTGTTGTTCCTTAACGATGTTTCGTCAGTGAGTTTCGGAAGAACATCGACATTCAATTGTTTGGATACATTCCACTGACGATTCCCGGAATATAATGAAACAGAGCTGAATAGAATTTAACGAGTTCGATGTTCTTCGATATGCACTAAATATTCACTATCGAAACTTGATGGTTTGTGTTTTGAGAGTTTGTTATGAATTATTTCGACATTCAGAATGAACAATCCATGATAAATCAATTACTACACTATTTTTCGGAATTGAAAGGAATGTAGTTATTCATAACTCATTCAGAATTTCGCATTTCACATTTTACACATAATAATTATCTGACAACTACTTCCCCTCTGTATGAAACTCATGATCGGTTTTCATGATTGTAAAACCGACAAAACTTTAATTCTGATGTATTCAAACTCCAATTCACACGAATATACGACTACAGTTGAACTAAAAACCACAGTTTTCAATTGTTGCCCGAGCGAAACTTCAATAATTGCATGTGACACATTTCGATAAGGCAGCAGCTGTATGACCAACTTTTTGTTGTTTTTAAGTCGATTGGAATTGAAATATGAAAATTTCCAAAACGGATATCCATTTATGGGATGAACCTCTGAGCAATTCTATGCACCTGCTGCAGGAAAATTGATTTCGCATACATTTTTCATGTCTTGGAAAATTGTCTTGACGGAAATTCCAACAAGGATAGTAGTCAATCAGACTGCTTGAATTCAATTTAACTTAGAAAAGACATCATTCATTATGAGATATATTAGGAGGGAAAATAATTGACAATTTCAAAATGCCATTGCACAGATTATTTGAAAATACCAAATTGATTTATTGATTTTACTTCAAATATTTCCACAATTCAAAGCTAAGATTTTATTGTAAAAAGGATTCTTATCCTTTCTTTCTTTTCTCTCCTCTTTTCAATCAAAGAGATCGCATACTTCTATAGTTCTAATTCTTCAGATATTAAGTGAGTCAGATATAAAATGAAACAAGTCTTCAATATAAAATAGATTCAACATTATTTGAATCATCATCATAACATAAAAATTTTTCGACAGATCGTAGCTTCAATTTTGAAACTCAAAGGGAGAAATTGATTTTGATTCTGTATTTGTAATGATATTAGAGGAAAGTGGCCAATTTTGAGTCAAAATTGGTGATAAATCTCACATTATAGTGAGATACAGTAGTTTTGAAATAAGAAATGTTCTGACAGTTCAAGGAATTTCAAACTGTCAGTCTGATGAAATGAATATTAGAATGAGTTCTGGTGATTTTTTCGTGGATTTAAGATATTGTTTGCAATAATGTCCCAGTTTATGAAAGAGGATATAAATAAATCGATTCTTTTTTCCTACCCTCTTTGAAAGGTTGGGGAGTCTAATTCCTGCCACTGGGGTTTACCAGAAATGAACGACATCATGAAACAGATATTGAATATTGAGTAGATAAGTTCAGGTGACTTATGAAATGACAACTTATAACTTGTATCTGGCTCTCGGTCTATAAAATATACGTATGCAGTTTTCTATGCGTCATGAGGAAATGAGAGTAGATAAATACATAATTGACAATGTTTTGAATGGATTAATTATTTGTTTATGTAACATACACTGTTTTACTGTACAGGTCCTAATTACAAAACAAGAAAGACTACGGATACTAACAACAAAATTGGTAATACAAAAGTTCAAAAGTTTCAATTTTGTACTTTTCAAATTTTAAAGTTCAATTTTAAAAGAAAGAGTTTCTGATATGAAATCACAACTGATAAAATGAAATACAATTATATGAATAAAAAAAATTTGAATGCTGACCAAACTTATACATACATATAAAGATAAACACAAGCATACATATACATTATATAATATATTATATACATAAACATACAAATATATGAGTTGATATGAATCCTGTACGCGAATACACATAAATGATTGTTCTAGCAGAGATTAGGGATATCAAGGAAACTTGCCTTAACATCAGTAACAGAACAGATGAAAATATCCATCTTGGATCCCAAAATATTACATTGTTCACACATCGTGTGCAAAGATGAAAATTTTAGAACATTCGTTCCAGCTGCTGGAAGGTAGAACGTGAATTCGCTTCTAGAAGAAACTCTTGGAACAATAAAGATAAATTCTTGCAATAATTCCTGATATTTCACTCTAACGTTAATTATTTTATACAAGAAGATCATTGCACTTCCTTCGCGCACTGAGTGTGTCCACATTATGCCGACTTGTAAGTGTTTCATGTTGTATGCCTATAGGTGGATATATTTCATCAATTCTGAAGCTCAAAAGTTTCAGGAACTTTCGTTGAATAGTCTACAGTTGATTAATATGTAACTGATGACCAGGATTTCAGACTGTTGATCTGTATGCAAGTTTAGATCTTACGAAAGCACAATACAATGTTCTCGGAGTTGATATATTGCTGAACTCTTTACCAATGCGAATAACGAAACCATATTCTCTACAGACAGCAGTTATTGTAGCACTGATATGTGGCACAAAAGTAAGTTGAGAATCGACGGTTACGCTAAGGTTATTAAAGTTTTAGGTCTTCAAAAATATTATCACCAATTTCGTAGTTGAAATTCACGAAATTATATTTTGTGGAGAACGGCATAACATAACATAACAATTATAATTGTGGGGAAAATTCAGTAAACAGCTAAAAGATGGATCTCAAAGTATATAACATCATCATTAACATTCTTTCTTCTGAAAATTGAATTTGGAAGACTGGCGTGCATATCCTTACAGTCTCGACCCATTCAGTGCAGGTATTACCATAAATTCTCGTTCAGATGTCTCACCTTTTCCGAAACATAAGCCCTAAAAGCTATTTCAACTCTAACGATCAATTAAAATAACGGTACAACGATATATTCAGGGTTTTCTGGTGTAAAAATTGAACAACTCCGGTTCACGCAACCGCTATATGTCATGAAATTCAACAAGTATTTCGGAGTTATCCTCAGGGCCGGTCCTTCCAAAACACGCTCGAATTTGCGGTTCAGTAGAGGAACCCTTCTAACTTGATTAAGACAGCTATTAAGTGTAATGTATTAACGAACCCTACAACAGTCCTAGGTGCTCAGAAAACAATTACCTAACTTAAAACGACCCAACCCTGGACATATATCAGGGTGAAAGAGGTACCAGGACTGGGATAAACCCACAAATATATTCGATTCAAAACTATAAAAATCATCCGATTTTTTTTCTCGAAGAAGCGTAAAATGTGAAATTCATATCTGGTTAACGTTCCGCTACAAATTGCAGCATTGTCGAAACTTTGGGATGAATAATTTTCATAAAACAACCAAATTCAACAAAAAAAACTCAAGTAACATTTTACAAACACAAATTATTCGAACACAATGAAATTCACTATGACAATACAAAATTGTAGCTACTGAAAGATGGCAAACTGGGGAAAATTTTCGCTATTTTTTTATCAAATGAGTATCAAATTTTTTTTTTACTTGGTGTTCATCCACGTGGTGACATTATTATATACCGAAACAATATTTTCGTGGACAATACATACGAGGACGAGGTGAAAAGTTTCCGGCCTAACTGAAAAGAATGCGCCACTAGGTCTACTATTCGACCATCGTCCTATACATTCACCATTCCTACAGAGCTCGTATGTATAGTTTCAGTCCAATCGCTACGTTAATTTGCGTTTGAGAGCATATTGTGTTCCGTTGTTTTCGTGAAAATGGAAAAATTGGAGAAACTGCTGTCATCCAATATTTCTATTCGAAAGGTTTCACACCAAAACAAATAAAAAGAGAGATGGATTCAACACTAGGAGACTACTCCCCATCATCTTCAATTATTATGCAAATGAAATAGTTTCTTGAATCCTCGCTGAGATAGTTGAGACCTGTAAGATGTCAGCTGAACGTGACGTGTGCGAATTGTTGCGAAATATTTAGCGCAACCATTTGAGCATGAATATAAAAAAGCTGAAATGTGCAACTTTTAACTGATTTCGACTTAAAGAGCCATTCATACAAAGAACAATTATTTTTACGATATAGGTCGACATGATCATTGATAGGAATTGTCGAAAATGTGGCGCGGTCTGAATCAAAAGGCATCAGGACGGTCCGTTTGGTCACTAAATCCATCAAATAGTATTGAAATTTTTGCGTCGATTCATGAAAAGTGTGATGAGGCTGGGTTCAATTCATAACTGTTGATGAGACTCGGGTTCATCTATATCCTAAAAATAAAGGACAGTCAAAACAGTGGGTTAAAAAGGAGAAACCAACTCCAAAGTTGGTAAAAACAATGTTATCGGCACACAAAATTGCTACTGTTTTCTGAGATGCGAGAGAAATTATATACATTGATTATCTTGAAAAGGGCAAGACTATCACTGGTCAATAGTACACAGGCTAATTGCAACGTTTAAAGGACCAGGTGCAAATTAAACGATCTCATTTGGTAAAGAATATAACGCACCAGCGCATTCGTCGATTGTTGCAATGTCCAAAATCCACGAATTGAAGTTTGAATAGATGCCACATCCTCCCTACTCTCAGACTTAACCCCAGGGACTATTACCTATTTGCTAACCTCAAAAAATGGTTTGGCGGTAAAAGATTTGACAGCATCGTAGTAGTTGTCGAAACTACAAATTAGTATTTTGAGGAGCTTGAGGAATCTATGTTTAAAACTGGTATAGGTGAATTAGATCACCGTTATGAGAAATGTATCAATGTTGATGCGAGATTATGTTGAAAAATAAAGCAAAAAAAATTTTTATAACATCTTTTTCCTTGGTCAGGACGGAAACTTTTCACCCCACCTTCGTATAATATTTTTAGGTTTATTAATATTTGTTTCCTTCATTAATCGAGAACCCAAACTGTCATTTTTTGAGAAAGAATTTTACACATGTACAGAGTGTTCCAATAAGAATAACTCTCGGCTATATCTGATAACCGTTTATAGTACACCTTATGGGGAAAAATTATATTGGAAAGTGACCTCGAGAAGAACCTGGAAATTATTAACAAAGTTGTAGGTTTACCGCTAGAGGGCATAATTGAACACCAAAAACTGAAAAAATAATTTTTGACAAATTTAGCCTGATTAAGATGCATTCAAACTACTATTATCGCATTCCTCAAGAAATTCTGCGAATATTTTGTTTCATTAGTTTGAGTCTATTTTTTCAAATAAGAGGAAGCGAAATTTGGAACCTAAACATGAAAAAACGCCTGTAACTCAGGATCTGCTCAACCGATCTATGAAAACTCAGTCGTTTTCAAAATACTTTTTTTCCATCAACGTAGGAGTTTTAATTTAGTAACAACGTTATGAGTAACCAATACACTAAAGAGCGCTATTTATTCGTTTTTTTTTAAATCTGGTCATCCTTGGAAAATATGAAATGAAAGTATGCATCTTCAATTATGGAATATAAAAGTGAAATTAGCAATCTAATATCGAAAATCGCATGTCAATATGTTCTGCCGATTTCGAGATATCTCAAAAAATGTGTAAATTGCAAGCATTTTTCCTTTAAATGTAAATTACTTAGGTTTAACTGAACGGATTTGAACATCTTTTGACTCCTCGAACTTGTATTTCCTTCTTGTATCAATAATTGCCCCAATTATTATTTCAATATTACCGTTGCTGTAACCGGAAAACTGCGTTATGGAACTTGCAGTAGGCAAAATTTGTGAAAAATTCATTTTACAAATTTTGTTATTCAATTACGGTCTCTAGCGTCGTTATTATTCAAGATTCTGTGAATTATTTCCAGGTTTTCATTGAGTTCACTTCTATCATAAGATTTTTTCCCCAAGCTGTACTACGATATAAACGATTCCCGATATATGACCGAGAGCCATTCTCATTGTGACACCCAGTACAAATCCAATTCACTTTGTAATAATAACCTTACCTTCCTGGATGTAATGATTTCAGTCTCAAAGCAACACAGTTACTCCTTCATGTTGTGTTCTTCATTTCGTTATTGTATTTGTAAATATAAGAGAACAACTGTACCTGTTGAATATTCTATGTGGAAACTCAACAGAAGCGTATTCAAATATTATACGACGCAAGTGGAAGCAAAGTAGTTCAAGGACTTTCAGTTATATTTCAAGAGGACTGGAACTGAGCTCGCTCCATTTTGTCAAATATATATACTTCGTTTGTTTCAAACTCAATTTTGCATGAAGCATGAACAGCTATTATGCGTTAGCTTTGAAGAAATATTCACTTCACCTTCGAGTTGTATCGATTAGGTAGGTTATTTGCATTCGAAAACACATTCCAAAATTCCATAGCAACAAAATACGTCTAATTTTCTATTATTGAAAGGTACGAAAATTACGTGTCTTCTAGATGGATAGACACATAACAACTTTCTCTTTAGAATTCAGAATATATTGAGAGATAAGTTAATGTCACCTTCAACCTTCCATTGATTGCTGAAAAGCCTCCATTGATCCACGACGTCACATAATAATAATAATAAATTCTTTATTCTTAACAATACCCTATCACCGAAAAAAATAATATGATGTTGAATAATAACTAAATAATTAAAATGAAACAGACATAACAAACACAATCTGATCTGAAAAATCTAAAATAATAACTGAATAATAGCAATATTTAATAGTATTGGCGTTTACTTGATGTAAATCCATTATAATTGAATATAAACTTAAATTCAAACACTTGAACTTATGATTTACACTTTATTCACTACAAAGCATGACGTGTTTCGTCGTTTCAAACGACTTCTTCAGATGCTTACAGAATAATAACAACATTTTGAAAAACACAGGTATAAATATCAGGGAATTTGGGATTCTATGACTTCGGGTTTTCACCTAAGATATTCCGTTCTGACATATAATTTCTATTACCTGAAAAGGTTTAACAAGGGTGAATTGTTTAATTCTATCTGTTCATTGAGCAAATTCCCAGAATTTTAAAGCCGATTTATTTCCACTATTTCCCGATAATCTAATTGACTACTTCTCTCTATATTGTGTAAAATTTTGAAATTCGTATCAAAACTACGGTTTTCTGTTAACAAATGGTTAGCATAATTCGAAATACTTTTATTATGCGCGGAGCTATATTTATGTTCCTGTATTCTAGTACCGAATTTCTACTAGTTCTACCTATATATATATATATATATATATATATATATATATATATATATATATATATATATATATATATATATATATATATATATATATATATATATATATATATATATATATATATATATATATATATATATATATATATATATATATATATATATATATATATATATATATATATATATATATATATATATATATATATATATATATATATATATACCGGGACATGTTCAACAATTCAATTGGTAAACAGCTGAATTGTCTTCTTTTTCAATTTTGTTTTTATTGTTCTTAATGTGTCTCGATAAATTATTGTTCGTTTTAAATGAAATATTAAAATTGTGTTTGTCTCCAACTTGCTACGGATTTAGGTATTAAATAGTGCTATGAATGTTGAGGAATTATTGAAGTATCTGCCATTGCATATAACGAATCGATATATTTTCGAGGCAATAGTCACATTCGTAATATATCTGCCATAAACAGAACTCATAGAATCATCAGCAACCAATCGTATAGAGAATGTTTTCACATGAAAAACAATATCGTTTATATCGTTTTCCATTCGACAAATATGAAGGAGAAAAATAATGGACGCTAAACAGTTCCTTGAGGTACTTCAAAACCAAGGAGAAGTGGAAATTATTAGTTTTCACAACAGTGAAGTTTAAACTCATACGAAGTTTCCCAATCACATTATCAACTTCCATAGATTGTCTTTTCCAACGAGTACCATTGTTAATTTGAGAACAATTCTAATAATCGATCAAGAACTCGAAGTTTCAGTGAAATTTATCAATTTTTTTTATTCATATCACCTGAAGATGCACCTAAATGCATCAGTTTTAGAGTAACAGCTGTTTCCAGTTTGATCGAATTAGGGGTAGAGCTGATGAATGTTAGTTTTAATCAATTTCGTATATTGACTCAATTAAATAAATAGATCCGCGATAATCCTAGTTGGCATATTCATGACTTACTCTGACCTTGTTTTCCCAGTTTCGAAACATACCTTCGGTTGGGTTTAATATTGTAGAATATGCTGACAAGCAGAATTGAAAAATAGCGGAACAAAGCAATTTAATTTCGGTTACACGTAGGTGGAACATTTGATTACTGCCATGGATTAATTACAGAAAATTTGCAGATCCTCTGATTTTCTTAATAGGTTCAGATTGTGTAACAAATGCTTGAATTTTGCAATTAAATTCGGGATGAATAAGCATTTGTGCATACGTAAGAAGTAAGGGTTAGTTCAGTGTTTTCCAACATGGGGCCCACGTCCCATAGTGGGACAATTTGATTGTTGACGGGAGCAATTCAATAATGAACAAGTTAAACCGGTTCGCATTTCTCAATTTTTAACCCTTTTCGATAGGGGCACAGAATTTTAGAAAGGTGGGGCATGGAGCAAGAGAGGTTGAGAAACACTGAATTAGTTTAATCGTTCCTTGGAATTTCAGTACTTGAATAAATTCAGTCACATTTCATGGAAAAACATATGCAGGATAGTACAAATTCGTATTGATTACTGACAGGACAAAATTGAACAACCTCGGAAAATTAGTAGAGCAGAATACCCCACTAGATGTGAAGAGTTGTGCAGAGAAAGGTACTCCATATCTTGAAGTACAATTCTGCACATAAAGAGTGTTCGAAACTGCCACTGAATATTGTTAAAGGAACTCAAATTAGATGAACAAAAAGGATAAGCATACTCCAAAATTCAAAACAGTTGCAGAAGCAGTGGTAAGATGACCACGGTTGTTCAGATCTGAGCTCTGATCTGAGCTCTGGTCGAGAAACGAAAGTTACTCGAAACTGTTCAACGTAAAAAAAAAAACGCAGTGAAAAAATTTAAACGAGAATGAATTTTGGAGAAGAATATGAGATGCAATAATCTTGGAATGTTCACATTACTTGAGAAGTAGATGTAGACTCTCCGAAAAAAAAGAATATATGCATCTAAGACCTCAGTAAGAAAACTTCGAGTTATCAGCCAGGTTAGACTAACTAGTGAAACGAATATACGTATTTATGTCAACACAACTTCATACAAAATTGATTGGTATGCTATCTGTGCCATATATAACAAATATGGGAAGGAAACCCTACACCATTTTATATTCGAATGTCCCATCTACAAAATCGGAAGAGATGTCAAAAAAGAAAAATTTGAACCTAAAGCTAGATCATTGGTTCTCCAAGTATAGGGTAAAGACTGAATTTTTTCTCAGTTGATCTTCCGACTAGTTATTTCTGTAAACGAGGGTGGGGTGAAAAGTCTCCGGCATAACCACGAGATGGTGCCACTAGGTCTACCTTTGGAGAGGCGTCCTACAGTACCATTCCTACAGAGCTCCTATGAAAAGTTTCAGCCCAATCACTACGTTAGTTTGCGTTTGAGAGCACATTGCCAATATGGAAAAATTGGAGAAACGTGCTGTCATAAAATACTTCTATTTAAATGGATTTGCACCAAAACAAATTGAGGAAGAGATGGATGCAACACTAGGAGACCCCTCCCATCACATTCATTCATTACGCAGTAGGTTTCTGAATTCAAACTGGGTCGTGTGAGCACCTCTGACCGGCATCGCTCAGGAAGGCCTGTTGAGGTCACAACTTCAGAAATTATTGAGAAACTCCATCAAATAGTATTGGAAGACCGGCAGATTGAAAGTGCATGAGATAGCTCAAATCTGTAGGATGTCAACTGAACGTGAGCGAAATATTCTGCACAACCTTTTGAGCATGGAAACGCTGTTTGCAAATGAGTCTTGCGTTTGCTAACGCTCGACCAAAAACTGATTCAAAAAAACATTTCTACCGACAATTTGGCGTTGTATAGGCGTAACCCAAACGAATTTTTGCCTCGATTCATAACTGTTGATAAGACTTGGGTGCACCAGTACACTCCTGAAAATAATGAACAGTCCAAACAGTGGGTTGGAAAAGCGGAACCCACTCCAAAGAAGACAAAAACAATTTTATCGTCAAACAAAGGTTATGGCTACTGTTTTTTGGGAAACGAGAGGAATAACGTACATTGATTATCTTGAAAAGAGTAAGACTATCAGTGGGCGATACCACGTAGACTGATTGCAACGTTTGAAAGACGAGGTGCAATTTAAATGACCTCATTTGGCGGAGAGAAAAATTTTCTTTCATCACGATAACGCACCATCGCTTTCGTTGATTGTTAACATGTCCAAAATCCAGGACTTGAAGTTTGAATTGATGCCGCATCCTGCTTACTCTCCAGATATAGCACCCAGAGACTATTACCTGTTTCTTAACTTCAAAAAAGGCTTCGCGGTAAAATATTTGAGAGCAACGAGAAGTTATCGAAAATATAAATCAGTATGTTGAGGAGCTTGACAAATATTAAAACTGGTATAACTGAATTAGAACACCGTTATGAGAAATGTATCAGTGTTGATGGAGATTATGTTGAAGAATAAAGCAAAGAAAAACTTTAAAACATTGTTTTGCTTGGTCAGGCCGGAATCTGTTCACCCCACCCTCGTACTTTGCGACTTATATATTATTTTTGAACCACTTAAGTCATCTAAACCAATGCGTCTCTCTTCTCCAGAATTCGCACTCAGATGTCCTGCTTGTAAGGTTCAAACCACAATTCAAATAGGGAGATGACAAGATTCAATTTACTGCCTTGAGAAGTAATCCCAGTTTTATCCTCCAATAAATGCAAAAGGTTTTACCTCTTACATTCCATCAGATGAAGAAATAAATCATTTTCAAGATATGAAATTCTTCAAAAATAATTCTTCTCAGTAATTCATTCATATCAGAAAAGATTCATTTCATTCTATACCTCCATCCTCACAAAATAACTCAAAGAACGTCAATTCAATTCCACCTCGGTATAAATTATATTTCCATTCGAATTAATATCAAAATTGTTTCAATTCAATCGATTTTTTGCCGGCGTTACGGGCACTACGTCAATGACGTCTGAAACGGCCTGTCGTAAATTTCGGAGATCGGTTGGTATGATAAATGGGTGGTAATTAAGCGATTTCTTGCGCTCCAGCAACCCATCACAAAATAAGGAATTTTAGGCTGTTACCCGGTAAATACGTAACTGAAATAATATTCCCAGATAAGCCGGAAATAAGCTATTAACCGGAGCAAATCCGAGCAAAAAAACACAGACAAAGGGGGTTGGAACGATGGATCATCCCTTGCAAAATATTCCGTATTTATAAAAATTAATTATTTCCATTGTTTTACACAGAATACTTGAAAGACGGTATTAATTTTCAGGAGAGGATCTTCGTTCCCTTTCAGAAACGAACTGATCTGGGATTCGTTCTCTCAGAAAAGCGTAAATAGGTCATTAACAGAGGACCTTGAAGAGGAGCGTATACAATTGAATGCGCTGGATGGAGTTTTCACAAAAATTTCCTAATTTTTTCATTCATTCTCTTTGTTTTCTTGGCAGATATGCTAAGAATGTATATTACTTCATTCAATTCATTAACAGCACACGTTATAATGAGTTGAAAGGGGTGATAACTATTATCGAGCGAGACTCATGGAACTAGAACTTGATTTGCTCAAATCTACAACCTCCATCATTCTTCAGGGATTATGTAGAGAAATAATGAAATCAAGGACTAATTTGATGGAAGTGCAAGACAAAATGTTTTGTTAAACCATGTACTCATCAATTGTGTCGATGTCATCGCCATATGAGTCAAATACTTCGAGTATAACTTCTCTAATCTGCTTTTTGAATCCTAGAGCTGAAAACTACCAAGAGTTACTGAATACTCGACAATTAATAACATAATCCAATTTAACCTAACCTAACCTAAACTAATCCAGTCTAGCCTTACCTTACCTAATCTAACCTTAGATAGATAGATAGATAGATATATTTCATTCAAATTGATTAACAATTACATTACATTCTACCATTATTTCAATTAACAAAGAAAAAAGAGAAGGAAAAGAAAGTGATTCATAAGGATGAATAAACAAAAATAGCACACCTAGCTAACTAAATAGCTGTATGTGTACAATACATTCGACAAATCTAATTATTTTCATCTGCACGTTAGGATACTCATAGATTCAAGCTAAATAACAAGGATGCATGGAATTTCCTCTCTCTCTCTCCCTTTCAATGCAAAAAAAAAATTCATAAAAACCAATCAAGTCGTAATAAATTCAAACCTATCTAAATTCTGATGTATAAAGCATCGACAACATCTACTGAACTTTTTCTTATTCTTAATCTTCCTAATTTCTAATGATATGTTATTATAACACTTTGCTGCCAAGTATTCAAAAGATCGAAGGCTAATATTTTCCTTTTTACTAGAAATCTTCACATGCATGTTTGCAACTCCTCTCGTAGAATAATCATGTTCTATATAATTTTTCCTGTCTTCCATATTATGCATGTTTATACAAGTATGTAGTATGTAGAGAGAACGCACATCGAACACCTCTTGACAGTATAGGAACTTCGTTGGGTATCTTTTCTTTTTTTTGTATATAACTTCAAGAATAAAATTCTGCGTAAAGCTAAGGGAGTGAAGAAGGTTATGATATAATCCACCCCATACCACTCATGCATAACCAATTAATGATTATAATGTATTAATATATATGTAAAAACACTAAATTTTTACGGCGTCAGAGGTACTCCTTTGACGCTTATCGAATATTATCTGAATGATAAGCACCAAGCTGTCTGGTATTAAAATTGCCGATCTGAATTGAAACTTTCAAGATATGGGGTTCCGCAAGGATTAGTTCTTGGGCCACTGTTATTCATTATATAATGAAACAATATTTAGAATTTTCTCATAATTTAAATACAAATACGCATGACGACGTTTCGAAGTACTACTTCTTTATCAAATGCTTGATTTATACTGATCATTATTCATACTATATGTAAATGACTTTCCCAGCTCTATGGCTCCACTGAAAACGGTATTATTCGCGGATGAGACCACTTTTGTTTACTTTGATAGAAATCAGGCTTAAATATACCTTATCATTGAAATATCATGAAAATATCATACATATCTCATTTATGGTTACATTAAAGAAAGAAGAAAGTAAGAATTACATACTTTTCTATATTCCATTCATTTTTGAGTTATGGCGTTGTTCAGTGGGCAAATTCGGCCAATGCTTTGGTAGTTTTCCAGTTGCAGAAAAAGTCAATTCGAATAATGGCAGGCGTTGGTTACTTGATTTATGCAGACTATTATTTATAAAATATGAAATAATGCCCTTTCATACATTGTAGATATATAACGTGCTTTTAGAAATAGACATGTAGATACGTTGTTCAAACAGACTGAACTGTATATATATACAATACACAAGAGGAGCAAATAATATCAGAACAACTAAATATCCTCTAAATAATTCAAAACCAACTCGATTGATCATAATTTATAAAATACATTACCGTCCCATTTCAAAGAGCTTTCTTTCAATGAATTCAAAATAAACATCAATAAATATCTTCTGAGATTTTGCTTCTATTCTGTCATCGAGTATTCGTAGCACTTCAAGGCAAAGTCTTTGATATGAACATGCTCACCACATCTTTTTATGTGTTGTTTTTTGTGCATTATATGTATTGTTTTTTATAATTACTTAAGTTTACTAAGTTAATGATTATTAGACTTCAATCAGTAGTTTCACCTAGGATTAAGTGCACCTTTATTTACTATTTTGTATTATTTTCTCATTTATGTTAATTCTATTCTTGGAGGAGTGGAAGAATGCTTTCTCAATATCCTACCATTCGTAAGAAAGAAATTCCTTTTCTATAAAATAGAGATTACTATTACTACTACTACTCAATCAAACCTAACCTAGCACAATCACTTCTATAGAATTAGATGATAAACTATAATTTTCTTGTTCATTTCAGGCAACGTGTTCGTCATTGCTGCCATTCTTCTAGAAAGAAATCTACAAAATGTCGCCAATTACCTAGTAGTTTCTTTGGCTGTTGCTGATTTAATGGTGGCATGCCTGGTCATGCCTTTAGGGGCTGTTTACGTGGTAAGTATCCACCAAATCATTCTGAAAGTTTAATTCGTAAAAATTCGACGAAATTTAAAGCAACTACACCATTCGAATATGTTTTCAATAATAATGAAATCACTTTAAACCTTTTCTAGTGGATAAAGTATGATAATCTAGTGATTTCAATAAAAATTCAACAGTTCATACTCGTTATGCAATTTTATTTCATATGGCTCTAGGAAAATATAATCGAAGAAACCAATGATAAAAACATTCAGTTTAAATCACGTATTTCCTTAACCATTATTTATATTCTAAGAAGTTAATTTTTCACCGATGACTCGGTTCCTGATACAGAAAAAGCCTGGAGATAAATGGAGTAGAATTACGGAGGTTCAATTGTGAAGAATTGTGCGGCATTTAGATCGATAAAGCTTCGCTTGGATAGTCATTCATTTCGAACCCCCAGAATGAGTTTTGAATTCCAAAGTAATTGTTTCATGAAATTTTTTTGAAATTAAATTTCGAACTCAATTACGAATGTCAGTTCTACTGAAAATGGTACGAAAAATGAATTTGAATTTCGTGATATACTCCGATAGAAACGCTGTTCTATTCCTCATGGAAAAATATTTTTCATCTAAAGGCCCTTTCAATTAGAAAACCGTATCTAATTTAACTTCTGATGTTGAGAGTTTTCCCAGTGTCCTATCTCAACAAATTCGTTGGTGTATTTTGAGTATATCTTATGTACGCTCGAATTTCTGCTTTGAGAACACTGGGTATGATCTCAGTCATATTTAAATTCAATACTTTTTTTGTATGAAAAATTTATGATGAGGAAAGTAGATATCTGGAAAACAAATCATAGAAACCTCGTTTTCTGAAATCTTACCATGACATTACAACCCTAGGTTGACTTTAGCTGACTTGACATCACACTCTCATTCTTTTCTGTCCATCGAGATCTTCCCCCCAGTTATCAATGCCCATAGCATCCAGGTCTTCTGCTATGTTATCTCGCCACAGAAGTCCAGATCGTGCCAGGGGTTTTTTCATGTTGGTACTTCCTTCCATAGAAGCTTTGATAATAAGTCTGGAAGTCGTCCCAAAACGAATCTACAAAAAAATATGTAGGCATGAATTTTCAAATGAAACTCTAGGAGGAGAGAACCAATAGTTAAACCAAGAGTAAACGACAACCATATGAAAGTTCAAATTAGAGCTACTCCCAATCGATTAGAAAAAAGGACCAATAATTTTGGCCTGGACCCAAACATGTACTCAGAAAAAATTGATTCATATCGGATTGAACATGAGACAGTATAAAGTTTCAATTTTCTGAGAAATCGATTCTGTCAATTCGACAAAATGATAGGGTGAGTGCAGTTAATGCAGAAACGAAAAATAATGAAAAAACAGTCCATCATTTCAAGAATAGCTTGTTGGGATATTTTAGGTTGTATACTCAAACTCTGTTCTGTGTGAACAACTTTATTTAACATAACTATTTACAACTAAATACATTTAAGTGCACTAATGATGTTTGTAGAGACAGTCATGTTGATTGCTTGGCGACTAGCGACGAAGTCGACGAGATCTTGTTATCTTCTCCTGAGGTTGCGTCCCGAGCATGCGCAGTCGTCTTTTCTTCTTCTTCCTTGCTGTGACTAGTCTATCGGTTGGTGCATCTAGTGGCAGGATGTGACTAGTCACCGCAGACTAGTTGATACGTATAACGACTTGCTTCATAACTTAAAATGCTGCAATTATGAACATATTTCTTGTTCTTTCACTGATTTTCTTTCATAATTCAAATTGTCATTCATTCATCCAAAAGTCGCCTATTGACTGAACTGAGCTCTCATGGTCTAGCTACGAAATATTTGGCAACAAAATATTCACTCTACGTTCTAGAGACTGAATTCTAGAAAGAATCTCAACGGCATGATGCATAACATAGATACGGCCTGATTTGCTCTCTAAAGATATCCTCAATATTGTTCGTTCTCTGACTGATCATTATGGCCATCATCAAGATTCTTGCTAACGTCTCTTTGAAGCGATACTAAGGACACCAGTAGAACTTCTGTGTTGATTTTAAAGTGAAAAAATCAACAAATGTCAAAAATTATCTGGAGGAGAAAAACGAATTCCGACATATTCCGAAGTCCTTCTGATTGCTCAGTAAATCCAAATTAAAAGTTTGTAAAATTAATCGGTTTTCCTGGTGTCATTTTTTCAACTGTTTGTTCATTCCAGTTTTGCGATAAATCACGCAAAACGACATTTCATATTGATTGCCGGCTGCAAATAATGACAGATAACAATGGAATCGAACCCTATTAATGTTATTCTCGTGATTTATTACTTACTCCAATAAGCAAAACAGATATTCATCTGGAAATTACGTACAACGAAAAATGGGTTCATAAATCGACTTTTTCAGTATTTGCTAGAGCGTTATCTAAACGAGAAGTGATCCTGTGATGTATATTCGTATATTTAGTGCCGGATTCCTTTTTTATCTCCGAAAGTCCGGGTATTGAAGTGATTGAAATTTTGATTTCTCATTCTACGTGAAGGAAATCAATCAACGTTTTACCCATTACAATTCATCAACTCAATGTTGGAAGATAATAATAATAAGTTCTTTGTCATCAAATGATATAATACCCAATTACAGAAATTAATAACATACGCTGAATAATAACTAAATGAATAAAGTGAAAGAAATATAACAAAGACTCAATCCAATCTAAAAAAATCATGGAAAAGTAACTCATAACTAATTAATAGAATTAAATGAAATATTACAAGGAACTCAATCTAAATCAGTTCATTTTAATTAATTTCCCTTGTTCACATAACTCGTAATAATAACTGCAATGGAGCCAAAGTGAATGTCACAATTATTAGCAAATCTATTGAATGAAGACTCCATAAACCAAATAGGGGATTATATTAGCGAGTTGGTCCTTGAAGTCTCTAAGTGGAATAATTCTGTAGTACGGGAATTCTGCCAATACACACGAAGTTTCAAAGCATGCAGTAAAGGAAGACAATTGATACTAATGTGAAGTTATTCGTACAAAAAATTTTGTGATGGAGTTTCTCTCCTGCTCTGCAATGAGATTAAACTAAATCGACTCGATAATTCGTCATGACTGACTCCTTTCTGTGAATAAACTTCAACCTCCCTCCAAACTAAGAATGATGAAAACCTTCTCTGAATGGCCTTAAGATGGCGTTGATGGCAAATGTAAATAGGATGCCAGATCATGCTTCCATACTTCAACTTGATGTTGATAGGGCATTGAATAGTCTTATGGATTTTGAGGAACTACTGAAATATTTGTCATTGCTTATAACGAATTCATATATTTTTGAGGTGAATTAAATGAGTTGGGTGATGTGTGAAATGAAGGAGGGTTTATGATCGTAGTCTATACCAAGATGTCCAAGACATCTCCAAGACTATCCCAAGATAGCTAACTACACACTCCTCTAGCTTCTGTCGTTCCAAACCTCAATTTATGTTCGAATAATTGTATTATTCCCTTTTTTACTATAGTTTTCGAGAACTATATTTGTCCCTCCATCATCAGCGCAGCTATACAATTGAAAATCGAAAACATTGAAATTACATTTGACGAGTGCAACTCAAGATTAGAAATTCAAACCAAGAGCATGAAAGTTGTCACCTTATCATACGAAGAAACTAAAATTATATATATAATAAAACGGAGTGCTTATTTATAACACAATTTATTGATTTTGAAAATGTTTTTCTATACCTATTGACGTTCAGTTACCATTTGCAACTTCGCCGAAACTACTGAGCAGTTGAGTCATTCGAATAGTAAACAATAATATGAAGAGTGTATATACATTTGAACCCTGCATGCGCCCAGATTTGTGCGATTCCATTTGCCTCATGTGCTTTTTCCTGTGTTTTCTTTTAATTTAGGTTATTATGTTCCTATGCAAGAAATAACCCAGTATCATTTTCAACGACCATTTTTTTGACTTTCCACTTCGTAAAATGCAAATGGTGTATTGATTATAGCTTAGAGGTCTCCACCAATGAAACCACTTATTTTATGATACTGCCCTGCGGTGGCATCGTAGTTTTTAACATTTTTTTATACAGAAAAACCTGTATAAAATTTCACTGTAGAAATTTATTTCCACTTCTTTCGTTCCAATTGTTAACAAAGTTTACTGTAAATAAATCTGATTGACTTCTTTAGATGCAGTAGATAAAAAACGATGTTTTTGGGGAAGGATATAGGCTGATACATCTATGATGCTTGAGAAAGACATCAAAAGTATTGAATGTCTGGAATGAAATTTCTTTGAGACGATAATTGAGTAGGGATTTATTTTTAGCGAAGACTCTAACATTAACCTAATTTTTCAAAGCTTTTTCACGTTTTTCAGGCAGAAAGAATGAATTTGCCCAGAATATATATTGCAGGTGTAATCATATTTTTATTCGAAAGAAGTGGGTTCATTTTTCATTGTATACCATCAATCAATAATGTCAGGATTTGATATAATATGGTCCCTCAATTTAACAATGTTCTCATTGAATAACGGTTCTCAATATGAAGAAAATATGCCGAAAGGTGAAACCTATAAGAATGTAGACTATGTGCATTGATTTTTATGTCTTTGTGCCTGTGAAGGATCTCGACAATTTAATAACGATTATTTCAGAAACAAACATAAAAAATAACAGCGAAAGCCTTCCAATGTTCGAAGAGTTGTACAAACTACGAGGGTGGGGTGAAAAGTATTAGGCCTGATCAAGGGATAGAGCCATTAGGTCCACTTTTGGAACAGCGTTTTACAGTACCATTTCTACTGAGCTCAGGTGTAAAGTTTCAGACCAATCGCCACGTTAGTTTGATTTAAGAGATTCAAAAAATGGCTTGGCGTTAAAAAATTTGAGAGCAACGATGAAGTTATCGAAACTTTAAATCAGTATTTTGAGAAGCTTGACGAATCTACGTTTAAAATTGGTATAACTAAATTAGAACACCGTTATGAGAAATATATCAGTGTTGATGGAGATTATGTTCAGAAATAAAGAAAAAACAATTTCAACAGGCCGAAAAACTTTCCACCCCACATCTTTATTGGAAGCAATGGAGATCAGTAGCAGGAAAGAAATCAGCAATGCATCAGATTAACAATTTTCAATGAATATTTCCCATTATTTCAGAAAAAAATTCACATCCTTGTAAATCTTAACAGTAATAAATGTATTATTTTCCATGAATAATCGTTTTATAATAGTTTTGTCATAGAGTATCATTCTCCTCCTTTGCAATTCTTTTCGTAACTGTTTTGTTTGGATTGTTCGAGCTAATTAGACATAGATTTCCACAAATTTTCCCTTGTAATCATAGACTCAAAGTTGAATTGAGAATGCAAGAGAAAATGCTGAAATTACAATATCAAAATGAAAAAACTCGAACAAATTATCTCATCATGAAGTTTCCGATGCTGAGTTGTACAGAACTACCCCAGATGGAGCAACGAGCGAGTCAGCGCTGCCTTCGGGATTTTTCAATTCATATCTTCGACGAAATACGGATATGGGCCACTAACGGAGCGATTCCGGGGTAGACATTTCAAAGCATAAGTGAGTTCTGTCGTTTCGGCTCATCATCTGCATACATATTTCATAACCGAACCGAGTCACGAAGTATAAATAAACTCACTTCCTCCGAAACTTGCTCGAACCGCTAATGAAATGTTCAAACGTTCGTAGACGATACGACTCCGAGAACTCAGAAACTTAGAAATAATCGAATTTTATACCGAAGTTATCGCTAGGAGTCTTCAAAATTTGGATATCGAATTTTGTCGTTGGTTGAAATTGAACGTAATTTAATTTGTGCAAATATGATTATCGACATATTGTTGCTGTTTTGAACTTATGAATTCGGTGCAGTAGAACTTGAGAATCGGAAAGAATACACCCGAATAGCTGTTTAAGTCGAATACATATCGAATCACCACACATTCCAAGTTCATATTCAAAGTGGTATCTTCAATAACCATCTGAAAATTGATTGAATTGCACCTTTTTCGAATGAGGCGTATTGTATTCGGAACAACCACTTTATAGATTCAAACTCAGTCAATTCGATTCATTTACAGATGAAAAGAGGAACCTTAGATCTTCAATATAGTTGTAACGCTACTCTTCGACTTGAGTAAGGCATTCGACCTTATGTGTTCCAATATTGCTGTTAAGAAGTTTTACAATCTCGGCTTGCGTGGTGCTTGTTGCGATTGGTTGATGTCTTATTTGAAAGATAGAAGTATAAGAGTACGAGTTAATGGTGTATGCCTGAGGAATGTGTGGCTGCTTTGGGTGTCCCGCAAGGGTCGATACTTCGACCTCTATTGTTTGTTTTATTTATGAACGACCTGCCTTAATATATTCGGGAGGGTGTTGCTTTTATGTATGCGGATGATATATCAGTTGTGCTCTGGGCATCATCGACTGAGGAAGTTCAGGTAAAAATCGAAAAAGTATGTTACCATGTAGAGGCATGGAGGCTACAGTTTCATAATAATAGGCTACATATAAATATCTTGGTGAATACCATATGGCTTTTGTTTCGTCCCCATCCTACTGAATCCTGTAGGAAATATTTCATAGAAAATAAAATACTGACTCTGCCCTCTATATTTATCCTCAAAGCAACTATGTATGTGAGGCAAAATTTTGACTATTTCATTAAACTGGGGGTATCATATAGCACTAGAAATGAAAACAAGTTGCTTCTTCCCGAGCACAAAAGTGCCTTATATGAGAAGAGTCCCAAGTATGTATCTGTGGCCATTCACAATAAATTACCAGTTTATGTTACTAACCTCAGTTCTCTAAAAAAGTTCAAGAAAGAACTGAAATTATTTTTATTTTGTAGGGCATTTTATACGCTGCAGGAATTCTACTCAACATAGATAGAATTCTGATCATAGTTTTTTTTGTGTGAATGTAATGTAACTGTCTATACATTGAATTGTTACTATATCTTTTCATTATAATTTCAACTATTATTATATATTATATGACATGTACACGCTCATTGTAGCCTAAAAACCGAATAAAATCATTATTATTATTATAACCTTCAATTCGTTGCCACAACCACCTTGTTCTCCTTCAATTTGGTTACAAGTAGAATTGAAGGTTTGAAGTACTGAAGGTTAATAAAAACAAGAATTGAATTATCAAAACTGAGAACGGGACCATTGAATGGGGTTTAAGTAGTTAAATATTTAAATTGGATGAGAAATTGGGTTTCACTGATGACGTCGACTTCATATCGTCTAAATTCTCCAAGACAATCAACTTTCCGAAAATAATTTGGAAAAATTTTAAGATATATATGTCGTTATTGCTTTTTAAATCAACAACGATGCCATACTTCGAATACTATTCCGCTCTGTTATTCGGCTTGAGCAAAGAAAAAACAGGAGCTGCAGAAAAAAGTTCAGAAAAGATGTATGCAAACAATTTTGGAATATGATAGGTATACTCCAATCAAAAGCATGTTAAATTGCCGTTAATTGTCAGTTGAACAGAGAATACTTTATGCTACATATATAATAATAATAATAACAATATTAAGCCTTTATTTTCCTACAGGTAAAACAACCAGTGACACGAAATATTCAGAAAAATATATACAGTATATAATGCAAACGTTATTATCAATTAATGAAATTATTATCAATAAAAGAAGTAGTTTTAATAAATAATGGACAATGATAATATAGCTATACTTCAAAATTCAGTATATATGAAAACAGTCCAAGGAAACCCAACTAACGAAAGCGAATGAGTCATGTGGATATCACATTTGTCAAACACATCCTCGAATAGTGACTCATTTTTGAGTTATGCCGTTGTTCTGTGGGGAAATTATGTGTTAATTTTCATTATTTTGTGCATTATACGAAGTTTTCTTTTTTTTTCAGTCTTATGTATAATTAATCACTTAGTTCACGAAGTCTACACTTATTAGACTTCAATCATTAGTTTCATCTTGGTTTAATTTTTTTATATTTATCTAATATTTTTGTATTATTATCTAATGTATGTTCATTGTATTTGTGGAGGAGTGGAAGAATGATTCGTCAAACTCCTACCATTTGTAAGAAATTTGTTTTCTCTACAATAAAGATATTCTATTCTATTCTAGTGAACACATATATCTAATGGGTGATTGTACGAGAGAATTAGTTTTTGGGGTACCAAATGAAAAAAATTGACTTTAAAGTGAACATTTTCTAGGAACATGAAAATCAATAGAGCCAATAAGGGGATGAAAGTCTATATAACCATGTGAGAGGTTATACAGAAACTTCAGAGACAACAAGTCTCTGCCAACTCCGAGTGATTTAAGCTCCAAAACTGTTTAACAGATCAGTCTGGCAATATCCACTGGCCAGATAAACGTGATCTTCCCTCCAAATTAGCACGTTGACAAATGTACGTTGTATCTTCTCTAAATAATTTTTATGAGAGATGTAAATGCCAAATCACGCAAGCGAAATCTAATTTGCTCTTTACAAGCAGCATTAAATAATTGTTTAAGTGTTTCTGTATTCGAAAAGCGTCCGGGATTACGCACAATGAACCCATAAGATTTGAATGCTGTAGGAATTTTATATTTTTATGAGGTACAAAAGTGAATTTCTGAACAAATATTATACCGAGGCTTCGAATTTCGGGGACCCTGGTCAGATTGGTTTCGTTAATTGTGTAGTCAAATTGTATAGACCGTTTCTTTACAGTGAATGTGATAATGTTACATTTTGTTACATTTAAAGTGAGTTTAGTGCGGTATCACCAATCAGAAACAGCGGTGAGTCTCCTATAAACTCATTAAGTCCTCATATGTTTCAATTTCGCAATATATAATTAAATTTAAAATAAAAAACAAATTGTTCCCATGTAGAGCAACAAAAAATGTAACATATGTCAATGATCTGCACGCTTATAATACAAGGATGTAGACACTGCAAATTTGTAAGCTTTCTTAAATGAAAATAGTATATTTTATGAAGAATTCAATGCATTCAAAGAATGGCTAACCTTCATAAAATCAATTAGTGACCTCAAGGTATCCAAGCGTATATCCGCTCTAAAAAAATAATTGTTAATAATGAATTTCGAACGAAAATTTTTTTATAAATTTTTTGATGGTTATTGCTAAATATTCTATTAACGGGTGTTTTTTTTAGAGATATAGAACTTTAAGTTGGCATTACTGTTGAAGATGGCGACCGATTTAACAGCTGAGAAGTGATTTATTCTCAGTTTGGTTTGGCAATTCGTCTGGAATAGACTCACGCCTGAACAACGCTTGCAAATAGTGCAATTTTATTTAGAAAATAATGGTTCTGTGCGGAATACGTATCTCGCACTAAGTCCATTTTATGATGAAGCGCACTTCTGGTTGAATGGCTACGTCAACAAACAAAACTGCCGCATTTGGAGTGAAGATAATCCTCAAGTGTATGTCAAAACACCGTTACATCCAGAAAAACTGACTGTTTGGTGCGCTTTATGGGCTGGTGGATTCATTGGTCTCTTCTTCAAAAACGATGATGGCCAAAACGTTACAGTCAATGGTGATCGGTATAGAGCCATGATTACTAACTTTTTTATTCCTGAATTGAACAACCATGATGTCCAGGAGCTGTGTTTTCAACAAGACGGCGCCACATGTCACACAGCTCGTGCCACAATCGATTTATTGAAAGACACGTTTGGTGACCGCCTAATTTCACGTTTTGGACCTGTGAATTGGCCTCCAAGATCTTGTGATTCAACACCGCTAGACTACTTTCTGTGGGGGCTATGTGAAGTTATTGGTCTATGCGGATAAGCCACAAACGCTTGACCATTTGGAAGACAATATTCGCCGTATTATTGCCGATATACGGCCACAAATGTTGGAAAAAGTCATCGAAAACGGGACGTCCAGATTGGACTAGATCCGAGCCTGCCGTGGCGGTCATATGCCAGAAATCATATTTAAAATGTAATGCTACAAGATTATCTTTCGAATAAAAAAATTCTTGTCAATCGAATGATCCATCGTTGTTTTATTGCAATTTAAAGTTCTATACCTCTAAAAAAACACCCTATATTATCATTATATTTTCAGAAATAAGAAATAGAGAATCTATATACTCTGTAAATACTCGAAGGAGGATCATAATTATAACGAAATTTGGCTGATATGACCTTCACCAACAAATTTCAACCTCAAAGTTCCACAGAATTCGATTATCAAACATACAAGATGCATAGACACGAGAAGTTCTCGCAATATTTTCAAAAAGTAATGTTAACACGTAGACTTCTTGAGATCACATTCACTATAACGATTATATGCTGCAGGCGGTAACTTCGAAATTTAATATTTTATTTGAGTAGTCGTATTTCTTTTCATAACCCTTGAATATTTAAACGCTCAGGAGATCTACACCATATGGTGCCCTTTCATATAAGCTGAACGATTGTGCCCTTAATCACGAGCCAGGCAACGAAATGCGGTAGAAAGAATCAATAGAACTTTATCAAGTTGGAGAACGAGATATTGTTTTTTCGTGCTTTTTCTAGACGTTAAAATTTCTCTACTCATTCGATTAAACTCGACATTTTTATTTCCGTAGTTTCCGAATAACTCTGTTGCCAATAGACTCGAATTTAAACTTATGAAGAATTATCTGAAAAACTCAAAAATTTTGACAGATAATTATATAAAAATTGTAAGGTTGAATTGTAATATGAAGAAAAGAATCGATTGAAATCATCTTATGGCTCATTTTAGTTCAACCCTTTGTGTAGTCAGAGATTGATTATCAAAATTTCTGATTGAGATTTGTATGTTTTATACAAATTATACAGAGGGAGTTTGTAAGTTGGTGTCAAATGAACAATCTGATGGTGAACGTTGACAAAACTGTATGTGTTCAGTTTTGTCTGAAGGGCAATGGAATTAGTACCTTGGATGTTAAATATGGGGACAACACTATATCATCATCCCAATCAACGAAGTTTCTTGGAATATATGTAGACAGAAATTTGAGATGGACATCACACATTGAGGTCTTATGTAAAAAATTGAGTAACTCATTTTATGCAATCTCTAGAATCAAGAACATCGTACCTAGAAACTGTGTTATGAATGTGTATTACAGTCTTGTATATAGTCATCTAAATTATAATATTCTGCTGTGGGGTTGCTCTACAGAAATAAATAGGGTGTTTATTACACAGAAGCGAATACTTCGATTAATATTCAATATTCATCAGCGAACATCTTGTAAACCTATCTTCATTAATAATTACATACTTACCTTACCGTGTTTATATATTTATAGATGTTTGTTATATGTTAAAGAAAATGAAGATAGGTTTATTAAATTGAATAGTAATCATGAGTATTCAACAAGAAACAGGGATGTGCTACTTATTCCTATGCATAAAACAGCTAAATTTGAGCACTCTCTCTATTGTCAGAGCATTAAAATTTTCAACCATTTACCATCGAATTTGAAAGTACTGAAAGCTCATTTGTTTAAGAGGAGAGTTAAATCTCTGCTTTTAACAAAGGCATACTATAGTGTGTCAGAGTACTTCGATGATTCGGATGTAGGCAATAATGTTTGAATCAATTTTTGTATCATCATCATTTTGATCATTTTATATCATATATTTGTATATTTTTTAACACCAATGTTCTTCACCATGTGAAATTTTCTCAAATGTTTAATATCTCTGAGGAAATTTTTATTTTCTTTTCTCTTCAATCAAAATTGTATATTATTGTAAATATGAATTTAACCAAGATTTTTGTTTGAACCAATATTTTTGCTCGAGGGCTGAATGGAAGATCAGACTCCAAACTGAATTCGGTCCTTTTGAGAGCATTTCTCTTAGTTGTAATTATTTATCAATTGAAATGAATGTAATTTTACTATGTAAGGAATGTTTCTCAATAAAATTATATTATTATTATTATTATAAGTCTAAAAACTACTCAATATAACTGTCAACCCTGCTCTCGAACAATCTCGAAGTTATTTCGAAGATTCTACTATTTACTGGCCTCCAATTTATCAATATTTTTATATTCGAAAGTTTTTCGTATTTATACATTTTATATATTTATTTACTAGCGAACTGAAACGAATAAAACTTTTACTGAAATTGAGGCACTTTTCGAGATTCAGTATTTCAAATCCTAACAGAAATGTGTATTGTTTCAATAAGATTGAACTACAATCAGCGAAATAATGCTTCATTTTTTTTATTTCTCAAACTCTATTCTTACGATGAAATAGTGTTAAAATTCATGAAATAAATTTCGGATGGCTCACATATAAAATAGTTCATTACAATTTTGTTTTAGACGAGGTTAGGAATATTTTGAGGTTGAATGCAAATAAGTTAGGTTATTGCTCTTCTTAACCTTATTGTTCAATGACTTATTTTCCCTAAAGCCGGTCCTGTTGGTCAGAATTGAATTTCAAGAAGAAAGATGGATGAGAATAATTGAGCACTGCAAATAACGACTTCCTATTTTGATGGCAATATTGAATATTGTACTTAGTAACCGAAAAGCATCTGTTGTACTCGTACATTCCTGAGTTTAATGATATCGAGTCATAAAGAAGCGCTGGCAATGGTGAAGAAGATAATGGATAGCGTTTAATATGACCGGAATATTTTGTTCGTAGTGGTGTATAAAAACTGCCTTAAAAATAGTCGTAGAAATATCAATTTTTGAGATAACGAATTCGATAAACACAATTTCTTTATTCCAACGTTTAATGTTGAATTTGACATATATTTCGGACCTCCAACACATTATCGGTGATTGAATACATTATATCGAAGTATATCTATCATAAGAACTCAATGCAATTACTAACAGTACCCGAACCAACCTAACCTAAACTGACCTCATCTTACCTGACCTAACCTAACCTAACCTAACTTAACCAAATCTCAAACATATATTGATTTGAATATAACTTAAATTCAAACACTTGAACAATTACAATCACAGAAAAATTATTCTGTGAGCATCTGAAGAAGTCGTTTGTAACGACGAAACACGTCATGCTATGTAGTCAATAAAGTGTAAATCATAAGTGTTTGAATTCAAGTTATATTCAATTATAATGGATTTACATCAAGTAAACGCCAATACTATTAAATATATATGGATTTGTTACACGCAATGGCAAACATTTCAATAATTCCTCAACATTCATAGGACATTTATTCAATTTAATGCCCTAATACGTAGCAAGTTCGGGTATGGCAGCATAATCTGGCATCCTATTTACACTTGCCATTAACGCCATCTTGAGGCCATTTAAAGAAGGTTCTCGAAATTCTTAGTTTGGAGGTAGGATAAAGTTTATCCACAGAGAGGAGTCGATCATAACGAATTATTGAGTCGATTTAGTTTAATCTCATTGCAGAACAGGAGAGAAACTTTATCACAAAATTTCTGTAAAAATTACTACATAACAATATTGATTGTCCTCCTCTCTTGTCCGCTTTGAAATTTCATCTTCCTAAGCAAAATTCTCGTACTACAGAATTATTCCACCAACTCGCTAATACAATCCCCCATTTGGTTTGTGGAATCTTCATTCAATAGTGTTGCTAATAAATGTGACATTCACTTTGTCTCCATAGAAGTTATTAATAGTAGTTATGTGAACATCAGATGTTGATGATAAACTTTAGTATATAGTAGATAGTTTATCATGAATATATGATGAAGCCACTGTGTTAGCGAAACGATATTGTCATGTTTTGAATTAATTATAGTAAAATGAATTGATTTAGATTGAGTTTAGATTTGTAATATTTCATTAAATCTATTATTTAGTTATAAGTTACTATTCAAGTTTTTTTAGATTAGATTGATCTCTTTGTTATATTTCGTTTGTTTTATTCATTTAGTTATTATTCAACATATGTTATTATTTTCTGTGTAATTGGGTATTATCCTGTTGGAAATAAAGAACTATTATTATTATTATCTTGTCTCGCCCAAACTAGTGTAACCTAACCTAACCTCACACAGTCATGAATGATTAAAAACATTGTTTTATTATAGTCATATAGCAATTCTTTTGAACTATTCTCGGTGTTAATCTTCAATTTTGACAAATTTTAAAAAGTTTACTCATGTTACTCTATGTTCTTATTTTCATTTCACATCTTATTATCTCATGTTGACACTGGCTTGACGAAAAATCGTTAAAGCAATCATTTTATCAACCTGTTAAATCTTCAATATTCTAAAAAACATTTTCAAATGTCCTCAAATTCGATAACTTTGCACAACACATTTCTATTTCATTTTCTCGTTTGCTACACATTTCTGAAATTAGTACTGAAGATATCAATCATTAGATATGTTATAAACCAAGTTATGGATGGGCTATTATGTATAATGACCAGTAAAAGATGACAATTCAATATTCAGTGTCCCCAAGATTTTAGCTATTAGCTTGATCAACATTTCGACCCGGAGTTTGACAATGTCACCATTTGCAGCCCTAGAACGTTCAGCATTTTGTCTTTCTGAAAATTATTGAATGGTTCAGCCTTTACTTGACAATCTTCTCAAAATTCGAAAAAGTGACGAAAAACACAATTTTCTACATTCAAACAATTTTATTGAAGGATTATGATATTCGTTGTTCCATCGAGATTTCTTCTTCGGGAAAGTTATCATCAAATTACCCAATAATCGCAGAGTAATATTCATAATGACCAGACAATGTGATAAATTAAGAAGTTCATATAACTAATCACTTCGTGTGATAGAGCTACTTTCCAGCAGCTAGAACGAATGTTCTAAAATTTTCTCTATCGCACACGATGTGTGAACAATGTAATATTTCTGGAGCCAATGTGGATATTTTCAACTGCTCTGTTACTGATATTGAGGCAAGTTTCCTTGATATGCATATTCTCTGCTAAAACCATCATTAAGGTGTATTCACGTACAGGATTCATATTTACTCATAAACTTGTATGTGTATATAAGTGTTAATATGTGAATATATATGTATATGTGTGTTTTATCTTCTTATTTATGTATAAGTTTGGTCAGCATTCAAGTTTTTTTTATTCCTCTAGTTATATTTCATTATATCAGTTGTGATTTCATATCACAAATGAATTGATTGACAAAATTGATCAAATGAATTGATTTAGATTGAGTTATTTGTAATATTTCATTGAATGCTATAATGTAGTTATAAGTTACTATTTTTTTTAGATTAGATTGATCTCTTTATTGATATTTCATTGAATGCTATAATGTAGTTATAAGTTACTATTTTTTTTAGATTAGATTGATCTCTTCGTTAAATCTTTTGTTTAATTATTTAGTTAAATCTTGTTTCTAATTATTTAGTTATTACTCAGTTATATATTCAATATATATATATATATATATATATATATATATATATATATATATATATATATATATATATATATATATATATAATGTTATTATTTTCTGTAATTGGGTGTTATACCTATTGAAAATGAAGAACAAACTCTTTCTTTCAAAATTGAACTTCAAAATTTGATAGTACGAAATTGAAACTTTTGAACTTCTCTACTACCAATTTTGTTTTTAGTATCTGTTGTCTTTCCTGTTTTGTAATGAAGACCTGTCCTCCAAAACAGTGTATAATGAGTCAGTATATAAATATAAAAAGCTGGCCGTTATACATAACGTCCAAAGGTGATTAATAATAGCCTCATCAAATACTTGATCCATAGCATATAAAAATAGAAGGAATCATTGAACATCAAATAAAATCAAAAGCATACGATGTGCACTTGAAAATAACAATTACTTTCCTCAAGAATTTCGTTGAATAGTCAGAAAAATATTCGATTCCTTCATCTTATACAACCTCCAATTCCATACAGATTTGCATCTCATTAAATTCGCCAAGTCTTCAGGACACGAATTTCTAGTTTTATTTTTCTTCTACTCATATTGAATTTCAAAAGAATTCACACTGCGTGACCGGACATTTTCATCTCCCTGATCCTTGTGGAAATCATCGCCACGAGAGGACCTTACGGGTCGTTCAGATGTCAATAAGGACAGAGTCAAGAACGCGGAGCCCTCCATTTCAAGCCCGATGCCGAAACGAGAAACGTGGAGGTCCTAGAATAGTGTAGACTCGTTGAATTCAGTTTTCATTGCCCTAATAAAAAACAAACTTCACTGGAGAGACCAAAACTCCTCCATTTGAGTCCTACGAATTCGGGGTCTGAATCTGAGGAAATAGGGTTGAGGGGGATGAAATTTATTTAGTCTACGAGGAGCGGATACTAAGGAAGACAGGAAAATTCCGTATTTTCGTCGCGACCACGTTTTAAACAGGACACCTTCATCAAAGAAAAATAACAATTAATTAGGGATATATAATAACTTCAACGACACTACGTCGTGAACTATTGAAATTAAGAATCATTCAATAATCTGCCAAAATCTTGTGAGTGATTGATTCTCACTTCATTTGATTTCTAAACTCAGCAACTATCGTAGGTGAAATTCGGTTAATTAATGACGTTCGATGTTTTCGTCACGAAATGAAGAATAATACCACACTTTGAATATTTTTTCACAATTTTAGTCGATTTTAGGAAATGAAAAACTTAACAGCTACAAAACTTCAAAAAAAGCTATGCGAACAATTTCGAAATGAGTTAAATCAACTCCATACATGTATTTAGATTTTCATCAAGTATTGGCCGAATCGATTAATTAATTAACTCCAATCGAAATAATAATGCATTGAGATGAATTCCCGCTTAACTCTTGGTGAAACATAATTAAATATTAAATTAAATCAAACTCTTGGCTAATGTTCCACGATTATATTCAACAACATGAATTTGTCAACATGTTTCGAGCGTGAACTCATAATCAAGACTGAAGTCTTGAAGACAAGTCTCGAAGAAAAGTCAAGTATCGAAACATGTTGACAAATTCATGTTGTTGAATATAATCGTGAAATATTGAGCAAAGAGTTTAATTTAATTTGATAATGCAATGCTGGAAAATTATGTTAGCTAAAGGGATAATACTTCTAGATATCCCCATATTAACAACAAGGCAATAATTTAGACCCACTGTTGTTTATTCTTTTTGTAAATGATTTTATGGACTGTATAGCAGTTCAAAGTTTCATTTATGCTGATGATTTGAAAATATATCGCAAAATTGTAACATATGAGGACGGTATAAGCTTATAGGATTGCCTCACCGAAGTTTCTGATTGGTGTTACAGCAATAAACTCAATATAAATGTCACTAAATGTAATGTTTTCACATTCACTTAAAAAAAACGGTCTATACTTACAATTTGACTACACAATTAACGAAACCATTTTGACCAAGGTCTCCGAAATTAGAGGCATCGGTATAATATTTGATCAGAAATTCACTTTTGAATGCAATATTTTAAAGTTGTTGTCGAAGACATGGTTCTCTTGTAAAGATGTGTTGCAAACGAAGAATCGGTTTATTTTTTGCAAAGCATCTTTGGTGTTCTAATATTCTAAGGTTGAAATTCCTGCCAGTTTAGCCAACATATACTTTGGGACAAGTACCGCAACTCAACTCATAAATACTTTTGCGGTACTTTTCCCAAAGTATATGTTGACCAAACTGGTAGGACTTTCAACCTTAGAATATCAGAACACCAAAGATGCTTTGCAAAAAATAAAACCAATTCTTCGTTTGCAACACATCTTTTAGAAGAGAACTATGTCGGGTTTGCATATGGAGCGAAAAAGTTATAAACTAACCCTGGACGACGCCATGGAAATCAATAAGAGGAAGGAATCGAACAGTTTATTAAATGATCCAAGTTTCAATCAATTCAATCAATTCTCCTTCATTAAATTTATTCCAGTGAAAATGCAATTGAAGAAAAGTATTATATGGTCATCCCTCACAATTCAAAAGAAATATGTTCTATAGTCATCCCCCTGTAAAAGAAGAAAAGTGTTTTATGGTCATTCCCACTCCACGCACTTCAAGATAAATATACGCAGTCCACAATGTAATAGCTCAGTTTATCATAAACATCTGATGAAGCCACTGTGTTGGCGAAACGATATTGTCATTTTTTGATTCAATTATAGTGAAAATCGAAAAACTACTTAGTTTTATTTAAATTATATATTCAGATTTTCATCAAGTATCGGCCAAACCGATTAATCATTTTTAAACGTTTGCATTATACGAGCATCATTAAGTGTTAATTACTGTATATATTTTTGTATTTTATTTCTGTATAAACTTTATTAGCTGTGCTTATACAAAAGTAACTTATTCGGGCAAAGTATCGTAAATCATCGAAAAAATTAACAGTTCAAGTTGTTTCAACAAAACCAAAATAAAATGAATATCACCCAATTTTCATCTCGGTTACTCAAAACCGTCGAAAATTACGTGCGGTTCCCAATATTAATTTCCTTACATTTCTTGTGAAATCCCTCAGAATTGAATGAATGCAAAACACGTCGTCATTTTTCTCTCGCGCAGTTCTGAATTAAACATGAGAAAACTCGGAAAAATAAAATTTTCATTGCTCCACTCCGACGTTCTAAGTTATCAGATAGAACTCGACCATTTATCTTCATAGCCAAGTCGAGAGTAATCGGCAAATTTCGTAGACAGAAAATGAGGAGATGAATATGTAAATTACCGTTCCGACGCATAAAGTCTCATTTCATTTCTACTCTACATCTTTTTCATTTCCTCCAATCTCCGATAGTGATAAAACAGTGCAAAGTATTCGAGATTAGCGTAACTGAGGCGTTATTTCATTCGTAGACACTTATTAGGCTCTATTCAGCTGGCAGATATTCGAAAAAAAGGACATCAATCAATATTACCTTCACGTAATTTGAATGGATGGATATTGAACTCAAGAATTTCGGTAGAAAAATTTCATTCCCATGAAAAATATGACAATGAAATGGATATGTCGTCATTCTGAACTTTTATAATGAGAAAAGTAATAAAATTTATCAAGAAACATTCCTTACATTGTGAAATTACGTTCATTCAATTGATAAAATAATTACAACTAAGAAGAATGCTCTCAGAAGGACTGAATTCAGTTTTGAGTCTGATCTTCTATTCAGCCCACGAGCAAAAATATTGGTTCAAACAAAATTATTGGTTCTCTTTATATCCACAATAATATAAAACTCAATAATAATATTGTTGAAAAGAAAAGAAGAGAAATTTCATTAGAAATATTGAATATTTGAGACAATTTCATGTGTTAAGGGACATTCGTGGTGAAAAAATAAATAAATTGATGGTACAAAAAAATGATTCATAATGAAACAATATCTAAAATTTTCGTCATTCGTATTTTATATTAAATTATAAGAAAATTTTGAATATTGTTTTGTTATGGATATTAATTTTCTCCAAGTATCGGCCTCATCAATTATCAAAATGATTCATACATCAGAAAATAAAAGAATTACCTCAGAAATATTAAAAAGTTGAGAAAATTTCAAATAGTGAGAAATTTCTGTTAAAAAAATATACAAACAAAAAATTGATTCATACACTATTGCCTGCATTCGAATCATCAAAGTACTCTGCCACACAATAGTATACCTTTGTTAACAGCAATGAATCATTTCTTCTTGAACAAATAAGCTTTCAAAAATTTCAAATTTGACGGTAAATGGTTGAGAATATAAATACTCTGATAAAAGAGTGAGTGCTCAAATTCACCTGTTTTATGCTAAGGAATAAGTAGAACATCACTGTTCATTGTTGAATACATTTGACTATTATTCATTTCAAGAAATCTATCTTCATTTTCTTCAACATATAGTAAATATCTTCAAATACATAAACAAGGTAGGGCGAGTATTTATTTAGTGATGAAGATAGAATATTTGAGTTTTTATGTGTCAAGGTGTAATGTTGTTTCTCTCACAAGGAACAGAGACCAAATTGACTGTGATTATAGCGTCGGTGGTCAGGTTCTTTCTCGTTCTGATAAGGTGAGAGATATTGGTGTAGTCTTTGACCAGAAGCTTTCCTTTGTACCACACATCACCCAACTTTTCATCTGCTGCGAAAATATATGGCCTCTATACGCAATGGAAAATATTTCAATATTTCCTCAACATTCATAGGACTATTTGATACCCTAATCCGTAGCAAGTTGGAGTATGGCAGCACGATCTGGCATCCCATTTACACTTGCCATCAACGCCATCTTGAGGCTTTTCAGAGAAGGTTCTTGAAATTCTTAGTTTGGAGGGAGGATGAAGTTTATCCACAGAGAGGAGCTGTTCGAATACTATGCTGTTCGAATTAATTGGGACGAACATTTTTTTCTTCGTTTGAGTTACTGTAGTCAGTATGTGAGTACCAGGGTGGCCCAAACACCCTCACACCTGCTTGTTTACTACCTGAGGTGACATGTGGGTTCGACCCTGACCATCATTTACATTCTGACCGGTATTAACCTCGCCAGCAATTCAGTTGTCAGCCTACCGGTGCGACAGTTGGTGGATTCAATTTTGATGGGTGCTGTATTGTCTTGTCCAAAAATGAATATCACTCCGAAGGAAGCGTTCCGAAATTATTGCGCTTAATGAACACACATCAGTGACTGTAAGAGATATAGCTGAAGCTTTTGGTGTGGAAAAATCCAGTGTTTCGAGAATTTTAAGAACATTTGAAGAAAGTGGCTCATCGTCTCCAAAAAGAAGAGGAAACTGTGGTCGCAAACGCAAAACAACTCCAAGAACAGAAAAATTGTTGATAAGAAATAGCAAAATTATTCCGAGAAAGACATGCAGTGATCATCGAAGTGATTTAATGGTTTCTGGTGTGGAGGTGAGCACCTCAACTGTGCGAAAACGACTGCTGGAGGTTGGTCGTAAGGCAAGAAGACCAATGAGATAGCAACAGCTTACCCAGAAAATTCAAAAGAAACTTTTGGCATGGACCAAAAAGTACCGTGCGTGGACTATGGACGACTGGGAGTACGTGGTTTTTAGCGATGAGACACATTTGTTTGTTCAAGGGAACAAATCAAGTGTTGTTAGACGAAGGGATGGGGAAGTTTTGCGGCCTGATCACATCCAGCAAACAGTAAAACAAATGTCTTGGGGTTTTTTCACAACCAATGGCACTGGACGATTATCTCCTAAAACAGGGATGATGAATTCAGTGAAATATATGAAAATATTGCACACCAGGATTGTCCCACTCATGGAAACGTTTGATGGAACATTTCAGCACGACCTGGCTCCCTGCCACAATTCCAATCAAGTGCAGGCCTTTATGCGTGAGAATGAAATAAAAGTACTCGATTGGCCAGGGAATTCACCTGATCTCAATCCCATTGAGAATTTATGGAATATTTTGTAGAAACAACTGGCAAAAATGGACTGCACTACAAAAGAAAAACTGATTAGAGTGCAATTCAGGTGTGGTTTCATGATGAAGAATTGAAGAAAATCTGCGCTACGCTAGTGAAATCGATGCCTAGACGAGTTCAAGAAGTTATTTCTGCGAAAGAAGGACATACTTGAGATCAATATGAAGAATTTACGCTATTCTGCAAATATTTACTCCATCAATAGATAATATTTTGAGAAAACATTGTTTTTTATCCTCTCATTATTCTCCCAATTAATTCGAACAGCATAGTGATTATAGAAGTAGAAATTTAATGTATAGACAGATATATCTCACTCACAAAGAAAAAACTAGAATGAGAATTCACATATGTTGTACAGAATTCCTGAAGCGTATAAAATGCTCTACAAAATAGAAATAATTTTAATTCGTTTTTGAACTTTTTCAGGGTACTGAAGTCAGTAATATAAGCTGGTAATTTATTGTAAATGGCTTCAGATATATACTTGGAACACTTCTCATATTAAGCACTTTTGTGCTTAGGAAAAAGTATGTTTCCATTTCTAGTGCTATATGATACCTCCAGTTCAATGAAATAGTCAAAAGTTTGCCTCACATACATTGCTGCTTTGAGGATAAATATATGAGGTCGGAGTTAGTATTTAAAATATTTCCTACAGGATTCAGTGGGATGGAGACGAAACAATAGCTAATTAGTGGAAGAATTTTCAAAATTGATTACGTAGATTCAGATTTTACTCCTACAAAGTTACAAACTACTCACAATCCCTCAAACTTTACCTTTGTATAAGTAATATTATTATAGACTGATATGAATTCAATGCGAAGTTCTCTAGTGGGTATACTCCAGAAGTTTTCTCCATTAAATTGTACACTTTTTGTTTTTATAATACTGATCATAATAAACGGCTGCTTTATATATAGTTCTCTCCATAATGAAAGTTTAGAACGAAGTTTTAACTAACTCAACGTAATATTTTATTGTTCAGCTCTGTTAAGTTTCCATTGTTTTCGTTGGTGCTCAGAAAGCTGACAGTAAATTAATTAATATCTCGTCAACATCAGAAATTGTTTCGAGTTTCCTCAGATCCACTTTGGCGTAATTATTGCATAGCCCGCTCTGCCAAATCATTGAATTCGGTTTCGAAATAATGAAAAGGATATTCAATTTATCATTTCTGTTGCGAATTACGAATTTTCCTTGATAATGCGTTGTCAAATTGAGGCCAAAATTACAGCTCACTACTGAATTTCTAGCAGAGTGGATTACAGGGATATTTCTACTCGCTGCCTCGATAAAGCGGCCATACTAAAACAATTCAGAAACCTCACTTCGTATTTTTGCTATATTCAATAAATACGTCAAGATAGACCCTTGAAATTCTCCTCTGTGAACTATGAAGTGTATATATATTCCGACATATTTATAATGATTAAAACATTTCAAAAGCTACATCATATTTGGGGCTTATATTGTTCACTCTATATACATTAATGATATAACAAATTCTGTTGGAGACAAGGTGTTTCTATACGTAGATGATGCAACAGTAGTTGTCACTAGTGAAACAGAATCAACCTTGCAAGATAACATTCAGAATAAGCTGAATCAAAATCAATTATTTACGTATAAATGAAACAAAAATTACTTTTGTTGTTTTTATAAATATTAATTAAAATGAAACAAAGCTTAAAGTGAAGCTAAATAACACTGATTGAAAAAACTGCTTGAAAAGTATCTTATTTGGATGCTAAGAATGAGGTATTTTCTACCAGTATGGATAAAATCGTAGTCATGAATTCATACATTCTGTCCTATTCGGACAGTTTCTGATCAATTTAGAAAAATACGATTTGAAAAAAAGACTCTCGAATGAAAAATTGAGCGTATCTGTGATTAATAGAACGTTATCATATTTACCTTGTTTTTTCGTCAGTACGGGAACAGAATACTCGAAAAGCATAAACCACGTGTTGATTCGGCTGTGTGTGGCCGCCTTAACTCAACGCACGAAAAAGAAGGTACTCTGAAAATCCATTCGGCTAATGGAATTTGATGAGGCTCGTGTGGAAGGACGTTGGTCGTATATTATTCCCGCCTTGTTGAATTAAAGAACATTTTTCTGATACCCACCGGCTTTAACTCATGGACGTTTGGCATCGACGAGAGATTCATCTTTCAAGGTCGAGTAGCCATTTCGATCGCGAAAACTAGTTCAAGGAAAGAAGGTGAAAAGGTGGACTCTTTGTTTGTATCGCTGAACTTCGTCAGGTGAGGAGCGAACGCGGAGAGTGATTCGAGACTCGTATATTTCGACTTCGGAAATAGACTACACAAGAAATTTATATGGACAATCATTCAAAGAACTATTTCTTCCAATATGAGAATTCGAATTCCCTGACTGTATTCATATACTTCAAACGCATACTGATTTCAACCCAATTTCAGATTACTTTTCTCAGCCAAACTACTTTTAAGATGACTCCTGTAGTTATATTATTGCACTCTACTGTACTTCATGTCATCAAAAATCAATTTCGATTAGTTCGAATGAAAATTGCGATATTTTCTTCTTGGTTTCGATGAATTGAAATGAAAGAGGTGTTTCTATTTCTACATTAAAAAAAAAGAGAAGCAAAGACGAAATAGAAATAAAATCTCCAAAAAGAGAACAGTTAATGAAGTTCTTATTCGAAAACTGAACGAACTTTGGTCAAATTTTGACCACTGGCAACCACAAGTTACACTCAAAATGCTACTGGAAGAGTTATCCCTATGGAAAATGGTATCCCTCATTAACCTAAAATTAGAGCTAAATTCAAATTTGCGCCATGTTGGCGACATGATAACACAGTTCTTCTTGCCAAAATTGGATGATATTGATATGGTCAATATGTGGTTTCAACAAGACGGTGCCACATGCCGTACAGCTTGTGAAACACTTCAACTACTTAATGACTCATTATCAGTGATCAGAACACCACTGTTCTTGGAACGCCCTTTTATGCTGTTGCGTAGCTTTTATCGGGCGCTTTGAGCGCGGCGACCGAATCAAGAAATTCCGTAACGAAAATAAAACCTAACACCCCCACTCCGCCTACCATGTAGCTCGGCCGAGCTTTCGCTTAACGTGTACCTATGTATATGGTACGACTGTACTTAGCTCGCACGGATCAAGACGAGCTACTCCGAAATCGGACGAATACGTGAGCAGCTATTTGTGAGAAAGTATATACACTGTGCTAGAGAGTAAATACACTTATATTGTTCAATTCAAATGAGATACTGTTCCAAATCGTGGAGTAGCTATTTATCAAAGTAATAATAATGTTACTAATATTATGTCTCCGAATATTGAAATGAATATTGCACACGTTAGCGATGTTAATGTTAGGCGCTCATTTTTTGGAGATATTTGTGCGTGCCTATGCAAACTTAGAAATGGCCTACACATAGTCTTTGTAGCAATTTACATTTCTCTGAATCCAAAATTGGACGAAGTAGGGCATTTTATTCATCGCACTATACTGGAGTACACTGAAGGAGGCTCGAAAATACTTGATACAAATGGTAATGAATGTCCACTTATCTTGGCTGGCGTTTTCAACATCAACTTCGCTGATAAAAATCAGAGCCTTTAACAGCTTTTTTTTCGAGAAAATTGAATTTGAAAATGAATAATCATCCACAAGAATCCACAACAAAATATGGGACCACCATTGACGCGTTATTTTCCAGATATTCAGAGGATATCAAGTCTCAAACTTATGTTTCTTATTTCAGTTACCATAAACCCTATAGTTTCAATGATAGAAATTCCTGTTTTCCTAAGATAATAAAAATATTTTAAACAATATCAAACGAGAAATTTATTTTCTTATCGGTCATCACGATCAGAAAGTGTAACTTGTATTAATATCGAAGAAAAACTTGAATTAATATCAAAAAAACAACAGCGTAAATAAAAAATAAATAAATAATTATAATTGCATAAGTTGATAAAATATGCTATGCAATAACTTCACCGGGGCAGTCCCCGAGTGCCACACTTTTTTTTATGCAGTTTTTTATTCGATTCTTCTTTTATACTACTAATATATAGTTGTATATAGAGCCCAAATTTCTTTAATTCGTATGAAATTGTTTCAAGAGCGACCATCCCAAGGTGTTTTTAAGCCACTCTTCAAACTCCGACCCCATGATAATACATGGTGAGATTTGAGACAAAATCCATCCCCCAATTCAAACTAACGTGTATTTTTGTATCCAAAGATCAGAATAAGCCACAGCGGCTGACAAAAAGATAAAAACGCGTGATCATTTCCACTACATCCACTCCACACTGAGTGATGTTTCGTGATTTTTGCCGACCCCTCCATTTTGTTTCGAATGAATATACTAAGAGATCAAAATGTTACATAGAGGTATAAAACCCTATGATCTATAAACCACCCTATTTTTTCGAAATCCATTCAAATCAAAAATAATTTAATGCATCATCAACATAATTGGGTACTATCAACATAATTTTCACGGTGTTACAATCTGAAGACGAAACCAAAACTGGAAACTATTTTTTTCCGTATTCGAAATGATACAATGCGAGGAAAATACGCTTCATGAATAATGAAGAATTCGTTTTTGGGTAAAAACTATTTTTGCATAAGTTGTCTAGACTATGATTTAGTTGAGGACGAGAACTGCCAACTTAATATATAAGGCAAAAAATATATTACGACATGCCCGAGAGGCTAACATTTTGTGGTTTTTATCAACACTGCAAATGGCACCGTGTTTTTTTGCATAAAGTGTTTTCTCCCTAAAATAGATGACCGAAATATACATACAGGGGTGATAAATTATTATCGTGAGGTATGGTGTCCCTAGAACGAGCATAAATTTATGAAGTGAGTTTCTGGTGCGATGACAGAAAAAACTGAAATTTTGTACTTTGAAGTCATCCATTTTATTCAACGAAAAATTCATAAGATCTATTTTTCAGTGAATTCAGAAGCTTTTCGCAAATATCACGAGACATTTATTCACATAAGTCTTTCTAATTCGTGAATGTATAAAAGTTACTGTTATTATTCAGTGATGGCGCTGCAGTCTAGATGAACTTGCTATAGTCGTGAGCGGACTTATAAAGAATGTGGAGAATAAATCGAATATTACCTGATATAATGATTTATTGTACAATATAAAAATCAAAAAGCTTCAATAAACAATTGCCCCTTGAATTTATATTTGTTGCTATCGTTCTATTTCTGTCGGTTTCTCACGATTGCAAAGATTTTCACGAATAATTGATGTACAACTTAGACTCCTTGATAAGTGTTACCTATGAAGAGTGTATCAAAGCCTGTGACTTTAGGGAAAATTCCAATAATGAACGTTTTACGTCATCTTGAAGCAGTTTGGCTCAGATAGTGAAAAGTAATCACGTTTGACATGTCATTATATTCAACAGATGGTAGTTGGAAGGTGTGTCGTTCTATCTGATCGAAATTTAAAACCTTTCAATTTAAATTGGGATAATACAGACCTTAAAAGATTAATTTCAACTTGAGGGGTAGAACTTGGTTTCCAATTTTCTACCAAACATTGAATCTAATCGAAATAGTAAGTACAATACCTGATCAATGATTACTTTGAGAATTGAGACCGTCAAATTGAGTGTTTTTCACAGTACGACAAAGAACTTTCAGTTTTGAAACTATAACAATACCTATTCTTAATTCTCATTAACACCTCTGCTGCGGACTTAAACGTATAGGAATGTCAAATCAATATAAGGTAATGCAGAAATATATAGACAATAGTTTATGAAGAAATAGTCTATGAAAATAAACATTATGTAGATTCTCCTCACTTTAGTCTAGAGGTATGAATTTAGACCTTTCAATTTTCAAGTCTAGGTTCGAATTCCGAGTGAAGCTCGACGATTTTTCTATGTAATATTCGGATTTCAGTGATTTTGAATAATGATATGTGATGGCTGTTTACTGAATTTGAAGTCCTAAATTTCCTCAGAAAAAAAGTCTGAAACAACACCTACCTTGACGAAGATAAAAGACAAAATTAACTTTCAATTATAACAGCCCGTTACTCGTTCTATCTAGCAATTATGTGAATCTAAGTTAAAACTGGTCCTTCATCTCGTAACTGGTTTTATCGCGCCATTCTTCACTCGAACAATACACGGATGTTCCTGAAAAGCCTGACTATGAGCGGAGATATATTAGCGGTATAATAAAAATGAAGTCGTTCAGTTCTTTTACGGGGGACAAAAATATTTGATGGCAGATTGCTGATTTGATGCAGAACGTGATAATGGATCTGTAGGCTATTCGCGGAAATTACGTTAGAATCGAACGGAATTTCAGTTCGTCTACCGTAGAGATTTTTTCGGTATGAATTATAAACATCGAAATACATGAATGTATGAAAATTTTTGGAATTGACGGAAACATTTTCGTCTGAAAATGGAATGAAATGAAGTAAGTAGGTAACACTTGTTTTGTTGTATACATTTATTGCATCAATTATGTATTTTACATCATTAAAATTCAATTTACAACTAGAAGTTGAAACTAAGAACACTATAACTATAAATTGAAAGTTAATATCACAGAAAGCGAATTACAACAGGAAAATAAAATGGAGACAAAAATAAGTATAACTAAAGCATCAGAATCACAAATTATGATCCTCTGCTGTCAATCACAATAATTATAATGATTTGAATGACGATTATGTTTATCAAAACATCGAATTTCTCGTGTCAATCTCGAATTCACCCAAAAGTATTGCAGTTAGAGGTACTATTCAACTAAACAAAGGCTATTTTAGACGCCGAACATCAATGAATTGAAACCTTCCAGACAATTTTGAACATTTTGCCCACCCCTCGCCTAAAGTTCACAAATCATTCTTACATGTTGAACCTGATGAATCGGTATATTTCATTCAGAATCGTGATCGTATATTTCTGATATCTGATGGCGGATAAAATGTATGGTAAACACAGAAATATTGGGAATACGTTTGGAACGGGAAAGTATGTGTGAGAATATGTGCTGAGCGTCAAACGCATGCTATATATTCGGGATTAAAATATCTAGTGAATTACTGCAATGATCCATCATGGCCGAGATACATCGATATTCGAGCTTGTGCCTAATATCCCTAATTCTGGCCTATCATATTTCATTCCGGATTATCCACGCTTAATTTGGATGCAAATAGATATAAAATGATTAAAACCCTTTCTGATAAGTTAGTTACCGATATAATTCGAATATTCTGTATATATCAACTCAAAATATTTCTACATGATCGAAAATCTTCAGTACGTGTTATCTATCCTGAAATAAAGATACAGAAAATGTAGAACACAACAGAACTCCTTTTTTCCAAACTAAGGCACGCCAAAAATAATATAAATTAAATTTTCACCTGAAGAACACTATTCGAACTAAAGCGTCCATTCCTGCACATGATTTCTCATGCAGTTTCTCCATCAAATATCAGTATCATTCATTTGCCAAATACGCCTACCCAATATATAAAGCCAGACTAATATACCAACCAACATCCTCCGCCATTTTGTAAATGATGCAAAGAGTGGTCTACAATATCCTGAATCCAAGGATATAATTTTTCGTATATAGATACCGATTGGATGCAAATAGATATAAAACGATTAAAACCCTTTCTGATGAGTAACTTACCGATATAATTCGAATATTCTGTAGATATCTACTCAAAAGATTTCTATTTGATCGAAAATCTTCAATACAGGTTATCTATCCTAAAATATAGACTCACAAAATGTAGAACACAACAGGAAACCCTTTCTTCAAACTTAGGCACCTCAAAAAAGAAATACATCAACTTTTTAACTGAAGAAAACTATTCGAACTGAAGCTTCCATTTCTGCACGTGATTTCTCATGCAGTTTTTTCATCAAATATCAGTATTATTCATTTGCCACATAAGCCAACCCAATATATAAATCCTGAGTAATATGACAACCAAGATCCTTCGCCATTTTATGAAAGATGCCAAGAGTGGTCTACAATCTTGAATCCAATGATATTATTTTCGTATATAAATACCGATTGAATGCAAACAGATATAGAATTACTAAAACTCATTCTGATGAGTTAGTTACCGATATAACTCGAATATTTTGTATATATCTACTCAATATATTCCTACGTGATCGAAAATCTTCAGTACGGGTTATCTACCCTGAAATAGACACACAGAAAATGTAGAACACAACAGCACACCTTTTCTTCAAACTTAGGCACCCCAAAAATTAAATACATAAACTTTTTACATAAAGATAACTATTTTAAATGAAGCGTCTATTCCTGCACATGATTTCTCATGCAGTTTCTTCATCAAATATCAGTATTGTTCATTTGTTACATAAACCAACCCAATATATATAGCCAGACTAATAAACCAACCAAGATCCTTCGCCATTTTGTAAAAGATGCAACGAGTGGTCTGCAATAACTTGAATCCAATGATATTATGTTCGTATATAGATACCAAAATGGAGATTAGGTGTAGTTTCAGAATCCGAAATATATATTCATCTCAAATATATATTTTTCAGAATGAATTTCAGAGATGAAGCAATGAAGTCCAGATCTTTTGGGACAATTTATGAATCTGATGAATGATTCTGTTGATAAATGATCAACTTTCATTTTGTCGCCATTATAACTTTTTGTGTCTGAAAATTCTCTAGTGCAATCTCTTCTGTATTGAAATCTTCGAATTTTGAAGTTGATATAGCCTTTTTTTGAAGTCTGAAAGGTTTATCTTTTTTCGAAGATTTCGATTCTGAATATCGAAGTCCTCTTTTAATTTGTTTCTTCCCAAATATATTTTCAAAGCCAGTAGAGCAGTAAAATTCATGAGTGTTATTTTTGAGTTTAGTTATTCAGTTAGTCTCTCGACACTTTTGAAAATGGAGTAACTGTGTGAAGTATTTCTTCAGCAATTAACACAATTCTATCAAATTGAGCCTTTGATCAAATATTTTCAACCAGATTTCACCAAGAGATCAACAAATCTTTGATATGAGAAACATTCAATTAATCATTCTTCAGGCACAAAATTATTGAAAACCTCTCAATATGCTAGAATTATTTGTTGAAAGTCCAATACGAAACCAGCTATATCAAAGCCAAATATTTGATATTGAAATATTCTGCATACGACAACTTCAATAGAGTTTAATTCAAGCGGAATAATTCACATAAAAGAAACACATCTTCAGGCAGAAAGAATGTATAGAGACTGGAAGCATCGGTTCAAATATTTGATTCTAACTTTCATTTGTAGATATTTAAACAATATGTTACATTATGAAACTTTCCTACCTCATGTCTCCAGTTTCCCCCCGGTTGTTTGAAAACAGACACAACGGGACATTTGAATTCAATACCTACTTTTGACGAAAACATACTGAATTCCAGATTTTATACAGGAAGTTTTCTTTATTGTAATACCTCAATGAAATTGCTAACATACGAATATCATCATCTATTTAAATAGATGCGGTTTCAAGATGTAAACGAACTCGTTCCACTGAAGTTAATTATATTTATGTAGCGGTAGCACGAGATGAAAGTTCTTTCGATTGATGAATATGATGTTGGGAATGGGGTGCTTTTGTGAGTTACATTTCATAAGTGAAACATTTCAAAGTAGAGATATTAATCTAGTTTTCGAATACTTCTCTCGATGAAAATTGTTCAAGTAATCAGGAATATTCTACTCTGAAAATATGACATAATAATTGATCGGTTCAGATATCACTGGGAATCGCGAACAGAAAAAGTTTAAGATCTTATTCAAACACTTGAACTCATGATTGACTACATAGCAAACATATATCAATAATGAATGAATGAATAATTAGTTCTGAAGAAGTCGTTTGTATCGACGAAACGCGTCATGCATTTAGCCAATAAAGTGTAAATTTCAAGTGGATTTAAGTTATATTCAATTATAATGGATTTACATCAAGTAAACGCCAACACTATTAAATATAGAAAAATTTTAGTTTAATGGCATTTAGTTTTCGAATAGCAAGGCAGTGGATGTAGGCGTACCTCAATAATCTGTTTTAAGTTCTTTGTTGTTCTTTCCACATATAAACGATGTGGTTTTCCATGTGAAAAAGTGCTCTATACCTTTATTCGCTGATGATGTTGTGCTTTATAAATGTGGCAAAGATGTGAAGATGACAGATTTGATCAATAGAGACCTTTATGCAATCAATGAATGTTTATGCAGATATGTGAAAATCTAAGTTCATAGTTTTGGATTCAAGTTGGTCTCTTACGATTGATAGAAATGAGGATTATTGAAAAATTTGAAGAGTACAAACAGTGAAATATTTTGTTATTTTGTTAGACAAAAACTTGAGTGTCAATTTTCATAATGAATTCATATCATCTAAAATCTCTGAAAAAAATCAATTTTCTGAACAAAATAGAAAAAATCTGTAGATATATATGAATTCATTGTTGTTAAAATAATAATACCACATGTTGAATATTGCTATACTTCGTTATTCGGATTGACAAACGAAAAATTTCAAGACAGAAAACATTACAGAAAAGGGTCTTGTGAACAATTTAAAGTTAATAATATACTCCACTTGAAATATTCTGAATTGAAACAGGAAAAACTCTTTTCTTCATAATTATTCATATTTAAATATAAAAAAAGTAAATATGGTGGATAAAATGCTTTCAATAATTTACCAAGTTTCTTTGAAAACTAGTACTAGTACCTAAGATATTCGAGCAAAAACTAAAAAAGTATATTTTGAATAATGAAAAAGGAATGTGATTAAATAGTGAAAATTTCGAAATATGTTAGTTTTTTTAGAGCCCAGTTAAATATTACTTTATCATTTTTCACTGAATATCTAAGATTTATTCAAACAAAATCATCTGGAAAGTAAAACTTGGACATAAAGCATGAGATTTCAATTCAGAATATCGAAATACTCCAAATAAAACTCTAAAAAAAAGGTATGCACAAATGTCGTCAGAGAAAACACAAAATGACAACTGTCAAGAGTGAATATTTAGGACAAAATACACAATAAAGTTTATGATCTGGAGCAATCTCCCAACTGAGAGGGTTGACCTCGTTTCGATGACAGATGGCGGCACGTTAGTATTAAAACTCAGTTGAGTCTGCATTTTGAAGATATGGAGCTTTGAAATAACGTCGAAATTCAATTGTTTTTTTACGTGCCACTGATGATTCTTTGAATAGAATGAAATAGCGCTGTATGGTATTTCCAACAAGTTCGATACTCTTCGAAGCGCAAAAATAATCAATCTCCAAAGTTAATAGGTGGTGTTCTTGTTGACGAATTTTGTGCAGGCAGCTTTCTGAGAGTTTAATTCTTATCATTTCGATATTTGGAATGAAACTCTCAGAACGGAAAAAGTGCGATATTTAGCCGGAAAACAAGGACATGAAAATTTTCAACGTACTCGATCTCAATGAGTTTCTATCCAGTTGAACTTGTTTTATCGTATTTTACCTCTCACTCGACCGCAAAGAACGGAATTGTTATTCGCAAACGAAAATTACTTTCATCAGAAACCAGTTTCATCTAGTTCCTTCTAGAGTGGTAAACGAAAAACAGAAGAAAACGTTTCGAGTTTAATTTGATAATCCGAGAAAATGCCAACTATGTCCAACGGAGCCAGTTTAATCTTTCGAGATTTATTAACGGGCAAAATAAAACGTAAAGTCTCTTAATGACCGAGATATTGTTTAAAACTTGGACGAATTTATGTAATGAATTAGGTCGGGTCATTAAATGTTGGAATTAGAGTTCCGGTGCTGCAAAATTTCATTGCTCTCACAAATTTGGATGCGGGTGGAAAGAAGGACATTCAATGCGTTGAACTGGGGGTGTTTTATCAGTGACTGAGGTCATGAAAGAAGAAATTTGGGTCTATGCTATGGTAAATAATACAACCTTTTTCTGATGTGAGGAAAACAATAAAATGTTCAAAGCAAATAATCGAAAAAGAGGAAGAGGTCAATATATTGGATATTTTCTCACAGTGTATTATTTCGTTTGATATAATGTATTTATTTAGCAGAATTGCTACATCATATAACAAAATAAAGTGATCAGTTACAACAAGTTAATTGAAGAAATTAAATAATGAAAAGTAAAATACTGTGAATTAAGTAAAGTATCAATATAAATAACATAATATAGTAGAAAAACAAAAACGTTATACTTAGCACCTAACTAATATTACATAGTAAATATCAATTAGGGTACAAACAAAGCCCAATTGAATTGGAGTGACTTTAAACTGTATTGCATTTGGTTGAGATGAACCTTCTCAAAAGTCTTTTAAATACTTTTGAACTTTCACAGTTTTTTATATGTGCTGGGAGTCCATTAAATTCAATTAATCCTTTATGCAAAATAGATTTTAGCTTTTGTGTAGTGTTACATTTTCAAAGGATAAAGTATGATTTGAATCTCGTATTATAATTATGTACATCTCTAAATAATCGAACTCTATCACTAATGTAGGTTGATAACATATTTCAGTTAAAAAATGAACACTTGTACATTGAACACAACTCTCTGGCTAACAGATAACATATTTAACACATTAAGCATGGATTTGACAGGTGTATATCTATTACATTTTGATATAAATCTCATAGCTCTATTTTTTATTTTTTATAATCAACTTATTTAATAACAATAGAATTGTTTATGAGGAAGTGCAATGGCTTTATACAGTGACAATTTTGTACTCATAGACAAAGATTTGCCGATTCGTGATAAGAATCCTACTTTTTTCGAAAATTTTCTCGTTATATAATCTTTTTGTGCGTGAAAGTTTAAATTCGAATCCAAAATTGTACCCAAGTATTTGATATGTTCATCGTGAACAATGGCTTCTCCGCTCACAGCAATATATATATTATCAACCTGCACATTTATCATTCGTGATTTCTTGGCGAATATACTAAATTTTGATTTTCCTGCATTCAAACTTAATCTATTATCTCACAGCCACGCGAATAACTTGTTCATTTCAATGTTTATATCCGATACCTTTTGATGTAAAGCTTCCCCCACTATATACATCTTCGTACCATCAGCAAACAAAGTTGTTTTAGATTTAGTGGCTCCCTGTACTATGTCATTAATATATATGAAAAATAGTAACGGAACCAAAACTGATGCCTGTGGTACCCGTGATTTACACTCAATATCTCAGACACAGTTTTTATGCAGTACTCTCTGTAATCTGTTAGACATATATGACCTGAACCAGTTCAGTACTTCATTCCGTAAGCCTATATTCCCTAACTTTTTCAGTAATATTTCAATGCCTACTGTTTCAAAGGCTCTTTTGAAATCTAGAAACACCGTTAATAGATAACTGCCATTGTCAACAGCTGATAAAAAACCATCAGCGATGATTGAAAAATATTTCATTCAGAGGACGATAATATTATAATTATCGGTTATTTTATATCTCAGTGTGCTTATACTGTGTACAATATTTATCATTGTATCAATATTAGTTTATTACAATATTTTCAGTAGTTTTTATTTCTGGAGTTTCCATATTTTTGGTAGGAGTATTTCGTATTCCAGATCATTTAGACTATGTATGCACAATAGGCATGATGACAGTAATTAAAAATCACTGAAATACCATATTTATTGAAAAAAACTTGAAGCTTATGATATAAAACACACATTGTTTTTAAATTGTGATTAAAATTTATTTTTATAAAATAAAACTACAATAGATACAAAATCCACCATGATGTCTTGAACGCCAATCAGAGCGCATGACGTCAACTTTGAGTAAACACGCACCAAAGTTATAGTATAGTTTCGATATCGAATATCTACAAGGGCAATAATATAGCGCCAGAACAACAGAATTCTTTTTCTTGTAGTAGATTTCTTTCTTGTAGATATATATATATATATATATATATATATATATATATATATATATATATATATATATATATATATATATATATATATATATATAGTGAATACTGAGACTCTTAATCGAAATATCGAAATATTTCAAATAAAACTCTCAGGGAGCTGTCTACACAAGAGATTAGGAGCGATTAGATCATTCGTACACATTTCAGACAATTTTCTGTTGTGTTCGAATGAAATATCTACAAAGCCTTCCACTCGCACTCTTGTTGTCATGAGTAGGAATCTTGAACGCTAGGGAGTGTTTATACGTCCTTTCGCCGATAGAGGGAGCCTACGTGAGTATTTCACTCTCTAGAACTTCTCTTAATTTGGTATGGGACCTATGTTCGTTTTGAAAGTCATCGATTCTTGATTGATAGATTAAATATGGACTGATGATTCATAATAATGATGAAACAATTGTATCCTATTATCATTCAACAAGATCGATGAATTTTTCGAAACGCTCTCAATATTCACTCTCGAAAGTGATGGGTTCGTTCTCGCTGACAACATTTGTGTAGACAGCTCCCTGAGAGTTTTATTTGAAATATTTCGATATTTCGATTAAGAGTCTCAGTATTTACTAGTATTGAATTACCTGTGAATCTTTGAACTAGCTACACTTTTGCCCGCCTGGGCGTGATCTGGAGCGATTAGGCATGGGATCATTCGTACACATTTCAGACAATTTTCTGTTGTGTTCGAATGAAATATCTACAAAGCCTTCCACTCGCACTCTTGTTGTCATGAGTAGGAATCTTGAACGCTAGGGAGTGTTTATACGTCCTTTCGCCGATAGAGGGAGCCTACGTGAGTATTTCACTCTTTAGAACTTCCCTTAATTTGGTATGGGACCTATGTTCGTTTTGAAAGTCATCGATTCTTGATTGATAGATTAAATATGGACTGATGATTCATAATAATGATGAAACAATTGTATCCTATTATCATTCAACAAGATCGATGAATTTTTCGAAACGCTCTCAATATTCACTCTCGAAAGTGATGGGTTCGTTCTCGTTGACAACATTTGTGTAGACAGCTCCCTGAGAGTTTTATTTGAAATATTTCGATATTTCGATTAAGAGTCTCAGTATTTACTAGTATTGAATTACCTGTGAATCTTTGAACTATATATATATATATATATATATATATATATATATATATATATATATATATATATATATATATATATATATATATATATATATATATATATATATATATTTCATGAGGAGCAGCTTCAGCTTGTCACATCAATACAACAAAAAATACAGGAAATATAAAAATGCAATGAAGTTGATTTCTCAAACAGGGAACAAAGTACCTAATGTTTCAACTGACAACACACATGCCGGGTCGTATAAACTTTATGAAGGTGTGAGATAGAGCTACGTATAAGCATAAGGATCATAAATTTTCGAGACGAAAGTCATTATAAGTTGCAGGGTAGTCCATAAAACTCAACTTTGTGGTCCTACTTTCAAATGCATGTATTTTTGAGACGTATTCATTGTTATATTAAAAGAGGATGAGTTCATCTAGTTCCACAAATTTCTTTAACACACTGGGCGTATCTTTCGGGCCAATAACTCATTATCAAGAGTTCAATGAAATATATTTAAAATTTTGTAAATATTTTGATTCTAATTTCATTCGAAGTTCAACAGTATTCCAAAAATAACATAATAGACAGAAATTTTATATGGACAACACACATTGATATTTTATGTAAAAATTGAGTAACTCATTTTTTGCAATCTCTAGAATTATGAACATTGTACCTAGAAACTGTGTTATGAATGTGTATTACAGTCTTGTATATATCTTGTCTTGTATATAGTCATCCAAATTTCAATATTCTGCTGTGGTGCTGCTCTACAGAAATAAATAAGGTGTTTGTCACACATAAGCGAATAATTCGATTAATATTCAATATTCATCAACGAACATCTTTCAAACCTATCTTCATTCATAATTACACACTCACTTGTTGATATATTTATAGATGTTTACTATATATTAAAGAAAATTAAGGTAAGTTTATTAAATTGAATAGTAATCATGACTATTCAACAAGGAACAGTGATGTGCTACTTATTCCTATGCATAAAACAGCTAAATTTGAGCACTCTCTCTATTATCAGAGTATCAAAATCTTCAACCATTTGCCGTCAAATTTGAAATTACCGAAAGCTCATTTGTTCAAGAAGAGAGTTAAGTTATTGCTGTTAAAAAGGCATAAATATAGCAGAGTACTTTGATGATTCGAATGTGGGCAATAATATATGAATCAATTTTTTGTATCATATGTTTGTTCATTTTTTTAACACGAATGTCCCCCACCATGTGAAATTGTCTATAATGTTTAATATTACAAATGTAATTCTTTTTCTTTTCCTCTCAAATATAGTTGTGTATCATTGTGAATATTCACGTAAACTTGAACCAAATTTTTTAAATTCAATGAATCTACTTTGTGATAGTCCATATTTAAATGAGAGGTACTAATAAAAACTTGTCTAAAAATCACTGACTGAACAATTCTTTATTCGACTAGTTTAGCCTTTTTACAGCATTATCAAGAATGACTACATATTACAAAGACAACCTATAAATATTTTGCAGACCTGTTCGGGCCACAGAATACACTTTAAATTCTGTCATAGAAGTGGGGTTTTCTCGATTTTTTTTCGATTCTCTTATCAAAACAAGACCTCAGGGAAGAACTTAATGTGATTCGTACGATAGGTAGGAACAATCAGTTTCAACTGAAAATAATCAATACACTAATTATAAAGAAAGAGAAACGCTTCATCAATAGACTTTAATATAGGCCACACTACATCAATAGTAATGACAGAAATGAATTAAGATATGTGAGCATCCCTTATACACACGTTCCCTCTTCAAAAATCATCAAATTCTTCAAAATTAATAATTTGAATATAACATTTTCAAGTCACAGCAGATTGGATAGAATGATATTTAATAACAAATTGTCCAAATCCGAACCAATGAAGAAGTCTGGAATTTATAGATTGGACTGTGAAGAATGTAAGTCGTCATATGTTGGCCAGACCGGAAGATGTTTTGAAACTAGGCTAAAAGAACACGTAAAAAACGGACAATCTGCTTTTCGGAACATCTAGAGTCGACAGGACATAAGATCTCACGTTGTTTCAAACCTAAGATTCTTCATTACTGTGAAAAAGGAATTAAAATGAACTACCTGGAAGCCACGGAAATAAATAAACTTCAAAAATCCGATAAATACAATCTTCTCAATGACCAGTTATACCTAAACCACTCCCCGCTGTTAAATCTCTGATAATTTGAAAACCCCCACCTCTATGACAGAATTTAAGGTGTATTCTGTGGCCCGAACAGATCTGCAAAATATTTATAGGTTGTCTTTTTGATATGTATTCATTCTTGATAATGCTGTAAAAGGCGAAACTAGTCGAATAAAGAATTGTTCAGTCAGTGATTTTCAGACGAGTTTTTATTATAACCTCTCATTTACCAATATTTTTGTTCGAGGGCTGAATGGAAGATCAGACTCAAAACTGAATTCAGTCGTTTTGTGAGCATTCTTCTTTGTTGTAATTATTGTATCAATTGAATGAATTTTTTGAATTGAAAGGTAAGGAATTTTTCTCAATAAATTTTATTATTATTGAAAAAAACTCATCTCTCGAAGTGACGATATATTGAATTGAACATTATAAACGAAACGTGAAGAAATCATATTAGAAATGAAATTAGCACAACTGACGTCACCAATTAGAAAAATCAAAGTGGGTTCAATCCATAAAATCCCCTTTCGTGAAAATGCTTTTAGTACATTTCTTCAAGAAACATCAACTGTACAATCACAAGTAGATTCTAAATTTCATTTCATTCTGTGATAAATAATTCAGTTGAAACAAGACTTATATGGTATGTAAATTAGATAGTTGAAATTCTCTGGTAATGCTCGATTTAGCAGGGAATAAATCACAGAGGACAAGGTAGCTAATGCACGGAAAATGGTTACGATTTAACGAGCCTATTTCGCAACAACTGCATAATGGATTTTCACGTTTAGAGTTTCAAGTGATTTCGAATCCGCATCCTGTTCAGCTGCCAGAAAGCAATGGATTCAATCACCCATCAGTAATTCACAGTATCAGCACAAACTCGCAAAAACCTTCCGCACCTAATATTCTCATAAATATAAACCCATTGAACAGGACAGAAAAATTTAACGAATTGAAGAATTTCACGAAGAATATAAGTGAAGAAAAATAGTTGCCTATAGATTCAACCATCTTCTTGCGATACTAGTTATTTAACCTACGAATAAACTAACTAACACTCAATTTAACACAGGTTGTACAATTTGAGAGTCATATGTATATAGAGCCATTTCGGGTGTACCACAAGGCTCTAATTTAGGCCCACTCTCATTTCTTCTTTTCGGAAATGATCTAATAGACTGTCTAGCAGTTCATAGTCTCATGGATGCTGATGATTTAAGAATATATCGCAAAATCGATACATATGAAGACTGCATATGCTTATAGGATGGCCTCACCGCTCTTTCTGATTGACGTTAACGCAGTAAACTCAATAATAATGTATCTAAAAGTAACGTTATCATATTCACTAACGAGAAACGGCCAGACAATTTGATTACACAATTAACGAAACCATTCTGATAGGGTCTCCGAAATTCGAGATTTCCGTATAATATTGGATCAGAAATTCACTTTTTCACCTCATATAAATAAAACAATTTCAACAGCATACAAATCGAACATTAGATTTATGTATTCGCTATTCGAAGATGTGTCTCATAAATGCGATATCAACAGTGACTCCATTTGCTTTCATTAGTCCGGTTCACTTGGACTGTTTTCATGTATAGTGAATTTTGAAGTATAGCTATATTCTCATTACCTTTTAATTATTTCAATTACTTCTTTTATTGATAACCATTTTTCAAATTTTTGCATTATATCATAGGTGTTAATATATATATATATATATATATATATATATATATATATATATATATATATATATATATATATATATATATATATATATATATCTTAATATCTCAAATATTTTCTGTAACTGGTTGTTTTTACCTGTAGGAAAATGAAGACTAATTATTATTTTCATTATTATTATTATTCCCTCGATATGTTCGAGATTTAGAAGTTCAGAACGTTTCCAAACTTCTCAGGATGATTTGAATCAACATTAGTATAATAAATATCAGTTTTTGGTAATAACACTTGGTACAATACGTCCAAACTACATCGGATATCCCAAAAAATTCGACTAAATTCTACAAAACTGTTAGGAATACCGAAGATACTATTCGAGCTATTAAATAATCATGAAGTATGTAAAAGTAGTCGAAGAATAAACAATCTTTTCATTTTTTCTTTCATTATCAGGTACTTGAAATTCTATCATTAATTGTGCAATCTTTTTCCCCCATGTCACCAAAATAGGTATTTAGAAAATCATCTACTTATAATTTCGTTGTTGGTCTGAATATCTTCCCTCACAACTGCCTTTGTTGACCAATTATCTATAATTATTAATCAATTGCAACTCTCGTCCTTTGTCAGGAGATGTTAAAATTATGGTTGAGTAATTTTTTGTACCAGATATACTTTTAGCCACTTATTATGAAGAATATTTCGAGTTTCCTCTTTCAATCTATGTTATTTCAGTTTTTCTTATATACACTAGGTAATTAAATGCAATTTAATCACCTTTGATTCATCAAAATTCGTTGATCATCTCTAAAAGCCAATCGAATTCTTGAATTCCCCGAATTATTCGACAATATTCAATTGAGCTTTTATTAAGGCTCTGTAAGCTACGAGTATTTAGGCTCTATCTCCAGATCTAGATAACTACTGAGAAAAAACGTTTCATACACAAATTGTAGAGAATTTCATGCTCTACAACTCTTAACATACATCCTTATCTTCTTCAAGGTAAAGTAAGCAAGATATTAGCGAAAAATTGAGTTTCCCACTTTCAAACTTGAACATCTCTGGATTTGATATTATATGAGGCTTTTGAAACTTCATTCATAATGCCAAAATAAAGGTTCATACAGATATTCAGGCATCATTTAATTCTAACCACCAATTTTGCCTGACATATCTTGGCTACAATGAATTGAAGAAAAAAAACGATTTAAGAAGTACCAGTTAAAAATTTGTATTTCTCATGAAATATTGATGAGAAAGAGAGGAAAATTATAATGATACATATGAAAACTGACGAAAACGTTCATATTCATTGGATATAGATGAAATATTCTGGCTTCTTGGATTCTCATCATGAAATTTCCATTGAAAATTATCACGAGAAAAAGCTTGTTGTTGTTCGGATAAGAATTTCCCGATTAATATACTTCCTTCAAAAGAAAAAACACAGTTGAGAACTCATTTAAACTGTTCAGTCACCAGAACCATAAATGAAAGTACATAACTAAATATTTTGTAGGATCCGTCCTAAAATTCTAAACTTTAAGCAGCGTCACACCAAAATAGTTAAAACCATGAAATTTGGCAGAGAGATGCAAAGTTTCGCTAATGGAAGCTCGTCCGACTATTAATGCCTGAAAAATTTTCCCATTACGTGAGTTTATGTAGCAGAAAGCTATGCCAAATTCTCTGGGAAATCAAGAGTTTCAACAATTTCACAAATATATAAGAAGGGTATCCCGTCTCCAAAATGTATACTATTCTAAAAATTCACTAATGGAGTTTTAATTTAATCGTTCAAGAGATATGATATTCGTAGATGATATTTAAATTCTAAATAGTAAATAACTTTAATTAGCACAGCTAATAAACTCAACAAAAACATAAATTACATATAGAAACAGCAAACAACATATTTCAGCCTTCAATATTGTTTTTTACAAAAAAATACAATAATTTTTCAAAATCAATATGATTCCTACATAATTTTAGTTGCGGATCTAGACTATCAAATAAAATTATTCCTTTCGCACATGAATCAATAATAAATAATACTGCACTCATCAATATAGATGTCATTTTGTTCCCTACACCTTGTTCGATAACCATGTACATCTTTGACGTATTTTACACAGTCAACGATATAACGGGTGATTTTTTTAAGAGTTAAAAAATTCAGGTTGGCGGCACTCGTTGCTAATAGCATCCAAACGTCATCTGTCAAAGTGACGAGTTTTCAATATACTCTGTCATTTCATCATGAAAATAGTTACAAACGAGCAACGGTTGGAAATTGTTGAAATTGACTATCAAAATTTGTGCTCTGTAAAAAATGTGTATCGTTTGATACGACCACATTATGGTCGTCATAATCGACCTGGTGAATCACCAAATTTCGCACCAAGTTTACTTTGTTGGACATTAAACCGTTGTCTCGCATGCGTACAGTGCGTACTGAAGAAAATATTGCAGCCGTAGCGTTAATGAGGATCGTGAAATGTCAATTCGTGGCCGTTCTCAGCAATTGGGCATGTGTTACTCAACCACATGGGAAAATTTACGTGTTGATTTGGGTTTGAAAGCCTATGAAATTCAACTTCTGCAAGAATTGAAGCCGAATAACCTACCACAACGTCTAATTTTTGGTGAATGGGCCTTAGAACAGCATAATGAAAATCCGCTGTTCTATCGAAAAATTGTGTTCAGCGATGAAGCTCATTTTTGGCTTAACGGATATGTAAATAAACAAAACTGTCGCATCTGGAGTGATGAACAGCCACATGCCATACAAGATTTACCGATGCATCCCGAAAAACCGACAGTTTTTTGGGATGCTATTTTGTAGAGATACTAACACAATCATTCAGTTTAGCTAAAAAATTAACTTTTCTTGAAATTTTACTCATGACATATCTAAAATTATTTTTAAAACTCAAATTTTCATCGATAATAACACATTTGATCACCTATAATACATTCAGATTCATCAGTACTTAAATACAGACTTAATTAATATTCTTTACTTAATTTAATTAAGTATAGAATACTATTCATTCAGTATCTGTTAGCATCTGAAAAAATCGTTTTCAACGACGAAAAGCGTCATGCTATGTTGTCAATGAAATGTAAATCAAAAATTCAAGTGTTTGAATTTCAGTTTATATTCAACAATAATAATTATAATTCAAAACAGTCGGAATGATACTATATTTAGTGAAATATTATTCTGACTCATTTGAGTTGTTTAATCTTGTTCTATACTTTTCACCATTTCCTACACCCGATTTATTCCAAACAATCCACAGAACTAACCTCCTCAGTGCTAGAGGGTTGCTTTGTATCTGATCTAAGCTCAAGAATTCCGTATCGCCAAATGCAACAAAGGGACGTCAAACATTATCGTCCCAGCCGCCTGGGATACGAAGTTTCAATTGAATTGGGTTATTGCTTATTCGTACTTTATCCATTCAAATACGAATATCCCATTAGTCAAATTTTAACGTACAATACGAAGTAAAGAAGAGATCAAATCGAGGAAACTAGAATCTAACTTTATCTCGACCCCTATTATTCTATATTTATATAGAACAACTTTTGGTTGATATGAAATATCCTGGAAGAATTATTTTCAGCAGAAATAGAGGAAGATTAATTGATAGTAACTCTCCTCAAAATTATAATTGCTTGGGGTGGATTTAATCGTTTTTTACTTCTTTATGGAAAACAAAAACGAATTTGATGGAATCGAAACCTGAACCCATGACTTCAATACTGCAGGAGATTAAATTTTGAAACATTATAAATCTGGTAGTAGAAAAACTGACTATGTTTTCATCTCACATTTTGTAGAGACCCTACAGTCAATCCAGTTCACTCTTTCATCTTATTTCAGTATATTCTCTGACCCTTAAGACTTGCATAAAGATAACGATTATTCAATTCAATGAACTGGACATTTCCAGTATATTAAATCAGTAGTAACTAAAATTTTGAGGCCATCTTTCCTCGCACTTTTCAAATACTTTGTGAATCATAGCTTTCGAGAACTCGTCACCTGATAAATCATCAATTAATTTGTTTCCTCCACCAAATTGTTTTCTAAACGAAACATTTAGAAGGACCTCTCACCTAAGTTTCGCACTGAAGATGAAGCTTCATTGATAATATAAGATGCTTCATTGAGTTGGTTTCATTCCACAAGCATTTTATGTACATGCTAGTATATTTTCAACAATATTACGGAGCAATCGGTGAATAGGTTATAGTTTAATTCAGTCATGGCCTGCTATTTATCCGGATCTAATACCTTCTCTCAAATCTTCTGCTCATCGTACTTCTATTAAGTTCTTCTCCATGGAGTAGAGGCTCGCTTAGAGATCTTCTGAATAGAACATCTCTGTTCGAATTCTTAATGAGACGTCGATATTTATGTTCTCGTCAGATGTAAGAGCCTATAATATTATATTCAAAACGTGTTATCGAGTAGTTTGCAGGTTTAGTTATCCACACCAAAAGGACCTCAGTAAGTACCAAATCACTCCTGTGAAAAATCCAAAGCACTTATGAAAGCTCACCCAATACCTCCTCTCAATCTTCTTTTCATAATACTGCTAGCAAGATCTTCTCTATAGAGTAGAGATAGGCTCGAATATAGACCTTATAAATAGATGATCACTGTAAAATCCTTACTGAGGTTTCGATATTTATGTTCTTGTCAGCTGTGAGAGATGATGATATTGTTTTCAAAACTCGTTATGGAGTAGTTTGCAAGTTTAATTATCCACACCAAAGGTACCCCAGTAAGTACCAAATCACCTCTGTGAACTGCAGTTACTGACCTACTTAACAAAGCTCTTATGAAAGCTCTGCATTTGGTGAAAAAACTCAATCGAAAACGACCAAAGTAAATATGGGGAAGTCTGACTCTCAACGACAACAAATTAAATCAATTTGAGCAGAAAGTTCTTATTCTGATAATCTATTTCATTCTTGATATCCATTCCTTGTCTAAGCGTTACACTCAAACATGTTTTGAGTTGTTGTTGAATATACAAGAAAAGAGATAACACAGGTCTCGCCCAGTAGCGATCCGCAGGTTCTGGATGATAAACGTTCAGCTGAGGGGTACACTAATAACACTATGCCTCTACACTGTCACTTAAACTAACTCGAGAGGTTTGGTTATCTTGAGTCTTCTGGCTAGCATCGTAATATTGAGGAATCGGATGGCCCCGACGTTGACATGAAGGACTAGCAGCCTTTCATGTCTCTCTGCCATCTTTCGATGACTTGATCAACAGTTTCAAATTCCAAATCTCTTTGGAGGTCACTGGTACTTAAGTAGGTACCAAACAACGTTGAGAATATTACTTAATACTTAATGCCCTTTTTGGCAGATCCATACAAACATTTAGGAATTTCTTTGGAGCATCAATTTGTTGTACGTCATACAGATGGAATGTTCAACTAAGCTAGTATATTTTTTTACACATCAAGTCTAGTTCATTTCTTTTCCTTTCAACATGGTTTACTTTCCGAGTAAATTGGTACTTCTCAAACTGATATCAGTAACAGTTACTTGTTCTCGTGTAATCTAAAATTCGATTCAGCTTCTAGGACAAGAGAACATCAACTGTTATCCTCCACGGTTGCCTAGCTTCCCGAACTTCAAATCAAATTAGGTTAATGCTTGATTCGTCTCTACTCGGTAGCAATACGGAAATCGAATTATGAAACTTGTAACTGGGAGATTTTTCAACAAGCGTTCTTCACTTCCACGATATAAATTTCACAAGGGTGAATCAAATTTCGTTCATGAAATATTTATGGAATCGATGTCGTGGCTCTGACAGAAATTGGAATATGTTTGCGATTTCCTTGGAATTATTATAGGGTTCGATCTGATTTAAACAGTTTGCTTCGCTCGAAGTTTGGGGATTTTCAGCACCTTAGTGGCGAATTGTGAATGGAAACTTCACGGAGCTCTCGGTCTGGCGAGCTGTCAGCCAATTCCAATCAAGAAACTTTTCAAATTTTCCGGTTACTTAAGTGCATTAGCGAGTTTTTCGTTTTTTAGCAATGGACGTTTTTTTTATATGAACTGGAAAAATGATGAATTTTTGCTTCAACAGCGAATTCCTCAGAAACTTCAAAGAATCAAGTTGTAAGAGAATACGAAACGTCTGTAGATGTAAAAGGGAACTACATTTCATGCGGAACTATATGAATGAAGAACATATTCTCAAATGAATACAAATGAGTTACGATGGAAACTTTAGAATGAAAATAGGAATGTCATCTAGATGTTTCATATATATTCATTCCTACATTCAATAGGTTACAAAGTAAATTGATATGAAGAAGTTCTCATGGTATACCGAACACAATCTCGACGGTTGTTTTATGGCTTTTCATACATACTATTTTTTCTCATTTCATTCACTTATTCTTTATTGCTGTTCAATTTTTTCTTCATTTCATTCTATTCAATTATCAAATTTTGCTGTTTAATTTCATTATCATAATTTATTGTTTCATACTTGAAGGATGCGTTGAAGAGTTTCGAATAATCATTATTCTGTAAGCATCTGAAGAAGTCGTTTGTAACGACGAAACGCGTCATGCTATGTAGTCAATAAAGTGTAAATCATAAATTCAAGTGTTTGAATTTAAGTTTATATTCAATTGTAATGGATTTACATCGAGTAAACGCCAACACTATCATATCGAAACAGATATGATAAAAGGTTATGATGCTATCATAATAGAGTTCAATTTTTCACGATTACAAGTGAAAATTAAAAACTCACTTTTCCACCTTGAATATTGAACAATTCGTGATTCTTAAACATATATCAAATGAATGTCTTATTTTTTTCGTATTCAATAACACACCCACTAAACCGTTCGAAAACTATAAGGCGATATTTTCTCGAAATGATATACTTATACCGTGATATTATATAATTATATACGTACCGTTACGCTGTATATATCCCAATACATTCATAAACCTGACAGAAGCAGACTGTTTCCTGTGAAATTTCCATAAATATTCGTGACTGCTCATTGTCCTAGTTTGCAATCCATGATAATTTTATGCATCGTGCTGAATTAAGAGAATTTCCCCATATTTTGAGTTGAAATTTTTCGTTCGGGAGTGAAAAGGGGTAGTACGAATAGATCTGAAGATATGAATAGGTCACATCAGCCTCTCAAACATATTTAAGAGGATCTATCATTTCGAATTTGTTAGTTCTAACAAAGTTTTGTAAATGAACGATTTTGTCTTTTCTTCTTTCGATATTTCTTCATTTTCAGTTATAGTTCGTTTTTCACAGATTTTTATGAATGTTTTTTACAGATTTCTCCATAATTTGGAGTAGAAATTTTTCGTACAGTTTTCAGTTATACTTCTTTTTTCACAGAATTTTGTGAATGTTTTTTTCAGTATTCTTGCTTCAATTTGTATCATTTTTCAACTAATACCAAAGTGAATTAGCTGTCAGGTTACTTCACTTCTCTCTATGTTTCTCTGAAAATTAAGACGATTCATCAAATCGCGATTTGTAATGAATATCTTCTATACAATTGAAAACTGAAAAAAAACAAAAAAATGGGAGAGATATTCTCATTTTTGAATTCTTCTCATATTTAGTACTTCACTCAAACAAAATGTCAGAAGAATTAATATTTATATTCTGAAATTCTTCTTTGTATTTCATTCCCAAGTATATTGATTTGTAACCTGATGTTTCATTTCCAGATTAGCAACAATTGGATGATGGGTCCTGAAATCTGCGATTTGTGGACGTCTACAGATGTTTTATGCTGCACAGCATCAATTCTTCATCTGGTTGCAATAGCAGTAGATAGGTGAGACTATCACACAAAATTGCTCTTATTATTTGTGACATTTTAGGTGTCAATGCTTATCACTTCATAAAGAGTATATTTTGCGTCAATATTCTGATGAATAGCTAGTTGAACAGACCAGTTGACTGAAGTACTTCCCAGAATGTTTCATTGAATGACCTCAAAACACCTGCCGTGAATATATCATCAAAAGAATGTTGAGTTGCTATATTCTTTCTCCGAAGCTCAAGTAGAAAAAACTTGGTTTTACATGAATCAAAGTGTTATTCAACAGAAGTGATCAGGTAGTTTCAATAATATAACACACGTCAGTAACGACAAATGTTGTAGGATTAATGAAAATACCTCTGGTTTGAAGAATTAAATATAACTATTCTACATTTGTTGAATGTCTCTATGGATTTAGAATGTTCAGTATGGTTGTAATATGTACCTCAATAAATTGATATAGAATCTAGCGATTCACAAATGCCAATACAGATTACTTCATCTGATAAAATATATTGCATTCAATGCTATGGTACTTTCATGGTATTTAGAACATTGGTGCAGTCTGAGGCAGACATGAAAACGGAAACCAAACAACTGCAGAGCTTGCTGAACACTTTGACGATTTCATAATGAAAATATTTGCTAATTCATCTGATGGAGAAGGAAAGAACGAAAATCTCCTTCTACTTCTTTGTCTTGATTCCTGGGTCGTCTTTCTTCATCTTGTAGTGGCATTCTACGAGGAATCTCCGACAATGGTTCAACGTCAGAGACGTAGGCACATTGATCCGATACGCACAAAATAAAGAGGAATACGCCATGATGGTCGCCAACCTTCTGTAAGGAGACGGCACCGCAAGAAGAAGAAGTGGCATTAACTCCTCTGGTTAACAACTTCAAGTAATAACCCATATTTCTCCATAACCATCCAGACCTTCTTTTTCCTCTCTACTGTAGAGTCAGGCTAAGATGTTCTGACCTTCTTTGGTGCTATTTCGAAACTCCTCCTGATATGTTTGTCATACATTTGACCTTCGTCACTAAAACCACCAATTCCATAATAAGCATTTCAAAGAAGAAGGGTTTGTTCGGATGGATCCCAAAATTGAAAACTAAACGAGAAAGTGAAGTCTTCATGAAATTTCAATATATCGAATATTCTTTGAAATAAATTGTGGATTAGGTAAAAACATTGACTTCCCTCTTTTCTAATGTCAAATATTTTGTCAAACTTCCAAAGTATTTCCACCATGCCTAGTATTAGAATTATCTTCAATTCATATCATTGAATTCCCTTCGATATATCAGGTGTTTTTTTAGAGGTATAGAACTTTAAGTTGGCATTACTGTTGAAGATGGCGACCGATTTAACAGCTGAGAAGTGATTTATTCTCAGTTTGGTTTGGCAATTCATCACGAATAGACAAGGCATCATCAAGCAAGGCGTAGATTCGTCGAATGAGTCCAAAACGAGATTGCCGTTGTTCCCAATTTTCATAAGCGAATTTTGTTTATCGATGAAGCGCACTTCTGGCTCAATGGCTACGTTAATAAACAAAACTGCCGCATTTGGAGCGAAGATAATCCTCGAGTGTATGTCAAAACACCGTTACATCCAGAAAAACTGACTGTTTGGTGCACTTTATGGACTGGTGAAATCATTGATCCGTACTTCTTCAAGAAATGATGATGGCCAGCACGTTACAGTCAATGGTGATCGGTATAGAGCCATGATTACTAACGTTTTCATTCCTGAATTGAACAACCATGATGTCCAGGAGCTGTGGTTTCAACAAGACGGCGCAACATGTCACACAGCTCGTGCCACAATCGATTTATTGAAAGACACGTTTGGTGACCGCCTAATTTCACGTTTTGGACCTGTGAATTGGCCTTCAAGATCTTGTGGTTTTACACCGCTAGACTACTTTCTGTGGGGCTGTGTAGAGTAATTGGTCTATGCGGATACGCCACAAACGCTTGACCATTTGAAAGACAATATTCACCGAGTTATTGCCGATATACGGTCACAAATGTTGGAAAAAGTCATGGAAAATTGGACGTCCAGATTGAACTACATCCGAGCCAGCTGTGGTAGTCATATACCAGAAATCATATTTAAAATGTAATGCCACAAGATTATCTTTCAAATAAAAAAAATTCTTGTCAATCGCATGATCCATCGTTGTTTGATTGGAATTCAAAGTTCTATACCTCTCAAAAAACACCCTTTAAAATTACGATTCCTACCCAGATAGTCATTCAACCCCGTTTCAAGAATCCTAGCAACCTAGGATTCAATTATCTGTCAAATTCAATTATCGTTATCGGAAATTACATTCAGTTATCAAGCCTGCAGTAAATTATAATCATTATCCAAAATTCAACGGTAGACACGTATTCGTATTACCTGTTCGTTGACGTTTCGCTAAAATTTCAAGTTACATCTTTTCAAATGACACGACGAAATTATAAATCTAAATTGCTTTTGCGTTACCTTTCTATATCCCAACATCTGCCTTCGACGCCTAGAGTGATTAGCTGTTAGAATATAAAATAAGATCAGATTGCCTAACAGTTGGCCTTGTAAACTTTATCCCTATCGTAACTTGGTTGTGTATGCTTCATGAGTTCTATAGTTATAGCGGAGGTTCTTTTATGTGACTTCCCAAGTTTGACATATGTTATAAGTGAAAAACTTGTTCCCATGAACTTTCGTGATGAAGAGAAATATTGATGAGGTTCCTCCTTGCAAAACTCCTATTCTGCATTCTTTATTAAGATTTAAGACTAATTTCCTTCAAAAAAGTGCTTCACGTTTGCTTGTATACCTTTGCATATTCTCATTCCCTTTCACAAGCCTCCAAACATTCGATTATTTATTAAAGCAGAAGATGAACAATTTCAAGCATGGTAGAGCGCATTCGTGACAAAATCAGTGCGTCTTTCTATCGATAGAGGGAATTCACGTCAGTAGTCACTAATTGATTTTCCTTATTCTGAAGACATAGGGCCATGGTGTTTAGATTTTCTAATTGAAAATCTCATTATAGACCGAGTATGGAGAATATTTGCATCTCGAAGCTATATATATATATATATATATATATATATATATATATATATATATATATATATATATATACTGTTCAAAATATTCAACTTTGCTACCCAGTGGACGGTTTCTGATCTCATTCATAAACTGCTGTGATGGGTATTAGTGAAGTGGTCTCAAAACAGTGCCTCAGGATAGAAAAATGAATTTCAGAATTACCCAGAAATAATCAAATACCACGTCGTGTTCAAGCAGTCGGACGTGTTTAACTTGCTTCCACGAGCGGCACAGAAATGACCGAGTTTTTCCTCGTATTTTCTATTTCCGACTCGGAAAAATGTAATTTACGATAACGAAGATTAATTTTGTGTGTTTTCTCTACTGCATCTCCAAACAATTTAATATTAGGTGAGGTCATCATACAAACTTGGAGCACTGTTCAGACGTTTTCAGCATTTGGAGTTTTCTTTGAATTCCAAGATTATATTTTCATCGAATTCATTCAGAACGTAGCTCAGATACGAAATATAATCAATATCCTATATTCAGCAAGAGAAAATAATTTATATGAACTATTCGAGGTCTTATCTGTTCATTAATATTACATTTCTTCCATATTTCTACGGATCCCACGTCTGATCTTGTGATATATACAAAATCCGTCGTAGTATTGGTATCATCGATATTCGATTCGATATAGTCGATATTACACCTTGAATAACTCTAAATACTTCACTACGATTAAACTATATGAGAATAATCCGCCTTTCAATCTAGCCTTTTTATTATCGCTCCACGAGTTAGAGATCTATAAACCTTTATTTAATCACATTACTGCTTTTGGCCTGAAAATGTGATAATTCGTTGCAAATACCATGTATTTAAACATTTGCCGGACCTATCCTCTGAGTAACTCATTGTTTGTGTGTGTATGAAAAACAAAATCACCTCGACGAGTCCCTTGGCGTGATGTGTTCATTTGTATTTTCCTCTAATTTTGTCGAAGATTTGAAGAAAATCCCCTATCAACTATCAATTTAATTTCTGTTTTCATAAAATCTACCAGATGGACTGAATTATATTGACTAATAACGATTGTCGAGGTCATTCTATTAATAATAAACGAAAAACTATATGAGAGAACCTAACGTTTTGTGTTCTTATACAGATTTGTCACTTCGTTCAACTATTCAGGTGGAGCCAGCGGACAATTTCCATACATAGAGAAATTATCCTCTCTTCGCCAGATAGCTTCTATTCACATGAACGTTATTGTGAAGGTCATTATGTTTATGATTCATATTCCCCATCAGATCCCACCTCTGATGCTCTAGGTATATTAAATTCGAAACATTATTAATACTTCGTTCTATGCTGTCAAGTCTCATCACCTAAAATCCTTCGCAGACAGAAAGTAACAACGTTCAGCAGAATAATTTTCAATGGAACAACTCTCGAGCAACTTAGCGTCAAAAAATGTCTCATAAAAAACTCGGAACAAGTGAAAGCCGTAAACGGTTTTTGCAAGTTTGGCATGAATCCAATAAACCTGCCGCCTGTGCCAGTGTGCCACGCTCTGGTTAATTACAGAAGGATAACGCAATATACGTGATGAAGGATGCCAGGCTGACGATTTGAGTACAATGCGTAGCATATTTCATATTCGGAATATGAATATTTATGGGCCTGTATTTTTAATTCTGAAACGTTTTGCACGAATTCACGCAACAAGTACAGAAAAATGTAATGTAATAGTAATACAGTGTATAAAAAAAATATTGAATTTGTTGTCGAGCTGAAAACCCCAGAGTTGAGACTTGATGATTTCTCACGTGTGTAATAAACAGTTGTTTTAGACCGTGAAAATTATTCCGACATGAGCAGATTACAAAACAATTTCTTGAACGTCTTCTTACTCGTCACATAAAAAAGAATTTATTATACACAAAAAAAATATCATTCTATATCGAGGTCACTCCAGATCTGGGTTCTCTCAGACCTATATTCAATCTTCATCACATTTTCTTGAAATGATTGGGATCTCTTAAGCTCAAACATGAAACAACCCTAATTCAAGCTTTTTATTTTCTAGGTACTGGGCTGTCACCAATGTCGACTACATGCATACAAGAAACAGCCGTCGCATCGGTGTTATGATAATAATAATATGGGGTATAGCCTTGATAGTCTCCCTTGCTCCTCAAATCCCCCAATTCAAGGATCCCGACTACATTGTAAGGATAGAAGAGAAGAAACAATGTATCGTTAGTCAAGATTTAAAGTACCAAATATTCGCAACGAGCTCAACATTCTACGTTCCACTGCTCATGATTTTCGTTCTATATTGGAAAATATTCCAAGCTGCGCGAAAACAGATACGAAAAAGAAGAGAACTAAAAGGGGGCGGCACCATCATAGTGGAGGAAAAGATCAACAATAACAGCAAAACGCCAAAAAACTTCCTCATCAAAAAAATACGAATCAGAAGAGGAGCCAAGAAAAAACTTTCTGAGTCGCTAGCCTGTTCTTTGGTGATGATGGAAGGTCAATCAACCACCACCATGGAGATTGTGGAAGAAGAATGTGAGGGTAAATCGGAAGACACCACAGCTTTCACTATAACAAAGCCAGCGTCAACGGTCCACCATAGCAGTGAAGTACCCTTAGTTTCCAACAACGTATCACCAGAAAAATCTTCCGCTACCACAAACAACGGATCAGCAAGCCATCAAAGTCATATGAGTGACATCAGTAGAGTGGAGATGATAACTAAAGAAATTACTCAGTGTCCCACCTCTGTAGACAAACTCTTACCGACTAAAGGGAAAAGAAAGAAACCATCGAGGCTAAACGAGAAAGAAAAGCAGCTAAGACCTTAGCAATCATAACTGGAGCTTTCGTGGTTTGTTGGTTGCCTTTCTTCATATTAGCTTTGGTTCTGCCTCTGTGTAAAGAAGCGTGTAATATAAGCGACTATATCATGAGTTTTGCGTTGTGGTTAGGTTATTTCAACTCCGCTTTGAATCCAGTCTTGTATACAATATTCAATCCGGAATTTAGACAAGCGTTCAAAGTTATTTTATGTGGTGGTCGTAGAAGAGCTAGGAATATGAGATCTATCAGATAAAAACTCATTGGACGTTATTAGATAGTAGATATTCTGTCGAGCTGAACTGATACTACATACTTCAAGAGTCCGCATCTAAAGATTCCCAAATTTGAGGTCTGTTGTTCGAAACAATTTTTTTTTTTGACTAAGGTGAAATAAACTGTCGAAATGATTTTCAACCCCGGCCATAAAATACCATTCAAACGTTGTTTTTCTTACGAAAAATCTCTTCTTAAAAATAATTAGATATCTTAATTTTTTATTGAAGACTAAGATGGTTGTGAATTATATCAATTACTCCACATTGCATTATACTCAAAGATTACAACGAATTTGTTTAACTATTAAACCAACGAAAAAGAAACAGTAGATGAGCATATCGAATAAGAAATCAGCTTATACATTATTTTGCGTTTCAAGGGGTGTTCTATGATTATCGGTCAATGTTCAATATTCGAAGTAGAAAAGAGTTTTAATTCAATAAAATAAGCTGTTTATTTATACATAATATTCATAAATAGAGAAATGTAGAGTTAAAGTGAAGAAGAATGTTCTTTTTCGCACCAAGTAAAAATTCATTTTCTGATAATAGGGATTCTTCAAATATTCCAGGAACTTTCGAATCCCTTTTTCTGCAAAATGCTCCATTACAAGAAAAATTCCTCCGCGATTTAGAGTGATAAATTTCGTCGTGCTTCTCCATTTCCCGGCTGCGAAAATCTCGCAATCTCGTTGAAAATCAAGCTTTCATCCAACCCAGTGTTTGTTTTCAATCAACCTTAGGATGGAAAGATGAAATGGGGGGAAACCTGATTTAGATTATTACCTTACGTTATTTCAGACTTTGTGCTTCACATTTCGCAACAATAGAGAGATCGTGACGATTCGTCTACGTGTTGAATGTTTCAAGCCACATCAGATATATGTGGGCGGCAGATAACAGAACTAAATTGCAAGGGTATCCTTTTTCTCGTAGAGAAAAGACGGAGGTGGCTTTGAAGAAATTCGTCGTTGGCCAAAACATAAAATGAAATATATCTATCCACTGTTTATCACATTGAATTAATTGTTTTGAGTGCTAATATTATAAGTACTTCAAAATTATCATCTACCTATACACCAACAATGCACTGCATTGTTAAAAACAGTGACAGTTCGACAGTGACAGTTCGAATTATTCTGTCAAACTAGTAGGTGTCCGAATTATATTCATTCGTCAACTATTCATTACTGAATGAATTGATTCCGATGGTGAAGCTGAAAGTACACTACATTGATCGATCATTCAGCGAAAACTACAAACAGTGGCAGTTTGACAGTTCAATCATTCTGTCAAACTGGTAGATACATACTAATGATGCTCTATTCTCTGAATGAATTGTTTTCGGTATTATTTAAGTAATACCGAAGTAATAAGTACTTCAAATTCATCGATTATTTACAAATAACTTGTTGCATAATTACAAAGAGTGTTAGTTTGACAGTTCCCTCATTTACTCATAACTTATTGCATCATAGAATGACAGTTTGACAGTTCGAATTATTCTGTGAACCTGATGTCTAAAACACTTTCAGTAATTACAAACGATCAAGTGTGTTCATTGATATTTCATAAAATGATCTGAGTTTATGTTCCTCTTGTCATTGAGACGTATAGTGTCTTTGACGAGACCACAAAGTAATATGACATATTTGGCCTTGAATATGCAATTCTAAATTTTATCAATTGAACTTGTCATCAAAACGTATGACAGATATTCAGTAGCAAGAAAACAATTATTCATTTGCATGATTAAATGTTTTGACACAATAAAAATTGATCAAAGAAAAACTATAAATAAAGAGTATAGGAAATATATTGTATATAGGAAAAACAGAAAATATTATTTCTTTCACATAACTATCTACTAAAATGAAGAACTGAACTATTCTTCTTGTCTTGTTCTTGTTCTTGTCTGCACTCCTCTATATCTATTGCTCAAGTTATATTGTTCTACAAATGCATCGATCAGGACGTAAATCTTTTTTTACGCACGGAATACCTCCAATCAAAATTTAGTTATTGGGTCGAATACAAAATAACATTGGCTTCTATTTTATCAAGATTCCATGAAAACTCGAAAACTTACTTTCGTTAGCAAATACAAAATATCAGTCATGTGTAACTCAAACAGTTCATTCTATAACAACATCCACGAATGTTAGAAAGAGATCAAATGTCAATGAATAACATTATTTCAAAATTAATATTTCGGATGTACGATTCACTAAGGTTGACTTGAAATGATTGTCAGTTGAAACAATAGAGAACTGTTTATCTATGGTTAGTTCATTATTTATCTTATTGTATCATATACTACTGCCGTCAGATGTCACCTCGTGTCAGTAAATTATCATAATTGATATAAAAAACGCTAAATCTGTAAGTTTTCTAAACGAAAAGGTTCGATCTCGAGTGATTTGAGTGAATTAATTGATGTATCGACGATTTCTTTCAATTACACAGAAAAACTTATGCGGCATTGAAAGTGAACGTGTCTGAATATCGAACACTCCACACTAAAGCCTTTGAACACAGAACAAATCAAAGATATGAGATTTTGTAAGAAATAATAAGGCACGTTTTTACGATGTGAAACATCCTGGTCGATTTTTCGTGATTCCGAAAACTGTCGTGTATGCTCGTCTAACTATTCTTTCGCAGTGTTGAAAACAGATAAAAAGTAAATGTTTATGGCGCGTTTCTATCTGAAACAGCAAATTACAAACGCCTGACTGTAATACGCTCGGTTTCAGAGTATCATATTGTGAGAGATGAAAGCCCGTAATTTGATTTTTATACCGAAGAAATATGTGCCTGCTCATATAGCTCCATTTTCCGTTTATTTACGGAGAAAATATAACTTATTGATCACACTTGAGGAAAACTGGTGCAAATATTGACCGTTGACCTTATGGTTTGAACTTGGGCGCAAAAGTTTTCATTGGAAACATGTAAATCGAGCGTAAAATTACCCGAATTCGAACTAGATACAAATGAAGTGAATTATTCTAACTAGTATTTCAGTTGTAGCAATATTCGTTGCGTACAATTATTTAAAATTCATGACAAATTCATTTTCTTCATAAATTCCAATAGCTAGATGACAATGAAGCAAATGTTGAAATGAAGAATCTGTAAGTGCATAACTTATGATATAACTTTTTCGATATTTTCATTTCACGATTATATGTTTATAACTGCCTCTCAATTTCAAAGAAATTGAAACTGAATTTTAAACTTAAGATACACTTTGAGTGAAACTGGAAATAACGTAAGAGATTCTTATAGACACTTCTTTTACACTCTATGCTATGTGGGCTACTCTGTGTAACTCTGTCTGTGTAGCTTTGTCTGACTAGACACAATCATCTATGATTTCAAATCAATCGTTTTCAAAGTATCAGGTGATTGGAACGAAAATTGATAATATTGTTCACTGAAAAATATTGATGCTATATTTTCACTCAACATAATACACCTGGTGTTTCTCCAAAAATTATTCAACCTTTGAATAATCTTTATCGGAAATTTTTCATTGTAACGACGGAATGAAATAAAAATCACATATTTCACACGTTTCTCCCGATTGAGTCTCATCAGTGTTGTTCGACTATCGATCAAGTCTGACAGTAGCTTGAGTGTGTCTTATCTAAGACTCTAAATTTTCAAATACCGTAAATAATGCGCAAGTAATATTCCGTAACGCCATCTTACGAAAAACTATATTGTTTCTCGAGTGGAAGTCAAACACTAGGTCTGAAAAACCCATAGAAAATTGACGAATTGATGGCAAAGGGAATAACACTGAATTGTTTCAATCATTCAAGCTATGATTTCCTAAACATGTGGTGCTGTCATAATAATAATAATAATAATAATATAATTTTATTGAGAAATATTCCTTACATTAGTATAATTTGGCCTAGGAACACGAAATTTCAAAGCGGACTAGAAAGGGGACAGTCAATACTGTTGTGCAGTATTTTGTACAAAAATTCGAGTGATAAACTCTCTCCTTTTCTGCAATGGGATCAAACTGATTCGACTCAATAATTCGTTATGGTTGATTCCTTTCAGTAATAGAGGAGGATAATGTTTATCCTCCCTCCATACTATGAATTTCAAGTACCTTCTATGAATGACCCAAAGATGGCAAGTGTAAATAAGATGCCAGATCATGCTGCCATACTCCAACATGTCACGTATTAGGGTAATAAATAGTCCTATGAATGTTGAGGAATTATTGGAATATTTGCCATTGCGTATAACTGCCATATATTTTCGAGGCAGATGAAATAAGTTGGGAGATGTGTGGAATGGAGGGAAGCTTCTGATCGAAGGCAACACCAAGATCTGGCATCTTATTAAGACCTTATCAGAACGAGAAAGAACCAAACCACCGACGTATAACGTCTCACACCCAATTCGGTCTCTTTTCCTTGTGAAAGAGACAACATTACACTTCGACACATTCAAACTCAAATAATTGTCCTCACACCAACTAGAAAAATGGTCCAGCGCTAGCAAAGTTGAACACAGTTATCCTGTGATCTAATTTTATGATCTAGTGTCAAACCATCGTGAAAGTTGGATGAGTACAGTTAATAACAGTTATGATGATTGCTGTATAGGTAACCGAACGAAGATGATGGTACACATGTAAGCGGTTTTTTTACGTCACTCACGGTAAATATACGACAACTATACGACAGTACCACATTTCTAGAAAATCGTAATTTTATCAAACGAGATATCATCACTGGAAACAACATCATTCCTTTCCGAAATAAATTCTGCAAAAATTCCTCATCGTCCCAATATCAACCGCAATATTGAATTTTGTTCAAACAACGAAACTTGGTGAAACTTCCCGCTTCGAACAACCCTTAGGTAAAGAAAGCTACGGATAAGTACACGCCGTTTTTTGGCGAGCTCTAATTTTCAACCCATTAGCTTATTATTGCTATATTCTTCTGTCGGAACATCCCTTGAAGAAATTTACAGACTGTGAAGTTACTTGCTCGTATTCTTTGTTTGCCGTTTATTTCACGCTCCCTTTGCCACGTTGCGAACTTTTTCATGCAGTATCAGTTCGGCTCTAAGATCAGATGCGTTATGATGTACAGTTGGAAAAGGACAAAAGAGTTTTGTTCTCGAATGCACTACATTGTCTTTCCATTGCAAATAGTTGAAACATGTGCCGGCAAAATGCTAGTTCATTGTTTCAGTTTTTGAATTAGTAGATTACTCTTACGTTTTGCCGATTTTATTGTTCCTTTTCACTTTCGATTCGAGCTGAGAACTGTGAAAATGATTATATTAGAAAAAGTGTATTTAGAATGCGATAATTAACGTTAACTCTTCATAGGTGTATGTGGCTTTTTCTGAAAAACTCAGTGATTAAAGAATCAATGCGTTCTTTTGTTGCAACTGTAACTGTTACAGTTACTTTTAAGTCACGATTCAGAACCGTTACTGTAACGTAATTCACAAGTATAAGTCACCTTAGTGACTTATACCTCAAACCATTAATTATCTAGACCGAATGTAAAATATTCTGTCCAAAATATCGTCTCTGAATTAAGAAGCGCTGTTATTAATTACGAAGTCTTTTCAAATTTTAAAGCGCATTTAATTTGGAATTGTATACAGGGAGTTTCATTAGTATTTGGTGATATTCCAAGCATGGAATCTTGTGCACAAAATGGGAAGATTTTACTCAAACGCTCAAATCGCCTGGATGCAATGTGTCTCTTGTTATAGACTTAATAAGACAAGATTCTTTAAATTGTCCAAGAAATATTTTTTATTTTCTCAAAACGGTTTTTTGTTGATTGAAGTTATATTTGAATAGGGATGCAAACAAAAAACACACTTTTTCTCTCTGGTAACGACTTTGTCGCTAGAATAATATTCACATAGAAAATGTTAGAAATCTAAAGAATGGACTGCTTATGTCTGACGTCATACTGACTCCAAACTAATGAGTTTATCAGTATAAAGCTCTATGCAAATGTAATGAGTATAAAAATAGCGTTTTCTGGATTTTTAGGATGAAATAAGAGCTTCAATTCGTGTATTTTGTTCGAGTAGTCTGCCTTTTAGGCCAAGCAACAGGAAATTTTTGTGACATTATTTATTTCAGCAAACCGACTGTGCCATTAGAAGAAAGGTATTTCGTACTTTATTTTTGTTATAATTTGGACAAGCAAATACAAAAAATAAATTTTTTATTCACGATTTATACCGAAAAAACGTATTTCTTTCAGTTTTTCATTTATAACATTAACAATAATTATGCAAACTCAATGACATCAATAGATAAATTATAGTCGATTCAATAACGAACAAAATGAGTCGTCGCTCGACCCGATCGAATAATTAAAATAGGAGAAAATTCGGATATATTAGGAAATTTATTGTTTGTTTAACTAATTAATTTTTCGATTATTTTTATCTTACCTGGCTGCGATTAGCTGGAAAAGTAGCGATCTTCGTGCTCTTCAAGTTGGAAAAAAATGGACACTGTGGCATAATAATTTTTTGCGTAATTGCCGGTTTCAATAAATCAATGCGCCTAATTGCAAAATGTTTAGATGCCACACTAGTTGTCCAATCTGGTTTTTCCAAACTGATTTCGAAAATATAACTCAAGTACAACAAAATGTATAGCTTGAATTCTCGAAGAAATATTACAAAATACACGAAAAAACGGTGCAAACATGACTTCGAATGGCCAAGCGCTCTCAAAGAACGCATTGGTGGGGGAATTGGAGAGTACGAGAGGCAAGTACTTCTATCTAGTAATATAAGCACGCAACACGCCGTATATTATATCTTCTTCTTCTTCTCGTGCCAACGCTTACAGCGTGTAGGCGATCATCCACTCATTCTATAATCCGTAATTGCCCCTCCGTAGCTAGTGCGAATATATCACCCACGTTTTTCTTTCCACACCAGTTCTTGATATCGCACAACCATGAATGCCGTTTTCGGCCTGGACCTCTTCTACCTTCTATTTTACCCATTAATATTAGTCTTAGGATCTCATATTATTGCCTCGGAGTATGTGGCCCAAATAAGAGATCTTGCGTTGCTTTATATTTTTCTAATAACACTCGCTCGACGCCGGCTCTTCTAAGTACTTCCTCATTCGTTATTCGGTCCACCCAAGGAATCTTTAATAACCTGCGGAGTGTCCACATCTCAAAAGCCTCTATACGGTTCATTGATTTTATTTTGAGTGACCATGTTTCGGTCCCATATGTTATTATGGGCCAAATATAGCATTTTACCATACGAAGTCTTATGTCTAATGATACTTCTCTTCGACATAGATATCTTTGAAATTTAATAAATGTAGTTCCTGCCATCGACGTCCGTATTTTTATTTCCATATCGCTATCCAATTTGTCATTAATGCTACAACCAAGGTACTTGAATTTATTGACCCTTTCTATGGGTTTATCCTCAATCATTATATTATATTATAGTCTATAGTATATTATAGCATGTATATATAGTACAGTATATTATATCATGTCTATATAATACTGCGTCCTTCACAAGCGCTTGGCCGTTCGGAGTCATGTTTGCGCCTCTTTTCGTGTATTTTTTAATAGTTTTTCGAAAATTCGAAATAAATATTTTGTTGTTCTTGGCTCATATTTTCGAAATCCGTTTCAAAAACACCAAATTAGACAATTATTGTGGCATCCAGACATTTTGCAATTAAGCACATTGATTTATCGAAACCGTCAATTACGTAAAAAATTATTATGCCAGAAGGTCCGTTTTTTTTCCAACTTGAAGAGCGCCAAGATCGCTACTTTTCCAACAAATCGCAGCCAATTAAGATGAAAATTAATCAAGTAATTAATAAGTTAAACAAACAATAAATTTTCGAATATATCCAAATTTTCTCCGATTTTAATTATTCGATCGGGTCGAGCGACGGCTCATTTTGTTCGTTATTGAATCATCTTCAATTCTTTATCTATTTACGTCATTGAGTTTGCATAATTATTCTCAATGTTATAAATCAAAAACTAAAAAAAAAGCGATTTTTCGGTATAAATCGTCAATAAAAAATTTAATATTAGTATTTGCTTGTCCAAATTATAACAAAGAGAAAGTATGAACTACCTTTCTTCTAATGGCACAGTGGGTTTGCTGAGTAAATAATGTCAAAAATCCCGTATTAGTTGTGTCCCGTTGCTTGGCCTATTTTCACTTTTAAGCAAATTATATCCATTTCAGACAAATTAGAGTTAATTTAATCATATGGTTCGACTTGAAATTTTTTCGTTCAAAACACCAGTTTCAAAACAAAATGTGAAAAGCAGAAGTCTTGTTGTATCGCCAAACATGAGAAAATAATGAATTAAATTTTTTCATGGCACTTTTATTAGGACTACCATTATCAGCTTTTTTGTTTCGAGCCAATTATTTGTCCCCTTTTGTGACATCAGTCCATTACAACAGTTTTGCGAGTCGCCCAGTCGATGTTGAATAAACTAATATATTGTAGCTGTTGAACTCCTTTGGTTTAGAAAGAAAAGTTTATTCAACGAAAGTTTTATAGAATTTGTAGTTTCTACCGTGATGATAATACATGAAAAAATTCTGGAGTATTTTGCAAAAATGATTTTCAAACATTTGGATGACACACCCTGTAACTCAGACGTTTTTCACATTCTATCTAAGTGATTTGGTTTGAATCATTCTATT